>CM057450.1:1621003466-1622203466 GCA_016271365.2 Neoceratodus forsteri
TGAGGACGGGGTGGACACAGGTCATCATTGCCCATCCCCATCCTGCTTAAAGTGGGAAAAAAACTCCCGAACCACACCGTCTACATGACGCTCTGCCCCCATGCACCTTGATTAGTCACTGGAGCTGATCTCCCAACCAGATACATGTACCGCAGCCCCAATATAGTGGGTCGGTGCAGTGGCCCCGCTCTCTGGGGGGAAGCCAGGGATAACTGGGGGATGCAGGCATAACTGAAGGTGGAGGCGAAAGGAGGTCCATGACCAGAGCAAACCCCGACAGGAGTAGTAGGGCCAAAAGAACAAAATAAAAAGAAAAAAAAACTTTCACAATGGTAAGCACAAGAAGTGGGAGAAATTGTTCTTTGACTCTGGTAAAGGAAAAGGATAAAGAAGCAAGTGATTGCAAACTTAGTAAAACCAAGGAAAAGAAGCCTAAAACTAAATATAAGAAGTGGTATTCAAAACCAAAGAGAAAAATAACTTAAAATCACTAGTTTTGGTGAGAATTTCCCAACTGCCTCAGTACCAACTTCAACACCTAGTGCAGTAATAGTGGAAAGACAAGAAGGAACTAGTGAAATTAATACAGATTTTGAACTAAGGTTTATAGGATAAATTACTTCAATTACATACCCTAAAGAACTTACTGAAGATGAATTATCCATCTTTCCCCACAATACTGTATTATTCAACTCCACAATTTCCATCTTGAAAGATTCAAATTTAGATGGAAATTATATTACCCCCCCAGGAATTAAGACAGAACAACCCTCCTCCCAAGGTCGATGAAAAGGGCAATGAGAAAACCTTGACAGATATAAAACCAATGGATAATTTAAGGTCAGTGATACAAGAATGTAGTGTTATTATAGAGGGTTTTAAAAAGTTAATGGACTCAGATGCTGTAAAAAAATCTGGTGTTAGGGCACAAAGAACAAGCTTCACTAGTTCTGAGATCACCAGGAATAAATTATAACTCAAATGCTTCCAGAATTGAATTTGATCATGAACATTTTATTGAAGGAGGAAATATTGCTTCTTGTTCATCCATATCCAAACAAATGCTGGAAATAATTAAAAATCCATAATACGCAAACGTAGTCCTGCTAGAAAATCTATGGGCAATAAAACAGGAAATTGCCAGTTTGAGAATGGATATATTCCATAATCAGGTTTTACTAAACCAGTTAAAACCATCAGGGAACCCAGTTCGGAGGGTTCCTTGTTGGCATATCAGTCAAAGATAGTGACCCCTAGATGTAATAAGGACATCCAGGTTAGATTGCCTTCTCCATTTTGTATAGATAAAGCAAATGTTCAAAAAAAACAAGAACCTAAGCCTAACAGAAAAGAAATAAGAAACAAAAAACTGGTAAAACTCTGGAGGGCATTAATACAAATGTTCAAGAAAAAACAAATGCAAAGATCCTACAGAAGGGGAAGAGACTGTGGACCAAACCAGCTAAGGCGATGGCTACAGCAGAAGAAATTCATATACTGAACAAATCAAAGAATAGTTGTACCTCTGGACAGGTAAATAACAACCAAGGAGAAATTTCATCACAACACATATATTTAAAAATAGACAGGAAAGCTGGAACCCTTAAAGAAGTTACTTAAAATTTGAAATCTACTGGAAAATATAACAAAGTGGATAGGGTTCTGATTAGTGATTTGAATAGGCTTACATAAATAGAAAATAAACATGAATATATATACTTTGAAACATATAAGGAACAGAGAGTTGATGACACAGAACACCTGTTTAAAATATATGGGGTGGATACGCATGTGGAGGAGACACCAGAAAAGTTATTTAATTGGATGTACCATATGTTGCATCTGAAAATTTCCAAAGATACATTATGCATAACAAGACCACCTAGTAAAAATTATCTGGATTGTATTCTAATTTATTGTAAATCCTAAGGTTTATTAGATAAAATCTGGGAACAAAAAAGATCCTGGAATTAAATGGGATCTTAATATGCCCTCTGGTTAGAGTACCCGCCTCTGATGACCTTAACCAGGCAGATTGCTCCGATTCACTGGTGACTGAGAATAGGTGGGAAAAGGAGGTCTGGTTTAAAAATGTTTAGAGGTGATTTCAGCCTCTGTCAATCTTTGGCTGGAAACTAGACAGGCCTAAATCATATAGCATTATAAAAACTGATATAGCCAACTTTCTTACTCAGTCTTTACAATTTACTGTAGCTCATAGCACAATCAAGTGGCTTAAGATTCACTGGGGCTATTCAGACTCCCCACAGATAGATGTAATCTTTAAAAATTCCTCAGTGGCTGCTAGAATTCTGAATGCTTCACACATTTTGGACGGAATAGTGATTTTTATTCTGGATGCTAAATTCTGGAATGTGGCAGACTCAAGAAGATTTCCAGACACTGAATACAAATCCAATCAGGAAAAGAGTATTTGTAAAAATGTAGAACAAGGAGTAGAATGCTGAATAAATGGCCAGAATAATGCTCTAGACAGTAACAGATATTCATTACTACAGACATATAACACAAGCTGGCAAATGATAGAAGTTGCTGGTTTGGATGTGAACTAGAATTCTGGGAAGCATAAGTTATTATCATGGAAATTAGAAGGACTCGCATTAAAACTGGTGGACTCAAGTACAATAGAGTTCTTCCAAGCTTATGATATAATATGTCTACAAGAAATTTGGTCTCCAGGCACTTCCCCCTCCTTTCATCCCTGATTATACTGGATATGCTTGCTATTCCCGCCTATAAGAGTAAAAAATATGGCAGGATACAACCCAACTATGAATCTCTTCCAGTCTTGATGGTTGGAGACTTCAATGCAAGAATATATGTGGGAACGAAGGGTGAGGAAGTGTATGGAGATTCATCATCTGGGATCTCAATAATTAATCCCAGAATAAAGTATTATAGACACTACAAGAATAAAAAACTGAAATATAAGAGGCAAAGGGTTACTTAAAATGATGTCGGGTGTTTCCCTGGAGATGCTGAGGGAGATTATACCTACATTGGATCAATGGGATTATCTATTATATATTTAGTCTGGATTTTAATCCAGAAGCTACCAAACTGTTTTTTTGATTTTGAAATAGTTGATTGCTCAGATTCTTTACATCATCCACTTAGTGCCACCTTCCTTTTAAGAGGACTCCCTCAGAGGGAAGGAGCTTATTGAGAAACCAAGATTGCCTGGAGATAGTTAACCAAAAAAGGATACGATGGCAAATGAATACTATCCAATTCTTTAGAGAAATACTTTATGAAAGCACTTTGGATAAATTACACTGTGATTTTCTCACTGGCGCAGATTGGCAAACCATCTTAGATAGATGGTTTAAAATAGTAGAATTTATTAAACCATTTTGTCATACAGTAAGTATTCAAAAAAACAACTAAACCCACATGGTTTAACAAAATGTGTAGATTAGTGTGTTAATGTAGGAGATCCAACAAATGAGAAAACTTCACAAAATAAATATTACCAATCCTGTTGATATTGCAAATACATTTAATAATTATTTCTGTTCAGTTTTTTCAAAACCACCAAGGCAACATAATCAGATAATGAATAAACTTCAACATGGGTCCCACCAGTTTAGTAAACAAGACATTCTACAACAGATTAATAAACTAAAAGAATACAGCTCACCAGGTTTAGTTAACATCATGCCAATGATGTTTAAATTAACTGAAAGTCACATCTGGATCCCCTTAAAAATAATATTTGAAAGATCTTTGAACTGTGGGCTGATTCCTGCTGATTGGAAGCAATCTAAAGTCACACCATGTTTTAAAAAAAGGTATTAAAAGTAAATTTTAAATTATAGATCCATTAGTCTTATATCATCACCTGTACAATTTTGGAAACCGTAATTAAAAATAAAATATGAGAACAGCTTAAAACCATTCCACTATTTGACTCAGGGCAACATGGCTTTAAACAAGGCTACCCTTGCACTTCTAATCCCGTATGTTTTTATGAAAAAGTGAGTAATATGATAGATAAAGGTATTCCTGTGAACATTGTCCTTTTCAACTTTAGCAAGGCTTTTGATATGGTTCCACACTGGGCTATACATGATAAATTACTCAAATAGAGTATTGACCCATATATTATACAATGGATTGACAACTGGCTATTGGACCAAACTCAAACTGTTACAATATGAGGTCACCTCTCAAATGAAGGTCAAGTGACCAGTGGAGTCCCACAGGGATCAGTCATAGGGCCAATTATGTTTCAAATTTTCATTGCAGACCTAGAACACAAATTCACAAATGACATTATAAAGTATGCAGATGATACCAAACTGTGCAGACCATGTGAATCAGATACCCACACTGCATCACTACAACAAGACTTAGATAAAGTTGCACTATGGGCAAATAAATGGGGCATGAAGTTGAACATTGACACATGTTGCATAATATATAGAGGTAAATTCAACAAACACCATCACTGTAATCTAAATGGAATAGCACTACCACAAAAAAACTATTGAAAAAGACCTAGGAATCATTCTAGATAATAAATTCATGTTTAAAGAACAATGCACAGGCTGGCCCGGTGGCACTGAGGGCTGAGGTGCTGGACACCTTACCTCATGCTATGCCAGTGACCTGTGTTCAGGAATGAGCATGGGCTGCTGGGGGTTGGCAGGGTTGAAGAAGGATTGAGCATCCGGAGGACTGCTCTCCTTCTCCGGGGAGGAGGGACATCAGTGGTCAGTGCTCACCTGGCCTCTAGTGGAGACTGGGGGGCAGTGCACCATGCTGCAAAAAGAGGGGTAGGAGGGGGCAGACACTGGGAGAAACGCATGTGGACGCATGCATACTCCTTCCACTGACATCATTGAATGCCCCTCCCTGCGGGGGAGAACCACAAGAAATCTCTCAGCAGCATGAAGGCTGCCCCAATGGCACTGCCACAGTCATGCTTAAGTTATCTCCCTCCTGGGTCCACCCTCCAGGTCTCCGCAGTGGTGGGGTAAGTACTCACTGTGATGCAGCTGGAGGGGATGTGACAGGGAGGTTTGAGCTCTGTCCATGACTAGGGAAGGCAGCCATGAAGGTTGGCTGGATGGGGGGAACCAAAGGCACAACACCCCCCAGATGAGGACATAAAATAAATAAACTGAAAAAAAAAGAACAATGCACATTAGTAATTGTAAAAGCAAACAGAACAATGATGGCCATTAAAAGAAACTTCACTAGACCAGCCTGGTGGCACTGAGGGTTGAGGCACTGGCTGCCACACCTCGCACCACGTCAGTGACCCGGGTTTGGGAATGAGCCCAGGGAGCCGGGGGTCGGCGGGGAGGGAAGAGATCGAGCATCCACAGGGCTGCTCTCTCTTCCCAGGGGTTGGACGGGGTTATGACAGCTCAAAGAGTGACCTCTGGCAGTGGCCGGAGGTAGCCCAAAGCAGCATCGTGGTGTATGCCTGGGGGTGGAGCCATGATAGCATGTTGCCATGACAACCAGGCTCCACAGGGGATCTCTTGCATAAAAGAAAAACCCCCTCAGCGCCGATAGGTGAAGGCATCTCCCTCCACAGACCACACTCCCGTACACGGTCTCGGAGTTCAGGCTGTTCCCCCCTCTCTGGTCCGGTGACTCAACACTAAGAGAATGAGCGCCCTGGGTGAGGGCGGCCTTCCCCGGAGGGTAGACCCGGGGGATGCCTGGAGTCAGAGAGGAGCCTGTGGAATACCGAGACACGTTGGGAGGTAGAGACTGGGGATCAGGAGGTCGCTGGAGAGAGTTCGGAGGTAAGGGGTGATAAAAAGAGTTCAAGAAAAAAACAAAACAGAAACATCAAGAGTAGAAACAAGAACGTTCTCTTACCACTATACTTAGCTTATGTTAGACCAATAATGGATTATGGGAGTCAGTTATGGTCATCATATACAAAAAAAGAAATTAACAAACTAGAAAGGGTCCAATGACGGTTCACCAAAACAATACAAACTCTAAAAGATTAAACTTATAGTGATAGACTAGAAAACTTAGGCCTGCACAGTCTAGAATTGAGAAGACAGAGGGGTGACATGCTATTTTTCAACGATATACTAAAAAAACCCTGAACTGATGATAGAATTAAATATTGATTATAAAGAGGACAACATAGGCCTGAGAGGGCATCTGTTACAAATAAAAACAAGATGATTTAAAACAACCCGCAGAAAATATTTTTACACTATACGCTGATCAAATTTGTGGAATAGACTCCCTTTTAATGTAGTAAGTAGTTCTAATAAAGAACAATTCAAAAATAACCTGGACTAACATATTGCAGCAGGGGCCAACCTAAATTACTAAATTCTGTGTTAACAGGAGCTACATTTTGGACTACAATCTTTTTTGCTCTTTACAACTCAGTGAAAATTGAATAGGGCTAGGAAAGAATATAGAATAACCTTAGAGCAAGAAAAGAAAAAATATAATAAGCAGATGTGGCAGAAACTAAGGAAAACTATATTGCAAAATAATACTAAATCATGTTGGCAGTTAGTAAGCAAGGGGAATAAACAATATTCCAAGGGCTTTGATGCTTTTAATCCCCCAAGTATTTGGGAATTACAGTGGTGATCATACAAAAGTTTATCAGTACTGAGGTATACCTCAGTGGTACTGAGGCAGTATCACATTACAGTCAATGCAAATTGAACTTGAGTGCCTCAGTGGTACCTCGAGGTATACCTCAGTACTGATAAACTTTTGTATGATCACCACTGTACATTTCACATTGCTTTATTTTTCAGAAGATGAAAGGTATGACAACACTGTTTTAATAAGGGTTCCTACTTTCCTATACCTATTTATGTAACGGAGGAATTAATTTGACAAGTTTTACTAATGATTTTCTCCAATAAGGCTCCAGGTCCAGACCTTATAATTGTGGTTATTTATAGGACTTTCCCCGATTGGTGGTTAGCCATCTTTAAAAAACTCTTTAATAGTTTTGTACAAGGCCCACATTTTCCAAATAGCTGGAAAGAGAGCATTATATTCCCTTTATTTAAAAAAGGGTGATCCCCATGACCCAAAAATGTATAGGCCAATCAGCCTTAAAGAGTCATCCCAAAAACCCTTCACTAGAGTAATTTTGCAGAGGCTTCAGAAATGAATTGATAAGAAAGAATTACTTAGAGAATTTCAAAATGGATTCAGGCAAGGCCGTTGTACCATATAACATTGTTTTTTATTATTGCATTTGGTACATAAGTACATTTGAGTTAAGAAAGCCAAATTATTTTGTTGCTTTGTAGATCTATCAGTCTCTTTTGATAGTATAAGTAGAAATCTGTTATGGCAAAAATCAGTGGGGTGTAAAATTGAACCCCCATCGCTGGATGTCCAGATAATACTTCATCAAGATACTTGGACCCAAGTTCAATTCAACTGTAAGGGTGCCCTCACCTCCACTATTTTCACCAATCAGGGGTTAAGGGAGGGATGTCTTTTGGCCCCACCTTGTTTAATCTTCATATAAATTAAATTTTAGTACAACTAGAACACATAGATTTTCATTCTCCAAAAATTCTAGATAAAGAGATATCATGTTTGGCCTATGCTGATGATTTAGTGTTGATATTGACCTCCCTTCTGGGTCTCCAGAAGAAGATCGACGTATTTGTCAGTCTCTGTAAAATTAATAAATTTACTATCAACCACCAAAAGACAAAAGTGTTTTTTGGGGGAATGGATCAAACTGACCTTTATATTTATACATTAATCTTTAAAGATTGATACTGAGAAATATTATGATTATTTGGGTATAAGATTTGTGCAGAATTTTACATGGAATGACCATTTAATTATTCTTCAAATGAGACTTCAATGCTTTCAGGATATTTAACACTAAATTTGGTAAGGAGACAGTTGTGGGACCCTTAAGTGTTATAAATGTAAAAATCAAAACTAGCGTTCGTTACGCTGCTGAAATCTGGGCAACATCAAATCTGAGCCCCCTGGAAGTATTAATGAACAAAGTCTGCCATTATTTACTGATAGTTCCACAATTCTTACTAGCAGAAATCTTAAGATTAGAACTTGGACAGTGTTCTATTTTGACTCTGGCTTTGGAAAGACAATTACAATTGTTCTTAAGTCTTTTTTTGATGCATGACTCACATATTCCTAGATGGTGTTTAGAAGAACAAATATTGTACTCTGATAGAGGATTTTCCTTTCCACTAATGTTATTAATTAAAAAGTAACTGCTTCAGGTGGATTGAGAAATTTACTTTATAAGATTTATTCCCAACCCATGGACAATATTAAATTACAAATTAGAAGGAGCATTAGGGATATTGCCATAACTAATGATTTAAATAGATTGACCACACTAAAACATTATAGGTGGTATCAGAAAGTCAAGCTAACACATGGTTTAGAATCATGCTTGATGTCTCTTTTCAACTCTGAGTCAAGATGATTAATAACTAGATTTCGATTTGACCTGTATGCTGCTAACTATATTCTTTTCCAACAATCTAGAGAAGGCATTTAATGCCCTTATTGTAGATGTAATATACAATGTGAAGATAATTTAAAACATGTTATACCTATTTGCCCAAACTATGTAGGAAAAAGAAGAAGGTGGCTGGGAGAAAGTTTGGGCACTTCTAGTTTACCTCTTGATCAGTTAGTGATAACTCTTTTTACAGCCTCAGATTATAGAGTCTTACATAATTTTTTTGAAAATCTTGGATTTGTAAAACGTTATTAACTTAGATATTTGTATTGCTATTCAATTTGTCCTGTAAAGGATAAGACTGTGTAGCCTTGAACATTGTCTAGACAGCTATATAGATACTCTCATAACTTGAATACCTGCTCAGGATCTTGTTAAATATAATTCAAGATCATATTAACACGCATTTTAAAGCTGATGGACTATAATCCTTGTGTATCCTGTCTGTTTATGCTGACTGTTTTTAAAGATTTTAAGATTGTAAAGGCTATTTGCTGATCAATGAAACCTGTTGTACCTCGGGTGCAGATCCAAGCACACCTGATTACTGGTAGTTTGTTACAAAACATTACATACAAACCATAATGAACAAAAAACAAGAATCTGGCCTTCCTAGCAAGCACTGCCTAGCTCAGTGTGCTGCAGGAAAGATTCTAACAGCTGTCCCACTGTTCCAGTACAACTATTATGTGTGTAGAAGAGAGATCTCACCACCATATCAAAATCATTTTCAAACATTATTACCAGATGTTTCACACTCATAAACCAACATTTATAAAACAATTATAAATTTGTATGTTGGAATTTTCTGCTAATATAGCACAGTCAAAAAAACTTTTGACTACAGGTACTATTACTTTACACTACCTGTATACAATGAAACACCATCAACAGTTAAGTTTGTTCCTTTCACTATACATTCTGCATTATTGTGGCTTCAGGCCAGCTTGTGACCAAAATTACAGTCAAAGAGCTGCCTTGACTCCAGCCACTTACATCTACAGAACATTATAGCATAGAGGATAGTGTATGAGTGATCATACAGAAAAGGATATTTTTCACTTGAGAGATTTCTGTGGTAACAGTAGATGTTGAGAGCACAGCTCAAGAGGGCTTGTTACGTAAAAACCTCAAGAGTAAAAAACATCCATGTTATGTATGATCACACATACACTGTCTTTCATAGTGTATGGGCGACCATAAATTGAAGGAGTTGTCCTTACTTTTGCATTTTTTTCTCACTGCCACTCTCTTCTGGGCCCTTCTCTCACCACTGCTGCCATTTCATGAAAAGCGGAGGTTGGCAATGCACACATGTGCAAAGACATTCCAAGTAGTTTTGCTGCAGTAGCTACGTGTCTAGTGCAGCACAGTAATGATATGATGTAGCTACTGCAGCACAGCAAGGTATGGATTTCCATCATCAACAACATTCTACCATACAACATAATAGGGTTACATGCAGTACAGGGTTGGTCTGCAACACAGTCTCTTTTTGGACACAAGGGCCCCAATTATTAAACCCCTGGATGTAGGTGCATCTCCAAGAAGCACCTGTGAAAAGCAGGCCCAGCTGCATCCATTGCCTACTAGACATGGTGTGATTTTAAAAACAGCATTCAGCTGCAACAATTGTACAACATTTACAGCAGCATGGGTAGACTTTTGGATGCATCTGATATTTCCAACCTACTGTAAGTCAGCTAGACCTTCAACTGATGGTCTAAACTAGCACAGAAATACAGGCATTGATGCTGGTGGAGGTGGTCGATGAAGAGGTAGATCACATTCCACCACAGTGTCCCTACATAATCTGGTCCCTGAAAGCCAAAAGATGCCCTCTGAGAACATCACCCCCCCATCACCACCACCACCACAGCAGCATGAGAGTTTAGTCAATCTCTGGTCGACAGCATCCAATGCAGCCAATTTTTAAGACAGAAAATGAACTGTACTTCAGAAAGTACTTTTCTTGAAAAGGATGGGATACCATTGGCCAGATTCAAGGAAAGGGTTTATTCCCCAAAGGTGGTAGGTGAAGCCTTTAAAAAACAGTGCAGTTGATAGACAAACTTTACTTATTCAAAGGATAAGAGATAATAACATGCCCCAACTCATGTTTGTCACTGTCACTCCAGAGCCATGAGTGTCAGACATAATGTTAAAATAGAAGGAGCATGCTTACCACTGACATGGAGATGACCTCTCTTGTAGGGATGACCCTGAAGGTCACCTTTAAGAAAGGGACTAGTCCAATTGATTTTTTGACAAATAGTCACTTTGTAAGAGACAATCCTAGGCAGCCCCTTACCAGTACCTTTTTTTTCCAAGTGCAGGAATTGCAGTGCGTGTTAATTTGCTGGAGTGGGGCCTACTTCTAAGTACCCAATTTCAGTAGAGGATTACGAGATAGGGCAACACGTTGACTGCAGAACTGAGTATACACTATTTGTGGGGTGGGGTGAATGCTGTCTCATCTATGTTGTAAGAACCATCAGCACTTTGAAGCATCATGTCCAGGTGCATGTTAGAGCAACTCCCATTATACCAAGGTTCATACTAAGGATGATGAAGAGCAAGGAGGCAGAATGTCCATAAGTGTTCCTATTAAAACTCACTCTGCATTGTAACCCAGTATGCCACCAGATAATATTTACTTAGCCAGTTTGTTTTCAAAAGTTCTAGCTTCATTCTACATATTTTTTTTTTGCATATTCTGTTTTTATCCTCACCTTACCTGCATCCAGCCCCCTACTCCTGCAGGCAACCAGCCTTCACCCACCACTGCCTCTCCCATTCTGCTGTTCTGCTGCTACCTTGGCCGGCTGACCCAGCTGTATCCCTTCACCAGGGGCCATCGAGAAGGGAGACTGGAGTGCAACTCTACTCCCTTGCTACTTTGCTGGGTGAGGGTGCACAGCTTCAGAGGCTTCCTGGCTTCATGGTGCGGGGAGGCAGGGTCACAATCATCTGGCCAGCATGGATGCCATTTTCATCTTTTCTTGCCCCTTCTACTGCGTCACTCTTGTAGTGCTCCCCATCTCTACCAGGGCTGCTACAGAGTGATGCAACTCCAACAACCTCAGGAGAGGAGAGCAGTCCTCCAGGCACTCAATCCTCTTCTTCCCCTGCTGACCCCCAGCATCATGAGTCCCTTTCTAAACCTGGGTCACTGGCATGGCATGAGGTGTGACATCCAGTGCCTCAACCCTCAGCTCCACCGGGCGGCCTTCATTCTACTTATGAATATTTTAAGTGGCAGGGTGTTCCAGGGGTTTGCAATTCTGGGTGTCAAAAAGTATTTACATTTTTGGGTGTTGAAGGTTTTCCCCAAAAAAAGTATTTATATTTTGGAGGGGTTGAAGGTTTACCCCAATGGAAACATGAAAATTGATGGCCTGGGTGTATACTTGAGGATGACACATGGATCCAGCACTAGATCATTCTTTTTTAGAGCACTTAACATGTCCCAGAGAAGCAACATGGAGATAGCAGATTGAAGATTCTTGTACTGAAGGAGACTAAATGGATGGTGAAGCTAAAAGCACTAACACCACAGAGCTTTAATGACCAAATGGCTTTTAAGCCATTTCTGTACCCAGTCACTAGCTTTTCCTCTGTAGTATGATTATTTGATAAATCAGTGAAAGACATGGCTATTTTGTAGCCTGCTGGCTACTTTTCTGTTTCTTAAAAATTGTAACCACATCCTTAAACAACCATCCCCCCAAATTTTTTTGCACGTCAAAAAATATGTATAGCTGTCTGAATTCATCAGCCCTCATTTATGATCACAGAACTACTTTACCTGTTCCTAAAATAGATAACTAAATTTATGAGGAGGTTTTGTTCATTAGCATGTTTACCTTACTTTTTCAATATATGTGTGGCCAGTACCTGTTTTAATGGCCAATACCTCCCTCTTCCAGGGTCTGTCTTGTTCATCAGATGCAATTTCTCTAAATTTTAACCAGTAAAGTGCTGTAGAGGACAATGAATTCACTGCCCTTAAATGTCACTGTTTCATGGGCTCCAACATTTTCACAGTAGTTTAATTTAGCTGAAGTGCAAGAGCAAGCTAACTTGTCAATGGTAGTATATGTTTTCACTGGCATATAATTTTCACAAGATTTTCAAAATAGTGAATGTAGCAAAAATTTTGTTCCAGTGAACAATATGTCCTCTACAGTAATTAGAAATACATTTAAATAAGAAATTTAAAAAAAAATCCTCTGGAACCACAGTTCTCTGTGCAACTGAAAGGTAACAGTAGGTCATAGATTGTAAACTGTCAACACACATATGAACATATGACTTAGCTAGCAGAAAAAGGTTGTTTGGTCTATCTAGTCTGCTCTGTTATGCAGCCTCTGATTCACAGAATACAGTTGGCATGGAGGGGCAGATCCTAGTGCCCCCTGTAATCTGTGGATCAGGGCAAAGCAATCCAGTGGATTATACAGACCAAATGGCCTTCTCTTGCTGGCTAAATTTTATGTCTTTAATGTAAAACAACTGTAAAAGTAAAAAAAAATAATAAGTTGTACTATCGGCCACATGATTTAATGAAATGTTTTTCCACATATTAAACAGTGTCTCACCTTTAATACACTTTTATATACTTTTTGTAACAAATTTGTATTTATGAGATTTCTTGATTAGAGGAGTTCATTGGTGAAAAGTGGGGTTTAAACTTGTGAAGGGGGTGGGATGGGAGAAAAGGCAGTCAAGGGGATGCCGATAAAGGAGGGACTCTCCACCCCCCTGGGGACCAGGAGGATTGCAGGAAAAGACCAACTGGCAAAGTGCAGACCAGGAGAAAACAGAATCCCAAGGGAACACAAGCAGGGAAATGGAACTATAGGGAAAGGGTGGAAGGTAGTCCTGCTAAATGCCAGGAGCTTGGGCAATAAAATGCCTGAGCTCAGGGCGATGTTAACTGAGGGCAGTGGATGTGGCAGCGGTCACTGAGACTTGGGCCACTGCAAGACATGACTGGGACCTGAACCTGGAGGTTACACTATGTTCAGGAAGGACAGGGGAGGGAAGGGGAGGGGTAGCAATGATAGTAAAAACTGCATTGGCATAGGGGAGTAGAGGAGGCGGAGGGAACCGTGGAGGCGATTTGGGTCACCTTGATAACAAGGGGGCAAGAGAGTAAAAATAGGAGTGGTGTATAGACCCCTGCCCTGGCGGAGGAGCTGGAGGACAGTCTGGTGGCAGATGTTAGGAGACACTGCAGACTGGGCAGAGGAAAGGTGGTGGTGTTAGGGACTTAAACATGCCAGGAACAGACTGGGAGACTATGACATCCTCTGTGACCAGGGAACAGAGGTTGTTGGATGTCTTTCAAGATGCGTTCCTAACTCAGCAGGTGAGGGAACCGACCAGGGAGGCACGAGTACTGGATGTGGTCCTGGCAGACAGTGACCAGATTGGGGGCCTGAAGGTAAGGGACCCATTGGCGGGGAGTGACCATGCCACGGTCTGGTTCTGCCTGGACCTAGGAGGGGTAGAAGGCTGCACAAAGGCGGAAGTAACCGACTTCAGTGGGGTGGATTTTAAGGAAATGGGAAGGATCCTTAAGGAGCATTTGGATGGGATTGGGTCAGACATGGACGCTGATAGTAGGTGGGAAATCATCAGGAGAGGGGTGCAGGATGATACCAGCACCTGTGCAAAGTAAGAAGAAAATGCGGTAGGGCCCAAAAACCCTGTTGGTGGACCAGGGAGGTCCAGGAGGTGGTGCAGGGAAAGAAAGCAGCCTATAAGAAATTCAAGTGCTCAAGGAGTGAAAGGGATCGAGGGTATGAGCTGATGGCTAGAAGGGCCACTAGAGTGGTGAGGGTGGCTAAGGCAAGGAAGGAGCAGAACCTGGCCAGGGAAGTGGGAGAGGAAAAAAGGGTTCTTTAGATACATTGGGAAAGGCGAAGGGTGAAGGGCAGATTAGCAGGATTAAATCAGGGAAGAGATGGGCACAAGACCCAGAGGAGCAGGCTGAGGTACTAAATGAGTACTTCGCCTCAGTTTTCACCAGGAAAATGGGATGCTGCATCATACATGGGAGGAGACAGAGATAATGAGGGGTCCCTTTCCAATCGGCAGGTCTGGGGAGGGGCATCACTGGCAGGTGGGGAGGGCTAAGCAGGAGAAGAGGTACTGGAGTGGAAATCACAGCAGAGAGAGTGAGAAGCCCTCAGCTCCCTAAGACGGAGAAAGCACCGGGGCGGATAAATTACATCCTAGAGTGCTGAAGAACTTGCAGATGTCCTGGCGAAACCCTGGCAGAGCTTTCACCATCTCTCTGAGGACAGGGTGGGTGCCCCAAGACTGGAAGGTGGCGCATGTAGTGCCTATCCACAAGGGGGGATCAAGGGAGGTGGTAGGAAACTACAGGCCTGTCAGCCTGACATCAGTGGTGGGCAAGGTGATGGAGGGCATTGTCAAGGAGAGGCTATGAGGGACCTGGATAAGTCAGGGTGCCTGGACGATAGACAGCATGGATTCATCCCAAGGAAATCGTGTCAGACAAACCTGGTGGAGTTCTATGACTGGGTGACAAGTGCCTTGGACCTGGGTAGCCCAGTGGATGTCCTCTTTCTAGACTTCAGCAAGGCATTTGACTCTGTTCCTCACGTGGGCCTGTTGGATAAACTAGGAGAAATGGGGTGGAAACCAGATGATCCGATGGATAGGCAATTGGCTCCAGGACCGGACAGAGGGTCGTGGTTGGTGGGATAGTCTCTTCCCAAGGAGGTCATTAGTGGGGTCCCACAGGGATCAGTCCTTGGGCCCTTCTGTTCAATGCCTACGTATCTGACATAAGGACAGGAATCAGGAGTGAGATGAGTCTCTTTGCAGATTACTCGAAACGGGGGCGGTGGTGGATGGGGAGGAGGGAGGTGGCCCTGCAGGGACCTGGAGGCTCTGGAAAGATGGTCTAGAAAGTGGAAGCTGAGGTTTAATGCAGGAAATGCAAGGTACTCCACCTGGGGCCAGAAACCCAGGCCAAGTGTACACCCTGGGGAATACTACAAGTCTCAATGGCTGAGAGAGGACCTGGAGGTGGTGGTGGATGTCAAGATGAACAACTCTGAGACTTGTAGGAGGCAGCAGCCAAGGCCAACAGGATGCTGGGATGCATCACTAGGGATCACCTCAGAAGGAGGAGTGATACTCCCTCTGTATAACTTTGGTGAGGCCGTACCTGGAGTACTGCGTGCAGTTTGGAGGCCGCACTTAAGAGGGACATTAACCTCCTGGAGAGGGTCCAGAGGAGGCAACCAAAATGATTTGGGGCTTGGGGACAGGACCTATGAGGAGAGGCTCGAAGAGCTAAATATGTACACTTTGGAAGAGAAGGGACCAGGGGACATGATAGAGGTCTTCAGGTACATGAACAGGGTAAATAGGGGAGGAACAGTGAGGTGCTTTGAAGGAAGGAGGAGGGGGCCACTAGAGGCATGGGTGGAAGCTGGAGGGAAGATTCAGGGAGAAAGGAGGAGGTGCTACTTCACTGAGAGGGTGGTAGAGCCATGGAATGCACTACCTAGGGGGCTGGTGGAGGCAGAGACAGTGGAGGGTTCAAGAGGGTGGGACAGGTACAGGGAAGGTTCAGGAAGCAAAATCCAATGCAGCAAGAATATCCGGAACTGGGAAGGGAGAAGCCAGAGAAGGCAAGGGGGACAGCAAGGTCAGCACCCAGGGTGGGGGCTGACCAAACGAGCAGACACGAAAGATTATTAGGCCTATTCTGCTGGCATTTTAGTATGTTAGTATGTATTAGTTGTGAGCTCTACAGCATTTCCTCACTGTGCAGGATTGGTTTTCAAGTAACTTTGTCAGTACTTCAGCTGTGAGTGAGCTGGTTGACTCTGCCCCCGGATGAAGCCTCCAAATCAGAGGCAGTATGTAGGGATATCACACACACACACACACACATATATATATATATATGTGTGGACAGTATTTGAGAGACTTGGGTATGCACTTAAAATAAGGTCTGTATTTTACTCATAATTTATTAAAAATACAGAATTTGTGCTGTATTCTGTTTCCAATATGGTCAAGAGGTAGTGTGCATAAAAAAAGGGTGTATGTATTTTTATTTTGTTGTGGCAACATTTTAATAATGAAAATAGCCTTAAAAAAGGCAGCCATTTTGTGACATGGCTGTGCTACACATCTTGGTGACCATTAAATGTACTGTATTTAAAGCACAATACTAAAGTTTTCTTTTTTAGTGGACAGAGTGGATGTGTAACTGTCCCCCAGTGATTATTGATTTTATGCAGATGTAATTACATTTGCATGACACCACATGTAATTTATTACTTTTGTGCATTACTGTGGTGTCTTATATAGCTGCAGAATTTCTTTTGTGTATTCTGCCTTTATGCTTTGAGAGTTTTTTCAGTGTCAGTTCATATTGCTTAATGTGTTTCCCCTGCACAAATCAGCAGTCTTAATGCAGTGGTACATAAAGTCTGCTAGGAGCAGCAACATCAAAAGCTGTGGCTCTTGCTGTTGTGTCCATGTTACCCACGTGGATGATGATGATGCTGGTATTGGTACAAATAGCCGGGACCCAAAGGTGACATCAGGCATTCAGTTTTGGTACTCTGGCTCTAAGCAAAACTGTTCTCTTCCTGCTGCTTCTTCCATTTACCATTCTTAAAAAGAGGTAGAATGAAATGTCATCCATTTTAAATCTGGTGTGCTGCACAGGAGTTTGGATGGACCTCAGAGGTCTCCAGTCACTAGAAAACATGATCTTCAGCATTCTGCTACAAAACAGCAAGTTAAAATTCTGGGAGACATATTAAATAATGACTGGCTGAAGTGCAGCAGTTATTCTGTGTCATTTTGGGGATAGAAAAAGTAAAGTATTCACCTTAAGACTTCATGGTCCTCCTGTTTGTGAAGGGCCCCTCTTCAAAATAGAGGATGATTGGATTAGTGGGCTGTGCAGCATAATGAGTATATTTTAAAGTTTTGTTTGGGAAGTATATCAGCTGAACTTTTCTCTGGTGCTGGCATTGTTTGAATGGGGCATATTAAATACTATCTGGCTTTAGTGCAGCAGTTGTGTTCTATCATCTTTGGGGACAGAAAAGTAAAATGTATGTGTTCTGTCATGGCCCAGCTGTTTGTGAAGGGCTCCTCTTCAAAATGGGGCTGTGCATATAGGTGACCAGTCTAATCAAATAGAGTTTTGTTTGAGATTTATAGTATTTTGTTTACAATCCATCCAGCGGGTTTTCATTGTATAATTAGATTTTTTTAGAATATTGCTAATATTGGTGAACTTACCCCTGGTGATGACTTTAATCATGTTTAAATGGGGACAAAACAACACCTGTGAGTTTCCTACTGGTAAATTCTGAGAATGTGTATTTGTTGAATGAATGCTGCACCTGTTGACATGATGATTGCTCTATTTTAGAAGTGTTTATGTGGAATGAATATAAAACCTGCACTCTTAAAATGTTTTAAATAAAAATAAATGCAATTTGTGAGAGAAGCTTGTAATTTTTGGAAAGAAGGTGTGATGCTGGCTCTGGTTACGGTAGGTGTGTGTGTGTGTATGCGTGTTTGTGTGTGGTGTTATTTTATAATGATAAAGTTGCCTTTCTTGATGTAAGATTATAAAGCAGCATCATTGTATTGGCATACTGAACTAGGGAATCAGGTGTGGGTGGTGGCATAATATATTGGAGCTGTTTGAAATAAAAAAAAACTACAGCAATGGGGCCTACCTCAACAATGCTTCTCATGGCATTGGTCAGTTCATTTGAGGTTATGGGGGGCTACCACATGTAGGAAAGAGGGTGCTTCTAAATTAGACATCAAGTGGTGGCATAATATGTTGGAACTGTTTAAAAATAAAAGAATACAGCACTTGGGCCTATCTCAAAACTGGGTCATTGCCTGGGTGTACTAGTGCCTGTAGGGCAACATCATTGTTTTGGGTTCATCTGGCAAAAACTTTTTCCTGATTTAGTTATAATAAGACTGTTTCTAAATTAGATGTCAAGTGATGGCACAATATGTTGGAACTATTTAAAAATTAAAAAAAATACAGCACTTGGGCTTACCTCAGAAAAGCTACTCATGGCATTGCTTAGTACATTCAGTGGTATGGGGGGATACCATGTGAAGTACTGTAATCTGGTCATTGCCTGGGTGTACTAGTGCCTGTTGGGTAACATCAGTGTTTGGATTCATCTGGCAAAAACATTTAGCAGATTAATTTGTATTGAGACTGCCTATAAATTAAATGTCAAGTGTTGGCATAATATCTTGAAACTGTTTGAAAATAAAAAAATGTATCACCTGGGCCTGACTCAAGCAGTTTGGATGTGGCATTCCATGTGCAGTACAAGAACCCTGCAGTAGCGGTGTCCCTGTGATGCGCGTGGTGGTGAGCACAGGGTGGGCCTGTGTGATATTTTGGCATCATTTTCCCCATAATGGCTGGCACTGGGTTGCCAGGGGATGCCATGCAGTGCCTGCATCTACAGTTATCAACACCAAACAGCTTGCCTGGGTGCTTTCTGGTTGTTAACTGTGGTTGGGCCTGCCCTCAGTCTGACTCTGTGGAGGTACAGTGATGTCAAAATGACCCCTGATGTGTCTCAGGCCTGCTGTGTAACATCCAGCTGTCTCTTGCCTTGCCTTTGCTTATCCATGGGGAACTTTGGTATTTTGTTTTAACTTGTAGAGCAGTTTGGATGTGGCATTCCACGTGCAGAACAAGAACCTAGCTGCAGTGGCATTCCTGTGATGCACGTGGTGGTGAGCTTAGGGTGGGCCTGTGTGATATTTTGCCTTCATTTTCCCCTCAAAGGCCAGCACAGGGTTGCCAGGGAACATCATGTGGCACCCTCATCTATAGTTATCAGTACCAAACAGCTTGCCTGGGTGCTTTCTGGTTGTTATCTGTGGTTGGGCCTCTCCTTAGTCTGGCTCTGCAGAGCTATAGTGATGTCAAAATGGCCCCTGAGGTGGCGTGGTACTTATCAATGTGTATTGGCTGTCTGGTTGATAATAAGCCATTAATAAAAGCTGTGCCATATATTTCACATGTTGCATTGCTACTGCAGTGTCTGCATTACCCACAGTAGTAGTAGTATTCAACAGAGATGGTCACATAATAAATCAAGTACATCCAAGTGATTTGTTCATGTTTATCTTTCTACTTAATGTCCAGCTTAAATGTGAAAAGCATGTAGACTGGACACAAACAGTATAAGCATGAAGTAATGAAACTTTGGTAACCTCCTGTTTGTATTTTTAGTGCTGTCTACATTGGAGGATAGATAGTGACACATAGGTATGGAAGAACATCAAATCATTAAATGTTGTAAATGAATACACTTAAATAGAAGACAGAGACACTGCATTTGAAAATTGTATTTATTACTAGAAATGGGAAATAATGCATAATGGACACCAAGTTACCCACAAACATAGTTTCCACATCATAACTAACTGCCATTTTTCCAAACTTAGAAATACAGAACTATCTTTATATTTTGTATTATGCAACTACCACATATACACATTAAAATTAAGATTGAGTCATGCCTAATTATAAAGCATTTTTTGAGTGTAGGAATGTCACACTTTGTCTCCCGAATACTGTCCACACAGCTACATATATAAACATATATTTATATACACATATATATCAATATAGATATAGATATATATCTTCTTTGTCTCTTCAACCCTAACTGATGCATTAACGAAGTTTTTTGCAATGAATTTCCTTACTTTTTGAGAAAGTGTAATCTTACCCTTATATAGTGTTGGGAGGGCCCTGCGTTCCCATTATTACATAAGGAATAGCCCAGCATTCCCATTACTGCATAATGTTATCCATATCTGGGAGCATAGGGCCCACCCACCTACCTATAATTATAGAGACGTAGCACAGGCAAAGACACATTCCAGTTAACCACAGTGCTGCAAATGACACAATATCTCAGTAACCGTAGCAACGTTGGAAATTCCACTACAGCTGTAATCATGGACTGGTAACCTGCATGCATGTTTAGTACACCTAAGCTGCGTTTAGCAAAAAATCCATATCTCAAAGTGTTTTCGAGATATAGGCACCAAAAGGTGCCATCTTCACCACAATGTTATCCTAGGGGGAAGTGCTCAACTTCAGAATGGCATAACTATGGACCTGATGCAAATTTTTACACCAAACCAGCATAAGTAACATTTGTGGGACACCCCCTTTGTACCCTGCACATTTCAAGCCAAAAGTCCTAACCGTTTCTTAGCAGTTAACTGTCAAAGTTTTTAAAATCCTTTATTGTGAGCTGTTAAAATGCCCATTCGCAAGCTGATCACTGTTCGTAAGATAGGGCCATCTGCTCGTCATCTTATGAATGGGGATTTTGACAGCTCACGAACAAGGATTTTTTTTTTATAATCCTTGTTCGTGAGCTGTCAAAATCCCTGTTTGAGAGCTGAATCCCCGTACTTGAGGTGTCAAAATCCTTATTTGTGAGAAATCCTTCTTCGTGAGATTTGGCCATCTGGTTGTCATCTCATGAACAAGGATTTTGACAGCTCATGAACAAGGATTTTTTTTTTATAATCCTTGTTTATGAGCTGTCAAAATCCCCATTCATGAGCTGAATGCCCATTTGTGAGCTGTCAAAATCCCCATTCGCGAGCCGATCCCTGTTCGTGAGATAGGGACATCTAGTTGTCATCTCACGAATGGGGATTTTGACAGTTCACGAATGGGGATCGGCTCATGAGCGGGGATTTTGACACCTAACGAATGGGAATGAGAAGCAAGTCACAAACAAGGATTTTCAAACTTAAAAACAGTCCTTTTTTGACTAAACTAAATGGAACCAAAGCCATGGGTTTGTAAAGGGTGTTGCCCTGAACAAAACCCAGACTTCAGTCTGTACATAAGACATCCCTGTGGCAAGTTACGTTTTGGTTTTGAAGAAAATTGAAAACAAGATGGTGGCTCATGAACAGAGATTTTTCATACAAACAGGGATCCTGTTTATGAACTGTCAAGCATCCTTGTTCATGAGGCCAAATCCTTGTTCGCAGCTGTATAGCTATCCAAAAAAACTGAACTGAGCATGCTCAGAGCCTGAAATTTCAAAATTGAATAACTTTGGAACGGATTAATATTTTTTTCACCAAACCAGCGCTGGCTTGTTCTTTGGGGCAAACTCTTTCTACCCTAACATTTCAGGCCAAAATTCCAATCAGTGTGTGCACAGCGCGATCAGGAAAAATGGGTGGAAAAAAGCAAAAAACACCCTTTTTTCACTATGTGCTGCGCAAAATCCACACATCCGATTGAAATAAAACTTGGCACATCAATAGAGCAACTCCATAGGACAATGCATACCAAATGTGCAAATCCACTGAACAGTTGCAAAGTTTTCAAGGTGTAAAATTTGGAGTTTTACATTAAACTGCCTACTCAACCCTAACTATAGTGGGGCTACCATGCATATATATATTAGAGGCAAAAAACTCTGTTTAATGCATCAGTTAGGGTTGTTCCACAGTGAAAAAAGCTAGGAAATTTGGGGTATGGGTTGAAAGCCCCTTGGACCCCCAGCCCACCCCAACTGGCATCGAGGGTGCGCATTGGGGTGATCAGTCTCACTGCATCACATGTGCGAAAGAGAATGGGGTAAGAGTTGGGACTGATGACATGCTGTCCATCATGTCAGAGAATGAGAAATCAAAGCAGCAACAACAAATTTTCTAACCTCACTGTGGAACAACCTAACTGATACGATAATCTGAATTTTGCCTCAATCCCTTCTTTTTGAGAATGAGGATGATAAATAATGAAAGGAATGCAGTGGTGGCAGGGCCCTGCACTCCCACCAAGTGATGTCTTGTTACACAGTAACAGGAACTGCAACGCAAATACAAGCAACAATGGTAATGCACATGGCAAAGCAAATGTAAATGGCAAAGCAGACGTTAATAGAAACACAAGTGTAAAGTAATGCCGAAGCAAACAGTTACGTAAATCGAGGCATCAAACAGAAGTGCATACAGAACGCAACTGGTAACACACACATTCACGGTACCACAGTTGTAAATGCAAATGGTAACAGTAACACCAACAATAACACCAAAGTAAACAGAAACGCAAGCACATACGAAAATGCACACACTCATGGAATCACAATTGTAAACACAAATGGTTACAGTAACAGAAACAATAAAGCCAATAAAAACAGAAACGCAAGCGCATATGAAAACGCAAACTGTTGCATGTAAGGTCATGGTACCGTAATAGTAAACATAAATGGTAACAGTAACAGCAACAGTAAAGCCAACAGAAACAGAAATGCAAGCGCACATGAAAACGCAAACCATTACGCACACGGTGGCGTAGACGGGAACGGTGATTTGAATGATAACAGAAGCGCAACTGGAAACGCTAACTGTCACAGTAACAAAAGGGCACACCCTTCTTTTCCTCAAAAACTGCATTGAAAAAACAAATTGAAAACAAAGAAGGTGTGCATTATACTTGACTTCGGAGCAGAAAAGTACGACTTGGAATACTAAATTGCTTATATCTCAGGAACCTTTGAATTGGAGACCTATATCTTCTAATTCCAAGCCTATTTTGATGTGTTGTTGGTGAAGCTGTTTGAATTGGAGTCCTGTTTCTTTGGGTAGCAAACCTATTTGGGGGGCTTAGAGTAGAATTGTGATTCATTGTTGCTGGCTTCACTAGCTGCAAAGTTTTAGTGCAGAGTGGGGGAAGGGTGCTAATGGTCTGGCCAGGTCTCACTCAGTTAGGGAGGCAGAGCTGAATCAGGTGTGGTGTCAGTGCTTTGGCTTCTAAGAAGGAACTAGAAGGGGAACAGGATCAGATCTACAGTACAGTAACTTCTTCTTGTTGTTTTTACATTGTTTCTTGTGGATTCTACTTGGTAGAAGGTTATTTCTTTCCTTTCTTACTACTAAGGGGCTAGCAGGGTATTTTTTGGGGCTGTTGGAATTTTGAAACCTGTTTTGGTAGCTATAAGTGGGCTCATTTCTTTGATGTTTCACTGTGTGGCAGGCTGCATTTGTAGAGGCCTAGTTCTTCTGATTTAAAACCTATTTGGTGTAATTTAACTGGATCTGTTTCTTTGAATTGGAGACCTGTATCTTCTAATTCCAAGCCTATTTTGATGTGTTGTTGGTGAAGCTGTTTAAATTGGAGTCCTGTTTCTTTGGGTAGCAAACCTATTTGGGGGGCTTTGAGTAGAATTGTAATTCATTGTTGCTGGCTTCACTAGCTGCAAAGTTTTAGTGCAGAGTGGGGGAAGGGTGCTAATGGTCTGACCAGAGGCCTCAGCTACCTGATTGTTTCTGGAAGACTTGGGCTGGTCCCACCCCCAAACCCCTCACCCACCCACCCGGTCCATGATTTCCTATATACCAGGGTTCTGAAATCACTTCCTCAAGCGGCAAGGATATGCACCTGTCATAGCAGAAGCAGACATCCAGGAAAGGAACAGCAGCAAGTGAAGAAGTGACTGCTATCTCAGTGGAAGGGAAGTAAATGCAAATCTAGGAGCTTTCATTATTACTTCTTGCATTGATATTGCATTGGGGAAAGGAGGAGTAGGAGTTTGAAGAAGGTTGTGCAATGGCTACTTAAAGTCTCTTTTGAGTGTGGATAGGAAGGATAGGAATATAAAAGCAGTTGCTCAATATATCTAACGTGTACAACAAAGGAGGTAAGGGAAATAAAGAAAAGAATGTTTTGCACTGATAGGGGAAGAGGGAGACTTGGGGGAGTGTTTGGTATCCTGCATCTGGAAGGGTGGGGGTCATTGGTGGGCAATGACAGCAATGGGTAGGGTGGTAGGCTGCAGCAACTGCAGTGCACCAATCTTTCTAAAAATTGCCTGGAGTGTGGGAGGATGTTTAGTGTGCAACCACATAGAAAAACTTAGAAAGGAGATTGAGGGTCTGCAGGAGGAACTAAGACAGGCAAGGCAGATTGGCGGTGGGTTTAGCTCAATACTGGAAGGAGGAAGAAGGGGAGATAAGGGAGGGTGATTTAAGCCAACAGTGGTGAGGAGAGGGTCAGAAGAAGGGAAGCAGAGACAAAGGGGCCCAGGCCAGGAAGAACGATTGCCGGGGAAACCAGGTCAGGAGATAAAAGATAAATGGAAGGAGGAGATAGGGACTTGTGAGGGGAGGCGAAGAAGTGACAAAAGTCATGGAGTGGAAAGGAGAGAACAGGTTACTATGAAGAGAGGGAGCGGGCATTTGTGAAGGGTCTTCAGAAAATAGTTTTGCACTGCTAGAGAGGAAGAAGGTGGAGGAGGGAAATGATGAAATTAGAGGAGTAATTTATAAATGCCTGGACCAAACTGGAGCAGGGGAAATTCTGCTGGGAGAATTGCAACAGGGGTAAAAGGGGGAAATAATGTGCAGGAGGAAGAAGAGGAGCTGGAAATGAGAGAGGGAGATGAATGGAAGCAAGCAGGGAGTAAGAGGGGTGGAATCTTAGTGCTGGAGGACTCAATACTAAGAGGAGTCAGGTGGGGTAGCAAGGGGGAGAAGCATAGTCGCATTTGGGTGGAGGCCATGCCAGGAATGACAGCAGAAAGGGTGGGACAATCTGTTCTGAAATATGCTAGAAGGGGTAGGGACAAGCCTCATTTAATTATACATCTTGGGACTAATGACCTGGCTGACAAGACAATAGATATAGTCCAGAGGAGGTTTGAGGAACTAGCACAATTATGTGAGGGGGCAGGAAGATCAGTAACTTTTTCAGAGATACTTCTGGTGCCAAAGGCAAGCACAACAAGAAAGCTGAGAATAGAGGAATTTAATGGATGGCTAAGAACCTGGTGCTGTGCTAAAGGGTATGGGCTGTTGGGGGGTGGGAAGGGACCTGGGAGGACAGTAGTCTCTATGCCAAGGACAGACTACACTTGAGTGAGGAAGGAAAGAAAGTGTTGAAACAGAGGATGGAGGAGTACATAGAGGAAGTTGGTAATTTAAACTAGGAGTGGGGGGTGGCAATGGGGAAGAGATATGCAGAGACCACAGGTTGGGAAACCATATGAGCATACCCCAATAACAGTGACAAAGGACAAATGGCAAGTACTATTGGTGATGCTAGGAAAGGGGGCAGGATGGGGGAGGGTGGAAGGTGGTTACCCTTAATGCAAGGAGCCTTGGGAGGAAAACTGCAGAGTTACAGGTTCTCATGGCAGAGGGAGAGGTGGACATTGCAGCCATCACAGAAACATGGGCCACCCAATACAATGACTGGGACCTGTCTGTACCAGGGTACAGGTTATTTCATAGGGACAGGGTGATTGGGAAAGGAAGGGGGGCACTATATGTTAAGGAAGGACTGAAGTGTGTAAGGGAGGAAGGGGAGGAGGGTAGTACGGAGTTACTTTGGATGCAAATCCAGGATTCCAAGAATAGGATTCTTAGAATGGGAGTGGTGTACAGGCCACCATCTCAGATGGAGGAGTTAGACAGGGTACTAGTGGGACAGATCAGGAGGACCTGTGAGAAGGGTAGTGTGGTGATTGTGGGGGACTTCAACATGCCAGGAGTGGACTGGAGTACCCCAACAACCAGGAACAGAAGGGAGCAGATACTGCTGGATGCCTTCCAGGACAGCTTCCTGCTGCAAATGGTCAGTGAACCAACCAGGTTAGGGAATACCCTTGACCTTGTGCTGGCAAATGGGGACTTTGTGAGACAACTACAGTGGAGGAATCACTGTCAGGAGTGATCACCACTCAGTATGGCTTACATTGGATATTGGCAAGGAAGGAGTGGAATCTGGCACAAGAGTGCTGGACTTCAGGAGGGCCGACTTTGGGAGGATGGGGGAAGTGGTAAAAGGGTACCTGGCCAGAATTCAATCTAGTATGGACACTAACCAGAGGTGGGAGCTCATAAAGCTGGGGATAGTGGAGGCAACCAAAACTGCTGCAAAGCCCAGAGCAAGAAGGCTAGGGCTAAGAAACCGAGCTGGTTGAGCAAGGAGGTCATGGAAAAGGTAAGGAGGAAAAGAGCTGCCTTTAGGAAGTACAAGAAAACAGGGAGGGGGGAGGACAGGGAGGAGTACTTGACAGAATCAAAGGAGGTGACAAGCGCAGTAAGGAGCCAAAGCATCTATGGAACTCAGGCTGGCACAAGGCATTAAGAAGAGGAAGGACTTCTTTAAGTACATCAGGAGAAAAGGAGCTGTAAGGACCACATAGTAAGGATTAGGAAGGAGGGGTTGGATGGAAGCAGAGGAATGCGAAGGCAGAAGCACTAAATGAGTACTTCTGCTCAGTATTTACTAAAGAGAAGAGGGGTAACACCTAAGGTGGGAGAAATGGCAGAAACAGGGAAAGGGGTGACAGATGGGAAATCATGGAGGCAGAGTTCGAGAGGGTTTGAAGGCACTGAGGGTGGACAAGGCACCAGGCCCAGATGGCATCCACCCAGGGTACTGAAGGAGCTGGCAGAGGTCCTTGCAGGACCTTTGGCAGACCTATTTAATGCCTCACTACATTAGGGGTGTGTACCTCAGGACTGGAGGATGGCTTATGTGGTGCCCTCCACAAGAGTAGCTAAGGATGAACCGGGAAACTACAGGACGAGTGAGCCTCACATCCATCGTGGGTAAGCTAATGGAGACTATCCTGAAGGAGAGGCTGTGGCCCTCCTAGAGGCCAAAGTACTACAGGACAGCAGACAGCATGAGCTTCATATATGGCAGATCCTGCCAAACCAACCTGGTGGAGTTCTATGACTGGGTAACTAGGCAACTGGACAGGGGCCATGCGGTGGATGTCCTGTGCTCTGGACTTCAGTAAGGCATTTGACTCGGTGCCACATGGAAGGCTGGAAGGAAGTTAGTAGGCACAGGGGCGGGTGCAAAGCTGGTGAGATGGGTAGAAAACTGGCTTCAGGGAAGGCAACAGAGGGTGGTGGTGGGTGGGGAGCGCCTACACCCAAGGGCAGTGATGAGTGGTGTTCCACTGGCTCAGTGTTTGGACCAGTGTTGTTTGGGATATTCATTGCAGACATATCATGGGACATCAAGAGCAAGATCAGTCTGTTTGCTGATGATACCAAGGTAGGCGCAGTGGTGGATGACCTAGGGGGATGGCAGGGGTTGCAGGATGATCTGGCAAAGCTTGAAACCTGGTCAGACACCTGGCAACTGGGGTTTAATGCCAAAAAGTGCAAGGTGCTGCATTTTGGGATGAAGAACTCAAGGAGGAGTTACCAGCTGGGGGAGTGCAGCTAGCCCAGACAGAGGAGGAGAAGGATCTGGGTGTGCTCATTACAGGGTCAATGAACAACTCAGCACAATGTAGGAAGGCAGCTGCAGAGCCAACAAAATGCTGGGTTGTGTGCAAGGGTATATCCTCGAGGAGGGAGGAGGTGATTCTGCCACTGTATAGGTCATTAGTTAGACCACACCTGGAGTACTGCATGCAGTACTGGCGCCCGTATCTGAAGAGGGACATTAAGTTACTGGACGGGGTGCAGCACAGGGCAACCAAGATGATCAAGGGGCTGGGGGACTTATCATATGAGAGGAGGTTGAAGGAGTTGAACATGTACTCACTGGAGGAGAGGAGGGACGGGGGGACATGATTGAAACCTTTAAATACATGAAAGGAATAAACAAGACGAGTACAGAGGGGCTGTTCAAAGTAAGGGAGGGGAGGACCACCAGGGGCCATGATATGAGACTGGAGGGAGTAAGGTTCAGGAGGGAGATGAGGAGACACTTTTTTACAGAGAGGGTGGTGGCTGGGTGGAATGCGTTACCTGCAGAAGTGGTATCCAGTAGAACAGTGGACTGCTTCAAAAGGGGATGGGACAGGACAAGGGGGAGGGTTAATGAACGGGAAGGGTGGAAGGGAGGGGCAGCTGCAGAATAAGGGGTGCTAGCTGTACATTCGAGCAGACTTGATAGACCTCTAGGCCTTTATCTGCTGGCAAATTTCATATGTTCGTAACCGCATCGACGATGAAAAATTTAAATTTTGTATGAATTATTACTTTCCTGGTTTTTTGTGCTTAGCCCCATTTAGGGGGCTAAGCATTTTTTTTGACAAAAAGTCCGTATCTCGCACTGTTTCTGAGATATGGGCCCTGAAAGATGCGACGGATGCCATAATGTTATCCTATGGGAAAAACCGTCAACTTCGGAGTGCTGTCACTTTGCCACCCTGTCATATTTTTTCTCCAAACCACCAAAAGGCACATTTTTAGGATGTTGGCTTTCTTCCCTCCAAATTTCAGCCCAAAAGACCAAACTGTTATTTTCCAGCAGAGCGGCAAAGAATTCCTGTAATATGGCAGACGCCGTAATGTTATCCTATGGGGAAAAGGGCCAACTTCGTAGTGCCGTAACTTTGCCGCCCTGTAATATTTTTTGACCAATCCACTAAAAGGCACATCTGTGGGATGTTGCCTTTCTTTCCTCCAAATTTCAAGTAAAAAGACCAAACCATTTCCAAGATATTCAATGTCAAAAATTGGCAACATTTCCCTATCTATTCCATTATAAAAAATCTGGCCATCTTGTCCCTATTTTGCGATCAAAGATCATGATCAAAGAATCTCAAGATCAAAGAATTTGCAGCCTCACAATCAAAGAATTTTCGGGCTCACGAACAAAGAATAAAAAATTTAATAAATCAAAAAATAGAAGCAATTTCAGTAAACCACCACCATGGTTCAACAGAACGAAGCCCCCTGAGTAAAACCCACCCTCATTTGACTTCCTAGGACACCCCAGGGCTGAGAAAATTGCATTTTAAATTGGGCCATCTTGTCCCTCGCTCGCGATGCAAGATGACAATCAAAGAATCTTATGATCAAATAATTTTCAGCTTCACGATCAAAGAATTTGCAGGCTCACGAACAAAGAATAAAAAATGTAATAAATCATAAAATTGAAGGAATTGCAGTAAAATACCACCATGGTTCGACAGAACGAAGCCCCCTGAGTAAAACCCACCCTCATTTGACTTCCTAGGGCACCCATGGGCTGAGAAAAATTATTTTTAAATTCAGCCATCTCATCCCTCACTCATGATGCAAGATCACAATCAAAGAATTTGCAGCCTCATGAGCAAAGAATTTGCAGGCTCATGATCAAAGAATAAAAAATGGTGAAACGCGATTTATTCACCGATTTGAACCAAACCAATGGCATGGTTCGACAGAACGGACCCTCCTGAGCAAAACAAGCCCTCATTTGTGTCCCAAGCCAACCCCTGAGCCAAGATATTAGTGTTTTAGGTCACGATGCAAGATCGCAATCAAAGAATCTCACGATCAAAGAATTTGCAGGCTCGTAATCAAAGATCGTTAGCGAGCCGCGAATTAAGATTTTAAAAGCTTATAACTGTATTTTTTGACTGATTTGGATGGAACCAAAGCCATGGCTCAAAAGATCAGGGTCCCCTGAGTAAAACCCATTGAAGTTTTACTTCAGAAGTGACCCCTCAGCTGAGATATTTGTGTTTGTGTGATTGGAAAACTGAAAACAAGATGGCGGACCTCACAGTCAAAGAATTTTGAAAATTCCTCTGGAACAAAGTTTCTTGAACTGTGAGGCTGCCAATTCTTTGATCGCCAGGCAAGACCAGATGGCCAGAACCCTCATTCTTTGAGCGCAAGATATACATATAAATTTTACCATTGACTTATAATGGGAACTTAAAATTGCCATATTTTTTGAATACCTTAATATTTTTTCACCAAACAAAAAGCGGCATGTTCAGCCACCAAAGCTCTTTCAAACAAGCCATCTTGCAAAGTGGCACACCACACAACGGCCATGCAGGATCACATTAAGAATGCCAAAAGGTGCCTCCAAAAATGGATAATTTTGCCTTTTCAGTGCTTTCGTACATGAAGACCAGCACTCTGACAGAAACACAATTCAGCAAGTCAAGAGATCTAGTGTGCCCCAACGCGTGTACCAAATTTCAGGCAAATCCATTAAATGGGTCCAAAGTTATTAACGTCCAAACTTTTGACTTTGGTATGTAACTGGCCGATCAACCCTAACTATAGTGGCAGACCATGCCACTATAATATATATATATATATATATATATATATATATAGATATATGTATATATATATACACACACACACTATGTGTGTATATATATATATATATATATATATATATATATTCATGGCAAAAACTCCGTTTAATGCATCAATTAGGGTTGTTCCACAGTGACAAAAGTGAGGAAATTCGCTGTTAGGGTTGAAAACCCTAACTCCGAATCCCCCAGCACGACACACAGACAGACACACACACACATGCAAGTATGGGGGAGGACCAAGTCAACACAACCAGTGACAGACATCCAGCAGCAGGTGACAGAAATAACAAACAATTGTCTAAATGTACTATGAGACATCCCCACCCCCCTGACCAGGTACTGTATGCTCAGTGGAGATCAACAGCAAAACTGAGGCCATGTACACCAAACGTGCACATCCCTGATTGCAGCTGCACACAACATACCACACTTAGTAGTTGCATTGCCTTACCTACCGATGCCCCACAGCGAATTTCCTCACTTTTGTCGCTGTGGAACAACCCTAACTGATGCATTAAATTGAGTTTTTTGCCATGAATATCCTGTCTTTTTCAGAACTATTACTCAGTATAGTACATGATTTATAGTTGTAAGAACAGTACACATACATAAAAAAAAGTTCCAATATCAGAAATACTTCAACTCTTGTAGTTGCATTTACTGTTACTAACAGTAACAGTAGTTAACTGTGAATCATATTGTTTTTATAACTTTATTAATTGTAATTTGTCATTGTTATTCCATGTAACATTTTTTATGTAAAAGTGTCTTACTCCTTTTCTTTGTGAGCACATATGTAAAGAAAAAGATGTACATAACTAAAAGACAATATGACATGACATGGACACCATTAGTTCATCTACTGAACAAATGGATATGTTACTGTAGTAACTTGAGATTTGATAGAGTGCTGTACTACCAACTGAGGTGGTACCACCAATCATGTGAACAGCGATGGAAGAGGTTTGCTGGCACTGAATACATAAGTTTGTTGTAAGTATGCCAACACAGACATTTCACTGTTGTACTAGCAGGTACATATTTATCTTCATCATGATACACATACACACATTCTGTAGCAGTAGGTGTGTAGAAACAACAATAGTGTGCTGCCACAAATAGTGTAACGTAGCATTGTCACACATCTAAGTTACTTCTATGGAGAATCCCTAACCCTAATACCACAATAGTGTGGTATGAGCTTCACCAAATGAGAAAATCACAGTTGTATAAATCTTGTTAAAACTATTTTCAAGAAACATCTCGACTACACAATAACACACCAAACACAAGAGTATAAATTCATATAAAAATATTTTATATATAAAAAATGACAAACAAAAATATTTTTCTTTTTATAAACAATACAAAAATATATATTTACACAAATAATATTCATACAGCCCAAAAAAAGCTATAAAAGTGTGTATTACATCATACACAAAAATAAATACTTAATTAAAATACATTTTTGTTACATAAATAAAAAAATATATAAAAAGTTTTCATTTTTTTTTGTAACTTTTGAGCAACACTTGCGAGAGGTGTATGCACTGCTTGAGGCAATCCAGGCTAGAAACTGGATTCGATGTGGAGGCGCAAAGGAAGTGGAAGCTGTTGCGCCCTCCAGAGGAGATACCGGACCGCTATGAAGGGTGGTCAGTTTTGCCCAGGGAAGCTGCAGGAACAGATGGTGTTCGTTGAGGTGAAGCACTGCTACTCGGCACAGCACCATCACCCACTGCTACGACTGGCTCTAGCACAAGGGTTGACAGTCTGCTGCTGTGCATCCAAGAGAGACTGGATTCTGTCCAGCCTCTCAAGGATGACAGTGTTTTGCTCACGCAGACTGCCAACCTCGCGCACGAGCCGTCTATAGCAGAGGCAGTGGGCCGTGCATTTTCGCAGTCGCCGGCGCCCTACAAAGATTTAAAAAAAAGTAATGATGAATATACAACACAAATTAAACAATTATGACTTTCAAATATTTAACTTCAAATATTTCTTATCTACTGCAACATCAGAAATGCATTCATTTCAAAGTTATGATAATAGTTTTTAAGTATGATGCTAAACTATTTAGCTATCTTATTTCTGTCTCTGTCATACTTGATTATCTATATAATCTAATAAGCTGACAACATAAAAAAACGTATAGTTAGCTGTGGCTTAGAATGCTACTCTTATATTTTGTTTCAGTACTCATAAATATTCAGTATGTACATACTTTTGCATTATCGACACTATTATACCATACAATTGAAATACATCCTCATCAAGTGTGAGAATTTTTACTTCACCATGTCTGCCTATAATGTGTAGTCATCTCTGCACTAAAAAAACAAAGTACCTTGACATTAACACTATCATAACATACTTTTCATGTGTACACAATCATGATCACTTTAATGATAGTTTGAAAGCAAACAGCTTTTTACCTGTATGTCAGGCCCTCAACACACATCACTACTTTAAATAATTAAGTCACTGATATGACATGCACTCCAAAACCATACCAGACATCTTCAAGTACATAAAGAACATAAATGACAGATTTCTAGGTAGCATAACTATAAGACATTCAGACAAGTAACCTAAAACTTAAACTGCAGTATGGTAAAATCTACTCAAAATAAAGACATTTAATTCATTGCTGTACCATTGGATGCCCATAATGTCTACATCACTGTGCTTTTGCACTGCCACACGGTAAAATTCTTCAAAACAGTGTGGCACAGCAGTAATAAGGTTCTTCAATGTACTATCTGACATTAAAGCAATAATGCACTCCACGGTAAGTGTTGTGGTGTGATAACATCGCACCTGTCATCATTAGACAAGAGGCCACAGGCGAAGTGAACTAATCACCCCAAAAGTAACATTATCCCAGCACAACACACACCCCAAAGGACATTATTCTATTATAATGGCTTGTTGGTACTAATAAAACAAAACATTTTTACAAAAAGTCTTAAAAAGTATTTTACAATTTCATTTCTCAATGGTTATGCACAATGAATAGATAAACAGTCCCACTGTAATGTTATTGTGTGTCTGCTATCTCCTGCTGCACCCATCCCCTCCCAGGAAAGTACAGCAGTCCACACACTAAGATCCCAATATGGAACTGGGTAATATTTTTTTAATTAGTATTTTTTTTTTTTAATTGGTTTAAAATCAACCGCAGGGCAGTTGAGGAACCGTAATACCAGTTACGGGTTGTTTGAGCACTTACTGATTTCCAGGAATGCAGTACAGTTTTGTGCACTGCCTATTTGAATGTGACTATCATTTTATCAATAATTTGTTTAATTTACAATGTTCATGGTAACAGTGCACGAGTTTGACAAAGTGAGCGGTAATCACAGGACTGTGGCAATCTGAAAGGCCTCGTGCTCCTGCTGACGTGGAAATTGAAATGATGTCTAAAATGACATTTTTTTTTAGTTAAAACATCTGTTTATAGTCAGGGATAATGTTGGTGAATATTTCTTTAGGTGTTTTGCCTGGCAAGTTGTACACATTACTGTGCTGATGGACCAGCAGACACATATATATTTAAATGCCGTCTATAATGCCTTTTTTTTAGGAAAATGGACACTGTGTGTCAGTGGGGACAGGGGTTATTCCACTATATCTGCTGGAAAATGAGCAACATAGGGACAATTTGCACTGTCATGGCCAGATCACTAGCAGCCGAAGTAAGAAGCAGTCAAGCAGTAGGTTAAAGCAGGCTGAGAGTGTGAATGAGAATGTGGGATTGCACTGTCAAGCAGCTACATGTAGTGACTTCTTGTTTTTCCAAAAACTTATCTGGTCACCCTGGTGCTGGGACTAGAGCTGTGATGTTGTGCTGTGATAACATGAGGCTTACAGTCCCATAGTCACCAATGGGAGCCCAGGCTTTGTCTTTGCGATGGTATACTATGAAATTAACAATTATCAATAATAATTATTGATTTGCTATCATTAAGATTGATAGTGTAATAGTAACAAACTTTCTTACTGATGACAAAGGACTCACACCCTGCACAGGATGACAGGCATTAGCGTGTAGCTCTGGCTGTTAGATATAGCAGGGCAGAAAAAGATGTTTTTTATAGTGCAGTACATTAGCAGGTGAAAAATAAATTACAGTGTTAAACATTTAGTATATAAATACACAACATTTTCAAACCTACTACAGTGTATGGGAAATATCTAATACCTGATTGTAATGATAGCATGTAATGCTCATCTCGCAACAAATGTTTTAAATAGACATATTATCACCTTTACTCACATACAGTCTCACTGTTATGTCCTCACACTGTGCCAAAAGTTATTTCCGACAGCAACCACAGCATCATATAGTAAAGTATAAAAACACGGTTTGACAGTATAGGTGCTCATTCAAAGTATGACACTGTGTGTCCAAGGCCATGCAGCATTGAATAATGTAGCAATGTGATGTCTGTGGCCCAATATTTAACACAGTTTCACCACTCAAGAACTCATTTTAATAGCACCCAACCCAGCAATGCACGTAATGATGTAGTGAACTTGCACCACTGCAAGTAGTCATAGTATTGCATTTTACATGTGGTGAGACAACTTCCATAGTGCTATAGAAATGTGTGATATTCATAGTGTGACACACAAACAGTCCCATTATTCACTGTATTATTACTTTTATCGACATTCCCTCAGTTCATGATCACCTTTTTAAAAATACACTATGTGACAGTGCACTGAACAGCATCACACTGGATTGAAGGGTAGAGTATGAGGCTGGCAAGGCTGAAGACAGACACACTGCACAGCTATTCAGTTTAACTGGGAAAAGGGGTCAAAGAGAGACTACTAAGGCACATTTTGAACTTGTACATTGAGAAAAAAACAAAAAAGTCATAATTGGACACTTTCTGCATTGCACACCATTTAGGTCACTACAGTATCCTCCCACCATGTTGTGTTTTTTAGGTGGTTGGGTATCTGCAGTCATCAATGCATTGCCACCCTTGTAAGGTCACAGCACAAATAAAGTAAATAATGTCAACAGTGATTCGCCCCCCACAACAAACAAAAGAAAGTGGTACTGGCTCGGCAACGAAAGGGTGTTGCTCACACCCCAGACAATTGAACATTTGCAGTGAGTATGCCAACAGACAGTGCACTTTCCGGTCACTTAGTAAAGACAGCAAGGTGTAGTTAATAACAGGAGCATTGATCACCACGAGATGTTGGACAAGCCATATGGTACTTCCCCAAGCATGCAGATAATAGTAACAATAGATTTCACTTACGTGGTGGGCTGGCGCCGGCTTCCTGCTTCACCTCCACTTGTTCAAGAGCAGCAGCTTCCTCGGCTGTATTAAAGCAAAACAAGTAAAAATGATCACATCAATAGATGAAATATCAAGGTGAAAGTGTTTTCTTTAAAACATCAATTTCTAATACTACATCATTCATACAACTATCATATGAACACATATCTCTTTCACGAAACAGCTGTCTCTCCAACTAGATGTATGTTGTTAAGTCAGTATTACATGCATATAACAAGTCTTCTCATCTGCAAAAGCCACACAAAGTTGAAATTATGACACCATGTATATATATCTTTTCCAAGACAAATGTCCATCAATCCAGAACAGTTAATATAAGAAATTCATTTTTTCCTAGTGATTCCCTAACACTGGTTCTTCAATTACGTTTTGTCTGAAAAGAAACTCAGAAATATATTATTGGTAGTATGCAGTGCAGAACAAGCAATGCCTGCCCATCAATCGCAATAGTTATAACATTGTCATAATGCATATTTGTTACACAGAAAACATCCTAAAACATTACATGTACCTTCAATTTCATACATGCATACCTAATTATATGATGATCTGTTCCTCAAACAGTTTTAAAATGTGAGTTATTATAATAAGAAGAACACAAACATAACAATAATGTTACTGTTCACTCAATGACCCTCTAGCTGAATGTGGCAGCTGTTTATGTGTTATTAAGCATATTACCCTTACAGAGCTATTAAAACACATTAACAAACATGTAGATACTCTATGCTGTCCATTAATAACTATTGCAATAATAAAAATGAAACATTGGCAGGAGATATAGAAATAGTAAGTGAATAAGATCTAGGGACATGTCGTAATTAGCAACAGATAATTATCAGCACACCATTGAATACCACTGAGACACCTACAACATTACAATTGGTTATCTATTACTCATTGTACATTAAACTCCACCACCAAAAGTAGCAGAGGAGAAGACCTCCCCCCCAGAACACCACATGTACCGCTATGGACATACATCCATTCTCAGATTCATGAACAATAGTATCCCACTCACATTTGTAGTAATACCAGTTTGTTATGGTAGTACAGGATCTTCTGCCATGGTGCCACTGCACATTCACTAGACTTGGTTAACACCTTTTTGAAGTATTTTGGGTGGGATATTCAAAATGGTTGCACCATACGCAATAGGGGCTGCATATATGCCAAGCACGTAAATTCGCTGCCTTTAAAGATTTCGTGAAAATATTGAACGTTCAAAAGTTATTCAAAAGCAAGTTCCCATTATAAGTCAATTGGAAGTTAAAAAGTTCACACTTTCTTAAATGCAGTTTTTTTTTTTGCAAATGCCTTTTACTTCGCAATCCACCATTTTGTTTTCAGTTTGATCAGAAAAATGTTTTGTATTTCAATTTGGGACCTCTAGCAACACAATTCTTTTTGTTTACCTAGTTGACCCTGAGGATGCTAGTCATGTCTTTTCTTTTGAGGTTAAACACCAGAAATATGTTTTTCAAGTGTCTGGAAAAGTACTTTCACAAAAGTAGTGTCACACTCACAAAAAGTGTGTTGCAAATATTTATAAAAGCTGCAAATTGCGATACTACTTTTCCAGTCTATGGCAAATGACAGTACTTTTGCCATCCTGCTGCAAACAACAGTTTGGTCTTTTAGGCTGAAATTGGGAGTGAACGAGCCAATATGTCATGATGTGCCTTTAGTGTTTTGTGAAAATATTGCAGGTGGCAAATTACGGGCACTTAAAGTTGACATTTTTCCTATAGGATAACATTACGGCATCGCCACATTACAGGAATCCTTGCCGCCCTGCTGTAAAATAACGTTTGGTCTTTGGGCTGAAATTTGAGGGAAGAAAGCCGCATCCACTGATGTGCCTTTTGTGGTTTGGTGGTAATATTATAGGTGTACAGTACAGCACTTCGGGTTAATACTTTTTCCCATTGATAACATTACGGCACCTGTCTGGGCTGGGGCCCGAGCTCGAACTGTGAGATACGGACTTTTGTCGCTAAATGCGAGCTCCCTCAATGGGGATAAGTACAAACTAGCCAGGAAAGTCATAATCATATGAAATTTACATTGTTTTCTATCGGACGGTTCCTGAGATATAAGCAATTTACTATTCCAACTCATTTTCTGCCCGAGGCCCATTGTTATGTATGCATTCTTTGTTTTCACTGTGTTTTCCAATGCATTTTGGGGAAAAGAAGGTGTGCTCTTTCATTGTGCCAGTTAGCATTTGAGTTGCTTTCCGCCATTTGTGGCCATTCATTGCTGCATGCCACCGTGCTGTACGGTTTGAGTTTTTGCTTGTGTATGCATTTCATGTTGTTTGGTGTTATTGTTGCGGTTACCATTACTAGTTTCCATTTGCAATTGCATACCGTAAGTGCTACAGTTTGTGTTTTCATGCACTTGCATTTCTTCTTTCGCTTCTGTTTCTGATCGCTATTCTGTTGTTACTGTTACCATTTGCGCTATAATCAGCGGAACCATGTGACCGCAGCGGTAACGGCTTTGCATTTCTGTACTTGCTTGCATTTGCATTTCTTGTTTGTTATTGTTGTTGTTACATTACCATTTCTGCGTAACATTGTGTTCGCGACTATGATCGCCATGCTCGGCGCTTCTTGCACGCTTCCATTCCCATTTCCACATTTCTGTTTCTTTTTGCAGTTATGTTTCATGTTAATCTTTACTACCTGTATTTCATTATTGCAGTTGCGGCTGTGCACGTTATGTTTTTGCGCTTACGCAGAGTCCTGCTGTTTTCGTTTCCCTTCGTTTCATTTTTGAGATTTTCATACTCTACTTCACAGCGATCGTCAAACCACGCACCAGTTGTAGCTAGAGCGTTGAATGTCTGCCTGTGTCACTGTTTATTTTGGCGTCATTTCTCAGACTTGCATTTATTAATATTTCTCATTTTTGCTGGTTTGGCGTGTGCCTCTGTTGGCACTTCTTTTGTGTTGCTGTTCCAGTTACTTTGGCGTCACAAGACATCACGGCAGCAGCATGGGCCTTTTTCTCGCCGCCAGACTACTTACTGATTTGATCATCATTCTCAAAAGAAGGAAATTAGAGAAAAACCCTGTTTAATGCATCAGTTAGGTTATTGCAATAAAGTGAGAATCAGTGTTAGGTTGAAACCCCCTGAGCCCCCCAGTCCACCTCCAACCGGCATTGAGCGCTAGTCGCTAGTCCCAACTCTCACCCCATTCTCCTATACCTCTTCTTTACACATGTCATGGGGTGAGAGTTAGGGGCCAATGACCCCAATGCCAATTGGGTTGGACTGGGGGTCCATGAATTTCAACACTAACACTGGAATTTCCTCACTTTGTTGCTGTAGAACAGTTTGATAGAGGAAAATTATTTAATGTAGGTTGTTCTACAGCGTCGAAAGCAAGGGTGTTAGGTTGAAAGTCACCTGACCTCTCAGCTCACCTCTAACTGGCATTGGGTGCGATTAGATATTGGCTCTAACTCTCACCCCATCACATGTGTGAAGAAACAGAGGTATAGGAGAATGGGTGAGAGTTAGGACTGACCACTCAACGCGCACCTCGATGCCAATTGTGGTGGGTCGGGGTCCAAGGGGGCTTTCAACCCTAACCCAGAATTTCTGCTTTTGTCACTGTGGAACAACACTAACTAATGCATTAAATGGAGTTTTTGCCCCTAATTTCCTTCTTTGAGAATGATGACGAGAAATAGTGAATGTAATGCAGCGGCGGGAGCGCGGAGGCCTTTTGGCCCCACGCTCCCGCCATATGATGTCCTGTGACATAGGAACAGGAACAGCAATGCAAACAGAATCACAAACAGTGGCACACATGGTAACGCAAACGTAAATGGTAAAGGAAACGTTACTAGAAACACAAGCGCAAAGTGACGCTGAAGCGAACAGTGACACAAACAGACATTGAAGTGCATATGAAAACACAACTGGTAACATGAACAGTGATGGCAGTGGTATTGTAAATGGAAATGTTAAGTGTCACAGCAAACAGAATGCGAAAGGGAAGAGAACCGGAAACACAAACGCAAGCGCACAAGTAAACGCAAACCGTAACGCGCACAGGCACGGTACCACAATTGTAAATGCAAATGGTAAAGTTAACATGAAGAATAATGTCAAAGGAAAGAGAAACAGAAACAGGAGCAGAAGCGTGTACGTAAATGCAAACCGGAATGCGCATGGGCACAGTACCACAATTGTAAATGCAAATGGTAACGGTAACAGCAACAATAACAGCAAAGAAATGCAAGCGCATATGGAAACGCAAACCGTAATGTGCACGGGCACAGTAACGCAATTGCAAATGCAAATAGTAACAGTAACAGCAAGGAAGATGCAAAATGAAAGAGAAACAGAAACGCAAATGAAAGTGCTGCCGTAAACGCAAATGGCAATGCAAACAAAAACACAGACAGAAACAGTAGTGGAAACACAAATGGTAACAGTAACGAAAATGCAAGCACGAATGGCAACGCAAAGGGTAATGCATATGGTGGCGTACACAGGAACGGTAACACAAACAGGGACATAAACGCAAGTGGAAACAGTAACTGTAACAGTAATGGAAGCACATCACCTGTTTTTGCCAAACAGGTGCATACAGAAACACAGTGTGTACAAAGAATGTACACATTGTAATGGGGATCGAAGCTTAAAACGAGCATTGGAAGTACTTAATTGCTAATATCTCAGCAACTGCATGCGTAGAAAAAACAAATTTAAGTTTCAAAAAAATCTTGATTTTCCTGTCTAGGTTTTTGCTATTACATGGGCTATGCAGCTTGTAACAAAAATTCTGTATCTTGCACCGTTTTTGAGATACGAGCCCCAAAAGGCGCAGCAGATGCCACCATGTTAGTCTATGGGGAAAAAATGTCAACTTCGGAGTACTGTAACTTGGCAGCCATGCAATATTTTTTCACCAAACCACCAAAAGGCACATCTGTGAGATGTTGGCTGCCTTCCCTCCAAATTTCAGCTCAAAAGACCAAACCGTTCTTTCGCAGCAGGGTGGCAAAGAATTCCTGTCATTTTAGCCAAGTCTGAAAAAGTAGCGTCACAATTTGCAGCAATTTTCGCAAAATTTTGTGAACGTGTCATGCCTGCGACACTACCTTTCGACACTACTGGTTCCAGAAATTTGAAAGACATATTTCTGTGGTGTTTTACCCCAAAATAAAGACATGGCTAGCATCCTCAGGGTCCGACTAGGTGAATACAAGAAGAATTGTGTCCCTAGAAGGTCTCAAATCTAAATGCTAAGCATTTTTCTGATCACCAACTGAAAAAAATGGTGGATTTGTGATACTACTAGGGCCACTAAAAAGTGCATTTGCGAAAGTGTTGAATATTTTGTTAACTTTTCCCATTGACTTATAATGGGAACTTGTTTTTTGAATAACTTTTGAACCGTTCAATATTTGTTCACAATATCTTCAAAAGGCTCATCGTGGACCCTGGCCTCACATTTCCTGAAGTTTTTGGACTGGTCGCGCAAACCATGCGACCTGTAGGCAAGAGCAAAGAAATTGCAAAAAAAGCGTAATTGCGCAATTGGTTGTCGCTTAATAACTCCGCAGCCGTATATCTGACTGGTACAAAACTTGGCAGATCCTAAGTTCTACCATGTCCAATTGTGCTTACCAAATTTCAGGCAAATCCATTGAACAGTAGGAAAGTTATTAAGGTGCAAAATTTTACCTTTTAACCTTAAAAGTGCTACTCAACCCTAACTATGGTAGCACTACCGTGCTACCACTATATATATAATATATGTGCAGAAGTGCCCCATAGTTATGGTTGAGTAGCCTGTTCAATATTAAACTCAAAATTTTGCACTGTAATAACTTTGCAAGTGTTCAATGGATTTGTAAGATATTTGGTATGCACCTTTCTGTGGGGTAGATCTCTTGATCTGGTAAGTTTCATTAAAAAACATGTTTTAACCCATTGAATTTGCTGGGATTTTTTTTCGAACTTGCCTACAGCCTAGAGGGTTTGGTTGTTTGTCCTGAAATTTGCATGGTAGAAAGGGACTAACCCACAGATGTGCCTTTTGCTAGTCAGGTGTAAAAAGAATAAGTAGTTTTTTAAGTTATTGCAATTTAAACATTTGAAAAAATTGTTTCTGATCATGCTCAGAAGGCACTTCAATATAACTGTATGAAATGAAGTAGGAATCCTGCTCCATATGGAGAAATTCCTACTTCGTATGGCCACCATCTTGATTTCAGTTTTGCCCCCCAACATTTTTTGAAACCTCCCAAAATTGTATTCTTGGGAGGAACCAACATATATAGCTTGCTTATTAGGACCCCTTTTGGTGCCTTCTGCACTTACGGGCCGAATATGCCTATAAAATGTGTTTATTTAATCATTTAAACTCTACTCATATCTCAAGATATATTACCAGGATCCTAGTTCGTATGTATGAGATACGACCTAGGATCCTAGGTCATGACCCAAAAATAGGAAACAATTATTAAAAAAACACTTTTGCCGACATGGGGTGCCCAATCACCATGTCAGCACTACAGGGCACCCCACCAGTATGGGACAGTAGAGAGCCCACTCCCAGTGTCCCCAACAGAAAAATCATGGCCAACAATGGGGTGCCCAATCCCCATTCAGCAGTAGCCCCTAAAAAGATAAATCATGTCAGACTGCGGGGTGCCAATCCTTGTGTCAGCAGTAGCCCCCCACCAAAGTGGGACACTGGGAAGCCCACTCAAAGTGTCCCCAGTTACAGCATGCCCCTCCATGGTCAGCAGTAGTGTCTGAAATAAAGAAAAAAGTCCCTCGACATCTTTTAGTAAGAATAAAAACCTGAAAAAAGGAAAACGGTCCCTCGTCACCTCCCCACATCCCCCTTCCCCAATCCTGAACCTCCCTCTCTGCACCCACCTCCCGGCGCCCCCCCTTACCCCATACTTACCTCCGAAGGTCAAGCGCTGTCATCTTCTGTGGACCGGGATATGTCTGCACTCTTCAAAGCTGAACTGCAAACTGAGGAATCAAAGGTAAGCCATATAATGGCAGTCAATGGGGGGGGGGGTTCAACTGATGTTGCTATCTCAGCCATTTCTTGAGATTTTAGCACCAAATTTTCAACATGGGGTTTTTAGGACCCCACCTCATTAACAATGTCACTGTCATCTCATTACATAGTCCTGAAAGGTGATTTTGCGGTTGGTGCGTGGAATCACCTTTTGGGACTGAGTAATGAAATGACAGTCCCATTGTTCATGAGGGGAGGTCCCAAAAAGCCCATGTTGAAATTGTGATGCAAAAATTAAAAAAAAACAGCCATGTTACAAGCATGCATTGTGCAGTTTCTACGCACGCTCATAACTTCGCAAATTTTTTATATTTTCACTCCAGATTTTCAACATTGCCATTTTTTCACACTTCCTCATAAACAGTATAGCTTTCATTTCTCACATCTTGCCCAAAATGTGTTTCCCACCTCTGGCAAAGAATGGCGCAGTCACTGTGCAAAATCAACTTTCAGGATGGATTAACAAAATCACAGAGCCAGTGTTCATGAGGGGATTTCTCAAAAAACTCACGTTGAAAATTTGGTTAAAAAATTCCCTAAAATGGCTACGTTATGAGCGTGCGTTGTGCAGCTTCTATGCGTGCTTGTAACTTCACCAATTTTTCATATTTTCCCTCCTGATTTTCAACATCATCCATTTCCACACATCCTCATGAACAGTATACAGCTGTCATTTTTCACATCCTGCCCAAAACATGATTTCACACCTGTGGCACAGAATGGCACATTCGCTGTGAGAACTTAACTTTCAGGACAGATTAATGAAATGACAATGACGTCGTTCATGAGGTGGAGTCCCCAAAATGCCATGTTGAAAATTGGGTGAAAAAATCCTGAAAATGCCCGAGTTACTTGCATCCATTGAATTATGGTGCCCACGGCACCTTTTGGTGCCCGTATCATGAAAACTATTCAAGATAAGGATTTTTTGCTCTCCGCACCTAACCAGCCGTGGAAGTTTCGAAGTCATGATTACAACTGCAGCAGAATTTTTTCAATAGTTGCTACAGTTACTGAGATATTGCCAAATTAGTGTTACAGGGTTACTTTTCATGACTATAGGGCTGCGGTATGTCTGTATTTATGTCTTAAGTGGGAGCGCAGGGCCTAGAGGGCCCGCATTCCCACTTATTTATATCATTATGCAACAATGGATAATGTGAGGGGAGTGCAGGGCCCGACGGGCCCTCGCTCTCACAACCACGTACCAACTACATTACACTTTTTCAAAAAGAAGAGAAGTTCATTGCAAAAAACTATGTGAATGCATCAGTTAGGGTTTTATTAAAGCATAAAAAGCTGTGAAATTTGACATTAGGGTTACCAACCATACCACCCCATCCCCACTGCCCCACCCTCCACATAACAACACGTGTCGAGGTGTGCCTTGAAGTTGTTGGGCCTAACTCTCAACCCGTTCTCCTCTACTGCACCATTTCATTTTGTTTACTCATGGAATGGGGTGAGAATTAGGACAAATGATTTGCCTGAAATTTTGCATGCATGGTCTGGTACCATACATCTCTGGATCTGGCAAGTTGCGTAACGGTCAGATAAGTGGTTGCTGAACTGCAGAGTGTCCAAAAATGCAAAAAAGAAGTTTTTTGTGTGTTTCTTTGCTCGTGGCTATAGCCAGCACAATTTGTCCATTTGGTCTGAAATCTTCAGGGAAAATGCAGTCTGGGTCACTGATGTGTCTTTCGTTTGATAAAAAATATTAAACCATTCAAAAGTTATTCAAAAAACAAGTTTCTCATTATAGTCATTGGGAAAAAAATATGTGTGTCTCTTGAAAGCTGCCACCACTACATTTTACTGTCACAAATGGCCCTTTTACTGTCATGCAGCTACCATCTTGTTTTCAGTTAGCGAGAGAGAAAAATGCCTGGTGTTTAAATTTGGGACCCCCTAGGTAAACACTGACTGTTGTGTTTACCTAGTCGGGTCCTGAGGATCACAGCACTCTTTTGGGGGGGGAAACACCCCTCCGAAATTCCTTTTTAAAGATCAGTCCCCCCATAGTGTCACAAATTGCTACAGAAATGGTCGTGACACTTTTGAAAATCACGAAAGTGTTATGCCTATTTTTGCGAAACTGTCACAATTTGCAAAAGTACTTTGCCTAAAAAAAAAGTAATTCTTTGCCATCCCACTGCAGCAAAACGGTTGGGGCGTTTGGCCTAAAAATTGCAGGGTGGCAAACCCTGGTCCCACTGATGTGCCTTTTGGTGGTTTGGTTCCTGAAACATTCAATGGGCCCATAGTTACAGCACTCCATAGTTGAGAAATTTCCCATAGGCTAACATTTCGGTGCCTGTGGTGACTTTCGGTGACTATATCTCGAAAACAAATCAAGATACGGATTTTTCACTATCTGCAGCTTAGTCCACCTTTTGGACTAAGCCTGCAAGGAAGTTTTGAAGTCATAGATTACACCTGCAGTAGAATTTTTTCCCTACTTGCTACGGAGATATTGCCAAAAACATGTTGCAAGGATTCCTTTGGAGTACTGTGGCGCTGCTGTATGACTCCGTACTTATGTGTAAGTGGTAATGCAGGGCCCAGAGGGCCCACACTCTCACATACACATACCATTATGCAAAAAATGGTTAATAAGAAGGGAGCGCAGGGCCTGGAGGTCCCACGCTCCCACTAACACATACCAGTTACCAGTTGCATTACACTTTCTCAAAAAGAAGGGAAATTCATTGCAAAAAACTCTGTTAATGCATCAGTTAGGGTTGATAGCACAGCAACAAAAGTATGGAAATGTGATGTTAGGGTTATACCCCTACCACCCCCCACCCTTCACTCACCAACAGACGTCGGGGTGTGCCATGGGGTCATCAGGCATAACTCTCACCCCATTCTCCTATGCTGTAGCATGTCAGCTTGTTTACACATGGGATGGGGTGAGAGTTGGGCCTGATGACCCCAGGGCACACTCCAATGTCTATTGGTGAATGGAGGGTGGAGTCGAAGTTTTTTGCAATGAATATATATTGAATATATATATGTGTGTGGACAGTAATCGAGAGACTTGGGTGTACACTTAAAATAAGGTCTGTATTTTACTCATAATTTATTAAAAATATAGAATTTGTGCTCTGTACTGTTGCCAATGTGGTCAAGAGATAGTGTGCATAAAAAAAGGGTGCATGTATTTTATTTTATTGTGGCAACATTTTAATAATAAAAATAGCCTTAAAAAAGGCAGCCATTTTGTGACATGGCTGTGCTACACATCTTGGTGACCATTAAATTTACTGTATTTAAAGCAGAATACTAAAGTTTTCTTTTTTAGTGGACAGAGTGGATGTGTAACTGTCCCCCAGTGATTATTGATTTTATGCAAATGTAATTACATTTACATGACACCACATGTAATTTATTACTTTTGTGCATTACTGTGGTGTCTTATATAGCTGCAGAATTTCTTTTATGTATTCTGCCTTTATGCTTTGAGGTTTTTTTCAGTGTCAGTTCACATTGCTTAATGTGTTTCCCCCACACCAATCTGCAATCTTAATGCAGTGGTACATAGAGTCTGCTAGGAGCAGCAGCATCAAAAGCTGTGGCTCTTGCTGTCGTGTCCATGTTACCCACGTGGATGATGATGATGCTGGTATTGGTACAAACAGCCGGGACCTGAAGGTGACATTAGACATTCAGTTCTGGTACTCTGGCTCTAAGCAAAACTTCTCTTCCTGCTGCTTCTCCCATTTACCATTCTTAAAAATGGGTAGAATGAAGCGTCGTCCATTTTAAATCTGGTGTGCTGCCCAGGAGTTTGGACAGATCTCAGAAGTCTCCAGTCACTAGAAAACATGATCTTCAGCATTCTGCTACAAAACAGCAAGTTAAAATTCTGGGAGGCATATTAAATAGTGACTGGCTAAAGTGCAGCAGTTATTCTGTGTCATTTTGGGGACAGAAAAAGTAAAGTATTCACCTTAAGACTTCATGGTCCTTCTGTTTGTGAAGGGCCCTTCTTCAAAATAGGGGATGTTTGGATTAGTAGGCTGTGCAGTATAATGAGTATATTTTAAAGTTTTGTTTGGGAAATATATCAGCAGCACTTTCCTCTGGTTCTAGCACTGTGTAAATGGGACATATCAAATAGTATAGTTTAAAGTTGTGTATGGGAAGTATATCAGCAGAACTTTCTTCTGGTGTGGTTAGTGTTTAAATGTGGCATATTAAATAGTATATTTTAAACTTTTGTTTGGGAAGTATATCAGCTGAACTTTCCTCTGGTGCTGACACTGTTTAAATAGGGCATATTAAATACTATCTGGCTGTAGTGCAGTAGTTGTGTTCTATCATCTTTGGGGACAGAAAAGTTAAATTTGTGTGTTCTCTCATGGCCCAGCTGCTTGTGAAGGGGCCCTCTTCAAAATGGGGCTGTGCATATATGTGACCAGTCTAATCAAATAGAGTTTTGTTTGAGATTTATAGTTTTTTGTTTACAGTCCATCCAGCGGGTTTTCATTGTATAATTTGATTTTTTTCAAAATATTGCTAATATTGGTGAACTTTCCCCTGCTGATGACTTTAATCATGTTTAAATGGGGAAAAAAACAACACCTGTGGGGTTCCTACTGGTAAATTCTAAGTATGTGTGTTTGCTGAATGAATGCTGCACCTGTTGATGTGATGATGGCTCTATTTTAGAAGTGTATATGTGGAATGAACATAAAAGCTGCACTCCTAAAATGTTTTAAATAAAAATAAGTGCAATTTGTGAGAGATGCTTGTAATTTTTGGAAAGAAGGGGTGATGCTGGCTCCGGTTAAGGTAGGGGTGTGTGTGTGTGTGTGTGTGTTCATATGTGTGTGTGTGTATGTGTGTGTGTGGGGGTGTTATTTTAAAATGATAAAGTTGCCTTTCTTGAGGTAAGATTATAAAGAAGCATCATTGTATTGGCATACTGAACTAGGGGATCAGGTGTGGGTGGTGGCATAATATTCTGGAACTGTTTGAAATAAAAAAAAACTACAGTAATGGGGCCTACCTCAAAAATGCTTTTTATGGCATTGGTCAGTTCATTCGAGGTTATGGGGGGTTACCACGTGTAGGAATGAGACTGCTTCTAAACTAAACATCGAGTGGTGGCATAATATGTTGGAACTGTTTAAAAATGAAAGAACACATCACTTGGGCCTACCTCAAAATGGCTGCTCATGGCATGGGGGGGTGTACTATGTGTAATAGCTGGGTCATTGCCTGGGTGTACTAGTGCCTGTAGGGCAACATCATTGTTTTGGATTCATCTGGCAAAAACATTTTCCTGATTTATTTATAATAAGACTGTTTCTAAATTAGATGTCAAGTGATGGCACAATATGTTGGAACTGTTTAAAAATAAAAAAAATACAGCACTTGGGCTTACCTCAGAAAGGCTGCTCATGGCATTGCTTAGTACATTCAGGGGTATGGGAGGTACTGGAATCTGATCATTTCCTGGGTGTACTAGTGCCTGTTGGGCAATATCAGTGGTTTGGATTCATCTGGCAAAAACATTTAGCAGATTTATTTATAATGAGACTGCATATAAATTAAATGTCAAGTGTTGGCATAATATCTTGGAACTGTTTAAAAATAAAAAAAAATACATCACCTGGGCCTGACTCAAGCAGTTTGGATGTGGCATTCCATGTGCAGTACAAGAACCCTTCAGCAGTGGTGTCCCTGTGATGTACATGGTGGTGAGTACAGGGTAGGCCTGTGTGATATTTTGGCATAATTTTCCCCATAATGGCTGGCACTGGGTTGCCAGGGGATGCCATGCAGTGCCTGCATCTACAGTTATCAACACAAAACAGATTGCCTGGGTGCTTTCTGGTTGGTAACTGTGGTTGGGCCTGCCCTCAATTTGACTCTGTGGAGGTACAGTGATGTCAAAATGACCCCTGATGTGGCTCAGGCCTGCTGTGTAACATCCAGCTGTATCTTGCCTTGCCTTTGCTTGTTCATGGTGAATTTTGGTGTATTATTTTGGCTTGTAGAGTAGTTTGGATGTGGCATTCCACATGCAGAACAAGAACCCTGCTGCAGTGGCATCCCTGTGATGCACGTAGTGGTGAGCTTAGGGTGGGTCTGTGTTATATTTTGGCATCATTTTCCCCTCAAAGGCTGGCACGGGGTTGCCAGAGAGCATCACGTGGCATTCTCATGTATAGTTATCAGTACCAAACAGCTTGCCTGGGTGCTTTCTGGTTGTTAACTGTGGTTGGGCCTCTCCTTAGTCTGACTCTGCGGAGCTGCAGTGATGTCAAAATAGCCCCTTATGTGGCATGGTACTTATCAATGTGTATTGGCTGTTTGATTGATAATAAGCCATTAATAAAAGTTGTACCATGTATTTCACATGTTACATTGCTACTGTGGTGTCTGCATTACCCACAGTAGTTTTATGCAACAGAGATGGTCACATAATAAATCAAGTACAACCAAGTGATTTGTTAATGTTTATCTTTGTACTTAATGTCCAGCTTAAGTGTGAAAGGCATGTAGACTGGGCATAAGCAGTATAAGCATGAAGTAATAAAACTTTGGTAACCTCCTGTTTGTATTTTTAGTGCTGTCTACATTGGAGGATAGATAGCAACACATACATACGGAAGAACATCAAATCATTAGATGTTGCAAATGAATACACTTAAATAGAAGACAGAGACACTGCATTTGAACATTTTATTTATTACTAGAAATGGGAAATAATGCATAATGGACGCTGAGTTGCCCACAAAAGTAGTTTACATGTCATAAATAACTGTGCCATTTTTCCAAACTTAGAAATACAGAACTATCTTTATATTTTGTATTATGCAACTACCATTTATACACATTAAAATTAAGGTTGAGTCATGCCTAATTATAAACCTTTTTTGAGTGCATAAATGTCACACTTTGTCTCTCGAATACTGTCCACACAGCTATATATATATATATATATATATATATATGTATATGGGATATGACATGGCCTGACTGAAGCTATCATATTTATCTTCACGAGAGGCCAATGATATCATGATATCTCATATGTGGCGAAGCCACGAGTGAGATATCTTGATTGGCCTTGAGTCAGGCCTTATGGCCTGATATCTTTAGTCAGACCATGCCATGTTCTGTTTATACAACTTATGTTTTGGGCTCCCCTCCAGAACAAGTCCCCTACATCCGCCTCAGTAACCCTCCCCCTGCAAAGATGGTCAGCTATTGCCCTTTGATGGGGTTGACCCCTGAGGGTTTTTTGCTAGTGGCTGGCCTATCTAATGTGGACAGTGCATGCGTTGGGGGGGTTTGCAGTAGTGGATGCCTATAATAAGGTGCTTTCTGGTGCGTGTGACTCCCTCGCACCAGCCCATGTATGACCCAGGTCTTCTCACTTGAGGTCCCCTTGGTATGATGGGGAGCTCAAGGAGATGAAGACCTTGAGTCATAGATTAGAGCACCGCTGGTGGAAATCCAGCCTGGAGGTAGATAAACTGGCCCTACGTAAGCACTACAGTTGTTGAGAAGGTGGTGGCGCTTCAGCTTGAGGAGCATCTCGTGGCCCATGATCTGCATGAGCCACTCCAGTCTGGGTTTCATGCCAGGCATAGCACAGAAACTGTGCTAGTTCAGGCGCATAATGACTTCCTTAGGGCTAGAGATTGAGGGAAGGGGACAATTCTTGTTCTCCTCAATCTCTCTTCAGCAATTGACATGGTGGACCATCGAGTGTTACTTGACCACCTAAGGGAATTCTGTAGACTCATCAGCTCTGTCATCTGTTGGTTTTAGTCTTTTTATCTAACAGGAAGTAGAGGGTAGTGATGGGGAATTTCTCCTCCTCCCCTGACCACCTGTTGTGCGGAGTTCCCCAGGGTTCGGTCTTGTCACCGATGTTGTTTGCCATGTACATTCTACCCCTGGGAGAGCTCATTAGGAAGTACAGCTTGGGTTTTCACTGCTATGCTGATGATACCCAGCTGTACTTTTCCTTTGCCCCTGGAACATCTTGCACAGTAGAAGTGCTTAACAGCTGCCTTGCTGAAATCAATGACTGGATGACCTCCAGCTGGTTGCGACTGAACCCCAGTAAGATGGAGGTACTGGTGCTGGAGTCGAACAGAGGGCATGATAGGTTGGTCCCTGGTGCAGAGACAGGACTTTGCCTTAGCTCTATACCATTGAAGGCCTCCTCTAGGGAGCGTGATCTGGGTGTTATTCTTGACAGAAGTTTGACACTTGAGTTTCAGGTGGCTTCTGTTGTCTGTACCAGCTTTTATAATCTGAGGAATATTGCCAGGATCAAGCCCCTAGTTCTGCCACTGGACCTCCCCACTTTGGTGCATGCCTTAATGACATCTAGGCTTGACTACTGTAAGGCACTCTATCTCGGGGTCTCTGGGGGTGCCCTGTGCTGACTGCAGCTGCTGCAGAATGCGGTAGTGAGGTTGTTGATGGGACAGTCTAAATACTGTCATATTACTCCAGTGCTGCGTCATCTGCACTGGCTGCCGGTTAGGTGGCGGGTGCTCTTTAAGATGGGTTTGCTCACCTTTAAGGCCCTACATGGCCTGAGCCCTGGCTACCTGAAGGACCTTCTTGCACCTGCTGTCTCAGTCCATTCCCTCCGCTCCTCCGCTAGGGGCCTCCTCGCGATTCCCAGGACGAGGCTAAGAACTGCTGGCGACAGAGCATTTAGTTCAAGTTCAAGTTTCAAGTTTATTGCAGGAAAACTCCATTGAGCAAGCTCATTCACAAGGAGGTCCTGTGACATAAACACTTAAAGTACAAACACAGATAGGTAATAACAGTATATACATGAAATGCACATTACATGATACAGGCTGGATATACATACAAGGGTACCACACAGGGTGACCGCAGGTGGTAAACATTGATATGAGACAGGGAAGCGACTTACAGGTTGCATACTGATAAATGAAACATGATGACTGGTGTGTGCAATACATATACAGTATTTTGGCAGCTAGAACAAACAACAGTCTACAACTGATATGGGGGGAGGAGATTTGATAGAGTAGCAGGAGCGTAAGCAAAGATAAAGCCAGGAGTAGAAGGGAAGGAAAGCAGTTAATATGACAAATCAATTATACCTTACCAGTGGATAAATATGGCACACATGGTGAAGGAAGAGACTTAATGACAGTTACAGGTGTCTTTTATTTTGGCTGAACTTAGCAATTTGTAGAAGTTTATTGAAACTGTGCTAGTTAGTTTCAGTACAGTTTGTAACTGGTTCCAAATGGAGGGAAGGGCATATGCAATAGCACGTTTACCAAAGGAAGTCCGCGTCCTTGGTATGTCAAGCATAATAAAGTCAGATTTTCTTAACGAGTATGCACTATGTGAGCATTTAGTGTCGCCACCCCCATCCTGTGGAATTTGCTCCCTTTAGTTGTTAGGGAGGCCCCATCTGTTGAGGTATTTAAGGCCCGCCTCAAGACCCTCTTGCATGATCAGGCCTTCCTGGACAATGTTTTACAGTTCATACCTGTTTTTTAAAAACTTTGATGTTTAATTTAGTTTTAGAGACTCTAAATGTAGCTGAAGTTAAGGGTAGCAAATTGTGTAGTAAATTTTGTTTTAAGTTGTTTGGAGCAGTGTATATAATTGATTATTATTGTTCTGTGCTGTATTTATTTGATTGATGCACGACACCCAGAGCCTCACCTAGAGGTTTGGAATTTTTAGACAGAGATTTTGGACCCCCTATATCCCAGGTGACTTAATATGTTTAACCCCCCGCCCCACGAACTCTCCATAGTCTCCAAAAGAAAATACATTTTTGATTAAAAAGTTATCTGGTTGATCCTGCAATTTGTGGTATTTTTAAAGTATGTTTCATTTTTTCTCCTATTAGCACATTCACTTTTTGTGCTGGTTTGTAGTGTGGTTGTCGGTATGAATTATAGTGGCAGAAGCACTCTAGTAAAAAATGTAAGAGATTCCTGCTTTTCCCACCCACTACATTTATCTGAAGAGTCGCCCACCGTGAGATCACAGCGAGCGAGTTGGTGGGTTTCAAAGTAGTAGATGGAAGCAAGGAAACATTGCTATAGCAATACTCGCCAGCTTCAATCTAGTACTCTGAAGCCACTGACTCACTCCCTTTATCTCTCTACAGTCAGCAGCTTCTTTCAAATAAATGGAGTAGAATTAGGAAAAGAGGAGATTTTCTTACATTTCTTAGTACAGAGTGCTTCTGACACCACATGACTCATACCACTCAGCCACGCTACAAGTCTGGATGAAAACTGAATGGGCTAGATGTTTTAGACAGTCAGAGGATTACTTCAAATAAAAAAAGAGTCAGTACAATTATGAAAAAAAGGAACCACTTTATAATTTTATAGAACAGAGTGCCGTACTTTAAATCAGTGTGAGCACATCATTGACATGGCTTGGTAACGCTAGATAAACACTCTAAAAGTGAAAGTGCCTAGTTGAAATGTCGGAACAAATGGCAGGATCAACCAGATAAGTAAGCAATAACACATGACAAGGTGTGGGTTACATGCTGATAAGAGCATGCCCAGGGGTGTACTAAGGCACGAGGTGCTTGTGCCGAGTGCCTTATGCCCCTGGGCTTGCTCTTATCAGTACATAACCCACACCTCAGAGTGTGTTATTTCGCTTATAAAATGGGCCCCAAGTAGAGATTGAGAATTAAAAGGAAAAAAAAGCTTTTGAAATTAAAAAAAAAAGTAAGAAACCTTTTTATCTAGTTGGAGGGATAAAGTAGTCCCTCTATGTAATGTGCTGTACAATACATTTTATTTGGGTTCGTTTGTATTTGGCATGGTTTGTAGTGGAGCAAAAAGACCAACAGTATTCAGTAGATCCAGTCTCTCCCCCTCCATCCCCAATGCCCAAGAAGAAGAGTACTTTTCTCTACCTGTAATTATTTCCTCAGTGCAGTCTTTGTCCGTAGATATACAGGTTCGCACCCGTTGTTTTAAACTGTGGTCTCCAATTTCATTTGTTTGCAGTGTCCGATGTTTTGGATATTCCCACCACTATTACACTGTCCTAACTACAGTTTGAAAAAAAAATACTGAATCTGCGAAGCCGCACTGTCACAGAGCAAGCTGTATTTTAAAATGTGAAGAATGAACGTGCTCTGTACGGTGGTCATTAAGGGACAGGCTCGCTATAACTGAAGAGGATTTTTGGGAGAAAAACAGGGTTTCCGGTGTGGCTTACCATGATGTTTCATGGTTATGTGAAAGTGTCGTTGTGTGTACTTGTACGAAATGGATAATTTTTATGTGTGTGTGGGGAGTGAATTTTTATTTACATTGGGAATTCGTTTTAAATGGCATTATGCCTGCACATGCCATTTGGTGACTTCAGGGATCATTTTGCACAGGAGAGGTGAGATTTTCTATGAGAAATGTGAGAAAAAGTAAAAAAAAATGTTTTGCTGGTTTTTTTTGTTTTGTTTTGTTTTTTTATATGGAGGCTGCTTTATGTGCTGTGAAAGAGGTGGGACACCGGGTCACAGGAATGGGATGTTACGCTGTGAGCTGTGCCAGGCTTTGTTTCTGTTTTCAGCTGGCACAGCTCACTGATTCTGTGGTGTTGTTGGGCTGGGGACTGGAGGGTAGTGCCGGTTGGCACAATGCATGCTGATAAGGACACGGCTGAAACTAGGTTTTAGCCAATCAGCATTGTGGATTTTTTAAGCCCATTTTGTAAGTTTCGATATGATGTATAGGAACGTGGAGATAACAGATGATGTATAGGAACATAAAGATATCAATGATATCTTCACTGGCTGGTTTAGATATCAATTGTTATACATGCAGTTATCCCAAAACGTACATTGTATAAATATATCTATATATATGTGTGTATATATATATATATATATATATATGTGTGTGTGTATATATATATATATATATATACATATATATATGGGATACATGATGGGCAGGAGTGGAATATGGAAAATATTCTCACTTCCTAGAGTGAGGCATGATATTCTACAAGTGCCAAAGGCACGAGGGAGATCCATGCTTCAGCATGGCAGGAGTGAGAATATTTTTCATATTCCATGATCTGACATCATGTGTTTGATTTATACAATAGGGATTGTGTTTTTAGTTGGTTAATGAAATGGCTCTGTTATTTCATAACGTATGTGTTAGGTGTTATGTTTATTTGTAGTATAAATCTGCAGGTAGTTTGGTACTACTAAGTTTGTTTGACTGAAGTGTGACTGCTTTGGTTGTGAATGGGAAGGTTGTAATGTTTGGTTGTGTTCATGAATGGCTGTATTGTGATTGGTTGACGTAGGGTGTTGGTGGAGCTGCGTGATTTGTAATTGGTTTACATCTGTTTGCGGGTGGGATTTTTGTAGGTAACTGGCAAAGGAGATTGTTTCGAAAATTTTTATTTTTATGGAATCAAGTGTGCTTTCCGTTTGTTTTTTATTGTTCTGTGGATATAGAGATGAAGATTGCAGCCATGCAGATGTTTTTGGACTGTTTCTGGTTCACTTCCGTATTCATTATATTTTTACCATGGTCCAGGTGGAGTAATGTACTTTTCTCGGCTGAGTGTTTAATTTTGGAGCCTGGGGTGGATTTATTTCAGTTTCTGATGTTCTGAGGACAGCCAGCACTGGTACTATCAAGGTACAGTACTTTACATGCTGCTGAAACACAATTTGTATGTGTGGGACTGTTTGTTTTGGAGGCTTGGGATATTTTCATTTTCTTTATTTGGTGACTGCTTTCAGTTTTACTTTAGTGGCTAGCAGATTGCTTCAATGTCGAGTTCAGCAGTTGCTGTGGATCATTTTATCTTCACTGTGGAATGTTTGTTTGGCAGGTGTAAAATATTTGTATTTTGACTACTTTTAGGGATTTGTTTATCATTTTGTTGGGCTTACAAGTAGTCCGGACAGGGAGGTGTTTGTGCAGACGTCACCACAGTGAGAATATCACCTGCTGACATAGATACTGTGTGTGTAAATGTAAATATCTTCCACAGTGTCTACATCAGCAGGATTTATCTTACTCTAGTGAGAATACATGTTTTTATTTGCCACATTTATCACCCACCCCCTATTGTATAACTATATATATGTGTATAAATATATATATATATACAGCATCTCTACAGCAAATCTACAGCATCTCTATAACTTGGTGAGTGCACCAATATTTTAGTTTTTTGAGTTAATGTAATGACAGGCAGCACCTTATGAGATGAGGGAGTGGCCTTCCTCCTTAGGTTTATAAGTGAGTGGTGTCTGTATCCTATGGTGCTTGGGGGATGCACTGATAGAACAGTCAGCATCCTCCGACAGATGCAGCCAAATTTCTTCTTACAGGCTAATGTCATCCACTATATATCCTACCCAGGTGCAGTGGGTCTGGTGCTGTAATTGCAAAATATTGGCATAGTTTTGGGCATAAGTTAGAAAGTGCAATGGAAAACTGTTTGACCTAAGAAAGTAGGCCTGCAATTGTGGAATTGTTTGCTGCAGTACATTTTTATTTTAAGCTAACAATGCCAGACTGTCTCAGCCACTTCAGGGTCTTTTCTCCTATACAGATGCCCATTGTTTTTAGGAAAGTATTGTTCAGTTTTGGAACAAAACCTTCATTTATGTTTCGTTATCAGTGTTTTTTTCCTTTGCATGCATACAGAACAGGTTTGCATCCATACTCTAGTACCAGCTTATGTCCACGTTTTGAATGTAAGTATGAACTCAAATCAGTCTGTGTCCAGAAAATAGAAATTTGGGCATAACAAAATGAACATTAGGGGAAAAACTGAGTCTGAATTTTAATGCAGCTTGTTCTGGCCTGATTCTTTGTTACTGATTATGGAGCCACAAAATGGGGACAAAAAGCCTTCCTATTGCAACTGCACATTTAAAAATTAAATACATAACTCTGACTTATAGAGCAGTAGGTATCCAGTGTAGAGGTCCCCCTTGACACTAAAGTGGGATGCAAATTAGATTGTCCAGATGTCCATGTGTTCAAATGTAGTTTGTAGAAACTAACATTTCACTAGTGATACCCACAGATTTCTGTACATGGTAAAGCACCAATCACATGATCCTATGTTACGTACAGATGACATAAGCGCAGGAGCTGGCACTACTGCCCAAGTCATTTCTTGCCCTCTTCCTTTTGACACTCTCATTTGCTAAACTTCTCTCACCCCTCTTCTGGCCCTCCTGGTATTAACTGGCTCCCTTCTGAATCCCAGTCCAATAGCAGTCCCTGGTTTCCAATAGGAACACTTTCCTCCAATCCAGTTGCCCCCTCCCAACACATCCTCTGCTAGTCTTTCGGTAATATTTGTCTTGCTTGCACTGTCTCCTTGTGTTCCAGTCACACTTTAGTGACATCCCTCCTGTCAGCCTGTGACAGTTCTACAGGCAAGGGATGTCACTAAAGTTACAATCATTGTGTTCAGTCACACTTTAGTGACATCCCTCCTGTCAGCCTGTGACAGTTCTACAGGCAGGTGGTGTCACTAAAGTTACAATCACTGTGTTCAGTCACACTTTAGTGACATCCCTCCTGTCAGCCTGTGACAGTTCTACAGGCAGGTGATGTCACTAAAGTTACAATCACTGTGTTCAGTCACTTTTTAGTGACATCCCTCCTGTCAGCCTGTGACAGTTCTACAGGCAGGGGATGTCACTAAAGTTGCAATCTGAATTGCAAGAGTTGCCATGCTTTGGGACTGGCATTGTGTAGCATTTGCATAGCGCCCCCCAGCCGCCCCCCACAGAGGAGTTAGTGCCCTTTGCAGAAAAGTGCGTGATCCACTTTGAGCAAAGCTTGGAGTTTGTAGCAAGGGAGCAATACAAAAGTGACATACACTGTAAGCACTCTGATGTTGGTCCCCTGCCACTGAGAATGCCCCCCTGGTTTCCAGACTGGAAAATCCTTCCCCTAGTACTCTAAAGAAGGCAAAAGAAAAAAAACAACATTATAAATGTTACAATAACTATTTCTGCCTCATCAAGTTCTAAAATCAATCAATAGAAAATTATTTTTCACTTGGCAACACAGTGTCTCCAGTCTTTTATCCTTTTGCTGAGCAGTCTTTAGATTAATGAAACAATAAATCTCTCTTGGCCCTATTGTCTAAAGTCTAAATGCTTTAGAGCTTTGTTTCTGTTCTAATTAAATATGCTAGCTGGCTTACTATTGACTCCTTTGTTGCATCAAAACATGATTTATAGCAGAATCAGCATAGCATGGAGATAACAACCACATATACATACAGTATGGGAACTGGCAGTGCAAGCTGCCATGTTTTGTAATTATAAGCTTCTAAAATTTTCTTCATAACATACAATACCTTTTTATAGAAAATGTACAGAAAATTTCAGCAGATAAAGGCCTGTTGGTCAATCTAGTCTGCCCATTCCAGCCTAGTTACTGGGCTGTGCCCCAGTTAGTCCTAATGTCTTCCCCTCTCTCCCCTACCAACCAGTATGCACTTTTCCTATGCACCTGTCACAACCCCTTTTTAACCCTGTGCTGTCAGTGCAGATGACCTCTTCCAAACATTTGTGCCACTCTTTCCATAACAAATACTTCTTGACATCCTTTTGGATCTCCCCCCACCAATTTCATGGAGTTTCCCCTTTGTCCATGTTACCACTTATTTTGACCAATTCACTGCTGTTAACCTTGTTTATCTTGCAGAAGTTCTTGAATGTATCAATTGTGTCTCCCCTCTTCCTCCTGTCCTCCAGCATATACATACTGATATCCCCCAAGCGCTCATCCTAAGACCTCCCTTGTTACCCCACATCATTTTGGTAGTTCTTCTCTGCATTACTTTCAGCCTATCCCCATCCATCCTCAAGTGTGAGCTTCTAAACTGCACACTGTCTAGGTGGGGTCGAACCAGAAATGTATACAGGAGCAGTATTACCCTCTCTTTCTGCTAGTAATCCCCCTTCTGATGTATCCCAGCATCCAACGTTCCTTACCTGCAGCACTGCTACAGTGTGCTGATGTCTTCAAGTACTGTTATTATCACCCTAGGTCCCTCTCCTCCATTACTCTCTTCACTACCTTCACATCCATCCTGTGTTCTGTTCTTGGATTCTTGGCCCCCATGTGCATTACCTTGCATTGTTTCATATTAAATTTCAGCTACAACACCCTAGAACACCTCTCTAGTCTTTCCATATCCTCCTTCATGGCCCTTACTGTCTCCTTAGTGTGTGCTCTACAATAGATCTTGGTGTCTTGTGTGAAGAGGCATATCTGACCCTGGACCCCCTCCACTACAGTAGAGCTGGCCAGGGTGGAACAGTGCCTCAAGTTACTGCATGACAAAAGGGATTAACTACCATCAAAACTGACTTGTTTATTGCAGTAACTTTACTGAAGTATGCTGCAGTATTGGATTGCATCCTGAACGATTCCACTGTATGTCACATATATGTTAAAGAGGGCTGATCCTAAAACCAATCCCTGGGCACCCTGCTCAGGACTTCCTTTACCCCTGAGGTCCCAATATTTAGGACTATACCTTGGGTCCTCCCACCCAGCCAAGTTTTTTTTACCTAACTCGTTATCTAATCCCCTACCCCCAAGTCACCCAATCCTTTTACCATCCTCCCATGTGGGATGGAGAGGAAGGCTTTGCTGTAACCTAGGTATGGAACATCTACTACCTGACCTAAATTTACAGCCTTTGTCACTCAATTGAAGGATTCAATCAGGTTTGTCTGGCACAGCCTCTCAGTGGTAAATTCATATTGACTGAAGTCCTGTAGACTGCTGTCCTCCAGTATTCCTACTGTTCTCTCCTTTTAGATTCCAAACATTTCACTGCTGAAGATGTCAGACTGGTCTGCAGTTGCCTGGCTGCCCCATCTTCAACCCCCACTTTTGTGTAGGGGGACTTTGATGGTATCAGATAACCTATCACAGTTAGAAAAATGCAATTAGTTTTAAAGTGGTACTGTTGTGCCAAAGTTTTCCCCATGGTGCTGAATTAGGGATATTCTAGGAATAAAACGAACTCTATAAGTAAAAAAAATATATATACTGTATATATTTATGCAATAGGTGTGGACAAAAAACCAACTGCATAAATCCATTTATCTCCACATGTGTGGGACAAATCTAAGCACCCTAAATTTATCCCTCATATGTGGGATAAACACAAACTGTCAATCAAAGACACTCTTCTGGGTCTACATTCTGCCCACCATGCAGCTGGCACTCATCAACTGCAATCAACACTGGCACAACCACTAAATCAGCCACCTGCAAACCCCTCATGCAGTAAAAAAAAGGCCACGCAGACCACACTCGAGGGTTCTACAGCAACATCGAAAGCAGCACCATAGCTATTTTCTTTACAGAAAACAGACAGTTTTCCATCATAAAACTAAAGAAACTGCTTCAGATTTACCACTGCCAACTTCAGAGACCTTCCCAACCACAACTATCACAGGAAACAACCAACTGGCACTTCACAAGCAATGGCAACACAGGAAAGTACTGCGGAATTTCAAATGGAGCTAACACAGATATAAACACAGTTTGAAGAGGACACTGAACCTCTACTAGAACCGCAAGAAGTGAGCGACGTCCAACAAACAGAAATACAGGAAGAACCAAGACCCAGTACTAGCATTGCAGTCCACATAGACAGAGATGCCATACAAAAGTATATTCAGGCAGGCAAGAACCCTAACACACTCAAAAAGACTAACATCGACATCAACACCTTTCAAAAATACTTAAGAGAGAAACACAATATAGACACTGTCCTTGAAAACATTAGACCGGCAGACCTTGATAAATTACTGGCTACCTTCTTCATGCAGTGCACCAAAAAAGATGGAAGTCCCTATGAGCCCTTAACACTGTGTGCCACATTCCAGAATCTTGAAATATATTTAAAAGAGAAATACCATCTGGAATCTCTATTAACATCGCCTGCATTCCTGACAACCAAAGAAATTCTGCAATGTAAACAAAAATGCCTCAAAAGCTATGGCAAGGCAACAAACCAAAGGCCGCAGATGAGTTGACAGAATCCCTAATAAATAAACTACATGAGACTCAGCAACTAGGCCCACACAACCCTGACAGCCTACTGAATACAATGTGGTTAATAATCAGTATATACTTTGGCATCAGAGGCATAACAGAAATGAGGGCAATGAAATGGGGGGACATTATCTTGCAAAAAGATGAAAACAGACTATCCTACTTTCAGTACACCAGCGAACATCAAACAAAAACTAGACAAAGCTGCAGCCCAAAAGAATGTAGAAACCTAAAGCTCGGGCACATGAAGTACATCAAGATCCTACCAGATGCCCAGTCACCAATTACAAACTGTACAGTACCCACAGGCCCAACCAAACTAATCACCCAGAAGCACCCTTTTCCTTGGCTGTCAACAACAACATACAAACATCAAATGTCCAAAAATGGTTTAAAAATCAGCCTGTGGGAATTAATAAGCTCTCCACAATTGTGAAAAACATGGTTACCAATGCAGGCATACAAACTGATAAACGCCTAACTAACCAGTCTGTACAAAAGCACCTCTTACAAAAATTAGCAGACAGTGGAATTCCACCAAACAAAATCATACAGATTTCAGGTCATAAACAGCTGCAAAGCCTGAATGAATACTCAAAACTCAATGACTCCAAACAGCACCAGATAGGCACCTTGCTAAGTGGCGATCAAGTTCCACAGCCCTAGCCTCCCTGCCAACAACAGGAGCTGGCCACCATGCCCACAGACTACAAAGAACTACTGGGAACATGCATCAGCAACCCCACCATGCATGTAAAGCAAGTGACCTTCAATATTGTACAAGGTAAGCATCATTACGCTGCCTACAACAGTCACACAAAAGTACAAAAAAAACCTCCTCCCACCCAATACCACAACGTCCACCCTTCCCAACCCCACCCCACATTGCTACACATTGCAAACCAAACTTATAATCCTCTTTCTTCCCCCCTCCCCCACCTATAGGTAACAAGTATGACAACTATGTCAAAAAGAGACCAATGGTGTTAGATACCAACAGTGACTCTGAATGAACTTGAAAACCACCATCTTTTACATAACAAAAATGTCAAGAACCTGTAAAAGCAGAAAGAACATTTGATTACAGCAGAAAAAAAGAACTGAAAATAAATAGACCCTCCTGAAAATAAACCTGCAAAAGCACAAAGAAGATCTGTGCATACCTGAACGTTCCTTTGTAAAATCCTGTAAAAGCAGAAAAAAAGACCTGAGAATATATATTCTTTGCAAAAAACTTCATTAATGCATGTATATATATATATATATTATGGTAGCACGGTAGTGCTACCATAGTTAGGGTTGAGTAGCCCTTTTAAGGTTAAATGGTGAAACTTTGCACCTTAATAACTTTGCCACTGTTCAATGGATTTGCCTGAAATTTGGCAGGCATAGGGTGTAATCATAGATCTTGGGATCTGGCAACTTTTTTACCGGTCGGATGTACGACTGCGGAGTTATTAAGCAACATCCGTGCATGCAATTACCTTTTTTTGTGCATTCTTTACTCGCATCTACAGGTTGCACGGTTTGTGTGACTGGTCCAAAAACTTCAGGGAATATGCGGCCGGGTTCCCCGATGTGCCTTTTGAAGATTTTGTGAAAAAATATCAAACGGTTCAAAAGTTATTCAAAAAACAAGTTCCCATTATAAGTCAATGGGAAAAGTTAACAAAAAGTTCGACACTTTCGCAAATGCAGTTTTTAGTTTCGCAAATGGCCCTAGTAGTGTCACAAATCTGCCATTTTGTTTTCAGTTACTGATCACAGAAATGCTTGGCATTTAAAATTGGGACCATCTAGGGACATAATTCTTTATGTGTTTACCTATTCGAGCCCTGAGGATGCTAGCCATGTCTTTATTTGGGGCTTAAACACCCCAGAAATATGTTTTTCAAATTTCTGGGAAAAGTAGTGTTGCAACGTAGTGTCGCACTTGCGACACTTTCGCAAATGTTTACGAAAGGTGTCGCAAATCACGACACTACTTTTCTAGACTATGGCCAAAATGACAGGAATTCTTTGCCACCCAGCTGCAAAGAAACGGTTTGGTTTTTTGGGCTGAAATTTGGAGGGAAGACGGCCAACATCTCACAGATGTGCCTTTTGGTAGTTTGGTGACAAAATATTGCAAAGAAGCAATGTTATGGTACTCCGAGACTGACATTTTTTTCCCATAGACTAACATGGTGGCATCCGCTGTACCTTTCAGGGCTTGTATCTCGGAAATGGTATGAGATACGAATTTTTCATTGTGACAATGTGTAGCCCTGTGAAAACCTAGCCAGGAGACTCATGAATCTTGTGAAATTTTAATTTTTTTTCTACGTCATACAGTTACTGAGATATTACCATTTTAGTATTACAACTGCACGTTTTCTGCTCCGAGGCCCATTATTATGCATACTTTCTTTGTTTTCACTGTGTTTCTTAATGGAACTTTTGGGGACAAATACGGTGTGCACTCCAGTTACTGTTACATGTAGGCTTTACACTTGTGTTTCCGTGCCCGTTTGCGTTAGCGTTGCCATGTACGCCACCGTGTACTTTACCCTTTGCTTTTCCATTTCCGTTTGCGTTACTGTTACCATTTGTGTCTCCGCTACTATTTGTGTTTGTCTTTCACTTAGCATCACCATGCTCATTACCATTTCTGTTGCCGGCTGCCCTTCCATTTTCATTTGCATTTGTCTTTCGTTTTGCGTCATCTTTGTTTTTACCGTTACCATTTGTGTTTCCAATTGCGTTCCTGTGCCCATGTGCATTATGGTTTGCATTTCCATATGAACTTACATTTGTGTTTCTGTTTTCTTTGGCGTTATTGTTGCTGTTACAATTACCATTTGCATTTACAATTGTGGTACCGTCACTGTGCGCGTTACGGTTTGCATTTCCGTATGCATTTGCGTTTGCGTTTCTGTTTCCTTTAGTGTTATTTTTGCTGTTACAGTTATCATTTGCATTTACAATAGCAGTGCCATGACCGTGAGCATTACTAGTTGTGTTTCCATATGCACTTGCGTCTCTGTTTGCGGCACTGTTCGCCTTGGCATCACTTTGCACCTGCATTTCTATTAACGCTTGCTTTTCAATTTACATTTCTGTCACCATGTGCATAACTGTTACCGCTTGCATTTGCATTGCTGTTACCATTACTATGTCACAAAAAATCATGTGGTTGGAGCATTCCATTCACTATTTATAGTCCTCATTCTCAAAAAGAAGGGAAATTAGAGGCAAAAAACTCAGTTTAATGCATCAGTTAGGGTTGTTCCACAGCAACAAAAGTGAGGGAATTCAGTGTTAGGGTTGAAAACCCCCCTTGCACCCCTCACCCGCTCCCCAACCGGCATCGGGGTGTGCGTTGGGGTCCTCGGTTCTAACTCTCACCCATTCTCCTATGCCTCAGCTTGTTCATGCATGTGATGGGTGAGAGTTAGGCCTGATGACCCCAGCGCACACCCCGGCCGGGTTGGGGAGGTGGGGCTGAGGGGTGCAAGGGGCTTCAACCCAACACTAAATTTCCTTATTTTTCGCTGTGGAACAACCCTAACTGATGCATTAAATGGAGTTTTTTGCCTCTAATATATATATATATATATATATTTTTTGGCAAAAACATAATTAATGCGTCAGTTAGGATGGATACCACAGCAACAAAAGCAGGAAAATGAGGCATTAGGGTTTCCAACCCTAATGCCCGACCCTCAGGATTCTCACCCCTACCACCCCACTCCCATCCCCCCACCCTCCAGATACCAATAGGCATCGGGGTGTGCCATGGGGTCATAAGGCCCAACTCTCACCCCATTCCATGTGTAAACATGCTTACATGCTAGAGTATAGGACAATGGGGTGAGAGTTGGGCCTTATGACCCCATTGCACACCCTGACACCTGTTGAGCCCTGCGCTCCCATCCTACAATCCAGATAGTACAACAGTGTCCACATTCATGGTGGGGAATGCAGGATCCCGCCATCGAGATAGTACAACAGTATCCATATGTCATGGTGGAAGCGTAGAGTCCTTCGGACCATGCACTCCCATCCCTTCATCGAGATAGTACAACACTGTCCATATGGCACGGTGGGAGCACAGGGTTCAAACCATTCCTCCATTGAGATAGTACAACAGTATCCATATGTCACAGTGGGAGCCTGGGTCCTTCAGACCCTGTGCTCCAATTCCTCCATCCAGATAGTACAACAGTGTGAAAAATGGAAAACACTGGCAAAGTTATGAGCGTGGGTAGAAACTGCACAACGCACACTTGCAATGCAGTCATTTTTTGGAATTTATTTACCAAATTTTCAGCATTGGCATTACGGGACCTCCCCTCATGAACAGTGATTTTGTTACTCCATCTCGAAAGTTGATTTTGTACAGTGACCACACCATTCTGTGCCACAGTTGTGAAATCCCATTCTGGACAGGATGTGCAAAAAGACAGCTGTTCCATTCATAAGGTGGTGTAAAAAATGGCAATGTTGAAAATCTGGAGTGAAAGTATGAAAAACTGGCAGTTACAAGTGTGCATAGAAATTGTGCAATGCATGCCTGGAACGCAGCCATTTTTTTGAATTTTTCTAACCAAATTTTCAACATGGGCTTTATGGGTCCTCCCCTCATGAACAGTGACACTGTCATTTTGTTAATCCATCCTAAAAGTTGATTTTGTGTAGTGACCATGCCATTCTGTGCCACAGATGTGAAAACAAATGTTGGGCAGGGTATGAAAAATGATAGCAGTACTGTTCATTAGGAGGTGTTAAAAAATGGCACTGTTCAAAATCTGGAGTGAAAATATCAAAAATTGGAAAAGTTACAAGTGTGCAAAGAAACTGTGCAATGCACACTTGTTACGCAGTCAGTTTTGGGAATTTTTTCACCAAAATTGCAACATGGGCTTTTTGGATCCCCACCTCATGAACAGTGGCACTGTCATTTCATGAGTCAGTCCTGAAAGGTGACTCCGTACAGCGACCGCAAAATCACCTTTCGGGACTGAGAAACTAAATGACAGTGTTATGTTCATGGGAGTCCAAGAACCCCATGTTGAAAATTTGGTGCAAACATTCCTAAAACTGACCGAGATATCAACATGAGTTAACCCCCCCCAATTGAGTCCCATTATACAGTTTACCTTAATTCCTCAGATTGCAGTTTGGCTTTGCAGAGTGCAAACGTGTCCTTGTCCAGAGAAGACCACTGATCCCGACCTCTGGTGGGTAAGTATGGGGAGGTTGGGGAGGTGGGTGCAGAGGAGGGTGGGGATGGGAGGGAGTGCGGAGACAAGGGCATTTTTCTTTTGCAAGGTAAATACAAAAAATACTTTGAGGGACAGTTTTCATTTTTCAAAGGTTAAAATAAAATAATAACTGGGCACACTGGGTTGGGCTCCCAGTGCGCCACCAAAGTTTGGGGGAGCATGGTGCTGACAGTGGGTATGGGCACCCCCATCATCAATACATTGAAACAGGATCCTGCATCAAAATATTTGCAAATTTCATTGCAGGATTCTGCAATGAAGACAAAAGGGGACAGTTTTCTTTTTTCACAGGTTAAAATAAAAAAAATAATTGGGCACACTGGGGTGGGCTCCCACTATGCCACCAAAGTTGAAGGGGGGATCATGATGCCGACAGAGGGATTGGGCACCCCCATCAGCAATACTTCAAAATAGGATCCTGCATCAAAATTTTTGCACATATTGATGCTTGATTCTGCACTGAAGACAACAGAGGACAGTTTTCTTTTTTCACAGGTTAAAATAAATAAATAATAATTGGGCACACTGGGGTGGGCTCCCAGTGTACCACATAAGTGTTTTTTTGGGGGGGATTATCATGCCAACAGGGGGATTGGGCACCCCCATCGGCAATAAAGTTGGTTTGGGGGGAGAGTCATCCGACACCGGAAGTGGGCATCTCGGTATCGGAAAGGGTTAAATAATTAAAAAATATATCGGCACACTGGGGTGGGCTCCCAGTGTGCCACAATACTGGGGGAGAGGGGCTACAGATCGACATGGGATTGGGCACCCGATGTCAAAAGGGGCAGACTAGATCAATACAGGATCCTGCATCAAAATATGCACAAATTTCAATGCAGGATCCTGCATCGAAGTACTGTAATGTCCCGCACAATGGTTTTGTATCGAAAGCATTCTGCAGCACATTACAGTACTTTGATGCAGGATCCTGCATTGAAATTTGTGCACATTTCAATGACAGATTCTGCATCAAAGAAAAGACATTGGGGGACAGTTTTCTTTTTAACAGGCTTTCCTCGATGTCTCAGTTCAAAGTGCGGTTTGAAGAGTGCAGATTTGTCCCAGTCCAGAGAAGATGGCCGATCCTGACCTCCGGAGGTTAAGTAAGGGTGAGGGAGGGGTTCAGGGATGTGGGTGCACAGCAGAGGGAGGGTGGGGAAGGGGGATTGGGAGAAGACGATGGACTAATTTCTTCATTAAAGGTAAAAAAATAGAACAGACTTTGAGGGACAGTTTTCTTTATTTACAGGAGAAAACATTAAAAAAACAATTTGGACACACTAGGGTGGGCTCCCAGTATGCCACTTGAGTTGGGGGGCATACATGATGCCAACAGGGGGATTGGGCACCTCCATTGGCATTGCAAGATGGTGGGGAGAGACATCCAACACTGGGAATGGGCATCCCGGTGTCGGAAATTTAAAAATGAAGTTATCTGGGCACACCGGGGTGTGCTCCTAGTGTGCCGGAATAGTAGTAATGTGCACACAGTGCTGACATGGGGATTGGGCACCCCGTGTTGGAAAGCACTGTATGTGTGTGTGTGTGTGTGTGTGTGTATATATATATATAGAGGCAAAACTCCATTTATCGTAGTTAGGTTGTTTCAGTGAGCCAGTGAGAATTGCAGGGGTTGAAACCTCTTGACCCTCGCCAATTTCTCATTGCATTGGGGTACATTGGGACATCAGCCCTAACCTCACCACATGACATGTAAAGCAGCAGAAGTATAGGAGAATGGGTGAGAGTTAGGACCCACGATCCCAATGCGCACCCCAATGCCGGCTGGGGTGGGTGGGGTCCAAGGGGGTTTTCAACCCTAACAGCGAATTTCCTCACTTTGTCGCTGTGGAACAACCCTAACTAATGCATTAAACTGAGTTTTTGCCTCTAATTTCCTTCTTTTGAGAATGATAACGAGAAATAGTGAATGTATTGAAGCGGAGGGAGCGTGGGGCCTTTGGGCCCCGCTGCCTCATACCACATGATGTGTTGTGGCATACCAACAGGACAGCAACACAAACAGAAATGCTAACAGTGGCTATACATGGTAACACAAGCACGAATGAGAACAGAAAGGGTAACGCATGGTGCATAGACGGAATGGTCTGCCACGTGATGTGTTGTCACATAGTAAATATGCTGCCTGCAAACAGAAATGTCAATGGGCATGGTGATGTAAAGTGAAACAGTAAGATAAACAGTACTGTAGACAGAAATGGCAAAAAATAACAGAAACGTAAGCGCAAATGAAAACGCAAAGGATAACGCACATGGTGGCGCAGACGTCAATGGTAAGTGAAACGGGTACGGATCCACAAATGGAAAGAGCAACAGTAACAGTAATGTAAGTGCACATGCTGGTTTTCCCCAAAACCTGCATTGAGAAAGACAGTACAAATAATGTATGCAAAATAATGAGTATCGGCGCAGAAAATGAGATCTTGGAATACTAAAAACATCATATCTCAGGAACCGTACGACGTAGAAATAAAATTTAAAAGTCATATTATTTACAACTGTCCTGGCTAATTTGTATCTTAGCCCCATCAGGGGGCTAAGAGATTTTCTGACGAAAAGTCCATATCTCGCACCGTTTCCGAGATACGGGGCCTGAAAGGCGTGGTGAATGCCATAATGTTATCCTATGGGAAAAATAGAAAAGTTTGGAGAGCCATAACTTTGCCTCCCTGTAATGTTTTTTCACCAAACTACTGAAAGGCACATCTGTTGGCTGTTGGCTGTCTTCCCTCCAAATTTCAGGAAAAAAGACCAAACCGTTATTTTGCAGCAGGGCTCCAAATGATTTCTGTTAAGTGTCGGGCGCCGTAATGTTATCCTATGGGAAAAAACGTCAATTTTGGAGTGCCATAACTTTGCCGCCATGTGATATTTTTTCACCAAACTACTGAAAGGCACATCTGTGTACTGTTGGCTGTCTTCCCTCCAAATTTCAGGAAAAAAGACCAAACCGTTATTTTGCAGCAGGGTGCCAAAGGATTCCTGTAATGCTTCGGGCGCCGTAATGTTATCCTATGGGAAAAACTGTCAACTTTGGAGTGCCATAACTTTGCCGACGTGTAATATTTTTTAAATACAACAGTGAAAGGCACATCTGTGAGATGTCGGCTGCGTTCCCTCCAAATTTCAGCCCAAAACTCCCAACAGTTATTTTGCAGTGCAGTGCCAAAGAATTGCTGTCATTTTCCCACAGACTAGAAAATTACTGTCGCAATTTGCGAAAGCTTTCACAAAAATTTGCTACACTTTCGTGAGCACGAAAGTAATTTGTGAAAGTACTTTTTCCAGAAATTTGAAACATTTCTGGGGTGTTTTACCACAAAATAAAGACATGGCAAGCATCCTCAGGGCCCGACTAGGTGAATACAAAAAAATTAGGTTGCTAGAGGTCCCAAATTTAAATGCCAGCCATTTTTCTGATCACCAACTGAAAACAAAATGGCCGATTTGCGAAAGTAACAGGCCCATTTGCGAAAGTAAAAATGCATTTGCGAAAGTGTTGAACTTTTTGTTAACTTTTTCCTATTGACTTATAATGGGAAACTGTTTTGAATAACTTTGAACCATTTAATATTTTTTCACCAAATTTCGAAAGGCACATCGGGGACCCCAGCTGCACATTCCTCCCAAGATTTTAACAGTCACGCAAACCGCACGACCTGTAGGTGCGACTGTAGAATTTGTGAAAAGCTCAAACGCGCACACAGATTGTGCTTAATAACTCCACAACCGTATATCCAATCAGTAAGAAACTTGGCAGATCCCAAGGCCTATGGGTCTTAATCATACTTTCCAAATTTCAGGCAAATCCATCAAACGGTTGCAAAGTTAGTAAGGTGCAAAATTTTGGGTTTAACATGGAAATGGCTCCTGAACCCTAACTATAGTGGCACTACCGTGCCACTATAATATATGTGTGTGTGTGTGTGTGTGTGTGTGTGTGTGTGTGTATATATATATATATATATATATATATGTATGTATATATATATATATATACACACACATATACATACCAGAGCTGGGAGTTGAATTTCTCTTGGGCATTTGGCCTTTGAGCTGGCAGCAGCTATGGCTGCTTCCCATCTGCTCCTTTAGATGGAATGGGCCTCAGCTTCCCTATTTTTACAGAAAGGAGCTGTATGGACATGAAGGGGAACTGTCCTGTTTGTAGAAAAGGAACTTCCTTTTTGGAGGTATTTTTAGGTACTTAAGATGCATTGTCTGTTTTATTATAAATGTCTATGAGGCTAGAATTGTGTACATTTACCCTTAAGTTGCTTTTTAAGGAACATGTCCTATTTTGTCTGTATATACTGTTTTTTATAATGTTTATAAATGCTGACCTTGGAGTAATAGCTCATGTGACAACTCACTAGCATAAAAGGCCATAGACTAGGAATAAGTGAGATAATACAACTTGAGTCCTGAAAAGAGCATGGAGCTGTGAGTTCAGGCTGAGTCCTGAGAGAAGAAACATGGAGCAATGAGTTAAGCTTGAGTCCTGAGAGAAGCATCATGGAGCTGTGAGGACAGCATGAGTTGTCACAGAAGCACGGACCTGTGAGTTCAGACATAGTTCTGAGAGAAAAAGCATGAAGCTGTGAGTTCTGAATGAGCCTGGAGAGAAGAAGAATGAAGTTGTGAGTTCAGCCTGAATCCTGAGAAAAGCATGGAGCTGTGAATTGAGCCTGAGTCCTTAGAGAAGCAGAGGGGTGTACGTTTAACCTGAGACCTAAAAAAAACACACAGCTCTGAGTTCAGCCTGAGTCCTGAGAGAAGCATGGGGATGTGAATTCAGACAGTCTTTAGAGAAGAAGCATGAAGCTGTGAGTTCTGAATGAGCCCTGAGAAAAGGAGAATGAAGCTGTGAGTTCAAACTGAATCCAGAGAAAAGAATGGAGCTGTAAGTTCAGCCTGAGTCCTGAGAGAAGCATGGAGCTGTGCATTCAGCCTGACTCGTTAGAGAAGCATTGGTGTGTGTGTTGAAACTGAATCCTAAGAAAAGCACACAGCTGTAAGTTCAGCCTGAGTCTTGTGAGAAGCAAGGGGGTGTGATTTCAACCCAAGTCCTAAGAGAAGCACAGAGCTGTGAGTTCAACCTTATTCCTAAGAGAAGCACAGAGCTATGAGTTCAGCCTGAGTCCTGAGAGAAGAAGCATGGAGCTATGATTTCTGCCTAATTCCTGAGAGAAGCTATGAGTTGTGAGTTCAACCTGAGTCCTGAGAGAATAAGCTTAGAGCTGTCAGTTCAGCCTGAGACCTGAGAGAAGAAGCACTGACCTGTAACTTCAGCCTGTGTTCTAAGAGAAGCATGAAGCTGTGAGGTCAGTCTGAAGCCTGAGAGAAGCATGGAGCTGTGGGTTTAGCCTGAGTCCTACAGAAAGAGAAGCATGGAGTTGTAAGCTCATCCTATGACCTGAGAGATGCATGGCTCTGTGAGTTTAGTCTGAAGCCTGAGAGAAGCATGGAGGTGTGGATTTTTCCTGAGTCCTACAGAAAGAGAAGTATCAAGTTTTAAACTCATCCTGAGTCCTGGGAGAAGAACGTACCTGTGACTTCAGCCTGAGTCCTGAGAGAAACATGGAACTGTGAGCTCAGTCTGACTGCTGAGTGAAGTATGGAGCTGTGAGTTCATGCTGATAACTGGGAGAAGAAGCTTGGCATTGTTAGTTCAGCCTGAGATCTGAGAGAAGATGCATTGACCTGTGAATTCAGCTCAAGTCCTGAGAGAAGCATGGAGCTGTGAACTCAGTCTGAGGCCTGAAAGAAGTACAGAGTTCATCCAGAGACCTGAAGGAAGCATGGAGCTGTGAGCACAGTCTCAAGCCTGGGAGAAACATGGAATTGAGAGCTTAGCCTGAGGCCTGAAAGAAACATGGAGCTGAGAGCTCAGCCTGATTCCTAACAGAAGCATGGTGCTGTGAGTTCAGCCTGAGTCCTGAGAGAAGAAGCATGGAGCTGTGATTTCAGCCTGAGTCATGACAGTAGCACAGAGCTGTGAGTTCAGCCTGATTCTTGAGAGAAGAAGCAAGGAGCTGTGATTTCAGCCTAAATCCTCAGACAAGCATAGGGACCTGAGTTCAATCTGAGTCCTAAGAAAAGCACAGAAATGTGAGTTTAGCCTGATTCCTGAAGGAGGCATGGGGGGGTGAGTTCAGACATAGTCCTGAGTGATGCATGCAGTTGTCAGTTCATCCTGAGTCCTGAGAGAAAAAGCATTGGCCTGTGAGCTCAGCCCGAGACCTGAGAGCTCAGCCCAAGACCTGAGAGATGCATGGGCCTCTCTCATTTCAGTCTTAAGACTGAGAGAAGCATGGAGCTGTCAGTTCAGTCTGAAGCCTGATAGAAGCATGGAGCTTTGGTTTTAGCCTGAGTCCTAAGAGAAGAAGCATGGAGTTGTAAGTTCATCCTGAGTTCTGAGAGAAGCATGGAGCTGTCAGTTCAGTCTGAAGCCTGAGAGAAGCATAGGGATGTGAGTTCTTCCTGACTCCTAAGAAAAGCACAGAGCTGTGAGTTCAGCCTGAGTCCTGAGAGAAGCATTGGGGTGTGAGTTCAGACATAGTCCTGAGAGAAGCATAGAGCTATGAGTTCAGCCTCAGTCTTGAGAGACTAAGCATGGAGCTGTGACTTCAGCCTGATTCCTGGGAGAAGCATGGAGCTGTGACTTCAACCTGAGTTTTGAGAGAAGAAGCATGGAGCTGTGATTTCAGAAAGAGTCATGACAGTAGCATGGAGCAGTGAGTTCAGCCTGAGGCCTGAGAGAAGAAGAATGGAACTCTGATTTCAACCTGATTCCTGACAGAAGCATGGAGCTGTGAGTTTAGCATGAGTCCTGAGAGAAGAAGCATGGAGCTGTGATTTCAGTCTGATTCCTGAGAGAATCTATTAGCTGTGAGTTCAGCCTGAGTCCTGAGAGAATAAGCTTAGTGCTGTCAGTTGAGTCTGAGACCTGAGAGAAGAAGCATTGACCTGTAATTTCAGCCTGAGCTCTGAGAGAAGCATGAAGCTGTGAGGTCAATCTGAAGCCTGAGACAAGCATGGAGCTGTGGGTTTATCCTGAGTCCCACAAAAAGAGAAGAAGCATGGAGTCATAAGTTCATCCTAAGTCCTGAGAGATACATGGAGCCATGAGTTCAGTCTGAAGTCTGAGAGAAGCATGGAGCTGTGGGTTTTGCCTGAGTCCTAAAGAAAGAGAAGTATGGTGTTTTAACTCATTGCCTTCACAGAAGCTCTCTGAAGTTGCAGTGCTTGTCTCCTGTATACTGGTAACAGTGAATCCTGGGCCTTTAAAAGAAAAATCAAGCCATAATCAGCATGCCACAAACAAATTCTAATAGCACAAAAACTGTAGGTGCTAGACACAAAGTATGAGTGGCAAACTTGTTCAGCATAAAATTACCTTTCCAACAGTGGTATGCAAGTAATAATAGGTAATTTAGGTTTTTTCTATGCTGGTCAAAACAGCAAAAATCATATTTTGTCCAATAAAAAATGCACCATAAGCCTTTTCTTGTTGGGAAATATGTAACATATCAACACCAAATTAAGCATCCAGACTTTAGAAGTAGTTTTAATAATTTGTTTGTAAAAAAAAAAAAAAAAAACTATTTCTGTAGTATTAAACAAAATTGTTCCCCATTTTAGTCAAAGTGTGTTGGTGAGGTCTGAGGGACAAATCTGAACCTTACACACCATACTATAAACAAATGCATATAACTCCTAAAGTGTACATGATACACAGAACGTATCAGCGGCAAACTTGTTCCACTCAAAATTACCTTTCTAATGGTGCTATGCAGTCAACTGTACTCAGTTCAGTTTTTGTTTTATACTGGCTGAGATAACCAGAATGTGTGTTTTCTTCAGAGTGCTTAGGTGGTTCATGATGGACAAAATGTCTGCCATACACACCATGTCATAAACATATGTGACTAACTCCTAAAGTGAACATGATACACCCAAAGTGTCAGTAGCAAAGTTGTTCAGCACAACATTATCTTTCTAATGGTGCTATACAGTCAATTCTAATCAATTCTGGCTGGCAATTAATATTAAAACATGTGAGTGATGTCTCCAGACATTACTAGGGCACACAGGAAGTCTGTAGGTGACTTCAGTAGTCATTCTAGGACACACTGTAGTACATGTGCTACCGCCTACAGGTGTATTCTAGGAGGCAATCAGTTAAGCTCATCCTGAGTCCTGGGGGAAGTATGTACCTGTGATGTCAGCCTGAGTCCTGAAGGAAACATGGAACTGTGAGTTCAGTCTGAGTGCCGAGTGAAGTATGGAGCTGTGAGTTCATCCTGATGCCTAACAGAAGAAGCTTGGTGCAGTTAGTTAAGACTGAGTCCTGAGATAAGCATGGAGCTGTGAGTTGAGCCTGAGTCCTTAGAGAAGCAGAGGGGTTACGTTTAACCTGCGTCCTAAGAAAACCACGCAGCTGTGAGTTCAGCCCGAGTCCTGGGAGAAGCATGGGGGTGTGTGTTCAGACATAGTCTTGAGAGAAGAAGCATGAAGTTGTGAGTTCTCACTAAGCCCTGAGAGAAGAAGAATGGAGCTGTGAGTTCAACCTAAATCCAGAGAAAAGAATGGAGCTGTAAGTTCAGCCTGAGTCCTGAGAAAAGCATGGAGCTGTGAGTTCAGCCTGAGTCCTGAGAGAAGCATGGAGCTATGCATTCAGCCTGACTCATTAGAGAAGCATTGGTGTGTGTGTTGAACCTGAATCCTAAGAAAAGCACACAGCTGTAAGTTCAGCCTGAGTCCTGTGAGAAGCAAGGGGGTGTGAGTTCAACCCTAGTCCTAAGAGAAGCACAGAGCTGTGTGTTCAACCTGAGTCCTAAGAGAAGCACAGAGCTTTGAGTTCAGCCTGAGTCCTGAGAGAAGAAGCATGGAGCTGTGAGCTCAGCCTGAGTCCAGAGAGAAGCATGGAGCTATGAATTCAGCCTAATTACTGAGAGAAGCCATGAGCTGTGAGTTCAACCTGAGTCCTGAGAGAATAAGCTTAGTGCTGTCAGTTCAGCCTGAGACCTGAGAGAAGAAGCATTGACCTGTAACTTCAGCCTGAGCTCTGAGAGAAGCATGAAGCTGTGAGGTCAGTCTGAAGCCTGAGAGAAGCATGGAGCTGTGGGTTTAGCCTGAGTCCTACAGAAAGAGAAGAAGCATGGAGTCATAAGCTCTTCCCATGTCCTGAGAGATGCGTGGAGCTGTGAGTTTAGTCTGAAGACTGAGAGAAGCATGGAGCTGTGAGTGTTGATGGACTCCTACAGAAAGAGAAGTAGTATGGAATTTTAAACTTATCCTGAGTCCTGGGAGAAGAATGTACCTGTGACTTCAGTGTGAGTCCTCAGGGAATCATGGAAGTGTGAGTTCAGTCTGACTGCTAAGGGAAGCATGGAGCTATGAGTTCATGCTGATAACTGAGAGAAGAAGTTTATTGCTGTTAGTCCAGCCTGAGACCTGAGAGAAGATGCATTGACCTGTGAATTCAGCTCAAGTCCTGAGAGAAGCATGGAGCTGTGAACTCAGTCTGAGGTCTGAAAGAAGTACAGAGTTCATCCTGAGTCCTGAAGGAAGCATGGAGCCCTGAGTTCAGTCTGAAGCCTGGGAGAAACATGGAACTGAGAGCTTAGCCTGAGTTCTGAAAGAAACATGGAGCTGAGAGCTCAGCCTGATTCATAACAGAAGCATGGTGCTGTGATTTCTGCCTGAGTCATGACAGTAGCACAGAGCTGTGAGTTCAGCCTGAGTCCTGAGAGAAGAAGCAAGTAGCTGTGATTTCAGCCTGAGTCCCCAGACAAGTATAGGGACCAGAGTTCAACCTGAGTCATAAGAAAAGCACAGAGCTGTGAGTTCAGCCTTATTCCTGAAAGAGGCATGGGGGGATGGTGAGTTCAGATGTAGTCCTGAGTGATGCAAGGAGTTGTGAGTTCATCCTGAGTCCTGAGAGAAAAAGCATTCACCTGTGAGCTCAGCCCGAGACCTGAGAGCTCAGCCCAAGACCTAAGAGAAGCATGGAGCTGTCAGTTCAGTCTGAAGACTGAGAGAAGCATGGAGCTGTCAGTTCAGTCTGAATCCTGATAGAAGCATGGAGTTTTGGTTTTAGCCTGAGTCCCATGAAAAGAAGCATACAGTTGTAAGTTCATCCTGAGTTCTGAGAGAAGCATGGAGCTGTCAGTTCAGTCTGAATCCTGAGAGAAGCACAGGGATGTGAGTTCAACCTGACTCCTAAGAAAAGAAGCACATAGCTGTGAGTTCAGCCTGGGTCCTGAAAGAAGCATGGGGGGGTGAGTTCAGACATAGTCCTGAGTGAGGAAGCATGAAGCTTCGAGTTCTTCTTGAGTCCTGACAGAAGAATGGAGATGTCTGTTCAAACTGAATCCTGAAAAAAGCATGGAGCTGTATGCTCAGTCTGAGTCCTGAGAAACGCATGAAGCTGTGAGTGCAGCCTCAGTACTAAGAGAAGAATGCAGCTGTGAGTTGAGCCTGAGTTCATAGAGAAGCATAGGGGTGTGAGTTCAACCTGAGTCGTAGGTAAAGCATGGAGCTGTGAGTTCACCCTAAGTCCTGAGAGAAGCATGGGGGTGTGAGTTCAGACATAGTCCTGAGAGAAGAAGCATAGAGCTCTGAGTTCAGCCACAGTCTTGAGAGAATAAGTATGGAGCTGTCACTTCAGCCTGATTTCTGGGAGAAGCATGGAGCTGTTATTTCAGCCTGAGTCCTGACAGTAGCAGGGAGCTGCAAGTTCAGCCTGAGTCCTGAGAGAAGAACCAAGAATGTGAGATTTCAGCCTGAGTCCTTAGAGATATCATAGGGATGTGAGTTCACCTGAGTCCTAAGAAAAGCACAGAGCTGTGAGTTCTGCTCGAGTCCTGAAAGAAGCATGGGGGGGCTGAGTTCAGACATAGTCCTGAGGGAAGAAACATGAAGCTGTGAGTTCTTCATAAACCCTGAGAGAAGAATAGAGCCGTGAGTTCAGCCTGAATCCTGAGAAAAGCATGGAACTGTGAGTTCAGCCTGAGTCCTGAGAGAAGAAGCGAGGAGCTGTAATTTCAGCCTGAGCCTTAAGAGAAGTTTGGAGCTGTGAGTTCAGCCTGAGTCCTGAGTGATGCATGGAGTTGTGAGTTCATCCTAAGTCCTGAGAGAAAAAGCACTGACATGTGAGCTCAGCTCGAGACCTCAGAGAAGCATGGAGCTGTCAGTTCAGTCTGAAGCCTGATAGAAGCACGGAGCTTTGGGTTTAGACTGAGTCCTATTAGAAGAAACATAGAGTTGTAAGTTCATCCTGAGTTCTGAGAGAAGTATGGAGCTGTCAGTTCAGCCTGAAGCCTGAGAGAAGCATAGGGATGTCTGTTCAATCTGAGTCCTAAGAAAAGCACAGAGCTGTGAGTTCAGCCTGAGTACTTAGAGAAGCATGTGGGTATGAGATCAGACATAGTTCAGAGAGAAGAAGCTTGAAGCTGTGAGTTCTGCATGAGCCCTGATAGAAGAATGGAGATGTGAGTTCAGCCTGAATCCTGAAAAAAGCATGCAGCTGTGTGCTCAGCCTGAGTCCTGAGAAAAGCATGAAGCTGTGAGTTCAGCCTGAGTCCTGAGAAAAGCATGCAGGTGTTAGTTGAGCCTGAGTCGTAGAGAAGCATAGGGGTGTGAGTTCAACCTGAGTCCTAAGAAAAGCACAGAGCTCTGAGTTCGCCCTGAGTCCTGAGAGAAGCATGGAGGTGTGAGTTCAGACATAGTCCTGAGAGAAGAAGCATAGAGCTCTGATTTCAGCCTCAGTCTTGAGAGAATAACCATGGAGCTGTGACTTCAGCCTGATTCTCGGGAGAAGTATGGAGCTGTGAGTTCAACCTGAGTTTTGAGAGAAGAAGCATGGAGCTGTTATTTCAGCATGAGTCATGACAGTAGCATGGAGCTGTGTGTTCAGCCTGAGCCCTGAGAGAAGAAGCGAGAATCTGTGATTTCAGCCTGAGTCATTAGAGATAACAAAGGGATGTGACCTCAACCTGAGTCATAAAAAAAGCACAAAGCTGTGAGTTCAGCCTGAAGTTTTTTTTTCAATTCAACTTCTTTATTGGTTTTAAATTATAAACATAGCAGTATTAATAATAGGTATGATACATAGATGCAACCATCCACTTAGCGTATAATATGGAAAGCCAATGAAAAAGGAAAAGGAAACCTCCCCCATCCCATTCTCCTCCTCCTCCCTCCTCCCCAAACACCCCTGGAGTGTGCCAATACATATAGTACAATACCTGAAAGAAATATTTGGTATATAGAAGCATCTTGAGATGGACCTGGAAAAATTTAAATGTTAATAACCTCAGTGCAGATATAAGGTATACAATTTGCCCCATTTTTTGTCAAATGAAGCCAGATTATTACAGGAGCCAGCAATCAAGCACTCTGTCCTGAAATAGGCTGAGAGGTCATTTAGCCATTCATTATAGGAGATAGGTAATTGATTCAACCAGTGTTTAAGCACTAGTTTCTTTACCACCATGGAAAGTAGTGCCATGTGATATTTCCTTTCTTTAATCTGGATAGTGGTGTAAATCCCTAGGATACAGATCTCCTCAGTGAAGTGGTCCCCTAGACCAAGTATTGGGTCCAATTTGGATTGAATCGACAGCCACAAGGGGACAATTTTAGCACAGTCACAGAATATATGTACTAAATTTGCTTCACCTTTACCTCTCCTGGAGCAATTAGAGTTGGTCAGGTGGCCAATTTTGGCTAATTTTACTGGTGTGTAATATAGGTTATGTAGTATATGGTATTGCATAAATCGCAGTTTATCTTAGGAGATGTACGTATATCAGTCTTGCCAGACTTTTGACCATTCAATGACTGTTCCTGGAAGGAGAGATGACCAGATTTTGGAACCGGATACAGGATCAGTGTGTCCAATGGAGAGGATATAGTTGTATAAGAGGAGTTCAACCTGAGTTTTGAGAGAAGAAGCATGGAGCTATGATTTCAGCATGAGTCATGACAGTAGCACGGAGCTGTGAAATTAGCCTTAGTCCTGAGAGAAGAAGCGAGAAGCTGTGATTTCAGCCTGAGTAATTAGAGTTGGCATAGGGATGTGAGCTCAACCTGAGTCCTAAGAAAAGCACAAAGCTCTGAGTTCAGCCTGAGTCCTGAGAGAAGCATGGAGCTGTGAGATCTGCCTGAATCCTAAGGAAAGCATACAGCTGTCAGTTCAGCCTGACTCCTGTGAGAAGCACTGGGGCGTGAGTTCAAACCCGAGTCCTAAGAGAAGCACAGAGCTGTGAGTTCAGCCTGAGTCCTAAGAGAAGCACAGAGCTGTAAGTTCAGCCTGAGGCCTGAAAGAAGAAGCATGGAGCTGGGAGTTCTGCCTGAGTCCTGAGAGAATAAGCATTGAGCTGTGATTTCAGCCTGAGTCCTGAGAGAAGCATGGAGCTGTGAGTTCAGCCTGAGGCCTCAAAGAAGAAGCACGGAGCTGTGAATTCAGCCTGAGTCCCGAGAGAAGAAGCATGGAGCTGTGATTTCAGCCTGATTCCCGATAGAAGCTATGAGCTGTGAGTTCGGCCTCAGTCCTGAGAGAATAAGCTTAACACTGTCAGTTCAGCCTGAGACCTGAGAGAACAAGAATTGACCTGTAATTTCAGCCTGAGCTCTGAGAGAAGCATGAAGCTGTGAGGTCAGTCTGAAGCCTGAGAGCAGCATGGAGCTGTGGGTTTATCCTGAGTCCTATAGAAAGAGAAGAAGTATGGAGTTTTAAACTCATCCTGAGTCCTAGGGAAAGCATGTACCTGTGATGTCAGCTTTAGTCCTGAGGGAGACATGGAACTGTGAGTTCAGTCTGAGTGCTGAGTGAAGTGTGGAGCTGTGAGTTCATCCTGATACCTGAGTGAAGAAGCTTGGTGCAGTTAGTTCAGACTGACTCTTGAGAAAAGCAATGGAGCTGTGAGTTTAGCCTGAATCCTGACAGAAGCATGGGGCTGTGAGTTGAGCCTGTGTCCTTAGAGAAGCCGAGGGATGTAAGTTTAACCTGAGTCCTAAGAAAACCACACAGCTGTGAGTTCAGCCTGAGTCCTGAGAGAAGCATGGTGGTGTGACTTCAGACATAGTCTTGAGAGAAGTAGCATGAAGCTGTAAGTTCTGAATGAGTCCTGAGAGAAGAGGAATGGAGCTGTGAGTTCAACCTGAATCCTGAGAAAAACATGGAGCTGTGAGCTCAGCCTGAGTCCTGAGAGAAGCATGGAGCTGTGAGTTCAACCTCACTCCTTAGAGAAGCATCGGGGTGTGTGTTCAACCTGAGTCCTAAGAAAAGCACACAGCTGTAGGTTCAGCCTGAGTCCTGTGAGAAGTAAGTAGGTGTGAGTTCAACCTGAGTCCTAATAGAAGCACAGAGCTGTGAGTTCAGCCTGAGTCCTGAAAAGAGAATGGGGGAGTGAGTTCAGACATAGTCCTGAGTAGAGAAGCATGAAGCTGTCAGTTCTTAATGAGCCCTGAAAGAATAATGGAGCTGTGAGTTCAACCTGAATCCTGAGAAAAGCATGGATCTGTGAGTTCAATCTGAGTCCTCAAAGAAGCATGGAGCTGTGAGTTCAGTCTGAGACCTGGTAGAAACATGGAACTGAGAGCGTAGCCTGAGTCCTGACAGAGACATGGAGCTGAGAGCTCAGCCTGATTCCTAACAGAAGCATGGTGCTGTGAGTTCAGACTGAGTCATAATAGTAGCACAGAGCTGTGACTTCAGCCTGAGTCCTGAGAGAAGCATGGAGCTGAGAGATCTGCCTGAATCCTAAGGAGAGCATACAGCTGTAAGTTCAGCCTGACTCCTGTGAGAAGCAAGGGGGTGTTAGTTCAACCCGAGTCCTTAGAGAAGCCCAGAGCTGTGAGTTCAACCTGAGTCCTAAGAGAAGCACAGAGCTGTGAGTTCAGCATGAGGCCTGAAAGAAGCATGGAGCTGTGAGTTCAGCCTTATTCTTGAGAGAAGCTATGAGCTGTGAGTTCAACCTCTGTCCTAAGAGAATGAGCTTACCGCTGTCAGTTCAGCCTGAGACCTGAGACAAGAAGCACTGACCTGTAATTTTAGCCTGAGCTCTGAGAGAAGCATGAAGCTGTGAGGTCAGTCTGAAGCCTGAGAGAAGCATGGAGCTGTGGGTTTATCCTGAGTCCTACAGAAAGAGAAGAAGCAAGGATTCATAAACTCATCCTATGTCCTGAGAGATGCATGGAGCCTTGAGTTCAGTCTGAAGCCTGAGATGCGCATGGAGCTGTGGGTTTTGCCTGAGTCCTACAGAAAGAGAAGAAGTATGGAGTTTTAAGCTCATCCTGAGTCCTGGAGGAAGCATTTACCTGTGACGTCAGCCTGAGTCCTGAGGGAGCCGTGGAACTGTGAGTTCAGTCTGAGAGCTGAGTAAAGTATGGAGCTGTGAGTTCATCCTGGTGCCTGAGAGAAGAAGCTTGATGCAGTTAGTTCAGACTGACTCTTGAGAAAAGCATGGAGCTGTGAGTTTAGCCTGAATCCTGAGAGAAGCAAGGAACTGTGAGTTGAGCCTGTGTCCTTAGAGAAGCCGAGAGGTGTAAGTTTAACCTGAGTCCTAAGAAAACCACACAGCTGTGAGTTCAGCCTGAGTCCTGAGAGAAGCATGGTGGTGTGACTTCAGACATAGTCTTGAGAGAAGAAGCATGAAGCTGTGAGTTCTGAATGAGCCCTGAGAGAAGAAGAATGCAGCTGAGTTCAACCTGAATCCTGAGAAAAGAATGGAGCTGTAAGTTCATCCTGAGTCCTAAGAAAACATGGAGCTGTGAGTTCAGCCTGAGTCCTGAGAGAGGCATGGAGCTCTGCTTTCAGCCTGACTCATTAGAGAAGCATTGGGGTGTGTGTTCAACCTGAGCCCTAAGAAAAGCACACAGCTGTAAGTTCAGCCTGAGTCCTCTGAGAAGCAAGGGGAAGGGGGCGTGGACTGACCAGGCAGAAGATGGCAGTATAGTTCAGAATCTCTGCAGGAATGACTGCAATCTAACCTCATCCAACCTTCACCAGATCTTTCTTTGGTACCAACTCCTGTGACCATCCTGTAATCTTACTGCCTGACACAGTTTGTAAGTCATTTTTGATCCATCATCTACTTATATTCAATTATTCTACATTGTGCTGCAGCATACTAGGCCTCATCCTTCAGCATTATGGCAGATCTCCAATTACAGCAAAGCTCACTTGCTAGAGTGGAAGTAATGTTTTCTAAACTGATGGCTGAGATTAATGATCTAAAAACCTCCACCCAACAGAATGCGACCACTCTTCAAACTTTTAGCCAGAAAATTGCATTTAATGAGAAAGCAACGGCCCGTAACACCACTACTATTCATGACCTCCAGGCTACTGTCCGCAACCCAGATCGAATTATTAAATCCCTACTAGCCATAACTGATGATGTTGAAAATCGTAATCGTCGCAACAATTTACGATTTTTTGGCTTCCCTGAAGGTGTAGAACTAGGAGACACTACTGTGCTTTTATTACATGTGCTGCCTGCAATGCTTAAACTGCCTCCTGACCTAACGTTAATCATTGAGCAGTCTCACTGCACTCTGGGACCCAGGTCAACATCAGACTGGCGAGCAAGGCCTATCATTGCTCGCTTTTTTAACTATTCCCATGCAGAATTAATACTGAAACGAGCCAGAGAAATGGGGCAACTTCAGTGGCAAGAGTTTAATATTTCCATCTACAGAGACTTTTCAAAAGATTTAACCATCAGAAGGAAGGCCTACAATCCACTTAAACAAATTCTCCACCAAAGAAGCATTAAATTTGCTCTACGTTACCCCGTGACAGTACGCCTTTTCTCAGGCTCTTCCTTCAAGGATTTTGAAACTCCTGATGCCTTTGCGAACTATCTGGAGGTCTGTCTCTGCAATCTTACCCTGTGAGGTTCAGCAGCAATTGGCAACCCGAACACAGCTTTGGTATCCACATGGAGGGTGGACGATGAGGTACAGGAATGTGGGGAAAGTGTTGCAGAACTTGCAGCTCCAAGCAGCAATGCCGCAACTGATTTGACCCCAAGGCAATCAAGACGGCTGCAAGAGAAGCTTCTGTTGGGGCATTATTCTTCAAGACTTTCACGCTGTTCTAGCGAGGTTTCACCCCAAACACCCCAAGCTGCAGCCTCTCCTTTCAAATCAACCCCTCTATTCCCTTGAGCAATAAGTTTGCTCTCTTGGAGGATGACATGCACTCCTGGCAGGAGGATCTTTCCCAGCAAATTTCAGACTGACATCCCTCTAATTTGGGCCCTGTGTCTCAGGGGTGTATTTCTGCCGATACTTCATAGGCAGAAGTTGTTGCAAGTTCCCCACTCAAATCTTTAGAGCCACCCAAAAAGAAATGTAGGGCAAAGACCAAAAGCAAGAACATCAATAGTCACAATCCTGCTAATAAATCTAAGGTGTCATGAGCTTATATGGTCAGTAATATGGTCACAGTTGCTATATCTTGGTAGGTTTTGCTTCCAGGATACTTAAAGGGAGTGCCAGTACACTTTTTCTGCCTAGCCACCCGCTCTACAGTCTATGCTATCTGGTTGCTTTCACTCCCAGCGGGTAAAGAAAGCAAAGGCTGTACATCATGATGCAATCAATTTACTTTTTGTTGCAGTGTTTAAACGAGCAGCTTAAAGGTCTTCAAGGGAACTTTGGTATTTCAGCAATGCTTTTCTAACCCATTATTTTAGTGTTGGATCTTATACACAGGGCCCCGATTTTTCTGCGGCACATCGGAGCAAAGTTCTGCGGCAGGGTTCTCATTTGCCGCAGAACTTCTGCGGCACTCAACACCAATTTCTGCGGCAATTCTGCGGCACATTTTTACCCTTAATTTTTTCCTTTTTGTTTTTTTGCCATATCTGACACAATGCACGCTCGTAACACAGTCATTTTATGGGTGTTTGTCACCAAATTTTCAACATAGCCAGTTTAAGACCTCTGCTCATGAACAGTATCACTGTGATTTTATTAATCTGTCCGGAACATTGATTTCGCACACCGACTGCGCCATTCTGCGCTACAAGGGTGGAAACACATTTTGGGTGAGATGTGAAAAATGACAGCTGTACTGCTCATAAGACAGTGTGGTGAAATGGCAATGTTGAAACTCTGGAGTGAAAATATTGAAATTTCGCGAACTACCAAGCCTGCGTAGGAACTGCACAACGCGACGCTTCGTTAAACAGTCATTTTTGGAATTTTTTTCACCAAATTTTCAACATAGCCATTTCAAGACCTCTGCTCATGAACAGTGTCACTGTGATTTTCTTAATTTGTCCCGTACATTGATTTGTACCGACCTCGCCATTCTGCGCTTCTGAGGGTGGAAACACATTTTGGATGAGATGTGAAAAATGACAGCTGTACTACTCATAAGACAGTGTGGTGAAATGGCAATGTTGAAACTCTGGAGTGAAAATATTGAAATTCCGTGAACTTACGAACCTGCGTAGGAACTGCGCAACGCACGCTCGTTAAACAGTGATTTTTTGGAATTTTGGCACAAAATTTTCAACATGGGGGTTTTGGGCCCCCTTCTCATGAATGATGTCACTGTCATAGTGGTATTCAGTCCTGAAGGGTGATTTCACAGTCACTGCACAGTCACTGCACGAAATCACCCTTCAAGCCCAAATAACGCCATGACAGTGACATCATTCATGAGAAGGGGTCCCAAAAACCCCATGTTGAAAATTTGCTGCAAAAATTCCCAAATATGCCTGAGATATGCACTAAAGTTGAACCCCTCCTATCTAGCCCATTATACAGCTTACTGGCATTTCCTCAGTTCGCGGTCGCTTTGAAGAGTGCAGACGTGTTCCCGTCCACCGAAGATCGCGCGCTCGGAGTCCGGAGGTAAGTATGGGGTGGGGGTGTGGGGAGGCTGAGTGCGCAGTGGGTGGGTGCGGGATGTGGGAGGGGCTCGAGAGGAGGCCGTGACAGTTTTTGCTTTACAGGAAAAAAAAAGACGTCATGGGACCGCTTTGCCATGCTGGGGTGGGCCTCAGCGTGGCACAATGACTGGTGGGCGTTTCAGCTAATGGGGGATTGGGCACCCCTGCCGGGCAAAAAACACTGAGACTGCTTGCCACACTGGGTGGGCCCCAGCATGGCACAACGACTTTGGGGGGGTGTTCAGCAGACGGGGATTGGGCACCCGTCAGCAAAAAACAATTGGCAGGTTTGCCATGCTGGTGGGCCTTGCGCGGTAACAACGACTTTGGGAGAGGCTCAGCCGACGGGGATTTGGCACTTCACTGGCAAAATGAAGCGGACGCTTGTTCCCTGGCGGCCGACTCGCCGGTGATGGCAAATTCTGCGGATATTTCCGCAGTTTGCCGCATCCACGGAATCGCAGAAAACTCGGGGCCCTGCTTATACATTACCTCACTAAACAGGCTCTCTGTATCTAGCCTTTTACTCTCCAGTTTAGCAGTGCATCAGGTTTATAGTCTTTTGGCTGTTCAGTTGCATATCCTCAATCAGTATGCATCCTGATTATTGCCTTTTCTTTTTTTCATATGTGAATTATTATGTATTACAAGGCAACTTACCCCTTCCCTCTCCTGATGACAGGTTCTTAAGTATTATTGGCAGCTATATTTAATCTATCTCCTTCCCTACGCTCCATTATTTTTACTACCTCCCGTTTACAATATGGAACTATCATTAGCACTCAAAGAGGTGGGCTATGTTTGGCGTACTGTTGCAAAGGATTGTCAATCTATATCTTCCTTATGCTCCTTATTTTACTTGAAGCCTACAGATGTTATAGAAATCCACTGCTATGTGGTCCCTCCTGTCTTGGGGCTCACTGGGCCTAGTCTTCTAGACCTAGTCACCCCATATAACACCTATTTAGGCAATTTTCGAGTAATTGGGGCTGATCTTTACTATGACTGTCTCTTCTGTCTACAGTTATCACCGAAGCCTATACCTCTCCACATAATTCCGATTTGCATTTGGCTCAGGTCGTTAGGGTTTAAATTGACCTCCCCTTTCTTCTTTCCTCCTCAATATTGTATTATGTACTTATTCTGTTGCACTGCAAAGTATACTCAGAGTCACTCTAATGTGGTAATGATCTACTTTTCCTATTACATTGTTCATTTACTTTCCACCTGGCTCCCTGAATTCCTTGCTGTATGTCTAGGCTGTACTGGCATCTCGTATATGGTTCTTTAATTTACTGTTATTTCAAGTTGGTCTATCTTGTACTATTACTACTAATGTTTATAAATAAGTTCTGGTGTTTAGCTTTATCCTTATACCTTGTCCCGTTAGCTTAGAATTAAGCCGAGGTTATTACAGTCCCGTGCCTTTCTTGGTATTATTCCCTTTCAGTTTAGCTTATCAGGAATACTTACTTTTTTATATTACTGGGATCAGACTTAGGTTTGGGCTGATATTTATAACCGGTCCTCCCTAGTCTCCTCCCTACATCGACGCCCCAGAGTGTGGTGAGAGAGTCTCTTAGCCAGTTGTCTGACTCAGATCTCCTCACACCCATAAAACATTTTCTTTGTTGTTTAGCTTACTAGTATTGTTGTCGTTGTTAATGATTTTTCTCTTTCCCCATCTCTATTCTTACTTTAATACGATATCTGTGCTACTCATGTATCATACATCTCATTTTTTTGTCTTAAATGTTCCTGCCACTCTCTGCATATATGTAAGCTCTCTATATTATATTCTAATCATCCTCTGCCTCATTTATTTGTCCCTTCACACTCCAGCGATTATTCCATTTCTTTAACACTAACAATATGAGTGACATACATTTATATACATGGAATGTGAAGGGACTTAATTCTCTTTGTAAGCTGAAGCAAATTCTTTCACATTTCAAAAAACATAAAACACAAATTGTTTTCCTTCTAGAAACAAAATTATTAGCAGAGGATGTTCATAGACTTAAAAAAGATTGGGTTGGTCAGATCTATGAATCATCCTATACCTCAATAAAAAGAGGGGTTGCTATTCTTATTCGTAAGAGTCTCAAATGGTCCCTTGTAAACTCTGTTTCTGAAACTGATGGCAGATGGGTGATGGTGAAACTGAATACCAACTCTGGTCCTCTTCTGCTTGTTAATGTCTATGCACTCAACTCCAATTCCCTGGAGATTTTTCATAATTTAGCTCAACAGATTCTATCCTTTAACACTGATAATACACCAGTTATTCTTGGAGGGGATCTTAACTTAGCTTTAGAAGCCAGCATTGACAGAAGTAGTCCCACTACAGAGGCCCACGCTAGAAATATTAAAGCCCTCTCATTACTAATGCAAGATGTTGGATTAGCTGATGTATGGCACTTCCTTCACCCCCGTGATCAAGAATTTACTTTTTACTCCTCTCTACATAAGACGTACAGTAGAATTGACTACTGGTTAGCCTCTCCTGTTATAATGGAAAAAAACTGTTGATTCATCCATCTCTCCCATCATAATCTCAGGCCATTCCCCTGTCAAACTGCAAGTTTTGTGGTGCCCATTAGCACCTAAATCTTCTTACTGGTTGCTGGACCCTCTCTTTCTCAAGGATCCCAATTTCTTACCTATGATCAAAGCACAAATTCAGGACTTCCTCTTTCACAATACCCCAACCGAATCTTCTATGTCCTCTGTATGGGAAGCTCTTAAAGCTGCGATTCGAGGGGAAATTATCAGTTATGCTGCACATAGGAAAAGAGTAAGGGAACCACAGCTGGCTGACTTGGAAACATCTCTTAAGGCTAAAGAGAATTTATACTTTTCTTCTAATAAGCACTGTCCTGATTCTCAACTTCATCTTGAAATTCTTCAACTTACAGTTAAAATTAACTAATTAATTTCTCGTAAAACTGAACTAGCCTTGTTTAAACTTAAATATAAGTTTTGGGAACATGGTGCTAAAAATGGGAAACTCCTCTCTTACCAGCTCAAAGCACAACAAATGGAACGACACATCCTAAGCCTAAAAGATGAATAAATAGGGTATTATTCACTCCAACAACCCCTCTATAAATCATATCATGAAAACCTTTTATCAAAAACTATGCTCTAACACAAATCCTCCATCTACTTTACAAATTCAACAGTTCCTTAAATCATTACATCTTCCTCATCTTTCTACTCTTGAAACAAATTCTTTAGATGAACCCTTCTCACTTCAAGAAATCCAGAAAGCTTTGTCTTCCTTGAAATCTGGAAAATCCCCAGGGGGTGATGGATTCCCTCTCGATTTCTATAAAATGTTTTCTTACACCTTATGTCCCCTTCTTCTTAATGTTTATCAAGAAGCTTCCAGTATTGGCAAGCTTCCTCCATCTTGCACCGAAGCAATCATAACCCTAATCCCTAAGAAAGAAAAAGACCCTACTCACCCCACAAGTTACAGGCCCATCTCGTTATTAAACATGGATGGGAAGATATTTGCTAAACTACTAACTTCTTGACTTGAATCCTTGATTCCCAAGCTAACTTATTGTTCACAAGCTGGTTTTATTATACATAGATCTGGCTCTGATCATCTAATTCCTTATTTAATTTAATTCACAAAGCTAAATCCCTCAAGACACCAGCTGCAGCCATAGCTATTGATTTTGAGAAGGCCTTCGATTCCTTAAACTGGGACTACCTTCATCAAGTTTTATCTTATTTCAGTCTTTCTCATACTTTTGCTCCTGGATCAAGTTATTATATAACTCCCCTGTTGCTAAAGTACTTACTAATTCCTCCCATTCCTCTTACTTTCATCTAGCAAGGGGAACTAGACAAAACTGTCCCCTGTCACCTTCCCCATTTATTTTAGGCATGGAACCCCTGATTGCTTGTTTACGTCAATCTTCTGGCATTATGGGCATACCTGTGAGCAATTCAAGATATGTTTCTCTCTCCTACGCGGATGACCTCTTAATCTTACTTGAAAACCTGATTGAGCTGGGCCCCCTGTTGGTTGATTTGCTTAATAATTTTATTAAAATTTCTTGCCTTGCTTTGAATTATGGCAAATCACAAACTATGCCCCTTAACAGCCACTGTAAAGCCTTTATGAACATACCTCTTGGATTCTGCTGGTCACCACAGGGTATAAAATATCTAGGAATCAAAATTACTAGTAACTTAGGGAAGATATGGGACATTAACTTTAACCCCTTATTTGATAACATCAAAACAATTCTGGACAGATGGAAGCTTCTTAATCTCTCCTTCATGGGGAAAATTGCAGCCATTAAGATGTCCATTTCTCCCACGATTCTTTACCTCTTTGCCAATATTCCTTTTGTCTTACCATCCTTTTTCGCTAAAATTGATAAATTATTAGGTAACTTTATCTGGGATGGGAAACCACCGAGATTTAACTGCAACAAACTTCAATCACATTGGAAAAAAGGGAAATTCGGACTCCCCTGTTTCAAAGGCTACCTCTGGGCTTTCCGAGTGGTCCAAACCATTAAATGGTTTCAGAAGCCCTCCCCTCCCCTCAGTCACCACTATGGGTTGCAATGGAATCTGTATTGTGCCCAGGAGGAGTTCCCACTTCCTTCATTTTTAATCCCGTTTCCTCTAAACTAAAACCTCACCTGACTATATCATCCTCTGTTCTTTATTAGAAACTAACCCACAAATTCCTGAAATCCAATCCAACACCCTGGTTTTATGCCCCCTTATGGGGTAATCCACTGCTCGCTCTAGAAGATCACCCAATTTTCTGTTGTACATGGAGGAACAAAGGCATTTTCTTTCTTGGAGATATCTTGGACCAGAATTCACTCACTCTTAGATCATTCTCAGACTTGCAGGTCACATGGAAACTTCCTAAACAGGACTTCTGGAAGTTTTTACAAATTCAGGCAGTTTATAACTCTTTCTCTAGTTTAGTGTATAGGCATACTCTTCTAAACACATACATCTTGCACTGGACTAATTTAATCAGTAAAATTAAATAGCTCCATTTACAAAGACATTATTGATAATCCAACTGATCAGTCTACACAGGCCAAAAATAAATGGAGTACTCTTCTTAACTACAATATTTCAGACACACAATGGAGTAATTGTTGGCGTATTGCACATAATATCTTTAAAGATGCCCGCAGTTCTTTAATACAAGCTAAAATCCTACATCTTTGTTATAGAGCCCCTCTGTGCTTCAACAAATTTGCCTATTATATAATATACAATGGCAAGAGAAAATCCTGCTCCTTGATTGGTCAGAATGGAACTGGACCCGGGTTGTTATCCCAGCATAACACCCTGAGTCTACTCCCAGTACAGTAATGACCATATGAAATCATTTTAAAAAAATCACTCCACACCAGTCCCTATGGTCATCATCATCGCTGCTTGCTCCACTAAGAATCAGCACTGCTGCCCCGCTCAGAAACGCTGCTGCATGCCCAGGCCGCGAGGTTCACCTACCGAAGCAAGTGTTCTACTAACTTTGAATCTCCTGGTACAACACACAGAACAAGTGTACTGGGACAAGCACAAAAGAACTGTCAAGCAGGAGCGGAGCGCTAAGAGACGAACACGTGACTGTGTGACTTCGCAATGGAAAAAAGACGCAAATGAGCGAGGCAAACAGCTGGCTCTAAGCCTTTCAAACACAGAAAAAAACAAGAGTTACTCACTTGTTTCTCATCATGGCCTCATTCTTCTTCTGCCCGAAAACTTGTCCCAGGAAGAATGATGGGGGGGGGGGTTGGTTGCATTATTTCCAGGTTTCATTGACAAATTCTCCTATACTAAATAAATAATACAGAACAGATTATCTCCCTTTTATTCTACCGACTGTACAGAAGAACAGGGTGAGGGTGAATAGCACGGCCACAGACTCGCACACAACAGCTCCACCTATTGTCTGAAACAAATGGGCACTATTTTTTCACTAAGTATTCCTACCCCTTCAGAAAATTACACAAAAATCTACCTTTAATAAACATTTTAATAATGTTCCTTTTTCCTTTCAATTTGAGCCATTGTATAATAGGAATAATGCCCTCCAGGGTGGGTGTTATGCTGGGATAACATCCCTTCTTGGGTGTTGGACGCCCTCGGCCAGTGGCCTCGGGCCCAACCACCTGAGGCAGGAAGTTATCCCAGCATAACACCCACCCTGTTGGGCATTATTCCTTTAATAATTGCTGGTGCTGCAATTTGGCAAACGGGGATCTACTTCATATCTTGTGGACTTGCGCTTCCATTAATAAGCTGTGGCATAAAGTCTGTTTACTTGCCTCCAGAGTAACAGGACAAAAACTACCTTTTGACCCCAAGCTATTCCTTCTAGGCATCCTTACCCGCAAAAGCTCTCTCCTCTCACATGCACTTTTTAGATGGCTAAATATACTTTCTCTTCTGGTCAAACGTCTGATTCTTATGAAATGGAAATCAACTCTGGTGTCTTCTCTTTCAGATGTTCTTCAAAATCTCTCTCAGTATGCCTCTCCAGACCGATTATCTGATGTTACTCATAACCGGCACACTGTATATGACAGATGTTGGCAGGATTACTTCAAGTACATCGAACCTAGTTCTTCTAGACCCTAATTCTTAGGGATATTTTGCCCTCCTTCTTATTTTGCTCTCAGATTAGGTTTTCTCAGAACTTTTGTGCACAGATTTCTCCTCTTTTTCCCCTTCTTCCCTGTTTTCTCCCTCTCTCCTTCCCTTCTTCCTTGCTTTTTTCTCTCTTCTTTCTTTCCTTACACACTTTTCTCTTATCTTCACCTCTCCATTACTGAACGTTGTTCATATTACCACATTTATCACTTTTTTGCAATTTACTGAATGCCTTGCCATAGCCTGCCCTAGCATGTATTTCATACATGGTTGCTATATCTGATCCTATAATACCCTATTGATTGTAACCCTTCTGCTCTCCACTTACATTCTGTCTAGGTCTGTGTTTTATTATCAATACATGTATATAAGGCTTCTCCAATATGTTTACCCTAAATACTGTGTTTCGTTAAGTGATTTTTTATACCTTACAAGGAGGAGAGTCTTCTATTGTGCTAGATGTGTGCTTTCTTATAAACTCAAATTTCAATAAAAAGATGAAGTGAAAAAAAAGAAGCAAGGGGGTGCGAGTTCAACCCGAGTCCTAAGAGAAGCACAGAGCTGTGAGTTCAACCTGAGTCCTAAGAGAAGTACAGAGCTGTGAGTTCAGCCTCCTGAGAGACAAAACATGGAGCTGTGAGTTCAGCCTGAGTCCAGAGAGAAGCATGTAGCTATGATTACAGCCTGATTCCTGAGAGAAGCATGCAGCTGTGAGTTCAGCCTGAGTCCTGAGAGAAGCACGGGCATGTGAGTTTAGACATAGTTCTGAGAGAAGAAGCTTGAAGCTGTGAGTTCTGCATGAGCCCTGAGAGAAGAATGGACATTAGAGTTCAGCCTGAGTCCTGAAAGAAGCATGGGGGGGTGAGTTCAGACATAGTCCTGAGTGAAAAAGCATGAAGCTGGGAGCTCTTCATGAGTCCTGAGAGAAGAATGGAGCTGTGAGTTCAGCTTGACTCCTGAGGGAAGCACAGGGCTGTGAGTTCAGCCAGAGTCCTTACAGGAGCATGGAGCTGTGACTTCAGCTTGAGTCCTGAGAGAAGCATGCAGCTTTCAGTTGAGCCTGATTCTGTTGAGAAGCATAGGGGTGTGAGTTCAACCTGAGTCCTAAGAAAAGCACGGAGCTCTGCATTCACCCTGAGTCCTGAGAGAAGCATGGGAGTGTGAGTTCAGACATTGTCCTGAGGGAAGAAGCATAGAGCTCTGATTTCAGCCTCAGTCTTGAGAGAAAAACCATGGAGCTGTAACTTCAGCCTGATTCTCAGGAGAAGTATGGAGCTGTGAGTTCAACCTGAGTTTTTTTTTCAATTCAACTTCTTCATTGGTTTTAAATTATAAACATAGTAGTATTCATAACAGGTATGATACATAGATGCAACCATCCACTTAGCGTATATTATGGAAAGCCGATGAAAAATAGAAAGGAAACCCCTCCCCCATCCCATTATTCCTCCCTCCCAAACCCCCCCCCCAGGAGTGTGCCAATACATATAGTACAATACCTGAAAGAAATATTTGGTACATAGAAGCATCTTGAGATGGACCTGGAAAAATTTAAATGTTAATAACCTCAGTGCAGATATAAGGCATACAATTTGCCCCATTTTTTGTCAAATGAAGCCAGATTATTACTGGAGCCAGCAATCAAGTGCTCTGTCCTGAAACAGGCTGAGAGGTCATTTAGCTATTCATTATAGGAGATAGGTAATTGATCCAACCAGTGTTTAAGCACTAGTTTCTCTACCATCATGGAAAGTAGTGCCATGTGATATTTCCTTTCTTTAATCTGGATAGTGGTGTAAATCCCTAGGATACAGATCTCCACAGTGAAGAGGTCCCCTAGACCAAGTATTGGGTCCAATTTGGATTGAATTGACAGCCACAGGGAGGCAAATTTAGCACAGTCCCAAAATATGTCTACTAAATTTCTTCCACCTTTAACACATCTGGAGCAATTAGAGATGGTCAGGTGGCCAATTTTGGCTAATTTTACTGGTGTGTAATATAGGTTATGTAATATATGGTATTGGGTAAGTTGCAGTTTATCTTAGGAGATGTATGTATATAAATCTTGCCAGACTTTTGACCATTCAATGACTGTTCCTGGAAGGAGAGAGGACCAGATTTTGGAACTGGGTACAGGTTCAGTGTGTCCATTGGAAAGGATATAGTGGTATAAGAGGAGTTCAACCTGAGTTTTGAGAGAAGAAGCATGGAGCTGTGATTTCAGCATGCATCATGACACTAGCACAGAGCTGTGAGATTGGCCTTAGTCCTGAGAGAAGATGCAAGAAGCTGTGATTTCAGCCTGAGTAATTAGAGATAGCATAGGGATGTGAGCTCAACCAGAGTCCTAAGAAAAGCACAAAGCTGTGAGTTCAGCCTGAGTCCTAAAAGAAGCATAGGGGGGTAAGTTCAGACATAGTCCTGAGTGAGAAGCATGAAGCTGGGAGCTCTTCATGAGTCCTGAGAGAAGAATGGAGCTGTGATTTCAGCCTGAGTCCTGAGGGAAGCATGGGGCTGTGAGTTCAGCCAGAGTCCTTAGAGAAGCATGGAGCTATGACTTCAGCCTGAGTCCTGAGAGAAGCATGCAGCTTTCAGTTGAGCCTGAGTCCATAGAGAAGCACAGGGGTGTGAGTTCAGCCTGAGTCATGAGAAAAGCACAGAACTCTGCATTCACCCTGAGTCTGGAGAGAAGCATGGGAGTGTGAGTTCAGACATTGTCCTGAGAGAAGAAGCACAGAGCTCTGATTTTAGCCTCAGTCTTGAGAGAAAAACCATGGAGCTGTAACTTCAGTTTGATTCTCAGGAGAAGTATGGAGATGTGAGTTCAACCTGAGTTTTTTTTTTTCAATTCAACTTCTTCATTGGTTTAAAATTATAAACATAGTAGTATTCATAACAGGTATGATACATAGATGCAACCATCCACTTAGCGTATATTATGGAAAGCCGATGAAAAGTAGAAAGGAAACCCTTCCCCCATCCCATTCTCCCTCCCTCCCTCCCAAAACACTCCCTGGAGTGTTCCAATACATATAGTACAATACTCGAAAGAAATATTTGGTACATAGAAACATCTTGAGATGGATCTGGAAAAATTAAATGTTAATAACCTCAGTGCAGATATAAGGCATACAATTTGCCCCATTTTTTATCAAATGATGCCAGATTATTACAGGAGCCAGCAATCAAGTGCTCTGTCCAGAAGTAGGCTGAGAGGTCAATTAGGCATTCATTATAGGAGATAGGTAATTGATTCAACCAGTGTTTAAGCACTAGTTTCTCTACCACCATGGAAAGTAGTGCCATGTGACATTTCCTTTCTTTAATCCAGATAGTGGTGTAAATCACTAGGATACAGATCTCCACAGTGAAGAGGTCCCCTAGACCAAGTATTGGGTCCAATTTGGATTGAATCAACAGCTACAAGGGTGCAAATTTAGCACAGTCCCAGAATATATGTACTAAACTTCTTTCATCTTTACCGCATCTGGAGCAATTAGAGATGGTCAGGTGGGCAATTTTGGCTAATTTTACTGGTGTGTAATATAGGTTATGTAGTATATGGTATTAGGTACGTTGCAATTTATCTTAGGAGATGTATATATATAAATCTTGCCAGACCTTTGACCATTCAATGACTGTTCCTGGAAGGAGAGCGGACCAGATTTTGGAACCAGGTATAGGATCAGTGTGTCCAGTGAAGAGGATATAGTTGTATAAGAGGAGTTCAATCTGAGTTTTGAAAGAAGAAGCATGGAGCTGTGATTTCAGCATGCATCATGACACTAGCACAGAGCTGCGAGATTAGCCTTAGTCCTGAGAGAAGAAGTGAGAAGCTGTGATTTCAGCCTGAGTCCTTTTGGAACCGGGTACAGGACCAGTGTGTCCAATGGAGAGGATATAGTTGTATAAGAGGAGTTCAGCCTGAGTCTTGAGAGAAGCATAGAGCTGTGATTTTAGCATGAGTCATGACAGTAGCAAGGAGCTTTGAGATTGGCCTTAGTCCTGAGAGAATAATCTAGAAGCTGTGATTTCAGCATGAGTCCTTAGAGATAGCATAGGAATGTTAGCTCAACCTGAGTCCTAACAAAAACACAAAGCTGTGAGTTCAGACTGAGTCCTGAAAGAAGCATGGGGGGATGTGTTTAGACATAGTCCTGAGAGAGGAAGCATGAAGCTGGGAGCTCTTCATGAGTCCTGAGAGAAGAATGGAGCTGTGAGTTCGGCCTGAGTCCTGAGGGAAGCATGGGGCTGTGAGATCTGCCTGAATCCTAAGGAAAGCATACAGCTGTAAGTTCAGCAAGACTCCTGTGAGAAGCAAGGGGGTGTGAGTTCAAACCAAAGTCCTAAGAGAAGCACAGAGCTGTGAGTTCAGCCTGAGTCCTAAGAGAAGCACAGAGCTGTGAGTTCAGCCTGAGGGCTGAAAGAAGAAGCATGGATCTGTGAGTTCAGCCTGAGTCTGGAGAGAAGAAGCATTGAGCTGTGATTTCAGCCTGATTCCTGAGAGAAGCTATGAGCTGTGAGTTCAGCCTCAGTCCTAAGAGAATAAGCTTAGCTTAGTCAGTTCAGCCTGAGACCATTATAGGAGATAGGTAATTGATCCAACCACAGTTTAATCACTAGTTTCTTTATCACCATGGAAATTAGTGCATGTGATATTTCCTTTCTTTAATCTGGATAGTGGTGTAAATCCCCAGGATACAGTTCTCCACACTGAAAAGGTCCCATAGGCCAAGTATTGGCTCCAATTTGAATTGAATTGACAGTCACAAGGGGGAAATTTTAGCACAGTCACAGAATACATGTACTAAATTTCTTTCACCTTTACCACATCTGGAGCAATTAGAGTTGGCAGGTGGCCAATTTTGGCTAATTTTATGGGTGTGTAACATACGTTATGTAGTATATGGTATAGGGTAAGTCACAGTTTATCTTGGAAGATGTATGTATATAAATCTTTCCAGACCTTTGACCATTCAATGACTGTTCCTGGAAGGAGAGCGGACCAGATTTTGGAACCGGGTATAGGATCAGTGTGTCCAATGGAGAGGATATAGTTGCATAAGAGGAGTTCAATCTGAGTTTTGAAAGAAGAAGCATGGAGCTGTGATTTCAGCATGCATCATGACACTAGCACAGAGCTGCGAGATTAGCCTTAGTCCTGAGAGAAGAAGCGAAGCTGTGATTTCAGCCTGAGTCCTTAGAGATAGCATAGGATGTGAGCTCAACCTGAGTCTTAAGAAAAGCACAAAGCTGTGAGTTCAGCCTGAGTCCTGAAAGAAGCATGGGGGGGTGAATTCAGACATAATCCTGAGTGAGGAAGCATGAAGCTGGGAGCTGTTCAAGAGTCCTGAGAGAAGAATGGAGCTGTGATTTCAGTCTGAGTCCTGAGGGAAGCATGGGGCTGTGAGTACAGCCAGAGTCCTGTGAGAAGCATGGAGCTGTGAGATCTACCTGAATCCTAAGGAAAGCATACAGCTGTAAGTTCAGCCTGACTCCTGTGAGAAGCAAGGGGGTGTGAGTTCAACCTGAGTCCTAAGAGAAGCACAGAGCTGTGAGTTCAACCTGAATCCTAAGAGAAGCACAGAGTTGTGAGTTCAGCCTGAGGCCTGAAAGAAGAAGGATGGAACTGTGAATTCAGCCTGAGTCCTGAGAGAAGAAGCATGGAGCTGTGATTTCAGCCTGATTCCTGAAAGAAGCTATGAGCTGTGAGTTCAGCCTCAGTCCTGAGAGAATAAGCCTAGTGCTGTCAGTTCAGCCTGAGACCTGAGAGAAGAAACATTGACCTGTAATTTCAGCCTGAGCTCTGAGAGAAGCATGAAGCTGTGACTTCAGTCTGAAGCCTGAGAGAAGCATGGAGCTGTGGTTTTATCCTGAGTCCTACAGAAAGAGAAAAAGCATGGAGTCCTAAGTTCATCCTATGTCCTGAGAGATGCATGGAGCCACAAGTTCAGTCTGAAGCCTGAGAGAAGCATGGAGCTCCGGGTTTTGCCTGAGTCCTACAGAAAGAGAAGTATGGAGTTTTAAACTCATCCTGAGTCCTGGGGAAAGCATGTACCTGTGATGTCAGCCTGAGTCCTGAGGGAGACATGGAACTGTGAGTTCAGTCAGAGTGCTGAGTGAAGTATGGAGCTGTGAGTTCATCCTGATGCCTGAGAGAAGAAGCTTGGTGCAGTTAGTTCAGACTGTCTCTTGAGAAAAGCATGGAGCTGTGGATTTAGCCTGAGTCCTGAGAGGCATGGTGCTGTGAATTGAGCCTGTGTCCTTAGAGAAGCCGAGAGGTGTAAGTTTAACCTGAGTCCTAAGAAAACCACACAGCTGTGAGTTTAGCCTGAGTCTTGAGAGAAGCATGGGGGTGTGACTTCAGACATAGTCTTGAGAGAAGAGGCATGAAGCTGTGAGTTCTGAATGAGCCCTGAGAAAAGAAGAATGGAGCTGTGAGTTCAACCTGAATCCTGAGAAAAGAATGGAGCTGTAAGTTCAGCCTGAGTCCTGAGAAAAGCATGGAGCTGTGAGTTCAGCCTGAGTCCTGAGAGAAGCATGGAGCTGTGCGTTCAGCATGACTCATTAGAGAAGCATTGTGGTGTGTGTTCAACCTGAGTCCTAGGAAAAACACTCAGTAGTAAGTTCAGCCTGAGTCCTGTTAGAAGTAAGAAGGTGTGAGTTCAGCCTGAGTCCTAAGAGAAGCACACAGCTGTGAGTTCAGCCTGAGTCCTGAAAGAAGCATGGGGTGGGGTGAGTTCAGACATAATCCTGAGTGAAGAAGCACAGAGCTGTGAGTTCTTCATGAGCCCTGAGACAAGAATGGAGCTGTGAGTTCAACCTCAATCCTGAAAAGCATGGAGCTGTGAGTTCAACCTGAGTCCTCAAAGAAGCATGGAGCTCTGAGCTCAATCTGAGGCCTGAAAGAAGTACAGAGTTCATACTGAGTCCTGAACAAGCATGGAGCTGTGAGTTCAGACTGAGGCCTGGGAGAAACATAGAACTGAGAGCATAGCCTGAGTCCTGAAAGAGACATAGAGCTGAGAGCTCAGCCTGATTCCTAACAGAAGCATGGAGCTGTGATTTCAGACTGAGTCATGATAGTAGCACAGAGCTGTGACTTCAGCCTGAGTCCTGAGAGAAGCATGGAGCTGTGAGATCTGCCTGAATCCTAAGGAAATCATACAGCTGTAAGTTCAGCCTGAGTCCTGTGGGAAGCAAGGGGCTGTGAGTTCAACCCGAGTCCTAAGAGAAGCACAAAGCTGTGAGTTCAACCTGAATCCTAAGAGAAGCACAGAGCTGTGAGTTCAGCCTGAGGGCTGAAAGAAGAAGCATGGATCTGTGAGTTCAGCCTGAGTCTGGAGAGAAGAAGCATTGAGCTGTGATTTCAGCCTGATTCCTGAGAGAAGCTATGAGCTGTGAGTTCAGCCTCAGTCCTGAGAGAATAAGCTTAGCTTAGTCAGTTCAGCCTGAGACCTGAGAGAAGAAGCATTGACCTGTAATTTCAGCCTGAGCTCTGAGAGAAGCATGAAGCTGTGAGATCAGTCTGAAGCCTGAGAGAAGCATGGAGCTGTGGGTTTATCCTGAGTCCTACAGAAAGAGAAGAAGCATGGAGTCATAAGCTCATCCTATGTCCTGAGAGATGCATGGAGCCTTGAGTTCAGTCTGAAGCCTGAGAGAAGCATGGAGCTGTGGGTTTCACCTGAGTTCTACAGAAAGAGAAGTAGTATGGAGTTTCAAACTCATCCTGAGTCCTGTGGAAAGCATGTCCCTGTGACGTCAGCCAGAGTTCTGATGGAGTCACAGAACTGTGAGTTCAGTCTGAGTGCTGAGTGAAGTATGGAGCTGTGAGTTCATCCTGATGCCTGAGAGAAGAAGCTTGATGCTGTTAGTTCGTACTGACTCTTGAGAAAAGCATGGAGCTGTGAGTTGAGTCTGTGTCTTTAGAGAAGCAAAGGGGTGTCAGTTTAACCTGAGTCCTACAAAAACCATGAAGCTGTGAGTTCAGCCTGAGTCCTGAGTGAAGCATGGGTGTGTGAGTTCAGACATAGTCTTGAGAGAAGAAGCATGAAGCTATGAGTTCTGAATGAGTCCTGAGAGAAAAAAAATGCAGCTGTGAGTTCAACCTGAATCTGAGAAAAGAATGGAGCTGTAAGTTTATCCTGAGTCCTGAGAAAAGCATGGAGCTGTGAGTTCAGCCTGAGTCCTGAGAGAGGCATGGAGCTCTGCTGTCTGCCTGACACATTCGAGAAGCATTGGGGTCTGTGTTCAACCCAAGTCCTAAGAAAAGCGCACAGCTGTAAGTTCAGCCTGAGTCCTCTGAGAAGCAAGGCGGTGTGAGTTAAACCCAAGTTCAAAGAGAAGCTCAGAGCTGTGAGCTCAACCTGAGTCCTAAAAGAAGCACAGAGCTGTGAGCTCAGCCTAAGTCCTGAGAGATGAAGCATGGAGCTGTGAGTTCAGCCTGAGTCCAGAGAGAAGAAGCATGGAGCTATGATTTCAGCCTGATTCCTGAGAGAAGCACAGAGCTGTGAGTTCAACATCAGTCCTAAGAGAAGCATGGAGCTGTGAGTTCAGCCTGAGTCCTGAGAGAAGAGGCATGGAGCTATGATTTCAGCCTGATTCCTGAAAGAAGCATGGAGCTGTGAGCTCATCCTGAGTCCTGAGAGAAGCATGGTCATGTTAGTTTAGACATAGTTCTGAGAGAAGAAGCTTGAAGCTTTGATATCTGCATGAACCCTGAGAGAAGATTGGAGATGTGAGTTCAGACTGAATCCTGAAAAAAGCATGGAGCTGTGTACTGAGTCTGAGTACTGAGAAAAGCATGAAGCTGTGAGTTCAGCCTGAGTTCATAGAGAAGCATGCAGGTGTGACTTCATACATAGTCCTGAGAGAAGAAGCATAGAGCTCTGAGTTCAGCCTCGGTCCTGAGAGAATAACCAAGGAGCTGTGACTTCAGCCTGATTCTCGGGAGAAGCATGGAGCTGTGAGTCCAACCTGAGTCCTGAGGGAAGAATGGGGCTGTGAGATCTGCCTGAACCCTAAGGAAAGCATACAGCTGTAAGTTCAGCCTGACTCCTGTGAGAAACAAGGGGGTGTGAGTTCAAACCCGAGTCCCAAGAGAAGCACAGAGCTGTGAGTTCAGCCTGAGTCCTAAGAGAAGCACAGACCTGTGAGTTCAGCCTGAGGCCAAAAGAAGAAACATGGAGCTGTGAGTTCAGCCTGAGTCCAGAGAGAAGAAGCATGGAGTTATGATTTCAGCCTGATTCCTGAGAGAACCTATGAGCTGTGAGTTCAGCCTCAGTCCTGAGAGAATAAGCTTAGCACTGTCAGTTAAGCCTGAGACAAGAAGCATTGACCTGTAATTTTAGCCTGAGCTCTGAGAGAAGCATGAAGCTGTGAGGTCAGTCTGAAGCCTGAGAGAAGCATGGAGCTATGGGTTTATCCTGAGTCCTACAGAAAGAAAAGAAACATGGAGTCATAAGCTCATCCTATGTCCTGAGAGATGCATGGAGCCATGAGTTCAGTCTGAAGCCTGAGAGAAGCATGGAGCTCTGGGTTTTGCCTGAGTCCTACAGCAAGAGAAGAAGTATGATGTTTTAAACTCATCCTTAGTCCTAGAGAAAGCATGTACCTGTGATTTCAGCCTGAGTCCTGAGGGAGACAAGGAACTGGGAGTTCAGTCTGAGTGCTGAGTGAAGTATGGAACTGTGAGTTCATCCTGATGCCTGAGAGAAGAAGCTTGGTGCAGTTAGTTCAGACTGACTTTTGAGAAAAGCATGGAGCTGTGAGTTTAGCCTGAGTCCTGAGAGAAGCATGGAGCTAGAGTTGAGCCGGTGTCCTTAGAGAAGCCGAGGGTGTAGTTTAACCTGAGTCCTAAGAAAAGCACTCCGCTGTGAGTTCAGCCTGAGTCCTGAGAGAAGCATGGGTGTGTGAGTTTAGACATAGTCCTGTGAGAAGAAGCATAGAGCTCTAAGTTCAGCATCAGTCTTGAGAGAATAACCATGGAGCTGTGACTTCACCCTGATTCTCGGGAGAAGCAAGGAGCTTTGAATTCAACCTGAATCCTAAGGAAAGCATACAGCTGTAAGTTCAGCCTGACTCCTGTGAGAAGCAAGGGGGTGTGAGTTCAAAACCGAGTCCTAACAGAAGCACAGAGCTGTGAGTTCAGCCTGAGTCCTGAGAGAAGAAGCATGCAGCTGTGATTTCAGCCTGATTCCCTAGAGAAGCTATGAGCTGTGAGTTCAGCCTCAGTTCTGAGAGAATAAGTTTAGAGCTGCCAGTTCAGCTTGAGACCTGAGAGAAGAAGCATTGACTTGTAATTTCAGCCCGAGCTCTAAGAGAAGCATGACACTGTGAGGTCAGTCTGAAGCCTGAGAGAAGCATGGAGCTGTGAGTTCAGCCTCAGTTCAGAGAGAATAAGCTTAGTGTGTCAGTTCAGCCTGAGACCTGAGAGAAGAAGCATTGACCTGTAATGTTAGCCTGAGCTCTGAGAGAAGCATGAAGCTATGAGGTCAGTCTGAAGCCTGAGGGAAGCATGGAGCTGTGGGTTTAGCCTGATTCCTACAGAAAGAGAAGAAGCATGGAGTCATAAGCTCATCCTATGTCCTGAGAGATGCATGGAGCCATGAGTTCAGTCTGAAGCCTTAGAGAAGCATGGAGCTATGGGATTTGAATGAGTCCTACAGAAAATAGAAGTATGGACTTTTAAACTCACCCTGAGTCCTGGGAAAGCATGTACCTGTGATGTCAACCTGAGTGCTGAGGGAGACATGGAACTGTGAGTTCGGTTTGAGTGCTGAGTGTAGTATGGAGCTGTGAGTTCATCCTGATGCCTGAGAGAAGAAGCTTGGTGCTGTTAGTTCATACTGACTCTTTAAGAAAAGCATGGAGCTGTGAGTTTAGCCTGAGTCCTGAGAGAAGCATGGAGCTGTGAGTTGAGTCTGTGTCTTTAGAGAAGCAGAGGGGTGTCAGTTTAACCTGAGTCCTAAGAAAACCACGCAGCTGTGAGTTCAGCCTGAGTCCTGAGTGAAGCCTGGGGGTGTGAGTTCAGACATAGTCTTGAGAGAAGAAACATGAAACTATGAGTTCTGAATGAGCCCTGAGAGAAGAAGAATGCAGCTGTGAGTTCAACCTGAATCCTGAGAAAAGAATGTAGCTGTAAGTTTATCCTGAGTCCTGAGAAAAGCATGGAGCTGTGAGTTCAGCCTAAGTCCTCTGAGCAGCAAGGGGGTGTGAGTTCAACCGAGTCCTAAGAGAAGCACAGAGCTGTGAGTTCAACCTGAATCCTAAGAGAAGCACAGAGCTGTGAGTTCAGCCTGAGTTCTGAGAGAAGAAGCATGGAGCTGTGATTTCAGCCTGATTTCTGAGAGAAGCTATGAGCTGTGAGTTCAGCCTCAGTTCTGAGAGAATAAGCTTAGCGCTGTCAGTTGAGCTTGAGACCTGAGAGAAGAAGCATTGACCTGTAATTTCAGCCTGAGCTCTGAGAGAAGCAAGAAGCTGCGAGGTCAGTCTGAAGCCTGAGAGAAGCATGGAGCTGTGGGTTTATCCTGAGTCCTACAGAAAGAGAAGAAGCATGGAGTCATAAGCTCATCCTATGTCCTGAGAGATGCATGGAGCCTTGAGTTCAGTCTGAAGCCTGAGAGAAGCATGGAGCTGTGGGTTTTGAATTAGTCCTACACAAAAAGAAGAAGTTTGGAGTTTTAAACTCATCCTGAGTCCTGGGGAAAGCATGTACCTGTGATGTCAGCTTGAGTGCTGAGGGAGACATGAAACTGTGAGTTCAGTCTGAGTCCTGAGTGAAGTATGGGGGTGTGAGTTCAGACATAGCCTTGAGAGAAGAAGCATGCAGCTGTGAGTTGTCAATGAGCCCTGAGAGAAGAAGAATGGAGCTGTGAGTTCCAACTGAATCCTGAGAAAATAATTTAGCTGTAAGTTCATCCTGAGCCCTGAGAAAGCATGGAGTTGTGAGTTCAATCTGAGTCCTAAGACAGGCATGGAGCTCTGCATTCAGCCTGACATGTAAGAGAAGCATTGGGGTGTGTGTTCAACCTGAGTCCTAAGAAACGCACAGCAGTAAGTTCAGCCTGAGTCCCTCTGAGCAGCAAGGGTGTGAGTTCAACCTGAGTCTTAAGAGAAGCACAGAGCTGTGAGTTCAGCCTGAGCCATGAGAGATGAAGCATGGAGCTGTGAGTTCAGCCTGAGTCCAGAGAGAAGAAGCATGGAGCAATGATTTCAGCCTGATTCCTGAGAGAAGCATGGAGCTGTGAGTTCAGCCTGAGTCCTGAAAGAAGCATAGGCATGTGAGTTTAGACATAGTTCTGAGAGAAGAAGCTTGAAGTTGTGAGTTCTGCATGAGCCCTGAGAGAAGAATGGAGATGTGAGATCAGCCTGAATCCTGAAAAAAGCATGGAGCCGTGTGCTAAATCTGACTACTGAGAAAAGCATGAAGCTGTGAGTTCATCCTGAGTCCTGAGAGAAGCATGCAGCTGTCAGTTGAGCCTGAGTCCATAGAGAAGCATAGGGGTGTCAGTTCAGTCTCAGTCTTTAGAGAATAACCGTGGAGCTGTGACTTCAGCCTGATTCTTGGGAGAAGAATGGAGCTGTGAGTTCAACCTGAGATTTTTTTTTCAACTTCTTTCTTGGTTTTAAATTATAAACATAGTAGTATTCGTAACAGGTATGATACATAGATGCAACTATCCACTTAGCATATATTATGGAAAGCTGATGAAAAAGAAAGAAACCCTCCCATCCCATTCTCCTCCTCCTCAAAATCCCCTGGAGTGTGCCAATACATATAGTACAATACTTGAAAGAGATATTTGCTGCATAGAAATATCTTGAGATGGACCTGGAAAGATTAAATGTTAATAACCTCAGTGCAGATATAAGGCATACAGTTTGCCCCATTTTTTATCAAATGATGCCAGATTATTACAGGAGGCAGCAGTCAAGTGCTCTGTCCTGAAATAGGCTGAGAGGTCATTTAGTCATTCATTATAGGAGATAGGTAATTGATCCAACCACAGTTTAATCACTAGTTTCTTTATCACCATGGAAATTAGTGCATGTGATATTTCCTTTCTTTAATCTGGATAGTGGTGTAAATCCCCAGGATACAGTTCTCCACACTGAAAAGGTCCCATAGGCCAAGTATTGGCTCCAATTTGAATTGATTGACAGTCACAAGGGGAAATTTTAGCAGTCACAGAATACATGTACTAAATTTCTTTCACCTTTACCACATCTGGAGCAATTAGAGTTGGCAGGTGGACAATTTTGGCAAATTTTATGGGTGTGTAACATACGTTATGTAGTATATGGTATAGGGTAAGTCACAGTTTATCTTGGAAGATGTATGTATATAAATCTTTCCAGACCTTTGACCATTCAATGACTGTTCCTGGAAGGAGAGCGGACCAGATTTTGGAACCGGGTATAGGATCAGTGTGTCCAATGGAGAGGATATAGTTGCATAAGAGGAGTTCAATCTGAGTTTTGAAAGAAGAAGCATGGAGCTGTGATTTCAGCATGCATCATGACACTAGCACAGAGCTGCGAGATTAGCCTTAGTCCTGAGAGAAGAAGCGAGAAGCTGTGATTTCAGCCTGAGTCCTTAGAGATAGCATAGGGATGTGAGCTCAACCTGAGTCTTAAGAAAAGCACAAAGCTGTGAGTTCAGCCTGAGTCCTGAAAGAAGCATGGGGGGGTGAATTCAGACATAATCCTGAGTGAGGAAGCATGACGCTGGGAGCTGTTCAAGAGTCCTGAGAGAAGAATGGAGCTGTGATTTCAGTCTGAGTCCTGAGGGAAGCATGGGGCTGTGAGTACAGCCAGAGTCCTGTGAGAAGCATGGAGCTGTGAGATCTACCTGAATCCTAAGGAAAGCATACAGCTGTAAGTTCAGCCTGACTCCTGTGAGAAGCAAGGGGGTGTGAGTTCAACCTGAGTCCTAAGAGAAGCACAGAGCTGTGAGTTCAACCTGAATCCTAAGAGAAGCACAGAGTTGTGAGTTCAGCCTGAGGCCTGAAAGAAGAAGGATGGAACTGTGAATTCAGCCTGAGTCCTGAGAGAAGAAGCATGGAGCTGTGATTTCAGCCTGATTCCTGAAAGAAGCTATGAGCTGTGAGTTCAGCCTCAGTCCTGAGAGAATAAGCCTAGCGCTGTCAGTTCAGCCTGAGACCTGAGAGAAGAAACATTGACCTGTAATTTCAGCCTGAGCTCTGAGAGAAGCATGAAGCTGTGACTTCAGTCTGAAGCCTGAGAGAAGCATGGAGCTGTGGTTTTATCCTGAGTCCTACAGAAAGAGAAAAAGCATGGAGTCCTAAGTTCATCCTATGTCCTGAGAGATGCATGGAGCCACAAGTTCAGTCTGAAGCCTGAGAGAAGCATGGAGCTCCGGGTTTTGCCTGAGTCCTACAGAAAGAGAAGTATGGAGTTTTAAACTCATCCTGAGTCCTGGGAAAGCATGTACCTGTGATGTCAGCCTGAGTCCTGAGGGAGACATGGAACTGTGAGTTCAGTCAGAGTGCTGAGGAAGTATGGAGCTGTGAGTTCATCCTGATGCCTGAGAGAAGAAGCTTGGTGCAGTTAGTTCAGACTGTCTCTTGAGAAAAGCATGGAGCTGTGGATTTAGCCTGAGTCCTGAGAGGCATGGTGCTGTGAATTGAGCCTGTGTCCTTAGAGAAGCCGAGAGGTGTAAGTTTAACCTGAGTCCTAAGAAAACCACACAGCTGTGAGTTTAGCCTGAGTCTTGAGAGAAGCATGGGGGTGTGACTTCAGACATAGTCTTGAGAGAAGAGGCATGAAGCTGTGAGTTCTGAATGAGCCCTGAGAAAAGAAGAATGGAGCTGTGAGTTCAACCTGAATCCTGAGAAAAGAATGGAGCTGTAAGTTCAGCCTGAGTCCTGAGAAAAGCATGGAGCTGTGAGTTCAGCCTGAGTCCTGAGAGAAGCATGGAGCTGTGCGTTCAGCATGACTCATTAGAGAAGCATTGTGGTGTGTGTTCAACCTGAGTCCTAGGAAAAACACTCAGTAGTAAGTTCAGCCTGAGTCCTGTTAGAAGTAAGAAGGTGTGAGTTCAGCCTGAGTCCTAAGAGAGCACACAGCTGTGAGTTCAGCCTGAGTCCTGAAAGAAGCATGGGGTGGGGTGAGTTCAGACATAATCCTGAGTGAAGAAGCACAGAGCTGTGAGTTCTTCATGAGCCCTGAGACAAGAATGGAGCTGTGAGTTCAACCTCAATCCTGAAAAAAGCATGGAGCTGTGAGTTCAACCTGAGTCCTCAAAGAAGCATGGAGCTCTGAGCTCAATCTGAGGCCTGAAAGAAGTACAGAGTTCATACTGAGTCCTGAACAAGCATGGAGCTGTGAGTTCAGACTGAGGCCTGGGAGAAACATAGAACTGAGAGCATAGCCTGAGTCCTGAAAGAGACATAGAGCTGAGAGCTCAGCCTGATTCCTAACAGAAGCATGGAGCTGTGATTTCAGACTGAGTCATGATAGTAGCACAGAGCTGTGACTTCAGCCTGAGTCCTGAGGAGAAGCATGGAGCTGTGAGATCTGCCTGAATCCTAAGGAAATCATACAGCTGTAAGTTCAGCCTGAGTCCTGTGGGAAGCAAGGGCTGTGAGTTCAACCCGAGTCCTAAGAGAAGCACAAAGCTGTGAGTTCAACCTGAATCCTAAAGAAGCACAGAGCTGTGAGTTCAGCCTGAGGGCTGAAAGAAGAAGCATGGATCTGTGAGTTCAGCCTGAGTCTGGAGAGAAGAAGCATTGAGCTGTGATTTCAGCCTGATTCCTGAGAGAAGCTATGAGCTGTGAGTTCAGCCTCAGTCCTGAGAGAATAAGCTTAGCTTAGTCAGTTCAGCCTGAGACCTGAGAGAAGAAGCATTGACCTGTAATTTCAGCCTGAGCTCTGAGAGAAGCATGAAGCTGTGAGATCAGTCTGAAGCCTGAGAGAAGCATGGAGCTGTGGGTTTATCCTGAGTCCTACAGAAAGAGAAGAAGCATGGAGTCATAAGCTCATCCTATGTCCTGAGAGATGCATGGAGCCTTGAGTTCAGTCTGAAGCCTGAGAGAAGCATGGAGCTGTGGGTTTCACCTGAGCTCTACAGAAAGAGAAGTAGTATGGAGTTTCAAACTCATCCTGAGTCCTGTGGAAAGCATGTCCCTGTGACGTCAGCCAGAGTTCTGATGGAGACACGGAACTGTGAGTTCAGTCTGAGTGCTGAGTGAAGAATGGAGCTGTGAGTTCATCCTGATGCCTGAGAGAAGAAGCTTGATGCTGTTAGTTCATACTGACTCTTGAGAAAAGCATGGAGCTGTGAGTTGAGTCTGTGTCTTTAGAGAAGCAGAGGGGTGTCAGTTTAACCTGAGTCCACCAAAAACCATGAAGCTGTGAGTTCAGCCTGAGTCCTGAGTGAAGCATGGGTGTGTGAGTTCAGACATAGTCTTGAGAGAAGAAGCATGAAGCTATGAGTTCTGAATGAGTCCTGAGAGAAAAAAAATGCAGCTGTGAGTTCAACCTGAATCTGAGAAAAGAATGGAGCTGTAAGTTTATCCTGAGTCCTGAGAAAAGCATGGAGCTGTGAGTTCAGCCTGAGTCCTGAGAGAGGCATGGAGCTCTGCGTTCTGCCTGACACATTCGAGAAGCATTGGGGTCTGTGTTCAACCCAAGTCCTAAGAAAAGCGCACAGCTGTAAGTTCAGCCTGAGTCCTCTGAGAAGCAAGGCGGTGTGAGTTAAACCCAAGTTCAAAGAGAAGCTCAGAGCTGTGAGCTCAACCTGAGTCCTAAAAGAAGCACAGAGCTGTGAGCTCAGCCTAAGTCCTGAGAGATGAAGCATGGAGCTGTGAGTTCAGCCTGAGTCCAGAGAGAAGAAGCATGGAGCTATGCTTTCAGCCTGATTCCTGAGAGAAGCACAGAGCTGTGAGTTCAACATCAGTCCTAAGAGAAGCATGGAGCTGTGAGTTCAGCCTGAGTCCTGAGAGAAGAGGCATGGAGCTATGATTTCAGCCTGATTCCTGAAAGAAGCATGGAGCTGTGAGCTCATCCTGAGTCCTGAGAGAAGCATGGTCATGTTAGTTTAGACATAGTTCTGAGAGAAGAAGCTTGAAGCTTTGATATCTGCATGAACCCTGAGAGAAGATTGGAGATGTGAGTTCAGACTGAATCCTGAAAAAAGCATGGAGCTGTGTACTGAGTCTGAGTACTGAGAAAAGCATGAAGCTGTGAGTTCAGCCTGAGTTCATAGAGAAGCATGCAGGTGTGACTTCATACATAGTCCTGAGAGAAGAAGCATAGAGCTCTGAGTTCAGCCTCGGTCCTGAGAGAATAACCAAGAGCTGTGACTTCAGCCTGATTCTCGGGAGAAGCATGGAGCTGTGAGTCCAACCTGAGTCCTGAGGGAAGAATGGGGCTGTGAGATCTGCCTGAACCCTAAGGAAAGCATACAGCTGTAAGTTCAGCCTGACTCCTGTGAGAAACAAGGGGGTGTGAGTTCAAACCCGAGTCCCAAGAGAAGCACAGAGCTGTGAGTTCAGCCTGAGTCCTAAGAGAAGCACAGACCTGTGAGTTCAGCCTGAGGCCTAAAAGAAGAAACATGGAGCTGTGAGTTCAGCCTGAGTCCAGAGAGAAGAAGCATGGAGTTATGATTTCAGCCTGATTCCTGAGAGAACCTATGAGCTGTGAGTTCAGCTTCAGTCCTGAGAGAATAAGCTTAGCACTGTCAGTTAAGCCTGAGACAAGAAGCATTGACCTGTAATTTTAGCCTGAGCTCTGAGAGAAGCATGAAGCTGTGAGGTCAGTCTGAAGCCTGAGAGAAGCATGGAGCTATGGGTTTATCCTGAGTCCTACAGAAAGAAAAGAAACATGGAGTCATAAGCTCATCCTATGTCCTGAGAGATGCATGGAGCCATGAGTTCAGTCTGAAGCCTGAGAGAAGCATGGAGCTCTGGGTTTTGCCTGAGTCCTACAGCAAGAGAAGAAGTATGGTGTTTTAAACTCATCCTTAGTCCTAGAGAAAGCATGTACCTGTGATTTCAGCCTGAGTCCTGAGGGAGACAAGGAACTGGGAGTTCAGTCTGAGTGCTGAGTGAAGTATGGAACTGTGAGTTCATCCTGATGCCTGAGAGAAGAAGCTTGGTGCAGTTAGTTCAGACTGACTTTTGAGAAAAGCATGGAGCTGTGAGTTTAGCCTGAGTCCTGAGAGAAGCATGGAGCTGCGAGTTGAGCCGGTGTCCTTAGAGAAGCCGAGGGGTGTAAGTTTAACCTGAGTCCTAAGAAAAGCACTCCGCTGTGAGTTCAGCCTGAGTCCTGAGAGAAGCATGGGTGTGTGAGTTTAGACATAGTCCTGTGAGAAGAAGCATAGAGCTCTAAGTTCAGCATCAGTCTTGAGAGAATAACCATGGAGCTGTGACTTCACCCTGATTCTCGGGAGAAGCAAGGAGCTTTGAATTCAACCTGAATCCTAAGGAAAGCATACAGCTGTAAGTTCAGCCTGACTCCTGTGAGAAGCAAGGGGTGTGAGTTCAAAACCGAGTCTAACAGAAGCACAGAGCTGTGAGTTCAGCCTGAGTCCTGAGGAGAAGAAGCATGCAGCTGTGATTTCAGCCTGATTCCTAGAGAAGCTATGAGCTGTGAGTTCAGCCTCAGTTCTGAGAGAATAAGTTTAGAGCTGCCAGTTCAGCTTGAGACCTGAGAGAAGAAGCATTGACTTGTAATTTCAGCCTGAGCTCTAAGAGAAGCATGACACTGTGAGGTCAGTCTGAAGCCTGAGAGAAGCATGGAGCTGTGAGTTCAGCCTCAGTTCAGAGAGAATAAGCTTAGTGTGTCAGTTCAGCCTGAGACCTGAGAGAAGAAGCATTGACCTGTAATGTTAGCCTGAGCTCTGAGAGAAGCATGAAGCTATGAGGTCAGTCTGAAGCCTGAGGGAAGCATGGAGCTGTGGGTTTAGCCTGATTCCTACAGAAAGAGAAGAAGCATGGAGTCATAAGCTCATCCTATGTCCTGAGAGATGCATGGAGCCATGAGTTCAGTCTGAAGCCTTAGAGAAGCATGGAGCTATGGGATTTGAATGAGTCCTACAGAAATAGAAGAAGTATGGACTTTTAAACTCACCCTGAGTCCTGGGAAAGCATGTACCTGTGATGTCAACCTGAGTGCTGAGGGAGACATGGAACTGTGAGTTCGGTTTGAGTGCTGAGTGTAGTATGGAGCTGTGAGTTCATCCTGATGCCTGAGAGAAGAAGCTTGGTGCTGTTAGTTCATACTGACTCTTTAAGAAAAGCATGGAGCTGTGAGTTTAGCCTGAGTCCTGAGAGAAGCATGGAGCTGTGAGTTGAGTCTGTGTCTTTAGAGAAGCAGAGGGTGTCAGTTTAACCTGAGTCCTAAGAAAACCACGCAGCTGTGAGTTCAGCCTGAGTCCTGAGTGAAGCCTGGGGGTGTGAGTTCAGACATAGTCTTGAGAGAAGAAACATGAAACTATGAGTTCTGAATGAGCCCTGAGAGAAGAAGAATGCAGCTGTGAGTTCAACCTGAATCCTGAGAAAAGAATGTAGCTGTAAGTTTATCCTGAGTCCTGAGAAAAGCATGGAGCTGTGAGTTCAGCCTAAGTCCTCTGAGCAGCAAGGGGGTGTGAGTTCAACCGAGTCCTAAGAGAAGCACAGAGCTGTGAGTTCAACCTGAATCCTAAGAGAAGCACAGAGCTGTGAGTTCAGCCTGAGTTCTGAGAGAAGAAGCATGGAGCTGTGATTTCAGCCTGATTTCTGAGAGAAGCTATGAGCTGTGAGTTCAGCCTCAGTTCTGAGAGAATAAGCTTAGCGCTGTCAGTTGAGCTTGAGACCTGAGAGAAGAAGCATTGACCTGTAATTTCAGCCTGAGCTCTGAGAGAAGCAAGAAGCTGTGAGGTCAGTCTGAAGCCTGAGAGAAGCATGGAGCTGTGGGTTTATCCTGAGTCCTACAGAAAGAGAAGAAGCATGGAGTCATAAGCTCATCCTATGTCCTGAGAGATGCATGGAGCCTTGAGTTCAGTCTGAAGCCTGAGAGAAGCATGGAGCTGTGGGTTTTGAATTAGTCCTACACAAAAAGAAGAAGTTTGGAGTTTTAAACTCATCCTGAGTCCTGGGGAAAGCATGTACCTGTGATGTCAGCTTGAGTGCTGAGGGAGACATGAAACTGTGAGTTCAGTCTGAGTCCTGAGTGAAGTATGGGGGTGTGAGTTCAGACATAGCCTTGAGAGAAGAAGCATGCAGCTGTGAGTTGTCAATGTGCCCTGAGAGAAGAAGAATGGAGCTGTGAGTTCCAACTGAATCCTGAGAAAATAATTTAGCTGTAAGTTCATCCTGAGCCCTGAGAAAAGCATGGAGTTGTGAGTTCAATCTGAGTCCTAAGACAGGCATGGAGCTCTGCATTCAGCCTGACATGTAAGAGAAGCATTGGGGTGTGTGTTCAACCTGAGTCCTAAGAAACGCACACAGCAGTAAGTTCAGCCTGAGTCCTCTGAGCAGCAAGGGGGTGTGAGTTCAACCTGAGTCTTAAGAGAAGCACAGAGCTGTGAGTTCAGCCTGAGCCATGAGAGATGAAGCATGGAGCTGTGAGTTCAGCCTGAGTCCAGAGAGAAGAAGCATGGAGCAATGATTTCAGCCTGATTCCTGAGAGAAGCATGGAGCTGTGAGTTCAGCCTGAGTCCTGAAAGAAGCATAGGCATGTGAGTTTAGACATAGTTCTGAGAGAAGAAGCTTGAAGTTGTGAGTTCTGCATGAGCCCTGAGAGAAGAATGGAGATGTGAGATCAGCCTGAATCCTGAAAAAAGCATGGAGCCGTGTGCTAAATCTGACTACTGAGAAAAGCATGAAGCTGTGAGTTCATCCTGAGTCCTGAGAGAAGCATGCAGCTGTCAGTTGAGCCTGAGTCCATAGAGAAGCATAGGGGTGTCAGTTCAGTCTCAGTCTTTAGAGAATAACCGTGGAGCTGTGACTTCAGCCTGATTCTTGGGAGAAGAATGGAGCTGTGAGTTCAACCTGAGATTTTTTTTTCAACTTCTTTATTGGTTTTAAATTATAAACATAGTAGTATTCGTAACAGGTATGATACATAGATGCAACTATCCACTTAGCATATATTATGGAAAGCTGATGAAAAAGAGAGAAAGGAAACCCTCCCCATCCCATTCTCCCCCTCTCCCTCCCAAAATCCCCCCTGGAGTGTGCCAATACATATAGTACAATACTTGAAAGAGATATTTGCTGCATAGAAATATCTTGAGATGGACCTGGAAAGATTAAATGTTAATAACCTCAGTGCAGATATAAGGCATACAGTTTGCCCCATTTTTTATCAAATGATGCCAGATTATTACAGGAGGCAGCAGTCAAGTGCTCTGTCCTGAAATAGGCTGAGAGGTCATTTAGTCATTCATTATAGGAGATAGGTAATTGATCCAACCACAGTTTAATCACTAGTTTCTTTATCACCATGGAAATTAGTGCATGTGATATTTCCTTTCTTTAATCTGGATAGTGGTGTAAATCCCCAGGATACAGTTCTCCACACTGAAAAGGTCCCATAGGCCAAGTATTGGCTCCAATTTGAATTGAATTGACAGTCACAAGGGGGGGAAATTTTAGCACAGTCACAGAATACATGTACTAAATTTCTTTCACCTTTACCACATCTGGAGCAATTAGAGTTGGCAGGTGGCCAATTTTGGCTAATTTTATGGGTGTGTAACATACGTTATGTAGTATATGGTATAGGGTAAGTCACAGTTTATCTTGAAGATGTATGTATATAATCTTTCCAGACCTTTGACCATTCAATGACTGTTCCTGGAAGGAGAGCGGACCAGATTTTGGAACCGGGTATAGGATCAGTGTGTCCAATGGAGAGGATATAGTTGCATAAGAGGAGTTCAATCTGAGTTTTGAAAGAAGAAGCATGGAGCTGTGATTTCAGCATGCATCATGACACTAGCACAGAGCTGCGAGATTAGCCTTAGTCCTGAGAGAAGAAGCGAGAAGCTGTGATTTCAGCCTGAGTCCTTAGAGATAGCATAGGGATGTGAGCTCAACCTGAGTCTTAAGAAAAGCACAAAGCTGTGAGTTCAGCCTGAGTCCTGAAAGAAGCATGGGGGGGTGAATTCAGACATAATCCTGAGTGAGGAAGCATGAAGCTGGGAGCTGTTCAAGAGTCCTGAGAGAAGAATGGAGCTGTGATTTCAGTCTGAGTCCTGAGGGAAGCATGGGGCTGTGAGTACAGCCAGAGTCCTGTGAGAAGCATGGAGCTGTGAGATCTACCTGAATCCTAAGGAAAGCATACAGCTGTAAGTTCAGCCTGACTCCTGTGAGAAGCAAGGGGTGTGAGTTCAACCTGAGTCCTAAGAGAAGCACAGAGCTGTGAGTTCAACCTGAATCCTAGAGAAGCACAGAGTTGTGAGTTCAGCCTGAGGCCTGAAAGAAGAAGGATGGAACTGTGAATTCAGCCTGAGTCCTGAGAGAAGAAGCATGGAGCTGTGATTTCAGCCTGATTCCTGAAAGAAGCTATGAGCTGTGAGTTCAGCCTCAGTCCTGAGAGAATAAGCCTAGCGCTGTCAGTTCAGCCTGAGACCTGAGAGAAGAAACATTGACCTGTAATTTCAGCCTGAGCTCTGAGAGAAGCATGAAGCTGTGACTTCAGTCTGAAGCCTGAGAGAAGCATGGAGCTGTGGTTTTATCCTGAGTCCTACAGAAAGAGAAAAAGCATGGAGTCCTAAGTTCATCCTATGTCCTGAGAGATGCATGGAGCCACAAGTTCAGTCTGAAGCCTGAGAGAAGCATGGAGCTCCGGTTTTGCCTGAGTCCCACAGAAAGAGAAGTATGGAGTTTTAAACTCATCCTGAGTCCTGGGGAAAGCATGTACCTGTGATGTCAGCCTGAGTCCTGAGGGAGACATGGAACTGTGAGTTCAGTCAGAGTGCTGAGTGAAGTATGGAGCTGTGAGTTCATCCTGATGCCTGAGAGAAGAAGCTTGGTGCAGTTAGTTCAGACTGTCTCTTGAGAAAAGCATGGAGCTGTGGATTTAGCCTGAGTCCTGAGAGGCATGGTGCTGTGAATTGAGCCTGTGTCCTAGGAGAGCCGAGAGGTGTAAGTTTAACCTGAGTCCAAGAAACCACACAGCTGTGAGTTTAGCCTGAGTCTTGAGAGAAGCATGGGGTGTGACTTCAGACATAGTCTTGAGAGAAGAGGCATGAAGCTGTGAGTTCTGAATGAGCCCTGAGAAAAGAAGAATGGAGCTGTGAGTTCAACCTGAATCCTGAGAAAAGAATGGAGCTGTAAGTTCAGCCTGAGTCCTGAGAAAAGCATGGAGCTGTGAGTTCAGCCTGAGTCCTGAGAGAAGCATGGAGCTGTGCCTCAGCATGACTCATTAGAGAAGCATTGTGGTGTGTGTTCAACCTGAGTCCTAGGAAAAACACTCAGTAGTAAGTTCAGCCTGAGTCCTGTTAGAAGTAAGAAGGTGTGAGTTCAGCCTGAGTCCTAAGAGAAGCACACAGCTGTGAGTTCAGCCTGAGTCCTGAAAGAAGCATGGGGTGGGGTGAGTTCAGACATAATCCTGAGTGAAGAAGCACAGAGCTGTGAGTTCTTCATGAGCCCTGAGACAAGAATGGAGCTGTGAGTTCAACCTCAATCCTGAAAAAAGCATGGAGCTGTGAGTTCAACCTGAGTCCTCAAAGAAGCATGGAGCTCTGAGCTCAATCTGAGGCCTGAAAGAAGTACAGAGTTCATACTGAGTCCTGAACAAGCATGGAGCTGTGAGTTCAGACTGAGGCCTGGGAGAAACATAGAACTGAGAGCATAGCCTGAGTCCTGAAAGAGACATAGAGCTGAGAGCTCAGCCTGATTCCTAACAGAAGCATGGAGCTGTGATTTCAGACTGACATGATAGTAGCACAGAGCTGTGACTTCAGCCTGAGTCCTGAGGAGAAGCATGGAGCTGTGAGATCTGCCTGAATCCTAAGGAAATCATACAGCTGTAAGTTCAGCCTGAGTCCTGTGGGAAGCAAGGGGCTGTGAGTTCAACCCGAGTCCTAAGAGAAGCACAAAGCTGTGAGTTCAACCTGAATCCTAAGAGAAGCACAGAGCTGTGAGTTCAGCCTGAGACCTAAAATAAGAAGCATGGAGCTGTGAGTTCAGCCTGAGTCCTGAGAGAAGAAGTATGGAGCTGTGATTTCAGCCTGATTCCTGAGAGAAACATGGAGCTATGAGTTCAGCCTGAGTCCAGAGAGAAGAAGCTTGGAGCTGTGATTTTAGCCTGATTCCTGAGAGAAGCTATGAGCTGTGAATTCAAACTGAGTCCTGAGAGAATAAGCTTAGTGCTGTTACTTCAGACTGAGACCTGAGAGAAGAAGCATTGACCTGTAGTTTCAGCCTGAGCTCTGAGACAAGCATGAAGCTGTGAGGTCGGTCTGAAGCCTGAGAGAAGCATGGAGCTGTGGGTTTAGCCTGAGTCCTACAGAAAGAGAAGAAGAATGGAGTCGTAAGCTCATCCTATGTCCTGAGAGATGCATGGAGCTGTGAGATCAGTCTGAAGCCTGAGAGAAGCATGGAGCTGTGGGTTTAGCCTGGTACCTACTGAAAGAGAAGAAGCATGGAGTTTTAAGCTCATCCTGAGTCCTTGGAGAAGCATGAACATGTGACTTCAGCCTGAGTCCTGAGGGACATATGGAACTGTGAGTTCAGTCTGAGTATCGAGTGAAGCATGGAGTTGGGAGTTCATTCTGATGCCTGAGAAAAAAACTTGGAGCTGTTAGTTCAGCCTGAGAACTGAGAGAAGATGCATTGACTTGTGAGTTCAGCTCAGCTCCTGAGAGAAGCATGGATCTGTGAGTTCAGTCTGAGGCCTGAAAGAAGCATGGAGTTCATCCTGATTCCTGAAAGCAGCATGGAGCTAAGTTCAGTCAGAAGCCTCAGAGAAACATGGAATTGAAAGCTTAGCCTGAGTCCTGAAAGAAACATGGAGCTGAGAGCTCAGCCCAAATCCGAAGGGAAGCATGGAGCTGTGAGTTCAGCCTGAGTCCTGGGAGAAGAAATGAGGAGCTGTAATTTCAGCCTGAGTCTTAACAGAAGAAGATTGCAGTTTTGAAGCATGGAGTTCTGAGTTCATCCTGACTCCTGAGAGAATAACCATTGACCTGTGAGTTCAGCCCGAGACCTGAGAGAAGCATGGAGCTGTCAGTTCAGTCTGAAGCCTCAGAAAATCATGGAGCTGTTAGTTCAGTCTAAATCTGAGAGAAGAAGACTGGAGCTGTGAGTTCAACCTGAGTCTTAAGAGAAGAACCGAGGAGTTGTGAGTTCAGCCTGAGTCCTGAGTGAAGCATGGAGATGTGAGTTCAGCCTGAGACCTGAGAGAAAAAGCATTGGCCTGTGAGTTCAGCCTGAGACATGAGAGAAGCAAGGAGCTGTCAGTTCAGTCTGAAGCCTGAGAAAATCAAGGAGCTGTTAGTTCAGTCTAAAACCTGAGAGAAGCAAGGAACTGCCATTCAGTCTGATGCCTGAAAGAAGCATGGAGCTGTCAGTTCAGCCTGAAGTCTTAGAAAAGCATGGAGCTTTGGGTTTAGCCTGAGTTCTGTGAGATGAAGCATAGAGTTGTAAGTTCATCCTGAGTTCAGAGAGAAGCATGGAGCTGACAGTTCAGTCTGAAGCCTGAAAGAAGCAAGGTGCTTTGAGTTTAGCCTGAGTCCTAGAAGAAGCAGCATAGAGTTGTGAGTTCAGCTTGAGTCCTCGGACAATCATGGAGCTGTGAATTCAGCCTGAGTCATGAAAGAATCAAGGAGCTGTGAGTTCAGCCTGAGTCCTGAGAGAAGCGTGGAGCTGTGAGTTCAGCCTGAGTCCTGAGAGAAGCGTGGAGCTGTGAGTTCAGCCTGAGTCCTCAGAGAAGAAGACTGGAGCTGTGAATTCAACCTGAGTCTTAAGAGAAGAAGCGAGGAGTTGTGAGTTCAGCCTGAATCCTGAGTGAAGCATGGAGTTGTGAGTTCATCCTGAGCGTTGAAAGAAGAAGCATTGACCTGTGAGTTCGGCCCGAGACCTGAGAGATGCATGGAGCTGTCAGTTCAGTCTAAAGCCTTAGAGGAGCAAGGAACTGCAGTTCAGTCTGATACCTGAAAGAAGCATGGCGCTGTCAGTTCAGTCTGAAGCCTTAGAGAAGCTTAGGGATGTCTGCTCAATCTGAGTCCAAAGAAAAGCACAGACCTGTGAGTTCGGCCTGAGTTCTGAAAAAAGCATGGAGCTGTGAGTTCAGCCTCACTCTTTAGAGAAGCATAGGGGTGTGAGTGCCGCCTGAGTCCTAAGAAAAGCACGGAGCTGTGAGTTCAGCCTGAGTCCTGAGAAAAGCATAGAGCTGTGAATTCAGCCTGAATCCTGAGAGAAGCATTGGGTTCTGAGTTCAGACATTGTCCTGAGTGAAGAATCAAGAAGCTATGAGTTCTGCATGAGCCCTGGGTGAAGAATGGAGCTGTGCGATGAGCCTGAATCCTGGGAAAACAATGGAGCTGTGAGTTCAGTCTGAGTCCTAAGAGAAGACTGGAGCTGTGAATTCAACCTGAGTCTTAAGAGAAGAAGCGAGGAGTTGTAAGTTCAGCCTGAATCCTGATTGAAGCATAGAGATGTGAGTTCATCCTGAGTCCTGAGAGAAGAAGCATTGACCTATGCGTTCAGCCTGAGACCTGAGAGAAGCATGGAGCTGACAGTTCAGTCTGAAACCTGAGAAAATCATGGAGCTGTTAGTTCAGTCTAAACCTGAGAGAAGCAAGGAACTGCAGTTCAGCCTGATGCCTGAAAGAAGCATGGAGCTGTCAGTTCAGTCTGAAGCCTTAGAAAAGCATGGAGCTTTGGTTCTAGCCTGAGTCCTACATGAAGAAGCATAGAGTTCTAAGTTCTTCTGGAGTCCTGAGTGAAGCATGGAGATGTGAGTTCAGTCTGTGTCCTGAGAGAAGAGGCATTGGCCTGTGAGTTCAGTCTGAGACCTGAGAGAAGCATGGGGCTGTCAGTTCAGTCTGAAGCCTGAGAACATCATGGAGCTGCTAGTTCAGTCTAAAACCTTAGAGAAGCAAGGAACTGCCATTCAGTCTGATGCCTTAAAGAGGCATGGTGCTGTCAGTTCAGTCGGATGTCTTAGAAAAGCATGGAGTTTTGTTCTTAGCCTGAGTCCTACGAGAAGAAGCATAGGGTTCCAAGTTCATCCTGAGTTCTGAGAGAAGCATGGAGCTGACAGTTCAGTTTGAAGAATGATAGAAGCAAGGCACTTTGAGTTTAGCCTGAGTCCTAGGAGAGGAAGCATAGAGTTGTGAGTTCAGCCTGAGTCCTGAGAGAAGCAAAGAGCTGTGAATTCTGCCTTAGTCCTGAGAAAAGCATGGAGCTGTCAGTTCAGCCTCACTCCTTAGAGAAGCATAGAGGTGTGAGTGCAACCTGAGTCCTGAGAAAAGCAGGGACCTGTGAGTTCAGCCTGAGTCCTGAGAGAAGCATGGGTGTGTGAGTTCAACCTGAGTCCTAAGAGAAGCACAGAACTGTGAGTTCGGCCTGAATCCTGAGAGAAGAAGTATGGAACTGTTAGATCAGCCTGAGTCCTGAGAGAAGAAGCATGGAGCTGTGATTTCAGCCTGATTTCTGAGAGAAGCATGGACCTGTGAGGTCAACCTGAGTCCTGAGAGAAAAAGCATGGAACTGTGATTTCAGCATGATTCCCCAAAGAAGCTATGAGCTGTGGGTTCAGCCTGAGTCCTGAGAGAGAATAAGCTTAGCTCTGTCAGTTCAGCCTAAGACCTGAGAGAAGAAGCATTGACATGTAATTTTAGCCTGAGCTCTGAGAGAAGCATGAAGCTGTGAGGTCAGTCTGAAATCTGACAGAAGCATGGAGCTGTGGTTTTAGCCTGAGTTCTGTAGAAAGAAAAGAAGCATGGAGTCATCAGCTCATCCTAAGTCCTGAGAGATGCATGGAGCTGTTGGTTTTGCCTGAGTCCTACACAAAGAGAGGAAGTATGGAGTTTTAAGCTCATCCTGAGTCCTGGGACAAGCATGTACCTGTGACTTCAGCCTGAGTCATCAGGGAAACATGGAACTGTGAGTTCAGTCTGAGTGCAGAGTAAAGTATGGAGCTGTGAGTTCATCCTGATGCCTGTGAGAAGAAGCTTGATGCTGTTAGTTCAGCCTGAGACCTGAGAGAAGATGCATTGACCTGTGAGTTCAGCTCAAGTCTTGAGAGAAGCATGGAGCTGTGGGCTCAGTCTGAGGCCTGAAAGAATCATTGAGCTCATCCTGAGTCCTGACAGAAGCATGGAGCTGTGAGTTCAGTCTGACACCTGGGAGAAACATGGAACTGAGAGGGTAGCGAGAGTCCTGAAAGAAACCTGGAGCTCAGAGTTCTGCATGATTCCTAACAGTAGCAAGGAACTGTGAGTTCAGCCTGAGTCATGAGAGAAGCATGGAGCTGTGAGCTGAGCTGGAGTCCTGAGTAAAGCAAGGACTCATGAGTGCAGCCTGAGTCATGAGAGAAGCATGGAGCTATGAGTTCAGCCTGAGTTCCGAGAGAAGCATGGAGCTGTGAGAGCTGCCCAAATCCTAAAGAAAGCATGGAGCTCTGAGTGCGGTCTGAGTTCTGATAGAAGAAGCATAGAGCTCTGAGTAAAGCCTCAGTCTTCAGAGAATAAGCATGTTGAGTACCTAGAGGCCAGCGGGGCACAGGACCGAAAGCAGCATGGATTTACAGCAGGAAGGTCATGTCAGATGAATCTAATTGATTTCTTTGACTGGGTGACCAAAGTAATAGACCAGGGAGGGGCTGTGGATATGGTCTACCTAAACTTTAGCAAGGCATTTGACACAGTCCCACACAAAAGATTAATAATCAAGTTAGCCAGCCTGGGAGTAGGTCCCAGGGTGGTAGCCTGGGTTGAAAACTGGCTGCACAACAGGACACAGAAGGTAATAGTGAGTGGAACACATTCCGAAGAAAGGGGGGTCACTAGTGGAGTACCTCAGGGCTCAGTATTGGGTCCAGTCATCTTTAACATCTTTATAGGTGACATTGCAGAGGGTCTGGAGGGAAAGATATGCCTCTTTGCAGATGATACAAAGATCTGTAACAGAGCTGATACACAAGGGGGATAGAAAGGATGAGGAGGGACTTGTCAAGGTTGGAGGAATGGTCAGACATATGGCAACTTAGATTCAGTGCAAAGAAGTGCAAAGTAATGCACCTGGGAAACAAAAATCCAGGAGAAGAGTACACAATAGCAGGAGAGGTACTGACAACAACAACAAAAATGGAACGGGACTCGGGGGTAGACATATCAGATGATCTAAAGGTGGGTAAGCAATGTGAGAAGTCAGTAAGGAGGGCCAGGGGGATACTGGGATGCATAGGAAGGGGCATCACAAGTAGAAAAAGGGAAGTAATTAGCCCTCTGAACAGACAGTTGGTGAGACCCCATCTGGAGTACTGTGTGCAGTTTTGGAGATATCATCTACGCAAGGACATAGACAGGATGGAAGCAGTCCAGAGGAGGGCAACTAAAATAGTGCAGGGTCTGCATCAGAAATCATATTAAGAGAGACTGAGAGAGCTTAATATGTATACCCTTGATGAAAGGAGGGACGGGGGACAAGATAGAAACATTGAAGTACCTCAAGGGAATCAGCAAAGTCCAGGAGGGTAGCATCTTTCAGAAAAAGAGATGTGTAAGAACAAGGGGACACAATTTAAAGATAGAGGGGGGATGGCTCAGGGGTAATGTGAGGAAATCTTTTTTCACAGAGAGAGTGTGGTGGATGCATGGAACTGCCTTCCTGGGGAGGTTGTTGGGGCTAAAACAGTGGGGGAATTCAAACATGCATGGGACAGACACAAGGCAATTGTAGTGGGGGGTGGCAGGAAGTAGGCTGTTGGTTAACTAGAATCTGCAGCTTATCCAGTAGGTAGGGAAATGGGCAGACTGGATGGGCCAAGTGGTCCTTATCTGCCATCAAAGTCTATGTTTCTATGTTTCTATGGAGCTGTGGCTTCAGCCTGATTCCCGAGAGAAGCATGGAGCTGTGAGTTCAGCCTGCATCCTGAGAGAAGAGGCGAGGAGCTCTGATTTTTAGCTTGAGTCCTTTGAAAAGCATAGGGATGTGAGTTCAACCTGAGTCCTAAGATAAACACAGAGCTGTGAGTTCAGCTTGAGTCCTGAGAGAAGCATTGGGTTCTGAGTACAGACATTGTCCTGAGTGAAGAATCATGAAGCTGTGAGTTCTGCATGAGCCCTTGATGAACAATGGATTAGTGATATCAGCCTAAGTCTTAACAGAAGAAGCGAGGAGTTATGATTTCAGACTGAGTCCTTAGTGAAGCATGAAGATGTGAGTTCAGCCTGAGACCTGAGAGAAGCATGGAGCTGTCACTTCACTCTGAAGCCTGAGAAATTCATGGAGCTGTTAGTTCAGTCTAAATCTGAGAGAAGCAAGGAACTGCAGATCAGCCTGATGCCTGAAAGAAGCTTGGAGCTGTCAGTTCAGTCTGAAGCCTTAGAAAAGCATGGAGCTTTGGGTTTAGCCTGAGTCCTACGTGAAGAAGCATAGAGTTCTAAGTTCTTCTGGAGTTCTGAGAGAAGCATGGAGCTGTCAGTTCAGTCTGATGCCTTAGAGAAGCTTAGGGATGTCTGCTCAATCTGAGTCCTAAGAAAAGCACAGACCTGTGAGTTCGGCCTGAGTCCTGAGAAAAGCATGGAGCTGTGAGTTCAGCCTCACTCTTTAGAGAAGCATAGGGGTGTGAGTGCTGCCTGAGTCCTAAGAAAAGCACGGAGTTGTGAGTTCAGCCTGAGTCCTGAGAGAAGCATGGGTGTTTGAGTTCAACCTGAGTCCTAAGAGAAGCACAGAGCTGTGAGTTCAGCTTGAATCCTTAGAGAAGAAGCATGGAACTGTGAGTTCAGCCTCAGTCTTGAGAGAATAAGCATGGAGCTGTGACTTCAGCCTGATTCCCGAGAGAAGTATGGAGCTGTGAGTTCAGCCTGAGTCCTGAGAAAAGAAGCGAGAAGCTGTGATTTTAGCTTCAGTCCTTAGAGAAGCAGAGGGATGTGAGTTCAACATGACTCCTTAGAGAAGCATAGGGGTGTAAGTGCATCCTGAGTCCTAAGAAAAGCACAGAGCTTTGAGTTCAGCTTGGGTCCAGAGAGAAGCATTGGGTTCTGAGTTCAGACATTGTCCTGAGTGAAGAATCAAGAAGCTGTCAGTTCTGCATGAGCCCTGGGTGAAGAATGGAGCTGTGAGATCAGCCTGAATCCTGGGAAAACAATGGAGCTGTGAGTTCAGTCTGAGTCCTCAGAGAAGCATGGAGCTGTGAGTTCAATCTGAGTCTTAAGAGGAAAAGCGAGGAGTTGTGAGTTCAGCCTGAGTCCTGAGTGAAGCATGGAGATGTGAGTTCAGCCTGAGTCCTGAGAGAAAAAGCATTGGCCTGTGAGGTCAGCCTAAAACATGAGAGAAGCATGGAGCTGTCTGTTCAGTCTGAAGCCTGAGAAAATCAAGGAGCTATTAGTTCAGTCTAAAACCTGAGAGAAGCAAGCAACTGCCATTCAGTGTGATGCCACAAAGAAACATGGAGCTGTCAGTTCAGTCTGAAGTCTTAGAAAAGCATGGAGTTTTGTTCTTCGTCAGAATCCTATGAGAAGAAGCATAGAGTTCCAAGTTCATCCTGAGTTCTGAGAGAAGCATGGAGCTGACAGTTCAGTTTGAATAATGATAGAAGCAAGGCACTTTGAGTTTAGCCTGAGTCCTAGGAGAAGAAGCATAGAGTTGTGAGTTCAGCCTGAGTTCTGAGAGAAGCATGGAGCTGTGAGTTCAGCCTGAGTCCTGAGAGAAACATGGGTGTGTGAGTTCAACCTGAGTCCAAAGAGAAGCACAGAACTGTGAGTTCAGCCTGAATCCTGAGAGGAGAAGCAGGGAACTGTTTGATCAGCCTGAGTCCTGAGAGAAGAAGCATGGAGCTGTGATTTCAGCCTGATTTCTGAGAGAAGCATGGACCTGTGAGGTCCTCCTGAGTCATGAGAGAAAAAGCATGGAACTGTGATTTCAGCATGATTCCCCAGAGAAGCTATGAGCCGTGAGTTCAGCCTGAGTGTTATGAGAGGATAAGCTTAGCTCTGTCTGTTCAGCCTAAGACCTGAGAGAAGAAGCATTGACCTGTAATTTCAGCCTGAGCTCTGAGAGAAACATGAAGCTGTGAGGTCAGTCTGAAGTCTGAGAGAAGCATGGAGCTGTGGTTTTAGCCTGAGTTCTGCAGAAAGAAAAGAAGCATGGAGTCATAAGCTCATCCTAAGTCCTGAGAAATGCATGGAGCTCTGAGTTTAGTCTGAAGCCTGAGGGAAGCAAGGAGCTGTGGGTTTTGCTTGAGTCCTACAGAAGAAGAAGAAGTATGGAGTTTTAAGCTCATCCTGAGTCCTGGGACAAGTATGTACCGGTGACTTCAGCCTGAGTCCTAAGGGAAACATGGAACTGTGAGTTCAGTCTGAGTGCTGAGTAAAGTATGGAGCTGTGAGTTCATCCTGATGCCTGAGAGAAGAAGTTTGATGCTGTTAGTTCAGCCTGAGACCTAAGAGAAGATGCATTCACCTGTGAGTTCAGCTCAAGTCCTGAGAGAAGCATGGAGCTGTGAGCTCAGCCTGAGGCCTGAAAGAAGCATTGAGATCATCCTGAGTCCTGACAGAAGCATGGAGCTGTGAGTTCAGTCTGATGCCTCGGAGAAACATGGAACTGAGAGGGTAGCCAGAGTCCTGAAAGAAACATGGAGCTCAGAGCTCAGCATGATTCCTAACAGAAGCAGGGAACTGTAAGTTCAGCCTGAGTCATGAGAGAAGCACGGAGCTATGAGTTCAGCCTGAGTTCCGAGAGAAGCATGGAGCTGTGAGATCTGCCCAAATCCTAAAAGAAGCATAGAGCTCTGAGTTCAGCCTCAGTCTTCAGAGAATAAGCATGGAGCTGTGACTTCAGCCTCATTCCCGAGAGAAGCATGGAGCTGTGAGTTCAGCCTGAGTCCTGAGAGAAGAAGAGAGGAACTGTAATTTTAGCTTGAGTCCTTTGAGAAGCATAAGGATGTGAGTTCAACTTGAGTCCTAAGAAAAACACAGAGCTGTAAGTTCAGCTTGAGTCCTGAGAGACGCATTGAGTTCTGAGTTCAGACATTGTCCTGAGTGAAGAATCATGAAGCTGTGAGTTCTGCATGAGCCCTGGTTGAAGAATGGAGCTGTGAGATCAGCCTGAGTCTTAACAGAAGAAGCGAGGAGTTGTGATTTCAGACTGAGTCCTCAGCGAAGCATGAAGATGTCAGTTCAGCCTGAGTCCTGAGAGAAAAAGCATTGGCCTGTAAGTTCAGCCTGAGACCTGAGAGAAGCATGGAACTGTCAGTTCAGTCTGAAGCCTGAGAAAATCATGGAACTGTTAGTTCAGTCTAAATCTGAGAGAAGCAAGGAACTGCAGTGCAGCCTGATGCCTGAAACAAGCATGGAGCTGTCAGTTCAGTCTGAAGCCTTAGAAAAGCGTGGAGCTTTGGGATTAGCCTGAGTCCTATGTGAAGAAGCATAGAGTTCTAAGTTCTTCTGGAGTTCTGAGAGAAGCATGCAACTGTCAGTTCAGTCTGATGCCTTAGAGAAGCATAGGGATGTCTGCTCAATCTGAGTCCTAAGAAAAGCACAGACCTGTGAGTTCAGCCTGAGTCCTGAGAAAAGCATGGAGCTGTGAGTTCAACCTCACTCCTTAGAGAAGCATAGCAGTGTGAGTGCAACCTGAGTCCTAAGAAAAGCACAGAGCTGTGAGTTCAGCCTGAATACTGAGAGAATAAGCATGGAACTGTGATTTCAGCGTGATTCCACAGAGAAGCTATGAGCTGTGAGTTCAGCCTGAGTCCAGAGAGAGATTAAGCTTAGCGCTGTCAGTTCAGCCTGAGACCTGAGAGAAGAAGCATTGACCTCTAATTTCAGCCTGAACTCTAAGAGAAGCAGGAAGATCATTCCGAATCCTAAGGGAAGCATGGAGCTGTGAGTGCAGTCTGAGTTCTGAGAGAAGAAGCATAGAGCTCTGAGTTCAGCCTCAGTCATGAGACAATAAGCATGGAGCTGTGACTTCAGCCTGACTCCTGAGAGAAACATGGAGCTGTGAGTTTAGCCTGAGTCCTGAGAGAAGAAGCGAGGAGCTGTGAATTTGGCTTTGAGTCCTTAGAGAAGCACAGGGATGTGAGTTCAACCTGAGTCCTAAGAAAAGCACAGAGCTGTAAGTTCAACTTGAGTCCTAAGAGAAGCATGGGGTTCTCAGTTCAGACATTGTCCTGAGTGAAGAATCAAGAAGCTGTGAGTTCTGCATGAGCCCTGGGTGAATAATGAAGCAGTGAGATCAGCCTGAATCCTGGGAAAAGCATGGAGCTGTGAGTTCAGTCGCAGTCATGAGAGAAGCATAGAGCTGTGAGTTCAACCTGAGTCTTAAGAGAAGAACCAAGGAGTTGTGAGTTCAGCTCGAGTCCTGAGAAAAGAAGCATTGGCCAGTGAGTTCATCCAGAGACCTGGGAGAAGCATGGAGCTGTCAGTTCAGTCAGAAACCAGGGAAAAGCATGGAGCTGTGAGTTCAGTCGCAGTCATGAGAGAAGCATAGAGCTGTGAGTTTAACCTGAGTCTTAAGAGAAGAACCAAGGAGTTGTGAGTTCAGCCCAAGTCCTGAGAAAAGAAGCATTGGCCAGTGAGTTCATCCTGAGACTTGGGAGAAGCATGGAGCTGTCAGTTCAGTCAGAAGCCTGGGAAAAGCATGGAGCTGTGAGTTCAGTCTGAGTCCTGAGAGAAGCATGGAGCTATAAGTTCAACCTGAGTCTTAAGAGAAGAAGCGAGGAATTGTGAGTTCAGCCTGCAACCTGAGAGAAGCATGGAGCTGTCAGTTCAGTCTGAAGCCTGAGAAAATCATGGAGATGCTAGTTCAGTCTAAAACCTGAGAGAAGTAAGGAACTGCCATTCAGTCTGATGCCTGAAAGAAGCATGGAGCTGTCAGTTCACTCTGAAGCTTGAAAGAAGCAAGGCACATTGAGTTTAGCCTGAGTACTAAGAGAAGAAGCACAGAGTTGTGAGTTCAGCCTGAGTCCTGAGAGAAGCATGGAGCTGTGAGTTCAGCCTGAGTCCTGAGAGAAGCAAGGAGCTGTGAGTTCAGCCTGAGTCCTGAGAAAACCATGGAGCTATGAGTTTAACCTCACTCCTTAGAGAAGCATAGGGGTGTAAGTGCAACCTGAGTCCTAAGAAAAGCACAAAGCTGTGAGTTCAGCCTGAATCCTGAGAGAAGAAGCTTGGAACTGTGAGTTCAGCCTGAATCCTAAGAGAAGCACAGTGCTGTGAGTTCAGCCTGAATCCTGAGAGAAGAAGCTTGGAACTGTGAGTTCAGCCTCAGTCTTGAGAGAATAAGTATGAACCTGTGACTTCAGTCTGATTCCTGTGAGACGCATGGAGCTGTGAGTTCCGCCTGAGTCCTGGGAGAAGAAGCAAGGAGCTGTGATTTTAGCTGAGTCCTTAGAGAACCATAGGGATATGAGTTCAACCTGAGTCCTAGGAAAAGCACAGAACTATGAGAGCAGCTTGAGTCCTGAGAGAAGCATTGGGTTATGAGTTCAGACATTGTCCTGAGTGATGAATCAAGAAGCTGTGAGTTCTGCATGAGTCCTGGGTGAAGAATGGAGCTGTAAGATCAATCTGAAATCTGGGAAAAGCATGGAGCTGTGAGTTCAGTCTGATTCCTGAGAAAAGCTTGGAGCTGTGCGTTCAACCTGAGTCTTAAGAGAAGATGCGAGGAGTTGTGAGTTCAGCCTGAGTTCTGAGTGAAGCATGGAGATGTGTGTTCAGCCTGAGTCCTGAGAGAAGAAGCATTGGCCTGTGAGTTCAGTCTGAGACCAGAGAGAAGCATAGACCGGTCAGTTCTGTCTGAAGCCTGAGAAAATCATGGAGCTGTTAGTTCAGTCTAAATCTGAGAGAGGCAAGGAACTGCTTTTCAGTTTGAAGCCTGAAAGAAGCATGGAGCTATCAGTTCAGTCTGAAGTATTAGAAAAGCATGGAGCTTTTGGTTTAGCCTGAGTCCTATGAGAAGAAGCACAGAGTTCTAAGTTCATCCTGAGTTCTGAGAGAAGCATGGAGCTAACAGTTCAGTCGGAAGCCAGATAGAAGCAAGGCACTTTGAGGTTAGCCCCGAGTCCTAGGAGAAGAAGTATAGAGTTGTGAGTTCAACCTGAGTCCTGAGAGGAGCTTAGAGCTGTGAGTTCAGCCTGACTCCTCAGAGAAGAAGACTGGAGCTGTGAGTTCAACCTGAGTCTTAAGAGAAGAAGCGAGGAGTTGTGAGTTCAGCCTGAGTCCTGAGAGAAGCATGGAGATGTGAGTTCATCCTGATTCCTGAAAGAAGAATCATTGACCTGTGAGCTCAGCCTGAGACCTGAGAGAAGCTTGGAGCTGTCAGTTTACTCTAAAGCCTGAGAGAAGCAAAGGACCTGCCTTTCAGTCTGATGCCTGAAAGAAGCATGGAGCTGACAGTTCAATCTGAAGCCTTAGAAAACCATGGAGCTTTGGGTTTAGCCTGAGTCCTACGAGATGAAGCATAGAATTCTAAGTTCATCCTGAGTTCTGAGAGAAGCATGGAGCTGTCAGTTCACTCAGAAGCCTGAAAGAAGCAAGTGCTTTGAGATAAGCCAGAATCCTCGAAGAAGAAAAAGCATAGAGTTGTGAGTTCAGCCCGAGTCCTGAGAGAAGCATGGAGCTGTGAGTTCAGCCTGAGTTCTGAGAGAAGCAAGCAGCTGTGAGTTCAACCTCACTCCTTAGACAAGCATAGGAATGTGAGTGCAACCTGAGTCCTAAGAAAAGCATGGAGTTGTGAGTTCAATCTGAGTCCAAAGAGAAGCACTGAGCTGTGAATTCGGCCTGAATCCTGAGAGAAGAAGCATGGAGCTGTGATTTCAGCCTGATTCCTGAGAGAAGCATAGACCTGTGAGGTCAACCTGAGTCCTGAGAGAAAAAGCAAGGAACTGTGATTTCAGCAGGATTCCCCAGAGAAGCTATGAGCTGTGAGTTCAGCCTAAGTCCTGAGAGAGAATAAGCTTAGTGCTGCCAGTTCAGCCTGAGACCTGAGAGAAGAAACACTGACCTGTAATTTCAGCCTGAAATCTGAGAGAAGCATGAAGCTATGAGGTCAGTCTGAAATCTGACAGAAGCATGGAGCTGTGGTTTTAGCCTGAGTTCTGTAGAACGAAAAGAAGCATGGAGTCATCAGCTCATCCTAAGTCCTGAGAGAAGCATGGAGGTGTCAGTTCAGTCTAAAGCCTAAGAGAAACAAGGAACTGTCTTTCAGTCTGATCCCTGAAAGAAGCATGGAGCTGACTGTTCAGTCTGAAGCCTTAGAAAAGCATGGAGCTTTGGGTTTAGCCTGAGTCCTATGAGACGAAGCATAGAGTTCTATGTTCATCCTGAGTTCTGAGAGAAGCATGGAGCTGTAAGTTCAGTCTAAAGCCTGAAAGAAGCAAGGTACTTTGAGTTTAGCCAGAGTCCTCAGAGAAAAAGCATAGAGGTGTGAGTTCAGCCTGAGTCCTGAAAGAAGCATGGAGCTGTGAGTTCAGCATAAGTCCTGAGAGAAGCAAGCAGCTGTGAGTTCAGCCTGAGTCCTGAGAAAAGCATGGAGCTGTGAGTTCAGCTTGAGTCCTGAGAGAAACATGGGTGTGTGAGTTCAACCTGAGTCCTAAGAGAAGCACGGAGCTGTGAGTTCAGCCTGAATCCTGAGAGAAGAAGCATGGAACTGTGAGTTCAGCCTGAGTCCTGAGAGAAGAAGCATGGAGCTGTGATTTCAGCCTGATTCCTGAGAGAAGCATGGAGCTGTGAGTTCAACCTGAGTCTTGAAAGAAAATGCATGGAACTGGGATTTCAGCATGAATCCCCAGAGAAGTTATGAGCTGTGAGTTCAGCCTGAGTCCTGAGAGAGAATAAGCTTAGTGCTGTCAGTTCAGCCTGAGACCTGAGACAAGAAGCACTGACCTTTAATTTCAGCCTGAATCTGAGAGAAGCATGAAGCTGTGAGGTCAGTCTGATGTCTAAAAGAAGCATGGAGCTGACAGTTCAGTCTGAAGCCTTAGAAAGGCATGGAGCTTTGGGTTTAGCCTGAGTCCTACGAGATGAAGCATAGAGTTCTATGTTCATCCTGAGTCCTGAGAGGAGCATGGAGCTGTGAGTTCATCCTGACTCCTCAGAAAAGAAGACTGGAGCTGTGAGTTCAACCTGAGCCTTAAGAGAAGAAGCGAGGAGTTGTGAGTTCAGCCTGAGTCCTGAGTGAAGCATGGAGATGTGAGTTCATCCTGATTCCTGAAAGAAGAATCATTGACCTGTGAGTTCAGCCCGAGACCTGAGAGAAGCATAGAGCTGTCAGTTCAGTCTGAAACCTGAGAGAATCATGGAGCTGTTAGTTCAGTCTAAAGCCTGAGAGAAGCAAGGAACTGCCTTTCAGTCTGTTGCCTGAAAGAAGTATGGAGCTGACAGTTCAGTCTGAAGCCTTAGAGAAGCATGGAGCTTTGGGTTTAACCTGAGACCTGGGAAAAGTAAGGATTCATGAGTGCAGCCTGCCATGAGAGAAGCATGGAGCTATGAGTTCAGCCTGTGTCCCGAGAGAATCATGGAGCTGTGAGATCAGCCTGAATCCTAAGGGAAGCATGGAGCTGTGAGTGCAGTCTGAGTTTTGAGAGAATAAGCATAGAGCTCTGAGTTCAGCCTCAGTCTTGAGGCATTAAGCATGGAGCTGTGATTTCTGCCTGATTCCCGAGAGAAGCATGAGCTGTAAGTTCAGCCTGGGTCCTGAGAGAAGAAGCGAGGAACTGTGATTTTGGCTTGAGTCCTTAGAGAAGCACATAGGGATGTGAGTTCAACCTGAGTCCTAAGAAAAGCACAGAGCTGTGAGTTCAGCTTGAGTCCTGAGAGAAGCATTAGGTTCTGAGTTCAGACATTGTCCTGAAAGAAGAATCATGAAGCTCTGAGTTCTTCATGAGCCCTGGGTGAAGAATGGAGCTGTGAGGTCAGCCTGAATCCTGGAAAAAGCTTGGAGCTGTGAGTTCAGTCTGAGTCCTGAGAGAAGCATGCAGCTATAAGTTCAACCTTGGTCTTAAGAGAAGAAGCGAGGAGTTGTGAGTTCAGCCTGAGACCTGAGAGAAGCATGGAGCTGTCAGTTCAGTCTGAATCCTGAGAGAAGCAAGGAACTGCCATTCAGTGTGATGCATTAAAGAAGCATGGAGCTGCCATTTCTGTCTGAAGTCTTAGAAAAGCATGGAGCTTTGGGTTTAGCCTGAGTCCTATGAGATGAAGCATAGAGTTCCAAGTTCATCCTGAGTTCTGAGGGAAGCATGGAGCTCACAGTTCAGTTAGAAGAATGATAGAAGCAAGGCACTTTGAGTTTAGCCTGAGTCCTAGGAGAAGAAGCATAGAGTTGTGAGTTCAGCCTGAGTCCTGAGAGAAGCATGGAGCTGTGAGTTTAGCCTGAGTCCTGAGAAAAGCATGGAGATGTCAGTTCAACCTCACTCCTTAGAGAAGTATAGGGGTGTGAGTGCAACCTGAGTCCTAAGAAAAGCACGGAGCTGTGAGTTCAGCCTGAGTCCTGAGAGAAGCATGGGTGTGTGAGATCAACCTGAGTCCTAACAGAAGCACAGAACTGTGAGTTCAGCCTGAGTCCAGAGAGGAGAAGCATGGAGCTGTGATTTCAGCTTGATTTCTGAGAGAAGCATGGACCTGTGAGGTCATCCTGAGTCCTGAGAGAAAAAGCATGGAACTGTGATTTCAGCATGATTCCCCAGAGAAGCTATGAGCTGTGAGTTCAGCCTGAGTGCTGTGAGAGGATAAGCTTAGCTCTGTCAGTTCAGCCTAAGACCTGAGAGAAGAAGCATTGACCTGTAATTTCAGCCTTAGCTCTTAGAGAAGCATGAAGCTGTGAGGTCAGTCTAAAGTCTAAGAGAAGCATGGCGCTATAAGTTCAACCTCAGTCTTAAGAGAAGAAGCGAGGAGTTGTGAGTTCAGCCTGAGACCTGAGAGAAGCATGGAGCTGTCAATTCAGTCTGAATCCTGAGAGAAGCAAGGGACTGCCATTCGTATGATGCATGAAAGCAGCATGGAGCTGCCAGTTCTGTCTGAAGTCTTAGAAAGTATGGAGCTTTGGGTTTAGCCTGAGTCATACGAGATGAAACATAGAGTTCCAAGTTCATCCTGAGTTCTGAGGGAAGCATGGAGCTGACAGTTCAGTTTCAAGAATGATAGAAGCAAAGCACTTTGAGTTTAGCCTGAGTCCTGGAGAAGAAGCAGAGTTGTGAGTTCAGCCTGAATCCTGAGAGAAGCATGGAGCTGTGAGTTCAGCTTGAGTGCTGAGAAAAGCATGGAGATGTCAGTTCAACCTCACTCCTTAGAGAAGCATAGGGGTGTGAGTGCAACCTGAGTCCTAAGAAAAGCAGGGAGCTGTGAGTTCAACCTGAGTCCTGAGAGAAGCATGGGTGTGTGAGTTCAACCTGAGTCCTAAGAGAAGCACAGAACTGTGAGTTCAGCCTGAATTCTGAGAGGAGAAGCATGGAACTGTTTGATCAGCCTGAGTCCTGAGAGATGAATCATGGAGCTGTGATTTCAGCCTGATTTCTGAGAGAAGCATGGACCTGTGAGGTCATCCTGAGTCCTGAGAGAAAAAGCATGGAACTGTGATTTCAGCATGATTCCCCAGAGAAACTATGAGCTGTGAGTTCAGCCTGAGTGCTGTGAGAGGATAAGCTTAGCTCTGTCAGTTCAGCCTAAGACCTGAGAGAAGAAGCATTGACCTGTAATTTCAGCCTGAGCTCTTAGAGAAGCATGAAGCTGTGAGGTCAGTCTAAAGTCTGAGAGAAGAATGGAGCTGTGGTTTTAGCCTGAGTTCCACAGAAAGAAAAGAAGCATGGAGTCATAAGCTCATCCTAAGTCCTGAGAGATGCATGGAGCTGTGAGTTTAGTCTGAAGCCTGAGAGAAGCAAGGAGCTGTGGGTTTTGCTTGAGTCCTACAGAAGGAGAAGAAGTAGGAGTTTTAAGCTCATCCTGAGTCCTGGGACAAGTATGTACCTGTGACTTCAGCCTGAGTCCTCAGGGAAACATGGAACTGTGAGTTCTGTCTAGGGCTGAGTAAAGTATGGAGCTGTGAGTTCATCCTGATGCATGAGAGAAGAAGTTTGATGCTGTTAGTTCAGCCTGAGACCTAAGAGAAGATGCATTCACCTGTAAGTTCAGCTCAAGTCCTGAGAGAAGCATGGAGCTGTGAGCTCAGTCTGAGGCCTGAAAGAAGCACTGAGTTCATCCTGAGTCCTGACAGAACCACGGAGCTGTGAGTTCAGCCTGAGTCCTGAGAGAAGCATGGGTGTGTGAGATCAACCTGAGTCCTAACAGAAGCACAGAACTGTGAGATCAGCCTGAGTCCAGAGAGGAGAAGCATGGAGCTGTGATTTCAGCCTGATTTCTGAGAGAAGCATTGACCTGTGAGGTCATCCTGAGTCCTGAGAGAAAAAGCATGGAACTGTGATTTCAGCATGATTCCCCAGAGAAGCTATGAGCTGTGAGTTCAGCCTGAGTGCTGTGAGAGGATAAGCTTAGCTCTGTCAGTTCAGCCTAAGACCTGAGAGAAGAAGCATTGACCTGTAATTTCAGCCTTAGCTCTTAGAGAAGCATGAAGCTGTGAGGTCAGTCTAAAGTCTAAGAGAAGCATGGCGCTATAAGTTCAACCTCAGTCTTAAGAGAAGAAGCGAGGAGTTGTGAGTTCAGCCTGAGACCTGAGAGAAGCATGGAGCTGTCAATTCAGTCTGAATCCTGAGAGAAGCAAGGGACTGCCATTCGGTATGATGCATGAAAGAAGCATGGAGCTGCCAGTTCTGTCTGAAGTCTTAGAAAAGTATGGAGCTTTGGGTTTAGCCTGAGTCATACGAGATGAAACATAGAGTTCCAAGTTCATCCTGAGTTCTGAGGGAAGCATGGAGCTGACAGTTCAGTTTCAAGAATGATAGAAGCAAAGCACTTTGAGTTTAGCCTGAGTCCTAGGAGAAGAAGCATAGAGTTGTGAGTTCAGCCTGAATCCTGAGAGAAGCATGGAGCTGTGAGTTCAGCTTGAGTGCTGAGAAAAGCATGGAGATGTCAGTTCAACCTCACTCCTTAGAGAAGCATAGGGGTGTGAGTGCAACCTGAGTCCTAAGAAAAGCAGGAAGCTGTGAGTTCAACCTGAGTCCTGAGAGAAGCATGGGTGTGTGAGTTCAACCTGAGTCCTAAGAGAAGCACAGAACTGTGAGTTCAGCCTGAATTCTGAGAGGAGAAGCATGGAACTGTTTGATCAGCCTGAGTCCTGAGAGATGAATCATGGAGCTGTGATTTCAGCCTGATTTCTGAGAGAAGCATGGACCTGTGAGGTCATCCTGAGTCCTGAGAAAAAGCATGGAACTGTGATTTCAGCATGATTCCCAGAGAAACTATGAGCTGTGAGTTCAGCCTGAGTGCTGTGAGAGGATAAGCTTAGCTCTGTCAGTTCAGCCTAAGACCTGAGAGAAGAAGCATTGACCTGTAATTTCAGCCTGAGCTCTTAGAGAAGCATGAAGCTGTGAGGTCAGTCTAAAGTCTGAGAGAAGAATGGAGCTGTGGTTTTAGCCTGAGTTCCACAGAAAGAAAAGAAGCATGGAGTCATAAGCTCATCCTAAGTCCTGAGAGATGCATGGAGCTGTGAGTTTAGTCTGAAGCCTGAGAGAAGCAAGGAGCTGTGGGTTTTGCTTGAGTCCTACAGAAGGAGAAGAAGTATGGAGTTTTAAGCTCATCCTGAGTCCTGGGACAAGTATGTACCTGTGACTTCAGCCTGAGTCCTCAGGGAAACATGGAACTGTGAGCTCTGTCTAAGGGCTGAGTAAAGTATGGAGCTGTGAGTTCATCCTGATGCATGAGAGAAGAAGTTTGATGCTGTTAGTTCAGCCTGAGACCTAAGAGAAGATGCATTCACCTGTAAGTTCAGCTCAAGTCCTGAGAGAAGCATGGAGCTGTGAGCTCAGTCTGAGGCCTGAAAGAAGCACTGAGTTCATCCTGCGTCCTGACAGAAGCACGGAGCTGTGAGTTCAGCCTGAGTCCTGAGAGAAGCATGGGTGTGTGAGATCAACCTGAGTCCTAACAGAAGCGCAGAACTGTGAGATCAGCCTGAGTCCAGAGAGGAGAAGCATGGAGCTGTGATTTCAGCCTGATTTCTGAGAGAAGCATTGACCTATGAGGTCATCCTGAGTCCTGAGAGAAAAAGCATGGAACTGTGATTTCAGCATGATTCCCCAGAGAAGCTATGAGCTGTGAGTTCAGCCTGAGTGCTGTGAGAAGATAAGCTTAGGTCTGTCAGTTCAGCCTAAGACCTGAAAGAAGAAGCATTGACCTGTAATTTCAGCCTTAGCTCTTAGAGAAGCATGAAGCTGTGAGGTCAGTCTAAAGTCTAAGAGAAGCATGGCGCTATAAGTTCAACCTGAGTCTTAAGAGAAGAAGCGAGGAGTTGTGAGTTCAGCCTGAGACCTGAGAGAAGCATGGAGCTGTCAATTCAGTCTGAATCCTGAGAGAAGCAAGGGACTGCCATTCGGTGTGATGCATGCAAGAAGCATGGAGCTGCCAGTTCTGTCTGAAGTCTTAGAAAAGTATGGAGCTTTGGGTTTAGCCTGAGTCATACGAGATGAAACATAGAGTTCCAAGTTCATCCTGAGTTCTGAGGGAAGCATGGAGCTGACAGTTCAGTTTGAAGAATGATAGAAGCAAAGCACTTTGAGTTTAGCCTGAGTCCTAGGAGAAGAAGCATAGAGTTGTGAGTTCAGCCTGAATCCTGAGAGAAGCATGGAGCTGTGAGTTCAGCTTGAGTCCCGAGAAAAGCATGGAGATGTCAGTTCAACCTCACTCCTTGGAGAAGCATAGGGGTGTGAGTACAACCTGAGTCCTAAGAAAAGCAGGGAGCTGTGAGTTCAGCCTGAATCCTGAGAGGAGAAGCATGGAACTGTTTGATCAGCCTGAGTCCTGAGAGAAGAAGCATGGAGCTGTGATTTCAGCCTGATTTCTGAGAGGAGCATGGACCTGTGAGGTCATCCTGAGTCCTGAGAGAAAAAGCATGGAACTGTGATTTCAGCATGATTCCCCAGAGAAACTATGAGCTGTGAGTTCAGCCTGTGTCCTGAGAGAAGCATGGGTGTGTGAGTTCAACCTGAGTCCTAAGAGAAGCACAGAACTGTGAGTTCAGCCTGAATCCTGAGAGGAGAAGCATGGAACTGTTTGATCAGCCTGAGTCCTGAGAGAAGAAGCATGGAGCTGTGATTTCAGCCTGATTTCTGAGAGAAGCATGGACCTGTGAGGTCATCCTGAGTCCTGAGAGAAAAAGCATGGAACTGTGATTTCAGCATGATTCCCCAGAGAAACTATGAGCTGTGAGTTCAGCCTGAGTGCTGTGAGGGGATAAGCTTAGCTCTGTCAGTTCAGCCTAAGACCTGAGAGAAGAAGCATTGACCTGTAATTTCAGCCTGAGCTCTTAGAGAAGCATGAAGCTGTGAGGTCAGTCTAAAGTCTGAGAGAAGAATGGAGCTGTGGTTTTAGCCTGAGTTCCACAGAAAGAAAAGAAGCATGGAGTCATAAGCTCATCCTAAGTCCTAAGAGATGCATGGAGCTGTGAGTTTAGTCTGAAGCCTGAGAGAAGCAAGGAGCTGTGGGTTTTGCTTGAGTCCTATAGAAGGAGAAGAAGTATGGAGTTTTAAGCTCAACCTGAGTCCTGGGACAAGTATGTACCTGTGACTTCAGCCTGAGTCCTCAGAGAAACATGGAACTGTGAGTTCTGTCTAAGGGCTGAGTAAAGTATGGAGCTGTGAGTTCATCCTGATGCCTGAGAGAGCAAGTTTGATGCTGTTAGTTCAGCCTGAGACCTAAGAGAAGATGCATTCACCTGTGAGTTCAGCTCAAGTCCTGAGAGAAGCATGGAGCTGTGAGCTCAGTTTGAGGCCTGAAAGAAGCACTGAGTTCATCCTGAGTCCTGACAGAAGCATGGAGCTGTGAGTTCAGCCTGAGTCCTGAGAGAAGCATGGGTGTGTGAGATCAACCTGAGTCCTAACAGAAGCACAGAACTGTGAGTTCAGCCTGAGTCCAGAGAGGAGAAGCATGGAGCTGTGATTTCAGCCTGATTTCTGAGAGAAACATTGACCTGTGAGGTCATCCTGAGTCCTGAGAGAAAAGCATGGAACTGTGATTTCAGCATGATTCCCCAGAGAAGCTATGAGCTGTGAGTTCAGCCTGAGTGCTGTGAGAGGATAAGCTTAGCTCTGTCAGTTCAGCCTAAGACCTGAGAGAAGAAGCATTGACCTGTCATTTCAGCCTTAGCTCTTAGAGAAGCATGAAGCTCTGAGGTCAGTCTACAGTCTAAGAGAAGCATGGCGCTATAAGTTCAACCTGAGTCTTAAGAGAAGAAGTGAGGAGTTGTGAGTTCAGCCTGAGACCTGAGAGAAGCATGGAGCTGTCAATTCAGTCTGAATCCTGAGAGAAGCAAGGGACTGCCATTCGGTGTGATGCATGCAAGAAGCATGGAGCTGCCAGTTCTGTCTGAAGTCTTAGAAAAGTATGGAGCTTTGGGTTTAGCCTGAGTCATACGAGATGAAACATAGAGTTCCAAGTTCATCCTGAGTTCTGAGGGAAGCATGGAGCTGACAGTTCAGTTTGAAGAATGATAGAAGCAAAGCACTTTGAGTTTAGCATGAGTCCTAGGAGAAGAAGCATAGAGTTGTGAGTTCAGCCTGAATCCTGAGAGAAGCATGGAGCTGTGAGTTCAGCTTGAGTCCTGAGAAAAGCATGGAGATGTCAGTTCAACCTCACTCCTTAGAGAAGCATAGGGGTGTGAGTGCAACCTGAGTCCTAAGAAAAGCAGGGAGCTGTGAGTTCAGCCTGAGTCCTGAGAGAAGCATGGGTGTGTGAGTTCAACCTGAGTCCTAAGAGAAGCAAAGAACTGTGAGTTCAGCCTGAATTCTGAGAGAGAAGCATGGAACTGTTTGATCAGCCTGAGTCCTGAGGAGAAGAAGCACGGAGCTGTGATTTCAGCCTGATTTCTGAGAGAAGCATGGACCTGTGAGGTCATCCTGAGTCCTGAGAGAAAGCATGGAACTGTGATTTCAGCATGATTCCCCAGAGAAACTATGAGCTGTGAGTTCAGCCTGAGTGCTGTGAGAGGATAAGCTTAGCTCTGTCAGTTCAGCCTAAGACCTGAGAGAAGAAGCATTGACCTGTAATTTCAGCCTGAGCTCTTAGAGAAGCATGAAGCTGTGAGGTCAGTCTAAAGTCTGAGAGAAGAATGGAGCTGTGGTTTTAGCCTGAGTTCCACAGAAAGAAAAGAAGCATGGAGTCATAAGCTCATCCTAAGTCCTGAGAGATGCATGGAGCTGTGAGTTTAGTCTGAAGCCTGAGAGAAGCAAGGAGCTGTGGGTTTTGCTTGAGTCCACAGAAGGAGAAGAAGTATGGAGTTTTAGCTCATCCTGAGTCCTGGGACAAGTATGTACCTGTGACTTCAGCCTGAGTCCTCAGGGAAACATGGAACTGTGAGTTCTGTCTAAGGGCTGAGTAAAGTATGGAGCTGTGAGTTCATCCTGATGCCTGAGAGAAGAAGTTTGATGCTGTTAGTTCAGCCTGAGACCTAAGAGAAGATGCATTCACCTGTGAGTTCAGCTCAAGTCCTGAGAGAAGCATGGAGCTGTGAGCTCAGTTTGAGGCCTGAAAGAAGCACTGAGTTCATCCTGAGTCCTGACAGAAGCATGGAGCTGTGAGTTTTGTCTGACACCTGGGAGAAACATGGAACTGAGAGGGTAGCCAGAGTCCTGAAAGAAACATGGAGCTCAGAGCTCAGCATGATTCCTAACAGAAGCAGGGAACTGTGAGTTCAGCCTGAGTCATGAGAGAAGCACGGAGCTATGAGTTCAGCCTGAGTTCCGAGAGAAGCATGGAGCTGTGAGATCTGCCCAAATCCTAAAAGAAGCATAGAGCTCTGAGTTCAGCCTCAGTCTTCAGAGAATAAGCATGGAGCAGTGACTTCAGCCTCATTCCCGAGAGAAGCATGGAGCTGTGAGTTCAGCCTGGGTCCTGAGAGAAGAAGCGAGGAACTGTAATTTTAGCTTGAGTCCTTGAGAAGCATAAGGATGTGAGTTCAACCTGAGTCCTAAGAAACACAGAGTGTAAGTTCAGCTTGAGTCCTGAGAGACGCATTGAGTTCTGAATTCAGACATTGTCCTGAGTGAAGAATCACAAGCTGTGAGTTCTGCATGAGCCCTGGTTGAAGAATGGAGCTGTGAGATCAGCCTGAGTCTTAACAGAAGAAGCGAGGAGTTGTGATTTCAGACTGAGTCCTCAGCGAAGCATGGAGATGTCAGTTCAGCCTGAGTCCTGAGAGAAAAAGCATTGGCCTGTAAGTTCAGCCTGAGACCTCAGAGAAGCATGGAGCTGTCAGTTCAGTCTGAAGCCTGAGAAAATCATGAAACTGTTAGTTCGGTCTAAATCTGAGAGAAGCAAGGAACTGCAGTGCAGCCTGATGCCTGAAACAAGCATGGAGCTGTCAGTTCAGTCTGAAGCCTTAGAAAAGCATGGCGATGGTGCTTTGGGTTTAGCCTGAGTCCTATATGAAGAAGCATAGAGTTCTAAGTTCTTCTGGAGTTCTGAGAGAAGCATGGAGCTGTCAGTTCAGTCTGATGCCTTAGAAAAGCATAGGGGTGTCTGCTCAATCTGAGTCCTAAGAAAAGCACACCTGTGAGTTCAGCCTGATTCCTGAGAGAAGCATGGAGCTGTGAGTTCAGCCTGAGTTCTGAGGGAGATTAAGCTTAGCACTGTCAGTTCAGCCTGAGACCTGAGAGAAGAAGCATTGACCTCTAATTTCAGCCTGAACTCTAAGAGAAGCATGAAGATCATCCCAAATCCTAAGGGAAGCATGGAGCTGTGAGTGCAGTATGAGTTCTGAGAGAAGAAGCATAGAGCTCTGAGTTCAGCCTCAGTCTTGAGAGAATAAGCATGGATCTGTGACTTCAGCCTGATTCCCGAGAGAAGCATGGAGCTGTGAGTTCAGCCTGAGTTCTGAGAGAGATTAAGCTTAGCGCTGTCAGTTCAGCCTGAGACCTGAGAGAAGAAGCATTGACCTCTAATTTCAGTCTGAACTCTAAGAGAAGCATGACGATCATCCCGAATCCTAAGGGAAGCATGGAGCTGTGAGTGCAGTCTAAGTTCTGAGAGAAGAAGCATAGAGCTCTGAGTTCAGCCTCAGTCTTGAGAGAATAAGCATGGAGCTGTGACTTCAGCCTGATTCCCGAGAGAAGCATGGAGCTGTGAGTTCAGCCTGAGTCCTGAGAGAAGAAGCAAGGAGCTGTGAATTTAGCTTGAGTCCTTAAAGAAGCATAGGGATGTGAGTTCAACCTGAGTCCTAAGAAAAGCACAAAGCTGTGAGTTCATCTTGAATCCTAAGAGAAGCATGGGGTTCTGAGTTCAGACATTGTCCTCAGTGAATAATCAAGAAGCTGTGAGTTCTGCATGAGCCCTGGGTGAAGAATGAAGCAGTGAGATCAGCCTGAATCCTGGGAAAAGCATGGAGCTGTGAGTTCAGTCTGAGTTATGAGAGAAGCATAGAGCTGTGAGTTCAACCTGAGTCATAAGAGAAGGAACCAAGGAGTTGTGAGTTCAGCCCGAGTCCTGAGAAAAGAAGCATTGGCCAGTGAGTTCCGACTGAGACTTGGGAGAAGCATGGAGCTGTCAGTTCAGTCTGAAGCCTGGGAAAAGCATGGAGCTGTGAGTTCAGTCTGAGTCCTGAGAGAAGCATGGAGCTATAAGTTCAACCTGAGTCTTAAGAGAAGAAGCGAGGAATTGTGAGTTCAGCCTGCAACCTGAAAGACGCATGGAGCTGTCAGTTCACTCTGAAGCCTGAAAGAAGCAAGGCACATTGAGTTTAGCCTGAGTCCTAAGAGAGGAATCACAGAGTTGTGAGTTCAGCCTGAGTCCTGAGAGAAGGATGGAGCTGTGAGTTCAGCCTGAGTCCTGAGAGAAGCAAGCAGCTGTGAGTTCAGCCTGAGTCCTGAGAAAACCATGGAGCTATGAGTTTAACCTCACTCCTTAGTGAAGCATAGGGGTGTAAGTGCAACCTGAGTCCTAAGAAAAGCACGAAGCTGTGAGTTCAGCCTGAGTCCTGAGAGAAGCATGGGAGTGTGAGTTCAACCTGAATCCTAAGAGAAGCACAGAGCTGTGAGTTCAGCCTGAATCCTGAGAGAAGAAGCATGGAACTGTGAGTTCAGCCTCAGTCTTGAGAGAATAAGTATAGAGCTGTGACTTCAGTCTGATTCCTGTGAGAAGCATGGAGCTGTGAGTTCAGCCTGAGTCCTGGGAGAAGAAGTGAGGAGCTGTGATTTTAGCTGAGTACTTAGAGAACCATAGGGCTGTGAGTTCAACCTGAGTCCTAGGAAAAGCACAGAACTGTGAGATCAGCTTGAGTCCTGAGAGAAGCATTGGGTTATGAGTTCAGACATTGTCCTGAGTGATGAATCAAGAAGCTGTGAGTTCTGCATGAGCCCTGGGTGAAGAATGGAGCTGTAAGATCAATCTGAATCCTGGGAAAAGCATGGAGCTGTGAGTTCAGTCTGAGTATTGAGAAAAGCTTGGAGCTGTGCATTCAGCCTGAGTCTTAAGAGAAGAAGCAAGCAGTTGTGAGTTCAGCCTGAGTTCTGAGTGAAGCATGGATATGTGCATTCAACCTGAGTCCTGAGAGAAGAAGCATTGGCCTATGATTTCAGTCTGAGACCTGAGAGAAGCATGGACCGGTCAGTTCTGTCTGAAGTCTTAGAAAAGCATGGAGCTTTGGGTTTAGCCTGAGTCCTATGAGAAGAAGCACAGAGTTCTAAGTTCATCCTGAGTTCTGAGAGAAGCATGGAGCTGTCAGTTCAGTCAGAGGCCAGATAGAAGCAAGGCATTTTGAAGTTAGCCCGAGTCCTAGGAGAAGAAGCATAGAGTTGTGAGTTCAACCTGAGTCCTGAGAGGAGCATGGAGCTGTGAGTTCAGCCTGACTCCTTAGAGAAGAAGACTGGAGCTGTGAGTTCAACCTGAGTCTTAAGAGAAGAAGCGAGGAGTTGTGAGTTCAGCCTGAGTTCTGAGTGAAGCATGGAGATGTGAGTTCATCCTGATTCCTGAAAGAAGAATCATTGACCTGTGAGTTCAGCCCGAGACCTGAGAGCAGCTTGGAGCTGTCAGTTCAGTCTAAAGCCTGAGAGAAGCAGGGACCTGCCTTTCAGTCTGATGCCTGAAAGAAGCATGGAGATGACAGTTCAGTCTGAAGCCTTAGAAAAGCATGGAGCTTTAGGTTTAGCTTGAATCCTACGAGATGAAGCATAGAATTCTATGTTCATCCTGAGTTCTGAGAGAAGCATGGAGCTGTCAGTTCACTCTGAAGCCTGAAAGAAGCAAGTGCTTTGAGTTTAGCCAGAATCCTCGAAGAAGAAGAAGCATAGAGTTGAGTTCAGCCTGAGTCCTGAGAGAAGCATGGAGCTGTGAGTTCAGCCTGAGTCCTGAGAGAAGCAAGTAGCAGTGAGTTCAGCCTGAGTCCTGAGGAAAGCATGGAGCTGTGAGTTCAACCTCACTCCTTAGACAAGCATAGGATTGTGAGTGCAACCTGAGTCCTAAGAAAAGCACGGAGTTGTGAGTTCAACCTGAGTCCTAAAAGAAGCACTGAGTTGTGAGTTCAGCCTGAATCATGAGAGAAGAAGCATGGAACTGTGAGTTCAGCCTGAGTCCTGAGAGAAGAAGCATGGAGCTGTGATTTCAGCCTGATTCCTGAGTGAAGCATGGACCTGTGAGGTCAACCTGAGTCCTGAGAGAAAAAAGCATGGAACTGTGATTTCAGCAGGATTCCCCAGAGAAGCTGTGAGTTCAGCCTGAGTCCTGAGAGAGAATAAGCTTAGTGCTGTCAGTTCAGCCTGAGACCTGAGAGAAGAAGCACTGACCTGTAATTTCAGCCTGAAATCTGAGAGAAGCATGAAGCTATGGGGTCAATCTGAAGCTTGAGAGAATCATGGAGCTGTCAGTTCAGTCTAAAGCCTGAGAGAAGCAAGGACCTGCCTTTCAGTCTGATGCCTGAAAGAAGCATGGAGCTGACAGTTCAGTCTGAAGCCTTATAAAAGCATGGAGCTTTGGGTTTAGCCTGAGTCCTATGAGATGAAGCATAGAATTCTATGTTCATCCTGAGTTCTGAGAGAAGCATGGAGCTGTCAGTTCACTCTGAAGCCTGAAAGAAGCAAGCACTTTCAGTTTAGCCAGAATCCTTGAAGAAGAAGAAGCATAGAGTTGTGAGTTCAGCCTGAGTCCTGAGAGAAGCATGGAGCTGTGAGTTCAGCCTGAGTCCTGAGAGAAGCAAGCAGCTGTGAGTTCAGCCTGAGTCCTGAGAAAAGCATGGAGCTGTGAGTTCAACCTCACTCCTTAGACAAGCATAGGAATGTGAGTGCAACCTGAGTCCTAAGAAAAGCACGGAGTTGTGAGTTCAACCTGAGTCCTAAGAGAAGCTCTGAGCTGTGAGTTCAGCCTGAATCCTAAGAGAAGAAGCATGGAACTGTGAGTTCAGCCTGAGTCCTGAGAGAAGAAGCATGGAGCTGTGATTTCAGCCTGATTCCTGAGAGAAGCATGGACCTGTGAGGTCAACCTGAGTCCTGAGAGAAAAGGCATGGAACTGTGATTTCAGCATGATTCCCCAGAGAAGCTATGAGTTCAGCCTGAGTCCTGAGAGAGAATAAGCTTAGTGCTGTCAGTTCAGCCTGAGGCCTGTGAGAAGAAGCACAGACCTGTAATTTCAGCGTGAAATCTGAGAGAAACATGAAGCTATGAGGTCAATCTGAAGCGTGAGAGAAGCATGGAGCTGTCAGTTCAGTCTAAAGCCTGAGAGAAGCAAGAAACCACCTTTCAGTCTGATCCCTGAAAGAAGCATGGAGCTGACAGTTCAGTCTGAAGCCTTAGAAAAGCACGGAGCTTTGGGTTTAGCCTGAGTCCTATGAGATGAAGCATAGAGTTCTATGTTCATCCTGAGTTCTGAGAGAATCATGGAGTTGTCAGTTCAGTCTAAAGCCTGAAAGAAGCAAGGTGCTCTGAGTTTAGCCAGAGTCCTCAGAGAAGAAGCATAGAGTTGTGAGTTCAGCCTGAGCCCTGAGAGAAGCATGGAGCTGTGAGTTCAGCATAAGTCCTGAGAGAAGCAAGCAGCTGTGAGTTCAGTCTGAGTCCTGAGAAAAGCATGGAGCTGTGAGTTCAGCCTGAATCCTGAGAGAAGAAGCATGGAACTGTGAGTTCAGCCTGAGTCCTGAGAGAAGAAGCATGGAGCTGTGATTTCAACCTGAGTCCTGAAAGAAAATGCATGGAACTGTGATTTCAGCTTGATTCCCCAGAGAAGCTATGAGCTGTGAGTTCAGCCTGGGTCCTGAGAGAGAATAAGCTTAGCGCTGTCAGTTCAGCCTGAGACCTGAGACAAGAAGCACTGACCTGTAATTTCAGCCTGAATCTGAGAGAAGCATGAAGCTGTGAGGTCAGTCTGAGGTCTAAAAGAAGCATGGAGCTGACAGTTCAGTCTGAAGCCTTAGAAAAGCATAGAGCTTTGGGTTTAGCCTGAGTCCTACGAGACGAAGCATAGAGTTCTGTGTTCATCCTGAGTCCTGAGAGGAGCATGGAGCTGTGAGTTCAGCCTGACTCCTCAGAGAAGAAGACTGGAGCTGTGAATTCAACCTGAGTCTTAAGAGAAGAAGCGATGAGTTGTGAGTTCAGCCTGAGTCCTGAGTGAAGCATGGAGATGTGAGTTCATCCTGATTCCTGAAAGAAGAATCATTGACCAGTGAGTTCAGTCCGAGACCTGAGAGAAGCTTGAAGCTGTCAGTTCAGTCTAAAGCCTGAGAGAAGCAAGGACCTGCCTTTCAGTCTGATGCCTGAAAGAAGCATGGATCTGACAGTTCAGTCTGAAGCCTTAGAAAAGCATGGAGCATTGGGTTTAGCCTGAGTCCTACGAGATGAAGCATAGAGTTCTGTGTTCATCCTGAGTTCTAACAGAAGCATGGAGCTGTCAGTTCACTCTGAAGCCTGAAAGAAGCAAGGCACTTTGAGTTTAGCCAGAGTCCTCGGTGAAGAAGCATAGAGTTGTGAGTTCAGCCTGAGTCCCGAGAGAAGTAAGCAGCTGTGAGTTCAGCCTGAGTCCTCAGAGAAGAAGACTGGAGCTGTGAGTTCAAGCTGAGTCTTAAGAGAAGAAGTGAGGAGCTGTGAGTTCAGCCTAAGTCCTGAGTGAAGCATGGAGATGTGAATTCATCCTGACTCCTGAGAGAAGAAGCATTGACCTGTGAGTTCAGTCCGAGACCTGAGAGAAGCATGGAGCTGTCAGTTCAGTCTGAAACCTAAGAGAATCATGGAGCTGTTAGTTCAGTCTAAAGCCTGAGAGAAGCAAGGAACTGCCTTTCAGTCTGATGCCTGAAAGAAGTATGGTGCTGACAGTTCAGTCTGAAGCCTTAGAAAAGCATGGAGCTTTGGGTTTAGCCTGAGTCCTACGAGATGAAGCATAGAGTTCTTTGTTCATGCTGAGTTCTGAGAGAAGCATGGAGCTGTCAGTTCACTCTGAAGCCTGAAAGAAGCAAGGCACTTTGACTTTAGCCAGAGTCCTCTGAGAAGAAGCACAGAGTTGTGAGTTCAGCCTAAGTCCTGAGAGAAGCATGGAGCTGTGCATTCAGCCTGAGTCCCGAGAGAAGCAAGCAGCTGTGAGTTCAGCCTGAGTCCTGATAAATCCATGGAGCTATGAGTTTAACCTCACTCCTTAGAGAAGCATAAGGGTGTAAGTGCAACCTGAGTCCTAAGAAAAGCACGAAGCTGTGAGTTCAGCCTGAGTCCTGAGAGAAGCATGGGATTGTGAGTTCAACCTGAATCCTAAGAGAAGCACAGAGCTGTGAGTTCAGCCTGAATCCTGAGAGAAGAAGCTTGGAACTGTGAGTTCAGCCTCAGTCTTGAGAGAATAAGTATGGAGCTGTGACTTCAGTCTGATTCCTGTGAGAAGCATGGAGCTGTGAGTTCAGCCTGAGTCCTGGGAGAAGAAGCGAGGAGCTGTGATTTTAGCTGAGTCCTTAGAGAACCATAGGGATGTGAGTTCAACCTGAGTCCTAGGAAAAACACAGAAGTGTGAGATCTGCTTGAGTCCTGAGAGAAGAAGCATGGAACTGTGAGTTCAGCATGAGTCTTGAGAGAAAAACCATGGAACTGTGATTTCAGCATGATTCCCCAGAGAAGCTATGATCTGTGAGTTCAGCCTGAGTCCTGAGAGAGAATAAGCTTAGCATTGTCAGTTCAGCCTGAGACCTCAGAGAAGAAGCATTGACCTGTAATTTCAGTCTCAACTCTAAGAGAAGCATGACGCTGTGAGGTCAATCTGAAACCTGAGAGAAGCATGGAGCTGTGACTTTAGCCTGAGTCATGCAGAATGAAAAGAAGCATGGAGTCATAAGCTCATCCTAAGTACTGAGAGATGCATGGAGCTGTGAATTTAGTCTGACGCCTGAGAGAAGCAAGGAGCTGTGGGTTTTGCCTGAGTCCTACAGAAAGAGAAGTATGGAGTTTTAAGCTCATCCCGAGTCCTGGGAGAAGCATGCACCTGTGACTTCAGCCTGAGTCCTCAGGAAAACATGGAACTGTGAGTTCAGTCTGAGTGCTGAGTGAAATATAGAGCTGTGAGTTCATTCTGATGCCTGAGAGAAGAAGTTTGGTGCTGGTAGCTTAGCCTGAGACCTGAGAGAAGATGCATTGACCTGTGAGTTCAGCTGAACTCCTGAGAGAAGCATGCAGCCGTGAGCTCATTCTGAGGCCTGAAAGAAGCATGGAGTTCATCCTGAGTCCTGACAGAAGCAAGGAGCTGTGAGTTCAGTCTGAAGCCAGGAAGAAACATGGAAATGAGATGTTAGCCTGAGTCCTGAAATAAACATGGATCTCAGAGCTCAGCATGATTGCTAACAGAAGCATGGAACTGTGAGTTCAGCCTGAGTCATCAGACAAGCATGGAGCTGTGAGCTCAGCCAGAGTCCTGAGAAAAGAAACGATTCATGAGTGCAGCCTGAGGCATGAGAGAAGCATGGAGCTATGAGTTCATCCTGAGTCCCGAGAGAAGCATGGAGCTATGAGATCAGCCCAAATCCTAAGGGAAGCATGGAGCTGTGAATTCAGCCTGAGTCCTGAGAGAAGAAGTGAGGAGCTGTGATTTTAGCTTGAGTCCTTAGAGAAGCATAGGGATGTGAGTTCAACCTGAGTCCTAAGAAAAGCACAGAGCTGTGAGTTCAGCTTGAGTCCTGAGAGAAGAATTGGGTTCTGAGTTCAGACATTGTCCTGAGTGAAGAATCAAGAAGCTGTGAGTTCTGCATGAGCCCTGGGTGAAGAATGGAGCTGTGAGATCAACCTGAATCCTGGGAAAAGCATGGAGCTGTAAGTTCAGTCTGAGTAATGAGAGAAGCATGGAGCTGTGACTTCAACCTGAGTCGTAAGAGAAGAAGTGAGGAGTTGTGAGTTCAGCCTGAGTCCTGAGTGAAGCATGGAGATGTGAGTTCAGCCTGAGTCCTGAGAGAAGAAGCATTGACCTGTGAGTTCAGCCTGAGACCTGGGAGAAGCATGGAGCTGTCAGTTCAGTCAGAAGCCTGAGAAAATCATGAAGCTGTTAGTTCAGTCTAAAACCTGAGAGAAGCAAGGAACTGCTCTTCAGTCTGATGCCTGAAAGAAGCATGCAGCTGTCAGTTCAGTCTGAAGTCTTAGAAAATCATTGAGCTTTGGGTTTAGCCTGAGTCCTACGTGCAGAAGCATAGAGTTCTACATTCATCCTGATTCCTGACAGAAACATGGAGCTGTGAATTCAGTCTGAAGCCTGGGAGAAACATGGAACTGAGAGGTTAGCCTGAGTCCTGAAAGAAACATGGAGCTCAGAGCTCAGCATGATTCCTAACAGAAGCATGGAACTGTGAGTTCAGCCAGAGTCATGAGAGAAGCATGGAGCTGTGAGTTCAGCCAGAGTCCTGAGAAAAGTAAGGATTCATGAGTGCAGCCTGCCATGAGAGAAGCATGGAGCTATGCATTCAGCCTGAGTCCCGAGAGAAACATGGAGCTGTGAGATCAGTCCGAATCCTAAGGGAAGCATGGAGCTGTGAGTGCAGTCTGAGTTTTGAGAAAATACGCATAGAGCTCTGAGTTCAGCCTCAGTCATGAGGCATTAAGCATGGAGCTGTGACTTCTGCCTGATTCCTGAGAGAAGCATGAGCTGTGAGTTCAGCCTGAGTCCTGAGAGAAGAAGCAAGGAGCTGTGATTTTAGCTTGAGTCCTGAGAGAAGCATTAGGTTCTGAGTTCAGACATTGTCCTGAGTGAAGAATCATGAAGCTCTGAGTTCTTCATGAGCCCTGGGTGAAGAATGGAGCTTGTGAGATCAGCCTGAATCTTGGGAGAAGCATGGAGCTGTCAGTTCAGTCTGAGTCCTGAGAGAAGCATGGAGCTATAAGTTCAACCTGAGTCTTAAGAGAAGAAGCGAGGAGTTGTGAGTTCAGCCTGAGACCTGAGAGAAGCATGGAGCTGTCAGTTCAGTCTGAATCCTGAGAGAAGCAAGGAACTGCCATTCAGTCTGATGCCTGAAAGAAGCATGGAGTTGCCAGTTCTGTCTGAAGTCTTAGAAAAAGCATGGAGCTTTGGGTTTAGCCTGAGGCCTACGAGATGAAGCGTAGAGTTCTGCTTTCATCTTGAGTTCTGAGAGAAGCATGGAGGTATAATTTCACTCTGAAATCTGAAAGAAGCAAGGTGCATTGAGCTTAGCCTGAGTCCTAGGAGAAGAAGCAGTAGAGTTGTGAGTTCAGCCTGAGTCCTGAGAGAAGCATAGAGCTGTGAGTTCAACCTCACTCCTTAGAGATGCATAGCGGTGTGAGTGCAACCTGAGTCCTAAGAAAAGCATGGAGCTGTGATTTCAGCCTGAATCCTGAGAGAATAAGCATGGAACTGTTCAGCCTCAGTCTAGAGAGAGAATAAGCATGCAGCTGTGACTTCAGCCAGATTCCTGAGAGAAGCATGGTGCTGTGAGTTCAGCTGAGTCCTGAGAGAAGAAGCGAGGAGCTGTGATTTTAGCTTGATTCCTTAGAGAAGCATAGGGATGTGAGTTCAACCTGAGTCCTAAGAAAAGCACAAAGCTGTGAGTTCAGCTTGAGTCCTGAGAGAAGCATTGGGTTCTGAGTTCAGACATTGTCCTGAGTGAAGAATCAAGAAGCTGTGAGTTCTGCATGAGCCCTGGGTGAAGAATGGAGCTGTGAGATCAGCCTGAATCCTAGGGAAAGCATGGAGTTGTGATTTAATTCTGAGTCCTGAGAGAAGCATGGAGCTTTGAGTTCAATCTGAGTCTTCAAACAAGTGTGCAGCTGTGAGTTCAGCCAGAGTCCTGAGAGAAGCATGAAGCTTTGAGTTCAGTCTGAGTCTTCACACAAGCAAGCAGCTGTGAGTTCAGCCATAGTCCTGAGAGAAGCATGGAGCTGTCAGTTGAACCTGAGACCTGAGAAAAGCATGGAGCTCTGAGTTTAACCTGAGTCTTAAGAGAAGGAGCGAGGAGTTGTGAGTTCAGCCTGACTTCTGAGAGAATCATGGAGCTGTTAGTTGAGTCTAAAGCCTGAGAGAAGCAAGGAGCTGCAGTTCAGTCTGATGCCTGAAAGAAGCATGGAGCTATCAGTTCAGCCTAAAGCCTTAGAAAAGCATGGAGTTTTGGGTTTAGCCTGAGTCCTACGAGAAGAAGCATAGAGTCCTACGTTCTTCTAGCGTTCTGAGAGAAGCATGTCAGTTCAGTCTGAAGCCTTAGAGAAACATAGGGGTGTGTGTTCAATCTAAATCCTAAGAAAAGCACAGAGCTGTGAGTTCAGCCTGAGTCCTGAGAGAAGCATGGGGGTGTGAGTTCAGACGTAGTTCTGAGAGAAGAAGCTTGAAGCTGTGAGTTCTGCATGAGCCCTGAGAGAAGAATGGAGATGTGAGTTCAACCTGAATCCTGAAAAAAGCATGGAGCTGTGTGCTCAGTCTGAGTCCTGAGAAAAGCATGAAGCTGTGAGTTCAGCTTGAGTCCAGGGAGAAGCATGGAGCTGTAAGTTCAACCTCACTCCTTAGAGAAGCATAGGGGGAGTGAGTTCAACCTGAGTCCTAAGACAAGAAGCATAGAGTTCTAAGTTCATCCTGAGTTCTGAGAGAAGCATGGAGCTGTCAGTTTAGTCTGAAGCCTGAAAGAAGTAAGGCGCTTTGACTTTAGCCTGAGTCCTAGAACAAGAAGCATAGAGTTATCAGTTCAGCTTGAGTCCTGAGAGAAGCATGGAGCTGTGAGTTAAGCCTGAGTCCTGAGAGAAGCAAGGAGCAGTGAGTTCAGCCTGAGTCCTGAGAAAACCATGGAGCTGTGAGTTCAGCCTCAATCCTTAGAGAATCATAGGGGTGTGAGTGTAGCCTGAGTCCTAAGAAAAGCACAGAGCTGTGAGTTCAGCCTGAGTCCTTAGAGAAGCATGGGTGTGTGAGTTCAACCTGAGTCCTAAGAGAAGAAGCATAGAGTTCTATGTTCATCCTGAGTTCTGAGAAAAGCATGGAACAGTTCAGTCTGAAGCCTGAAAGAAGCAAGGTGCTTTCAGTTTAGCCTGAGTCCTAGGAGAAGAAACATAGAGTTGTGAGTTCAACCTGAGTCCTGAGACAAGCAAGGAGCTATGAGTTCAGCTTGAGTCCTTAGAGAAACATAGAGATGTGAGTTCAACCTGAGTCCTATGAAAAGCACAGAGTTGTGAGTTCATCCTGACTCCTGAGAGAAGCATGGGAAGGTGAGTTCAGACATAGTCCAGAGTGAAGAGGAATGAAGCTGTGAGTTCTTCATGAACCCTGAGAGAAGAATGGAGCTGTGACTTCAACCTGAATCCTGAGGAAAGCATGGAGCTGTGATTTCAGTCTGAGTCCTTAGAGAAGCATGGAGCTGGGAGTTCAGCCTGAGTCCTGAGTGAAGAATGGAGTTGTGTGTTCATCCCAAGTCCTGAGAGAATAAGCTTAACACTGTCAGTTCAGCCTGAGACCTGAGAGAAGAAGCATTGATCTGTGATTTCAGACTGAGCCCTAAGAGAAGCATGGAGCTGTGGAATTTGTCTGAGTCCTACTGAAAGAGATGAAATATGGAGTTTTAAGCTCATCCTGAGTCCTGGGACAAGCATGTACCTGTGAATTCAGCCTGAGTCCTGATTAAAATATGTAACTGTGAGTTCAGTCTGAGCGGCAAGTGAAGCATGGAGTTGTGAATTCATCCTGATGCCTGAGAAAAGAAGCTTGGAGCTATTAGTTCAGCCTGAGACCTGAGAGAAGCATGGAGTTGTCAGTTGAACCTGAGACCTGAGAAAAGCATGGAGCTCTGAGTTTAACCTGAGTCTTAAGAGAAGGAGCGAGGAGTTGTGAGTTCAGCCTGACTTCTGAGAGAATCATGGAGCTGTTAGTTCAGTCTAAAGCCTGAGAGAAGCAAGGAGCTGCAGTTCAGTCTGATGCCTGAAAGAAGCATGGAGCTGTCAGTTCAGCCTGAAGCCTTAGAAAAGCATGGAGTTTTGGGTTTAACCTGAGTCCTACGAGAAGAAGCATAGAGTCCTACGTTCTTCTGGCATTCTGAGAGAAGCATGTCAGTTCAGTCTGAAGCCTTAGAGAAACATAGGGGTGTGTGTTCAATCTGAATCCTAAGAAAAGCACAGAGCTGTGAGTTCAGCCTGAGTCCTGAGAGAAGCATGGGGGTGTGAGTTCAGACGTAGTTCTGAGAGAAGAAGCTTGAAGCTGTGAGTTCTACATGAGCCCTGAGAGCAGAATGGAGATGTGAGTTCAACCTGAATCCTGAAAAAAGCATGGAGCTGTCTGCTCAGTCTGAGTCCTGAGAAAAGCATGAAGCTGTGAGTTCAGCTTGAGTCCAGAGAGAAGCATGGAGCTGTAAGTTCAACCTCACTCTTTAGAGAAGCATAGGGGGAATGAGTTCAACCTGAGTCCTAAGACAAGAAGCATAGAGTTCTAAGTTCATCCTGAGTTCTGAGAGAAGCATGGAGCTGTCAGTTTAGTCTGAAGCCAGAAAGAAGCAAGGTGCTTTGACTTTAGCCTGAGTCCTAGAACAAGAAGCATAGAGTTATCAGTTCAGCTTGAGCCCTGAGAGAAGCGTGGAGCTGTGAGTTAAGCCTGACTCCTGAGAGAACCAAGGAGCAGTGAGTTCAGCCTGAGTCCTGAGAAAACCATGGAGCTGTGAGTTCAACCTCACTCCTTAGAGAATCATAGGGGTGTGAGTGTAGCCTGAGTCCTAAGAAAAGCACAGAGCTGTGAGTTCAGCCTGAGTCCTTAGAGAAGCATGGGTGTGTGAGTTTAACCTGAGTCCTAAGAGAAGCATAGAGCTGTGAGTTCAGCCTGAATGCTGAGAGAAGAAGCATGGAACTGTGAGTTCAGCCTGAGTCCTGAGAGAAGAAGCATGCAGTTGTGATTTCAGCCTGATTCCTGAGTGAAGCATAGAGCTGTGAGTTCAGCCTGAGTCCTGAGAAAGAAAGCATAGATCTGTGATTTCAGCATGATTCCCCAGAGAAGCTATGAGCTGTGAGTTCAGCCTGAGTCCTGAGAGAGAATAAGCTTATCGCTGTCAGTTCAGCCTGAGACCTGTGAGAAGCATTGACCTGTAATTTCAGCCGGAGCTTTGAGAGATGACTGAAGCTGTGAGGTCAGTCTGACTCCCGATAGAAGCATGGAGCTGTGGGTTTAGCCTGAGTCCTACAGAAAGAAAAGAAGCATTGAGTTTTAAACTCATACTGAGTCCTGGGAGAAGCATGTACCTGTGACTTCAGCCTGAGTCCTCAGGGAAACATGGAATTGTGAGTTCAGTCTGAGTGCTGAGTGAAGTATGGAGCTGTGAGTTCATCCTGATGCCTGAGAAAAGAAGACTGGTGCTGTTAGTACAGCCTGAGACCTGAGAGAAGATGCATTCACCTGTGGTTCAGCTCAAGTTCTGAGAGAAGCATGGAGCTGTGAGCTCATTCTGAGGCCTTAAAGAAGCACGGAGTTCATCCTGAGTCCTGATGGAAGCATGGAGCTGTGAGTTCAGTCTGAAGCCTGGGAGAAACATGGAACTGAGAGGTTAGCCTGAGTCCTGAGAAAAGCGAGGATTCATGAGTGCAGCCTGAGTCCTGAGAGAAGCATGGAGCTATGAGTTCAGCCTGAGTCCCAAGAGAAGCATGGAGCTGTGGGATCAGCCCAAGTTCTAAGGGAAGCATGGAGCTCTGAGTGCAGTCTGAGTTCTGAGAGAAGAAGCGATAAGCTGTGATTTCAGCTTGAGTCCTTAAAGAAGCATACAGATGTGAGTTCAACCTGAGTCCTAAGAAAAGCAGAGACCTGTGAGTTCAGCCTGAGTCCTGAGAGAAGCATTGGGTTCTGAGTTCAGACATAGGCTTGAGTGAAGAAGCATGAAGCTGTGAGTTCTGCGTGACCCCTGGGTGAAGAATTGAGCTGTGAGTTCAGGCTGAATCTTGGGAAAAGCATGCAACTGTGAGTTCAGTCTGAGTCCTGAGAGAAGCATGGAGCTGTGAGTTCAGCCTGAATCTTCAGAGAAGCATGCAGCTGCAAGTTCAGCCTGAGTTCTGAGAGAAACGTGGAGCTGTCAGTTGAGCCTGAGTCCAGAGAAAAGCATGGAGCTGTGAGTTCAGCCTGAGTCTTAAGAGAAGAATCGAGGAATTGTGAGTTCTGCCTGAGTCCTGAGTGAAGCATGGAGATGTGAGTTCATCCTGAGTCCTGAAAGAAGAAGCATTGACCTGTGACTTCAGCCCAAGACCTAAGAGAAGCATTGAACTGTTAGTTCAGTCTAACACCTGAGAGAAGCAAGGAACAGCATTTCAGTCTGATGCCTGAAAGAAGCATGGATTTGTAAGTTCAGTCTGAAGACTTAGAAAAGCATGGAGCTTTCGGGTTTAGCCTGAGTCCTAGGAGAAGACGTATAGAGTTGTGAATTTAGCATGAGTCCTGAGGGAGACATGGAGTGATGAGTTCAGCCTGAGTCCTGAGAGAAGTAAGGAGCTGTGAGTTCATCCTGAGTCCTGAGAAAAGTGAGGGAGGATTTATGAGTGCAGCCTGAGTCATGAGAGAAGAAGTGAGGAGCTGTGATTTTAGCTTGAGTCCTTAGAGAAGCATTGGGATGTGAGTTCAACCTGAGCCCTAAGAAAAGCACAGAGCTGTGAGTTCAGATTGAGTCCTGAGAGAAGCAGTGGGTTCTCAATTCAGACATTGTTATGAGTGAGGAATCATGAAGCTGTGAGTTCTGCATGAGCCCTGGGTGAAGAATGGAGCTGTGAGATTAGCCTGAATCCTGGAAAAAGCAAGGAGCTGTGAGTCCAGTCTGAGTCCTGAGAGAAGCCTGGAGCTGTGAGTTCAGCCTGAGTCCTGACAGAAACATGGAGCTGTGAGATCAGCCTGAGTCCTCAGAGAAGAAGAATTGAGCTGTGACTTCAACCTGAGTCTTAAGAGAAGAAGCATAGAGTTGTGAGTTCAGCCTGAGTCCCAAGAGTAGCATGCAGCTGTGAGTTCATCCTGAGTCCAGAGAGAAACGAGGAGCTGTGGGTTCAGTCTGAGTCCTTAGAGAAGCATGGAGCTGTGAGTTCAGCCTGAGTCCTGAGAGAAGAAGAATGGAGCTATTCTGAGTACAGACATTGTCCTGAGTTAAGAATCAAGAGGCTGTGAGTTCTGCATGAGCCCTGGGGGAAGAATGAAGCTGTGAGATCAGCCTGAATCCTGGGAAAAGCATGGACCTGTGAGTTCAGTCTGAGTTATGAGAGAAGCATGGAGCTATAAGTTCAACCTGAGTCTTAAGAGATCAAGCGAGGAGTTGTGAGTTCAGCCTGAGTCCTGAGTGAAGCATGGAGATGTGAGTTCAGCCTGATTCCTGAGAGTAGAAGCATTGACCTGTGAGTTCAGCCCGAGACCTGAGAGAAGCATAGACCTGTCAGTTCAGTCTGAAGCCTGAGAGAATCATAGAGCTGTTAGTTCAGTCTAAACCCTGAGAAAAGCAAGGAACTGCCTTTCATTCTGATGCCTGAAAGATGCATGGAGCTGTCAGATCAGTCTGAAGCCTTAGAAGGGCATAGAGCTTTGGGTTTAGCCTGAGTTCTATGAGAAGAAGCATAGAGTTCTATGTTCATCCTGAGTTCTGAGAAAAGCATGGAACAGTCAGTTCAGTCTGAAGCCTGAAAGAAGCAAGGCACTTTCAGTTTAGCCTGAGTCCTAGGAGAAGAAGCATAGAGTTGTGAGTTCAGCCTGAGTCCTGAGACAAGCGGACCTATGAGTTCAGCTTGAGTCCTTAGAGAAACATAGAGATGTGAGTTCAACCTGAGTCCTATGAAAAGCACAGAGTTGTGAGTTCATCCTGACTCCTGAGAGAAGCATGGGAGGGTGAGTTCAGACATAGTCCTGAATGAAGAAGAATGAAGCTGTGAGTTCTTCATGAACCCTGAGAGAAGAATGGAGCTGTGACTTCAACCTGAATCCTGAGAAAAGCATGGAGCTGTGATTTCAGTCTGAGTCCTTAGAGAAGCATGGAGCTGTGAGTTCAGCCTGAGTCCTGAGTGAAGAATGGAGTTATGTGTTCATCCCGAATCCTGAGAGAATAAGCTTAACGCTGTCAGTTCAGCCTGAGACCTGAGAGAAGAAACATTGATCTGTGATTTCAGACTGAGCCCTAAGAGAAGCATGGAGCTGTGGGAGTTGCCTGAGTCCTACTGAAAGAGACGAAATATGGAGTTTTAAGCTCATCCTGAGTCCTGGGACAAGCATGTACCTGTGAATTCAGCCTGAGTCCTGATTAAAATATGTAACTGAGTTCAGTCTGAGTGCCGAGTGAAGCATTGAGTTGTGAATTCATCCTGATACCTGAGAAAAGAAGCTTGGAGCTATTAGTTCAGCCTGAAACCTGAGTGAAGATGCATTGACCTGTGAGTTCAACTGAACTCCTAAGAGAAGAATGGAGCTGCGAGCTCAGTTTGAGCCATGAAAGAAGCATGGAGTTCATCCTGAGTCCTGAAAGAAGCATGGAGCTGTGTTCAGTCCGAAGCCTGGGAGAAACATGGAAATGAGAGCTTAGCCTGAGTCCTGAAAGAAACATGGAGCTGAGAGCTCAGCCCAAATCTGAAGGGAAGCATGGAGCTGTGAGTGCAGTCTGAGTTCTGAGAGAAGCACCGAGCTGTGAGTCCAGCCTCAGTCCTGAAAGAATAAGCATGGAGCTGTGATTTATGCCTGATTTCTGTGAGAAGCATTGAGCTGTGATTTTGGCCTGAACCCTAGGAGAATCATGGAACTGTAAGTTCAGTCTGAAGCCTGTGAGAAACATGGAACAGAGAGGTTAGCCTGAGTCCTGAAAGAAACATGGAGCTCAGAGCTCAGCCTGATTCCTAACAGAAGCATGGAGCTGTGAGTTCAGCCTGAGTCATGAGAGAAGCATGAAGCTGTGAGTTCAGCCTGAGTCCTGAGAAAAGAGAAGATTTATGAGTGCAACCTGAGTCATGAGAGAAGCATGGACCTATGAGTTCAGCCTGAGTCCTGAGAGAAGCATGGAGCTGTGAAATCAGTCTGAATGCTAAGGGAAACATGAAGCTATGGGTGCAGCCTGAGTCCTGAGAAAAGCATTGGGTTCTGAGTTCAGACATAGGCTTGAGTGAAGAAGCATGAAGCTGTTAGTTCTGCATGACCTCTGGGTGAAGAATTGAGCTGTGAGTTCAGCCTGAATCTTGGCAAAAGCATGCAACTGTGAGTTCAGTCTGAGTCCTGAGAGAAGCATGGAGCTGTGAGTTCAGCCTGAGTCTTCAGAGAAGCATGCAGCAGTGAGTTCAGCCTGAGTCCTGGGAAAAGCATGGACCTGTGAGTTCAGTCTGAGTTATGAGAGAAGCATGGAGCTGTGAGTTCAGCCTGAGTCTTAAGAGAAGAATCAAGGAATTGTGAGTTCTGCCTGAGTCCTGAGTGAAGCATGGAGATGTGAGTTCATCCTGAGTCCTGAGAGAAGAAGCATTGACCTGTGACTTCAGCCCAAGACCTGAGAGAAACATTGAGCTGTTAGTTCAGTCTAACACCTGAGAGAAGCAAGGAACTGCATTTCAGTCTGATGCCTGAAAGAAGCATGGATCTGTAAGTTCAGTCTGAAGACTTAGAAAAGCATGGAGCATCGGGTTTAGCCTGAGTCCTAGGAGAAGAAGTATAGAGTTGTGAATTTAGCATGAGTCCTGAGGGAGATATGGAGTGATGAGTTCAGCCTGAGTCCTGAGAGAAGCAAGGAGCTGAGAGTTCATCCTGAGTCCTGAGAAAAGTGAGTATTTATGAGTGCAGCCTGAGTCATGAGAGAAGCATGGAGCTGTGAGTTCAGCCTGAGTCCTGAAAGAAGCATGGAGCTGTGAGTGCAGTCTGAGTTCAGGGAGAAGAAGCATAGAGCTCTGAGTTCCGCCTCAGTCTTGAGAAAATAAGCATGGAGCTGTGACTTCAGCCTCATTCCTGAGAGACGCATGGAGCTGTGAGTTCAGCCTGAGTCCTGAGAGAAGTGAGGAGCTGTGATTTTAGCTTGAGTCCTTAGAGAAGCATAGGGATGTGAGTTCAACCTGAGTCCTAAGAAAAGCACAGAGTTGTGAGTTCAGATTAAGTCCTGAGAGAAGCATTGGGTTCTCAATTCAGACATTGTTATGAGTGAGGAATCATGAAACTGTGAGTTCTGCATGAGCCCTGGGTGAAGAATGGAGCTGTGAGATTAGCCTGAATCCTGGAAAAAGCATGGAGCTGTGAGTTCAGTCTGAGTTCTGAGAGAAGCCTGGAGCTGTGAGTTCAGCCTGAGTTCTGACAGAAACATGGAGCTGTGAGTTCAGTCTGAGTCCTCAGAGAAGAAGAATTGAGCTGTGACTTCAACCTGAGTCTTAAGAGAAGAAGCATAGAGTTGTGAGTTCAGCCTGAGTACTGAGAGTAGCATGCGGCTGTGAGTTCATCCTGAGTCCCGAGAGAAATGAGGAGCTGTGAGTTCAGCCTGAGTCCTGAGAGAAGAAGAATGGAGCTGTTCTGAGTACAGACATTGTCCTGAGTTAAGAATCAAGAGGCTGCGAGTTCTGCATGAGCCCTGGGGAAAGAATGGAGCGGTGAGATCAGCCTGAATCCTCGTAAAAGCATGGAGCTGTGAGTTCAGTCTGAGTTATGAGAGAAGCATGGAGCTGTAAGTTCAACCTGAGTCTTAAGAGATCAAGCGAGGAGTTGTGAGTTCAGCCTGAGTCCTGAGTGAAGCATGGAGATGTGAGTTCAGCCTGATTCCTGAGAGAAGAAGCATTGATCTGTGAGTTCAGCCTGAGACCTGAGAGAAGCATAGACCTGTCAGTTCAGTCTGAAGCCTGAGAGAATCATAGAGCTGTTAGTTCAGTCTAAACCTTGAGAGAAGCAAGGAACTGCCTTTCATTCTGATGCCTGAAAGAAGCATGGAGCTGTCAGATCAGTCTGAAGCCTTAGAAGGATATAGAGCTTTCAGTTTAGCCTGAGTCCTAGGAGAAGAAGCATAGAGTTGTGAGTTCAGCCTGAGTCCTGAGACAAGCAAGGAGCTATGAATTCAGCTTGAGTCCTTAGAGAAACATAGAGATGTGAGTTCAACCTGAGTCCTATGAAAAGCACAGAGTTGTGAGTTCATCCTGACTCCTGAGAGAAGCATGGGAGGGTGAGTTCAGACATAGGCCTGAGTGAAGAGGAATGAAGCTATGATTTCTTCATGAACCCTGAGAGAAGAACGGAGCTGTGATTTCAACCTGAATCCTGAGAAAAGCATGGAGCTGTGATTTCAGTCTGAGTCCTTAGAGAAGCATGGAGCTGTGAGTTCAGCCTGAGTCCTGAGTGAAGAATGGAGTTGTGTGTTCATCCTGAGTCCTGAGAGAATAAGCTTAATGCTGTCAGTTAAGCCTGAGACCTGAGAGAAGAAGCATTGATCTGTGATTTCAGACTGAGCCCTAAGAGAAGCATGGAGCTGTGGGAGTTGCCTGAGTCCTACTGAAAGAGACGAAATATGCAGTTTTAAACTCATCCTGAGTCCTGGGAAAAGCATGTACCTGTGAATTCAGCCTGAGTCCTGATTAAAATATGTAACTGTGAGTTCAGTCTGAGTGCCGAGTGAAGCATGGAGTTGTGAATTCATCCTGATGCCTGAGAAAAGAAGCTTGGAGCTATTAGTTCAGCCTGAGACCTGAGTGAAGATGCATTGACCTGTGAGTTCAGCTGAACTCCTGAGAGAAGAATGGAGCTGCAAACTCAGTCTGAGCCATGAAAGAAGCACGGAGTTCATCCTAAGTCCTGAAAGAAGCATGGAGCTGTGTTCAGTCTGAAGCCTGGGAGAAACATGGAAATGAGAGCTTAGCCTGAGTCCTGAAAGAAACATGGAGCTGAGAGCTCAGCCCAAATCTGAAGGGAAGCATGGAGCTGTGAGTGCAGTCTGAGTTCTGAGAGAAGCACAGAGCTGTGAGTCCAGCCTCAGTCCTGAAAGAATAAGCATGGAGCTGTGATTTATTCCTGATTCCCGTGAGAAGCATTGAGCTGTGATTTCGGCCTGAACCCTAAGAGAATCATGGAGCTGTAAGTTCAGACTGAAGCCTGGGAGAAACATGGAACCAAGAGATTACCTTGAGTCCTGAAAGAAACATAGAGCTCAGAGCTCAGCCTGATTCCTAACAGAAGCATGGTGCTGTGAGTTCAGCCTGAGTCATGAGAGAAGCATGAAGCTGTGAGTTCAGCCTGAGTCCTGAGAAAAGAGAAGATTTATGAGTGCAGCCTGAGTCAGGAGAGAAGCATGGACCTATGAGTTCAGCCTGAGTCCTGAGAAAAGAGAAGATTTATGAGTGCAGCCTGAGTCAGGAGAGAAGCATGGACCTATGAGTTCAGCCTGAGTCCTGAGAGAAGCATGGAGCTGTGAAATCAGCCTGAATCCTAAGGGAAACATCGAGCTATGGGTGCAGTCTGAGTTCTGAGAGAAGAATCATAGAGCTCTGAGTTCAGCTTCAGTCTTGAGAGAATAAACATGGAGTTGTGACTTCAGCTTGATCCCCAAGAGAAGCATGGAGCTGTGACTTCAGCCTGAGTCCTGACAGAAGAAGCATGGAGCTTTGATTTCAGCCTGAGTTGTGACAGTAGGATGAAGCTGTGAGTTCAGCCTGAGTCCTGAGAGAAGAAGCGAAGAGCTATGATTTCAGTCTGAGTCCTTAGAGAAGCATAGGGATGTGAGTTCAAACTGAGTCCTAAGAAGAGCACAGAGATTTGGGTTCAATCTGAGTCCTCAGAGAAGTATGGGAGGGTGAGTTTAGTCCTGAGTGAAGAAGCATGAAGCTTTGAGTTCTTCATCAGCCCTGAGTAAAGAATGGAGCTGTGTCTTCAACCTGAATTTCTAGAAAAGCATGGAGCTGTAAGTTCAGTCTGAGTCCTGAGAGAAGCATGGAGCTGTGAGTTCAGCCTGAGTCTTGAGTGGAGCATGGAGTTGTGTGTTCATCCTGTGTCCTGAGAGAATAAGCTTAGCGCTGTCAGTTCAGCCTGAGACCTGAGAGAAGAAGTACTGACCTGTGATTTCAGATTGAGCCCTAAGAGAAGCATAGATATGTGAGGTCAGTCTGAAGCCTGAGAGAAGCATGGAGCTGTGAGTTCAGCCTGAGTCCTGAGAGAAGCATGGAGCTGTGAGATCAGCCCGAATCCTAAGAGAAGCATGGAGCTGTGAGTGCAGTCTGAGTTCTGAGAGAAGACGCATAGAGCTCTGAGTTCAGCCGCAGTGTTGAGAGAATAAGCATGGAGCTGTGACTTCAGCCTGATTCCAAAAAAGAAGCATGAAGCTGTGACTTCAGCCTGAGTACTGAGAGAAGAAGCATGGAGCTGTGATTTCAGCCTGAGTCATGACAGTAGGACAAAGCTGTGAGTTCAGTCTGAGTCCTTAGAGAAGAATAGGGATGTGAGTTCAACCTGAGCCCTAAGAAGTGCACAGAGCTGTGGGTTCAGCCTGAGTAGTCAGAGAAGCATGGGAGGGTGAGTTTAGACATAGTCCTGAGTGAAGAAGCATTAAGCTTTGAGTTCTTCATGAGCCCTGAGAGAAGAATGCAGCTGTGTCTTCAACCTGAATCCTGAGAAAAGCATGGAGCTGTGAGATCAGTCTGAGTCCTGAGAGACGCATAGAGCTGTGAGTTCAGCCTGAGTCCTGAGTGAAGCATGGAGTTGTGTGTTCATCCTGTGTCCTGAGAGAACAAACTTAGCGCTGTCAGTTCAGCCTGAGACCTGAGAGAAGAAGCACTGACCTGTAATTTCAGCCTGCGCTCTGAAAGAAGCATGAATCTGTGAGGTCAGTCTGAAGCCTGAGAGAAGCATAGAGCTGTGGGGTTTAGCCTGAGTCCTACAGAAAGAGGAGCATGCAGTCGTAAGCTCATCCTAAGTCCTGAGAGATGCATGGAGCTTGTGAGTTCAGTCTGAAGCCTGGGAGAAGCAAGGAGCTGTGGGTTTTGCCTGAGTCCCACAGAAAGAGAAGAAGTATGGAATTTTAAGCTCATCCTGAGTCCTGGGAGAAGCATGTACATGTGACTTCAGCCTGAGTCCTGAGGGAAACATGGCACTGTGAGTTCAGTCTGAGTGATGAGTGAAGTATGGAGCTGTGAGTTCATCCTGATGCCTGAGAGAAGACGCTTCGTGCTATCAGTTCAGCCTGAGACTTGAGAGAAAGTGCATTGACCTGTGAGTTCAGCTCATGTCCTGAGAGAAGTATGGAGCTGTGAGCTCATTTTAAGGCCTGAAAGAAGCATGGAGTTCATCCTGAGTCCTGACAGAAGCATGGAGCTGTGAGTTCAGTCTGAAGCCTGGGAGAAACATGGAAGTGAGAGGTTAGCCTGAGTCCTGAAAGAAACATGGAGCTGAGAGTTCAGCCTAATTCCTAGCAGAAGCATGGAGCTGTGAGTTCAGCCTGAGTTAAGAGAGAAGCATGGAGCTGTGAGTTCATCCTGAGTCCTGAGAAAAGTGAGGATTTTTGAGTGCAGCCTGAGTCATGAGAGAAGCACGGAGCTGTGAGTTCAGCCTGAGTCCTGATAGAAGCATGGAGCTGTGAGATCAGCCTATATTCTAAGAGAAGCATGGAGCTGTAAGTGCAGTCTGAGTTCTGAGAGAAGAAGCATAGAGCTCTGAGTTCAGCCTCAGTCATGAGAGAATAAGCATGGAGCTGTGACTTCAGCCTGAGTCATGACAGTAGGATGGAGCTGTGAGTTCAGCTTGAGTCCTGAGAGAAGAAGCGAGGAGCCATGATTTCAGTCTGAGTCCTTAGAGAAGCATAGGGATGTGAGTTCAGCCTGAGTCCTTAGAGAAGCATGGGAGGGTGGGTTCAGACATAGTCCTGAGTGACGAAGCATGAAGCTTTGAGTTCTTCATGAACCCTGAGAGAAGAATGGAGCTGTGACTTCAACCTGAATCATGAGAAAAGCATGGGTCTGTGAGTTCTGTCTGAAGCCTAGGAGAAACATGGAAATGAGAGCTTAGCCTGACTCTTGAAGTAAACATGGAGCTGAGAGCTCAGACCAAATCCAAAGAGAAGCATGGAGCCGTGAGTGCAGTCTGAGTTCTGAGAGAAGCATATAGCTGTGAGTTCAGCCTCAGTCCTTAGAGAATAAGCATGGAGCTGTGATTTCTGCCTCATTCCCATGAGAAGCATTGAGCTGTGATTTTGGCCTGATCCCTGAGAGAAGCATGGAACTGTGAGTTCAGCCTGAGGCCTGAGAGAAGAAGAAGCATGTAGCTGCAATTTCAGCCTGAATCATGACAGTAGCATGGAGCTGTGAGTTCAGTCTGAGTCCTGACAGAAGAAGTGAAGAGCTATGATTTCAGCCTGAATCCTTAGAGAAGCATTGGGATGTGAGTTCAGCCTGAGTCCTAAGAAAAACACAGAGTTGTGTGTTCAGCCTGAGTTCTGAGAGAAGCATGGGGTGTGAATTCAGACATAGTCCTGAGTGAAGAAGCCTGAAACTGTGAGTTGTGCATGAGCCCTGAGAGAAGAATGGAGATGTGAGTTCAACCTGAATTCTGAGAAAAAGCACGGAACTCTGAGTTCTCACAGATTTAGATGCAAGATTCTGCATCGAAGACAACATTGGACAGTTTCCTTTTTTCACACGTTAAAATAAAAAAAAATAATTTGACACACTGGGGTGGGCTCCCAGTGTCCCACCAAAGTTGAGTGGGGGTATCATGATGCCGACAGGAGGACTGGGCACCCCCATCAGCAATATTTCAAAATAGGATCCTGCATTGAAATTTTCGCAAACTTTGATGCAGGATTCTGCATCGAAGACAACGGGGAACAGTTTTCTTTTTTCACAGGTTAAAATAAAAAAAACAATAATTGGGCACACTGGGGTGGGCTCCAAGTGTGCCACATCATTTTTTTTTGGAGGGGGATCATCATATCAACTGGGGGATTGGGCACCCCCGTCGGCAATAAGGGTTGGCTTGGGGAGGAGGAGTCATCTGACACAAGGAGTGGGCATCTCAGTATCATAAAGGTTGAATAATTACAAAAAATATAGAGAAAAAATATTAAGAAAAATACAGACCTGTGAGAAGAAGCATTGAGCTGTGATTTCAGCCTGAGTCCTGAGAGAAGCATGGAGCTGTGAGTTTAGTCTGACTCATCCAGAAAGAGAAGTATGGATGTAACCCCAAGGGGGCGCTATCCTTAGGGTTACTACCCCTGCCTGCCTCCACTGAGACGGGGTGAGGGGCCCAGATCCGTTGATGGGTGCCTCCACCCAGAGGTCGGGGTTAGTACAGTTGAGAGTGCCTCGGTCGCAGCCCTCTGGGTTACTGCAACCCCCCTTTCGTCCCACTAGTGGCTCACACGGTGTACCCACAATACTTTTCCCCAGTACCCTTACCCCCAGGCTGGTATCTCTCAGCTCACTCCGGGAACCCCCTGTAAAGTAAGGTACAGTTATATCACAGTCACTAATCAGTAGTTCACCAGAAATGCACATACTAGCCAGAGTGTAGTTGCAAAACAAACAATCTGATTTATTTAAGGGGGAAATAACAAGGACAGGGGGGAAATCAAGTTGATTGGCTTATCACTACACTTAACTACCTAGGGCTCTGTGCACAGGCCTGAACCTAATATTTACTGTCCCTGGGTACCCAAGCCCTAATGGCTAGTCCACCGTGGCAGCTGGTTGGGGCCCTGACACAGACAGCCTTTATAATCCTAAGCAGGTCAGAACGGGAAGAAAATTCAGTTAGGCAGTCAACAGTATAATAAAGCAGCTTGAGACCACTGTTGCAAGCTTAGCAGGGAGCTACCCTGATTCAGTACTCACGACTCCATCAAATACCATTTCCATCACCACCAGCAGGGTTGAGCCTGAATTTCACCAGCCTCCTCACACACTTATATGGCAAACAACAGAGGGGTACCATACCAGGCAGCTGCTTTCAGGCCCCGCACGGACTTGCAGCAGACTTGGGCAACAAACGGCAGCTTCACCTCACGGGTGGACCGAGCGCGATTCAGCAGATTCTCCAGTCCTCTCAGGTTGAGCCTGGTAGGTAGCTGGGCTGGCACCAGCCTCCTCTGGCCACACACCGGCGGATTTAGTCCGACTCACTCAACGGGCAAAAACAGCCACTCAGACCTTCACGCGCTTCCTGCGCAAACACTCCACCAGCACAGAAGCACACAGCTCCTTCCTTTTCCTCAGCCACTATGCATCTGCCCCCAACAGCAAGGCCTCCCTTCAGTTCAGGCGGTACTACCCCTATTACCGGCGGCACCTGCCAGTCAATCGCTTCCTGTTCTCGTGGTACAAAACCACCAATAGCCCATAATCCCTTTCCCAAATTACAAACAGCCCCTCGATTGGTCAGACAGCTCCCTTAAAGTTCCAACGTACTGATTGGTCCAAATCGCCAGTTCGGGACCAAAATGGAGGGGAGAATCAGAACAGTCTTTGCTGCAAAGAAAAAGCAGGTTAGAACAACTACATTATCATTTATTACCCTAAGTTATTCCCCAGCAAGCAGCCACATCCTTTGGAGGAGCTTCCTCTGCACAACTTAGCGATGGCAGAAACGGAGCAATTATCCGGCAGCCCGGGCGGGACTCGAGCATGGTAACACTCAAACTCCTTCCCAGATTAATCATGACTGCGAATTAGGCAGCCCTTAAAAAGACAGGCATGGAGGCTTTGGTAGCGCTCCTGGCGATCACAGTTAAGCTGCTGAAATGCAGGGCACCAGCCTGGCAGGGGGCACTTAGGCAAGCTCCAGAGAAGCTTTTAGGAACCCCCATTTGCAAGGGGGTTACATGGAGTTTTAAGCTCATCCTGAGTCCTGGGAGAAGCATGTACATCTGACTTCAGCCTGAGTCCTGAGGGAAACATGGAACTGTGAGTTCAGTCTGAGTGCCAAGTGAAGTATGGAGCTGTGAGTTCATCCTCATGCTGGAGAAAGAAGCTTGCAGCTGTTAGTTCAGCCTCAGACCTGAGAGAAGATGCATTCACCTGTGAGTTCAGCTCAAGTCCTGAGAGAAGCAGGGAGCCGTTAGCTCAGTCTGAGGCCTGAGAGAAGCACAGAGTTCATCTTGAGTTCTGAAAGAAGCATGGAGCTATGAGTTCTGTCTGAAGCCTGGGAAAAACATGGAACTGAGAGCTTAGCTTGAGTTCTGAACGAAACATGGAGCTGAGAGTTCAGCCTGATTCCTAACAGAAGCATGGAGCTGTGTGTTCAGCCTGAGTCATGAAAGAAACATGGAGCTGAGAGCTCAGCCTGAGTCCTGAGAGAAGCATGGAGCTGTGAGTTCAGCCTGAGTCCAGAGAGAAGTATGGAGCTGTGAGTTTTGTCTGTCTCATCCAGAAAGAGAAGTATGGAGTTTTAAGCTCATTCTGAGTCCTGGGGGAAGCATGTACATGTGACTTCAGCCTGAGTCCTGAGGGAAACATGGAACTGTGAGTTCAGTCTGAGTGCCGAGTGAAGCATGGAGCTGTGAGTTTGTCCTCATGCCTGAGAGAAGAAGCTTGCAGCTGTTAGTTCAGGCTCAGACCAGAGAGACGATGCATTCATCTGTGAGTTCAGCTCAAGTCCTAAGAGAAGCAGGGAGCTGTTAGCTCAGTCTGAGGTCTGAGAGAAGCACGGAGTTCATCCCAAGTCCTGAAAGAAGCATGGAGCTGTGAGTTCAGCCTAAAGCCTGGGAAAAACATGGAACTGAGAGCTTAGCCTGAGTCCTGAATGAAACATGGAGCTGAGCGCTCAGCCTGATTCCTAACAGAAGTATGGAGCTGTGAGTTCAGCCTGAGGTTTGAGAGAAGCATGAAGCTGTGAGTGCAGCCTGAGTCTTGAAGAAAGTGAGGATCTATGAGTGCAGCCTGAGTCATGAGAGAAGCATGGAGCTCTGAGTTCATCCTTAGTCCTGACAGAAACATGCAGCTGTGAGATCATCCTGAATCCTAAGGAAAGCATGGAGCTGTGAGTGCATTCTGAGTTCTGAGAGAAGATGCAAAGAGTTGTGAGTTCAGCCTCAATGCTGAGAGAATAAGCATGGAACTATGATTTCAGCCTGATTCCCGTGAGAAGCCTGGAGCTGTGATTTCAGCCTGATTCCTGAGAGAAACATAGAGATGTGAGTTCAGCCTTAGCCCTGAGAGAAGAAGCATGGAACTGTGATTTCAGCCTGAGTCATGAAAGTAGCATCAAGCTGTGAGTTCAGCCTGAATCCTGAGAGAAGCAGTGAGGAGCTGTGATTTCAGCTTTGAGTCCTTAGAGAAGCATAGGGATGTGAGTTCAACCTGAGTCCTAAGAAAAGCACAGAGCTGTGAGTTCAGCCTGAATCCTGAGAGAAGCATTGGCTTGTGAGTTCAGACATAGTCCTCAGTGAAGAAGCATGAAACTGTAAGTTCTGCATGAGCCCTGGGAGAAGAATGGAGCTGTTAGTTCAACCAGAATCCTAGGAAAAGCATGGAGGTGTGAGTTTAGTCTGAGTCCTGAGAGAAGCATGCAGCTGTGAGATCAGCCTGAGTCCTGAGAGAAGCATAGAGCTGTGAGTTCAGCCTGAGTCCTGAGAAAAGAATGGAGCTGTGAGTTCAGCCTTAGTCCTGAGAGAAGAAGCAAGGAGCTGTGATTTCAGTCTGAGTCTTAAGAGAAGAAGCTTGGAGTTGTGAGTTCAACCTGAGTCCTGAGTGAAGCATGGAGTTGTGAGTCCATCCTGAGTCCTGAGAGAAGAAGAACTGACCTGTGAGTTCAGCCCGAGACCTGAGAGAAGCATGGAGCTGTCAGTTCAGTCTGAAGCCTGAGAGAAGGATGGAGCTGTTAGTTCAGTCTGAAGCCTGAGAGAAGCAAGTAACTGCAGTTCAGTCTGATGCCTGAAAGAGGCATAGAGCTGTCAGTTCAGTCTGAAGTCTTAGAAAAGCATGAAGCTTTGGGTTTAGAATGAGTCCTATTAGAAGAAGCATAGAGTTGTAAGTTCATTCTGCATTCTGAGAGAAGCATGGAGCTGTGAGTTCAGTCTGAAGCCTGAGAGAACCATGGAGCTTTGAGTTAAGCCTGAGTCCTTGGAGAAGAAGCATAGACTTGTGAGTCCAGCCTGAGTCCTGAGAGGAGCATGGAGCTATGAGTCCAGCCTGAGTCCTGAGAGAAGCAAGGATCTGTGAGTTCAGCCTGAGTCCTGAGGAAAGCATGGAGCTGTGAGTTCAGCCTGAGTCCTAAGAGAAGCATGGAGCTATGAGTTCAGCCTTAGTTCTAAGAGAAGCACAGAGCTGTGAGTTCAGCCTGAGTCCTGAGAGAAGAATCATGGAGCTGAGAGTTCAGTCTCAGTCCTGAGAGATGAAGCATGGAGCTGTGATTTCAGCCTGATTCCTGAGAAAAGCATTGAGCTGTGAAGTCAGTCTGAAGCCTGAGAGAAGCATGGAGCTGTGGGCTTAGTCTGAGTCCTACAGAATGAGAAGAAGCATTTAGTTGTAAGCTCATCCTAAGTCCTAAGAGATGCATGGAGCTGTGAGTTCAGTCTAAGGCCTGAGAGAAGCATGGAGCTGTGGGTTTAGCCTGAGTCCTACAGAAAGTGAAGAAGCTTGGAGTTTTAAGCTCATCCTGAGTCCTGGGAGAAGCATGTACATCTGACTTCAGCCTGAGTCCTGAGGGAAACATGGAACTGTGAGTTCAGTCTGTGTGCCGAATGAAGCATGGAGCTGTGAGTTCATCCTGATGCCTGAGATTAGAAGCTTGGAGTTGTTAGTTCAGCCTGAGACCTGAGAGAAAAAGCATTGATCTGTGAGTTAAGCTCAAGTCCTGAGAGAGGCTTGGAGCTGTGAGCTCAGTCTGAGGCATGAGAGAAGCACAGAGTTCATCCCGAGTCCTGAAAGGAACATGAAGCTGTGAGTTCAGTCTGAAGCTTGGGAAAAGCATTGAACTGTGAGTTCAGCCTGAGTCCTGAGAAAACTGAGGAGCTGTGAGTGCAGCCTGTGTCCTGAGAAAAGCATGGAGCTATGAGTTCAACCCAAGTCCTGAGAGAAGCATGGAGCTGTGAGATCAGCCTGAGTCTTAAGGGAAGCATGGAGCTGTGGTTTCAGCCTGAATCTTGAGAGAAGAAGCTTCGAGTTGTGAGTTCAGCCTAAGTCCTAAGTGAAGCATGGGGTTGTGAGTTCATCCTGAGCCCTGAGAGAAGCATGGAGCTCTGAGTTCTGCCTGAGTCCTGTGAGAAGCAGCTAGCTGTGAGTTCAGCCTGATTGCTGAGTGAAACATGGAGTTGTGAGTTCAGCCTGAGTGCTGGGAGAAGCATGAAGCTGTGAGTTCAGCCTGATTGCTGAGAGAAACATGGAGTTGTGAGTTTAGCCTGTGTACTTGGAGAAGCATGGAGCTCAGTTCAGCCTGAGTGCTGAAAGAAGCATGGAGCTGTGAGTTCAGCCTGATTGCTGAGTGAAACATGGAGTTGTGAGTTCAGAGTATTTAGAGAAGTATGAAACTGTGGCCCTGTACACATCAGGCTAGTTAAAACATTTTAAGGTGCTTAAAACATTTTAACTAGCGCAAACACAGCGCCCATCCGCATTTAAGCACGGTTTCAAAGTGTGTTAAGAAACCGTGCTTAAACCCTGCTGCGAGCTAGTCTCAAGTCTATTTTTAAAAATGGTTTGAAGGAGGAAAGTGTGTTACCTTGTAGTGTGGCCAGGCATCGATTTTTCCCTCTATTACAGTGCCAACATAACCGTGCTACAATCGCGGAGGATTACCGGGTTTAAAGACGTTACTTGCTGCTGATGCAGACGGGAGTTTACCGTGTTACAACCGAGTTCGAACTCGGTGAACAATAATGTGGACAGGTTGCTGTGGTGAGTTTGAAAACGTTTTGAAACCATTAATTTAAAATGGTACAAATCTTCAGTTGTAATGTGTACAGGACCTGTGAGTTCAGCCTGAGTGCTGAGTGAAGCATGGAGTTATGAGTTCAGCCTGATTGCTGAGTGAAACATGTAGTTGGGAGTTCAGCTTGAGTTCTTATAGATGCATGGAGCTGCGAGTTCAGCCTGAGTCCTTAGAGAAGCATGGAACTGTGAGTTCAGCATGAGTACTGAGAGAAGCATGGATCTGTCCATTCATCCTGAGTCCAAAGAGAAGCCTGGAGCTGTGAGTTCAGTCGGTGTCCTGAGAGCAGCATGGAGCTGTGAGTTCAGTCGGTGTCCTGAGAGTAGCATGGAGCTGTGAGTTGAGTTCAGCCTGAGTGCTAAGAGAAGCATGGAGCTGTGAATTCATCCTCAGTCCTGGGAGAAGCACGGAAGCACTGAACTTGTTCTGAAAGGTGAGCACTGAAGCCCCTGGTTGATCATAAATCACAGTTTGTGGCAGATTTACAATACTGAAAACCTCATGCAGGTTCTAGACTTCCAGAATTTGAGGAAATATATATTTTGAGTGATAAAACCATGTGAACTGAATCCTGCAGAATTCTTAAATCATTTTTACACACGAACGTATGAACATATGAAACTGCCAGCAGATATAATCCTCACAGTCTGTCTAGTCTGCTAGAGTATCCAGCACGCCATTTAATTAAATTGCAGCTGCCCACCCTCCCCTGCCCACCCTTCTTATTTAGTTCCCCATCCTCTGACTTCTCTACCCTCACTTCTCCACAGTTCTGACCCTCCCTTTGGTCCTATCCCATCCCCTCTTGAAGTTACCCACCATCCACAGTGGTATCACTACCTCTGGCAGTGCGTCCCAACGTGCCACTACCCTTTCCATGAAATAGTGCCTCCTCACCTCCCTCTTGAATCTTCCTCCCTCCAATTTCAGACTGTGTACCCTGGTGTTCCTTCCCTTTTTAATTTAAACAAACCCTCAGAATTAACTCTCTTTTATGCCCTTTAGGTACTTGAACGTCTCAATCATATCCCCATTCTCTCCCTTATATCCTCCAGGGTGTACATGTTGATGTCAAACAGTGTCTCATCATATGTTTTGCCCCCCATCCCCAGGATCGTCTTTGTCGCCCTACACTGGACCCCCTCCATTAGTCTGATGTCCCCTTTCAAATAAGGGCACCAATACTACACGTAGTATTTCAAGTGTGGTCTCACTAGGGACCTGCACAGAGTCAAGATGACTTCCTCCCTCCTAGAGGTGATTCCCCTGGCAATGCATATCATCATTTTATTGGCCTTTACTGCTGCCTTCCTGCACTGCTCCAAGTGTTTCATGTCCCCTGTCACCAGCACCCCCAGGTCTTTTTCCTCAGTTGAGTGGATAACTGCACTCCCCCCAACCAGTAGCTGTTCTCTGGGATTTTACCTCCAAATGCAATACCTTGCTTTTTTTAGCATTGAACCCCAGCTGTTATGCGACTGACCAGCTCTCGAATCTCATCAAATCCACTTGTAGTACTTTACCCCCTTGCTCACTGTCCACCTTTGCACACTTTTTAGTGTCGCCTGCAAAGAGGTTGATCTTGCTACTTATCCTGTTTGATATGTCGGCAGTAAAGATATTAAATAGTACTGGACCCAGCACCAAACCCTGCAGGACTATGCTGGTCACAGCCCTGGGTGCCAAGAGATCTCCTCCAACTACCACCCTTTTCTGCCTGCCCTGCAACCAGCTCTTAATCTACCCAACCAGTTTTCTCCCAGCTCCCATGCTATTCAACTTGCTGATCAGCCTTCCATGAGGCACCAAGTCAAAAGCCTTGCTGAAGTCCAGGTAAAGACATCCACTGCATGGCCCCTATCCAGTGACCTTGTCACCCAGTCAAAAAAGTCAACAAGCTTAGTTTGACATGATCTACCAAACAAAACCCCACGTTGACTGTCATACTGTAGACTGTTCTCCTCCAGAAAGCTTTTCAGCCTTTCCTTAATGATAGTCTCCATTAGCTTCCCCACAATGGTTGTAAGGCTCACTGGTCTGTAGTTTCCTGGTTCATTCCTGGACCCACTCTTATGGAGGGGCACCACATGTGCCATTTTCCAATCCCCGGGCATGCATCCAGTATTCAGGGAAGTGTTGAACAAATCCACCAGTGGTCCTACCAGGACCTCTGCCATCTCCTTCAGTACACTAGGATGCACTTCTTGTCCCGGCACCTTACCCACCCTTAGGGACATAAGGCCCTCCAACACCCTGTCAACTGGGGTCTCCATGCCCATTACCTCCTCCCCGATCACCCCCCACCCACCCTTCCCTGAGGCATAGGCCCATCCTCTCCTTGGTGAACACCAAGCAGAAGTACTCATTTAGTACTTCCACCTGCTCTGTCCCCTGATCTGCCCACCCACCATCCTTCCTAATCCTTACAATCTGGTCCTTGCACTTCCTCCACTCTCTTATACACCTAAAGAAATAATGTTCTCCTTCCCTGATCCCCTGTGCTAACCTTACCTCCTTAGAAGCTGTTGCTGCCCTCACTACTCTGCTTACCTCTCTGGATTTCTTCATGTATTCCTCCCTGTCCTCATCTCGGTTAGATATCGTATACTTTCTAAAGGCTGCTCTCTTCTCCCTCACCCTCTCCACTACCTCTCTTGTTAACCAGCTCAGTTTTTTGGTCCTAGACATTTTAGTTTGGCATTTTGTGCATGAGCTAGTGGCCTCTGTCAGACCCCTCTTTATCATGTTCCATTTTTGGTTGGCATCCATGTCCTGTCTGATGCTGTCTAGGTGCCCCTCCAAAATGATTCCCATCATGCCGAAGTCTACCCTTTTAAAATCCATAACTCTTGTCTCTGTGCTGGCTAAATCCCTCCTCAGATTTAGGGAAAACCACACTGTGTGGTGGTCGCTTCCTGCCAGGGGGTCCTCCACCTCGATGTCTTGGACTAGTTCTCCATCCATCAGTACCAGGTCCAGAATGTTCTCCTCCCTGGTTGGCTCTGTTACTTTCTGCATGAGGATACCATCCTTGAAGGCCTCCAGGAGGACCTGCTTCCTAGCACTTGAGATAGCTGGGGTGCTCCAATCCACCCCTTGCAGATTGAAGTCTCCGACTACCACCATGTTGCCTTTACCGCTAATCCTCCTTATTTGCTCCCCCAGTTCTCCGTCCATCTCTACACTTTGGGAGGGAGGCCTATACACCGCCCCCAGTCTCACTATCCTACCCTTGGAGTTCTGTAGGTGAACCCATAGGGCTTTGGCCTTGCCCTCATCACCATCCTCTCTGTTGCACAATATCCTCTCCTTAACATAGATAGCCACCCCCTTTCCCTTTGTCTCTGTCCCTATGATACAGTTCGTACCAAGGGATTTCTAGATTCCAGTCCTGGTACTGGGTTGCCCATGTTTCACTTATGGCATCTGTATCTACCTCCCCTTCCGCCATCAAAGCCTGCAGTTCTACTATCTGACTGCCAAGGCTTCTCGCATTCAAGTGAGACCAACCTCCAGTTTGTTACTGCCAGGGTTCCGCAAGGGGAATCCTGCAACCAGCAGCCAGCGAGCTACCCTTGTTATCAAAATTCCCTCATTTACCCAACAACTGCAATTATGGCAGCCTCGTGGCAATTCCTCCTCCTGACTGCACTGTGTATCATACCCCATACGGGCTTGTTATCTGAAAAAATTTGAGACTGGGGGTACACCACATCCTCATCCTGAAGACTGCTCACCCAATCTGACTCTATACATCACATGTTATGCCAAGGCTCCTTGCCAACTGATCCAGGTGGATTACCTTCCTCGAAGAGCAACTATTGCAGGTTTGTCTACGCCTCCTTCCTTAGCTCTAATTAATTTGAGTTACTCCCACTGGCGTTACACAGCCAGAGTATTAGCCTCAGTGTCCTTAGGTTTGCATAAATTAAAAAACAAAGCTTGGCACCCCGGTTCCTCCTCCATGCCAAGCCGGAAAAAGCCTCGAGCTCATTGCCTTTCACTTGAATCCCTGAAAAAATTGCTACTCCTCCTCTTACTCTGCTCTGGCAATGTTGAGCTTAATCCAGGGCCCATAAATAAACTTACCTCTCCTTCTGAGTCACTATGTCTTAAAGGTATTAGTTTTATGCACATTAACGTGTGCAGCCTGCTGAAAAAATTCACCCTTATCCAGGCTTGGGCTGCTCATACAATGCCAGATGTGCTTGTTATCTCAGAATCCTGGCTTCGTCCCTCTATGCCAAATAGCGTGATTAATATACGTAACTACCAGATCTTTAGATGCGATAGGCAATCCAGAGGAGGTGGGGTCGCCATCTACATCAAAAATAGATTTGTGGCATCAACACTTAATTCTAACTCACTGATAGAGGGATTTGAGTGCCTGGACATAAAAATCAACCTATCCCCATCGTTAGCTCTCCGAGTCATAGGATACTATAGACCACCATCTGCTGGTACTCGGCTCTTGTCCTATCTTACAACTATCTTGGACACTAACCCCCTGGAAACAATTATCCTCAGGGATCTAAACTATGATTGGCTGTCGGAAGCCGGTCACCTGCTTAAATCTTTCTGCGACTCCCTTGGTTTCACCCTACTCAACGAAGAGCCCACCCATATCAACAAAAAGAATACAGCCAAAAGTACCCTTCTGGATGTCCTGCTTGTGAATAAACCCCATTCCTTCTCCCACATTGGAACCTTTGACGTGGATATTAGTGACCAGTGCCTAATAGCTAGAGTTTGGGCAGCCAACAAAGTGCCAACTACGGCCAAATTCTCCACCAAAAGGTCAACCAGGTCATTCAACCCAAAGGCATACCTACTTGACCTAAAAAACTCCCTCTTGTGGCAGAGTTTTTACCTTTCTAAAACAGTAGAAACTGCATATTCTATACTACATGAAATCATTACCCTCATGTATGAATCTACGTAAGCCTCTCTGTCAAAATCACTTTTCAAGGCTGAAATGCCATTTGTTCACTCATGATCTCAAGGCTGCACTACTGTCCATGGATAAACTCTGGAAAACTACCCTCAAATCCCAAAAAGAGGAAGACTGGCACCTCTTTAGAACAGCCAGAAATCACTGCACCAAATTGATTAGGGAAGCTAAAGCCTGCTATTACCAAACAGAACTAGATACTGCAGCCAATTGTCCCTCCAAATTCTGGGCCACAATCAAAGAACTGGCGGGAGCCACATCACAGAATATGCTCCCTACAAAAATTACCTCTAACAATAAAATAATCAATGACAAAAAAGAGATACTACAGGCATTCAACACGCACTTCGCCACAGCAGGCTTAGCCTTCAATAGCTAGCCTGCATGTAGCCTGAGCACCCAGCTTGGCATGACCCCACCAAATGTTGGCTCCGTTAGTCAACATTTCTCATTCTCATCGTTCTCCCTCAAGGAAGTGGAAGACTTGATACTCCACCTGGATACTAAGAAAAGTGCCGGTGCAGATGCACTTGAACCATACTTCCTAAAGATAGCATGCCACATATTGGCAGTGCCTATTACTCATTTATTCAACCTGTCCCTAACACAAGGTACCCTCCCTCAGATATGGAAGATCGCACATGTTATCCTGCTATTTAAATCTGAGACCCTTGCAACCTTAATAACTATAGGCCAATTTCCCTCCTACCCACACTCACAAAGCTACTGGAAAAAATAGTAAATGGCCAACTAAGATCCTTCATCGACAGAGAAAAATTACTAAATCCCCTTCAATCCAGATTCAGAGCCAACCACAGTACAGTGTCGGCATTAGCTAAAGTAACCAACAACTGGCAACTGGAGTTGGAGCACAAAAAGTCCGTATGTGCTGTGTTTCTTGACTTCAGCAAAGCATTCGACACAGTTGACCATGACCTGCTCCTCGACTCACTAAAAACACTAGGATTGGATGCTACTTCTCTAAACTGGTTTTCTGAATATCTGACAGACAGATATCAGCAGGTGAAAGTGGATGGCGAACTATTTGCCCTAAAACTCTTACAAAGAGGTGTCCCTCAGGGATCCATATTAGGTGCCCTCCTCTTCACAGTGTATATCAACAACATTGATGAGGGAATCAAGGATGCAAGTATTCACTTATTCGCGGATGACACAGTGCTGTACCTGAGTCGTCCCACACCAAAAGAAGCTTGTACTGACCTACAAAAAGATTTCAACCTCCTGCAACTCCAACTAATCAATAAAAAACTGCTATTAAACACTAAGAAAACTAAAGCCATGTTATTTTCCCCTGCAAACTACACAAGCGCTACTGACTCCCTCCCCCAATAACCACAATGCTGGGAGGGTGCTTAGAGTACATTCCGAAATTCAGATATCTTGAGGTCTGGATCGACTGTAAACTCTCCTTCACTGACCACCTGGAAGACTTGCTGAAATAATTAAGGCAAAGACTTGGCCTTTTTTTACAGGATAAGAAGACTTCTTACAGCAGACGCAAAGAAATGACTAGTGCAAGCCACGTTCCTGTCCTTAATTGACTACGCAGACTTCATATACAGTAGCTGTGCAGCTTCCTATCTTGGAAAATTGGATACGCTCTACCACAGAGCTATACGCTTCATCATGACCGCCCCTTCTCTACCCATCATTGCGCACTATATGCCGCCACGGGCTGGACCTCACTTCACTATAGACGCAACTTTAATGCAGCACTCTGGACACTTAGAGTCCTCAGTGACAAACTCCCTCAATACATCGTCAACTGTCTGTCTCTGATTGTGCCCAGGAATTATTCCCTTAGAAGCTGCTCACAACTCCTGCTAAATATACCCAGTGCACTTACACGAGTCAGGAGAGCCACCTTTGGATTCACACTCCCATCAATATGGAATAAAACCCCAAAAATACTTAAGCTGAAAACCCCAGTAAGTACCCTTTTGTTCAAAAGGCTTTACCGTGATGGCATTACAGAAATTTGCAACTGCTTTACTAGACACCAACTAACCTCACTTCCTCAAACAGCGGCCCCCCCAGCTGAAATGTGTGCCTCTGCCTCTAGCATGCCCACCAACAAATCCACAGGATTTATTTCCGAACTCCCATATCTTATTCTTTGACGCTCTGAACAGCTGCAGCCTGATTCTAGCACATGCTACCACACTTGGGGATAATTATTGTCTTTCGCCCCAAAAAATATTCGGTCCCTCATCCATCCAACACCTCCCTCTGCCCCAACCTCCAGGACCCTCACAGTTATGCCCCTGCTACTATATTCCTCCTCTTGCACTTAGTACAACGGCAGCTTTTCTCCTCCATATGTCGCCGCGTTTTGGGGCAAAAATCACTTCATCACCTTTTGTATGGTCCTCTGCCCTCCCAATCCCTCACTCTGCTCTAACAATTGGGTCCTCTTCACTTGGGCCCCTATTCCCCACCTCTCCCTACATTATGCGCTTGATATCTTCTATCTGGTATGCCTACCCTCTCCCTAACATTTCCCACTACGAAATGCACAGTTTTGGGCTTGGATCCAGCACAAGTTCATTATCCACGACTCCTTGTAGTTCTATGTTCAATGTATATTACCTGTAAATGTGCATTTTTACTATAATAGCAGCTATTTTTACTGTTTGTACTATTGTAACTTGTCTTTCTATATTATTACTGTAGGACTGCAGGTCCACCTTGTAAATCAGCTTGCTCAATGGTGCCTGTCTGCATAAATAAAGATATTGTTTGATTGACTGATTGTGAACTCCTCCCCTCCTTGCCCATACCCTCGCCCATACCCTCACCCCTACCCCCTCCATTTTTGACTTATGCTTTTCCTCCTCCTGTTGATCTGTGGGGGCAAGCCAGGTGGACTCCCTTGCCTGGTGGCCCTGTTTACTGCCCTCCCTGCCCCCCTACCTAGTTTAAATTATACCTATTTTCAATGAACTCCCCCAGCTTTTTTTTCAGGATCCTTGAGCCTTCCCTATGCAAGTGCAGCCTATCTGGTGCATTAAGGATCTTTGTTCTCCCATGTGCTACCCCATCCCCCCACCAGTCCATAACCCATGGACTCACACCATGTACGGAAGCACAAGGAATCAAACACTGCCTGCGCTCTTACTCCAGGAGCCGATGCTGAGTGCAGGACTTGGCCACATAAATGACCGCCTCCTACTTGTTTAGACGCCCTCCTTGTCCCTCACTCCAGGCCTGTCTGGGTATGCCAAAACACCAGCTGTACAGCACTTCCAGTGCTACAGCTCAGGACTTTTGAATTTTCTGCCACGCACGGTCTACTGCCCTCTGATTGGCTGAGACCACTTCTGACTGTCTCTGATTGGTGTGCTCCTGATACCTGCCTTACTTAAACTTAGCCTGCTTTATCCTAATATTTACCTTTTCTTTTGTCTGCTTTTACAATATATCTTTAACACAGCCTATCAGTTAGCTTAGTTAACAAACCAACTTTAATACCTTAATGCTTTGCAATGTATGTTACAGTTTGTAGCTGTTTAAGTTTAATTGTGATCATACTGCTGTTTACTTTCTGCTTCTCCTCACTATCCCTGCCCTGTAACTTTGGACTACTGCTTCATTCTGCCTGTTTGCTCACTGGGTGTCTACCTGACTATTTGTTGTGCTCTATCCCTAATTCTTTCTGTCAGTCTCCTCCTCTAAAACTTAAACTCTGCCTGTTTCTTTTGTCGCCTGTTAATCCTTGCCTGTCTCTACTGTCCTCCCTAAGCCCTGCGTGACCCTGCCACTACTTATTACCCCCTGCCCTCCTTTCCCTTCAGGTCACTAGCTCAGCAGGGGCTGGAACTGCAGGAGCAGTTTGCTGCTGCCTGCAGCAACCATTGGGAAGCCGATCTCTAGCTAGGAAAGTGCTTCAGACTTTCCCCCGGAGCCACAAGGAATCAGACGTTGCCTGCACTCTCACTCCAGGAGCTGATGCTGAGTGCAGAACTTTGCCACATAGATGACTGCCTCCTCCCTGCTTAGATGCCCACCTCCTCTCTCACTCCAGGCTGGTCCAGGTATGCCAAATTGCTGGCTGAACAGCACTTTCTGTGCTACAGCTGACACCCTGCCGGCGCCTCACGATGGCTCCCCACCCTCCCACCTCCCACCCAATCCTATCTGAACACTTACTTATATAGGTAGTGGTAGTCACGTGCCTGTCAGCCCATTTTTCCATTCACTCCTTGTACTGAGTGAACACTAGGGGCATTGTTTCTTGCTCCTCCTACTCGACGACAATTAGGGGCATTGTTTCTTGTTTTACACTGATCCTTTTCGGGCTGGCAGCTACTCATCTGTCATTTTCTGTGCTCCTTTCTCCCCAATTATTTTCTATATGACACTTGTACTCTGATTTGATTCCAGCAGTTCTTCTACCTACCATGGCCCAGCAAGTCCTTGTCCTGCTGCCCACTAGCATGACCTTACTTGTCCTCTCCTGGCTTGCCTTAGTCCCTTGCTCCCACACTTCAAACTCACCACACCCTTCTCTTACTGACTTTAGCTTTTCTAACTAGCTTATCATATCTCCCAGGTAGCTTGATCTTACCTCCATGCTGCTCCCGAGGTTTCTCATCTATCTAGCCACCTTAAATGCTACCAAACATATTCGCTTCTATGGGTTGTTAACTAGTTCCTATATACACCGCAAGTTCTAGTACCTCCTACTTCTTGCAATACTTCTGTTGGGCGATGATGAAAAGAACTCTGGGCCTCTGACTCCTAACCTGATCACTAACACAGACTGGGCCAATACGAAAGGGATGCACATTGCTCACCTTAACATCAGAAGCCTACTATGCAATCTCACTGAACTAGAGGCCTGGGCTACACTTTATAATCCTGATATTCTCTGTCTATCCAAGACCTGGCTCCAGCCCTCAATCCTTGATTCAGTCTGTACACTGAATAACTATAATCTACTCAGGTGTGATAGACTCTCCCCGAAGTGGGGTGGGGGAGTTGCAATATACTACAAGACACATCTTAATATCTCTCTTGCCCAAAGCCCTCCTAGCTCTGCTTGTGAGTCACTTCATGCTCTCCTTCTGTTAGGCACAAAAAAGATGTACATTGTCTGTGTTTACAACCCACCCAAGAGTGGCTACTTGGGCTTTTCTGAGATGCTAGACCACATTGTCCCTGCAGCAGGGCATAATGAATTACTTATTCTTGATAACATGAATCTTAACTGGGTCAGCCAAAGTTGTAATAATCTTTATTCTCTAGTGCAAAGTTATAAATTACACCAGGTCATAGCTGACCCTACGAGGGTAACATCCTCCATGACTACCAGTACCCTGATTGACTGGGTTCTAATGAATTTCATCGATAGAATTGCCACTGCAGGCACCTTAGCTGATGTCATTTCTGACGAGTCTCCTATATTCTGTGTCTAGCACCATCACGGGACCCTTTCTCCTCAACGCGTTACATTGCTTTTTGGAATTATGCCACTCTTGATCAAGCAAAATTCCTGCATTATGTCTCCATAATCGATTAGCCTTACCTCCACCAGACCCACGATGCACAGGCTGCACTTGATTACTTTCTGAGCAAGATTTGATCCACTCCAAGATAAGCACACACCCACAATCACTCGGTGTGTCCATGATAAACAAACTAAGTGGCTCCATAAAGATCTCCTGGCCTTTCTCCGGACTAGGGACAAAAGCTGGTGACAATTCAAAAGCTCGGATCTCTTGTCTGACTATAATACCTATAGGTCTCTGAGGAACACATGCAAAAAGCAGATTAGACTATCCAAAAGCTCTTATTGCAAAGGGCTTATACTGGATGCGGCAGGTGACTCAAGAAAATTCTGGACCCATATAAAAATCTTTCTGGGATCCAAGCAATCACACTCCACAAATGACATGGTCTTAAATGGCATCCACTGCAATGATCCAGCAACTATTGCCAACTCTTTTAATATCCACTTCTCTAACCTGTCTTATCTTACCTCCACTTTCAAATCGACAATACCAGCATCATCAACCTTCCATGCCCCTAAGCACCCACCTTTCTACTTCAAAGTCATAACCAATTCAGATGTTCTTAAGCTCCTGAACACTCTTGGACAGCACTAGTGTAGGCTCTGATGGCCTTGAGCCTAAGCTTTTAAAACTGCCTACCCCCTTTATTGCTGTGCCTCTGTCTAGAATTTTTACCCTGTCCCTTTGTCATAGTCATGTCCCTGACATATGGAAATTAGCTAGAATCAATCCAGTCTTTAAAAAAGGGGACAAAAAAGATATCTCCAATTACCGACCCATAGCTATCCTCTCAGCTCTGAACAAAATACTCAAAAAACTAGTGGCTTTATAAATGGTCAACTTTCTTTCTAAACACAATATCTTCTCACCTAATCAGCATGATTTCCATAAGGGGTACAGTACCTCCACCACCTTACTCCAATTCACAAATGACACCCTATGTGCAATGGATTCTGGCCTCCTAACAGGGGCAGTATTTATAGACCTAACAAAGCTTTTGATCTTGTGGACCACTTACTCTACTACTGGCTAACCTTTGATCCCTTGGTTTCTTGGACCAATAGGTGGTCTGGTTTAAAAGCTACTTATCAAACAGAGTTCAGGTTGTCAAATTCAACTCAGCCTTATCTGATCCAACATCCATCAATGTAGGGGTTCACCATGACTCCATTTTGGGTCCTCTTCTCTTCTCTATTTTTATAAACGATGTTGCACTGAATATTCCTGTTTGTTCCTCCATCCTTTATGCAGATGATCTTGTGGTGTATTCGAGTTCCAGTGATATAATTGAGATTAACAGTAACCAATCCTTGGCCTTCCTTAGCATACATTCTTGGGTCTCCAGGCACAAACATATACGCAATGTAGGAAAAACTCAGTCAAGATACCTTGCCCAGATGACTTCTGTTTGGAGTTGATGGGCTCCTTCAAATACCTGGGGGTTCTGCTTGATGAGACCCTGGACTTCGACCAACATATCTTGGCTACCTGTAAATCTGTGAATAGCAAAATTGGAATTGACTACAAAACTAGTCATGTCCTTACACCCTCCACTAAATTGGCCATTACTCATGGCATATTACTCCCTACACTCACCTATGGTTCCATCACCTATCTAAATGCAACAAGGGCCACTTTTAGGAAATGGAATACAATGTACAATAATATTTGTAGGTATGCCTTTACCTCTCCACAGCTCAAACATCATTGCCAGCTGTATGCTGGTCTAAACTTTCCTTCACCCACTACACATAGGCTCCTCTCCCCTTGGCACACTGATGGATAGCATCATTAGGAACAGAACCCCTGACTCAATGGCCTCCATATTGCTCCCTCAGTCCTCCTCCTATAACCTTCGCTCAATTGATAGATCCCTACTATGTGTGAAAATATGCAAAACCTCTAACGGTGTTTGTGCATTCTCCCATGCTGCTCCTAAACATTGGAACTCCCTCCCCCCTCCCCCAGATGTGCGACTTACTGCAAGTCATGCCCTCTTTAAAAAGAAGTATCGGGAACTACTTATTCATCTTGCCTCTTGCACATGTTTTAAACCTCCCTAGGCACCTGACCTTCTCCTCTACTGTTGCCTCTACTCACATCATATCCTGAGACCTTGCCTTGCTATTATTGTTACATTTGCACTTTCTCACTAATGGACTTGTACCTGCACTTTATTTGGTTTCAGGCTAAAATCACCCCTGGCACTTACGCAAAGTACTCTTGTAAATTTATACCTTGCTCACCCTGTTCACTTGCCTGTTAAACTGCTTTTTGCCCTGCCATGCCATGACTGTATCTGTATCTAACTATTTGTAACAAGTTCCTTACTTTGTATACACAGTAATGCTATTTGTGCTAAGTTTTTACCTTGTATATAATGTACTTGACATTGTTCTTCTCTGTAAATTTGCCTGTTAAACTGCCCTATGCCTCGCCACAATTGTATTTGTATCTGGAGGTGGGCAAAGTGGCCAAAATCCACTATGCAGAACAATTTGCATATTAAGGCAGAATCCACGGGGTAATCTGCAACATGAAGCGGAGTACTTAGCCTTCTAATTATGATTGCGAAGTCCATGGGAAGCACTGACTTTGCGTTACTCCACCTTTCCCCAACCACTTCTACACCAATTTTAATGTGAAGTGCATTGATTTCAATGTACTTCACATCACTTTGCCTTGTTTGTGAGCCCTAAGGTGAATTTTGCAGTGATTCATGGGATTACAGGTCACATGGGCTCTAGATTGTTCTGCACAGCCTCAGTTCTGTGTAGTGTGTGTGTAGTGGTAGCTGGAGACAGTTTGCTTTCAGAGCTCTGAGATTCAAACCCTCTAAAAACCATTCAAAAAGCCTTTTTGAGACTTTTTATTTGCTCAAAATTTAATATATCAATTGTAGAAAACCCTCCTGTGCTCATATCATCGAGTATTTATTGTTTTTGTGTGGATTTTGAATGTTAATTTAGAACATTCAGTCTGTGTACTGACAGACACTGTTGAAGTGTGCTGGGGAAGGGGTGTATCTGTGGTGGAGGTAGATTAACTGGAAGAAAGGCAGTCTTTCTAACTGTTTTGGTTATATTTTTGTTGTATAACTGTGTTCATGTACACTTAGTAATATGTTCAGTAATTTTTGACATTTTTTTTGCTGATTGTTGTGGTGCAATGCATGATTTCGGTTTGTTTAAAAGATTTGGTTATATTACTGTAGTTTTCAATTTGCTGTGCATTACCTGTACTGTGTGTATGAGCGTGTGTGCGACACATACCATCAAGTCAGACACATTTTATTGTGCCACACAGTAATTGCAGCACTGTGAACCTGTTATCCATCTGCGTTATTTTGTAGTGCTTTGTGGTATCTTGGTAGTGGACTGTTACTGCAGTGCACTGCCCCCCCACCCCCACCGGCAAAAGGTATTCTTTTCCAGTTTTGGATTTGTGAGCACTGGTTAAGGTGTTGTTGTGCCTTTCTGCATCTCCTGAGTGTGCAGTGCAATCTCAATCTACCTGTGCGTTTGCATCTGTTTAGTGCCCAATCTCCATCTGCAAGCCACAGTTGTTTTTTGGCTTCCCATCCACCACATATTTTAGAAATATCAATTTGTTATAAATTTTCTGTGTAACCCCAAACAATGTCTGCAAAGAGACGTGCATGCAAAGATGCTTCTGGTCATGGCACTGCTGCCAGTGGCAAGAGTGGCCGTGGGCATGGTAGTAGTATGCAGCAGAAGTGCATAGTTGATGCCAGTAAAGGGAGTTCTCCAACTATGTTTTTCACAGAGCAATAAGTAGCTTCAGTCATGGTTAGAGATGCTGGTGCAACCGCTGGTGGTAGTGAAATTGCTGATGGCATGAGTATTGCCCCATGTTCAACCCATGCCGATGGCAACAAGTTTACTGGTTTCCCAAATATTGTGGAGTCTAAAGGCATGACCATGAGTCAGAGTGTAGTAGATGTCACACTCCCCCGATGTCCCTGTCCCCGTCCCTACATTGGTTGAACATGATTCTAATGCTGATGAAGAGTCATCTCAATCTCATGTTTCCAGTGCTGTTGATGAGATCATGCCTGTGCCATCCAATGATTCACTTCCTGTCTGCCTGAAGCATGTGACCTAGACTGTGTAAGCCATGTGATGTGCGTGTGGGCTGCCTGTAAATTCTCATTCCACCTTCAAAGCAAAGTAAGGTGGTGTGAGCAATCCAAAGTCATTATCATCATCACAAGGCGAAGTGATGAAGTATCTGTTTTCAATGGGCATTTCTCGTAGCCAGGGAGTAAGCGAAGTGGGCTACTTCGTGTCCACTTCACAGGCGGAATTTAACTTTGCTGCATCTCTATTTGCATCTCTATTTGTATCTAACTATTTGTACCAAGTTCCTTACTTTGTATATACTGCTGTTTGTGCTAATGTTTTTACCGTGTATATAATGTACTTGAATTTGTTCTTCTTCACTTCTTTGTAACCTCCCGGGTTATACCGGAAAATAGTCATGTCTGTGGCTAATGCACCTACCCGGTAAACAAAAACTAAATAAATAAATTATAGATTTGTTGAACTCTGAGATTTTCCATTTCCTGGCTGTGTTAGCCCTCGGCACAGGGAGAATCTCAGAGAATACCACTGTCCTCCCCTCTCCACTGCACAACTTTCCTACATCCTTTGAATCTCTCCTGCATGTCCACCATCCTGTTCCCTGTAATGGGAATAGCTGTCTGCCAGTTATGTGTATATAATTTTGCTATAAATCTATGTTTTGTATGGCAGTCCTGCTTAGGTAACAGGCCAAGCAGCAGAGCCTCATGGCCCATTGGATTTTAAAACAGAAAAAAAATGGTCTGTCCTCTCACTGACCTAGAGGATAAGCTGGCTAGAACTTCCTTTCCTGTTCTAACACCTACCTCCCAAAACCTGTGTAGCTGTTATACAACCAGGTTATAAAAAAACAACTGCTTTGAACTTAGAAAGACTGCCTTAAAAGGTTACATTTTATAGAATAACAGGAGGAAGATTGTTTTTGGAAAGCATATGTGAATTAACCTTAAAGGCTATTTCTGCAACATTAAAGGGTATCATAAACCATACTCTGAGGAAGACAGACTGTCTTGTTATCATTAAAAATATTGCTGTATTTGAAGATTCCAATTAAGTAGTAATCTGAACTGTCTTCCTATGCAGCTGCATGTTACAAATTAAGTATGCAGGACTGAGTGTGATCTCACACTAGCAGCTCAGAGCTGTGACATCACAAGGAGGGAGGGACATTCTGGCCTCCCTGATGTTGGTGAAGCTTGGCTGAAAGGACTGACACTCTTTCTGGACCTCTGAGAGTCATATTTGTTTCTGGACTTCTAAGGGGCACTTCTGCCAAGATAGGTAACAGCCCAAATCAGTTGTCAACTAAAAACCTGAGGTAGAATTAGTTAAATCAGTTACAATGTGCTTTGTTTTGTATTTGTCCATTTCTTTTCTGACTGTAACCTTAATGTATATATGTTCTGTATTTATTTACTATTTTTAATTTTAGTAAACCTTGTTTTTCCTTGAACCTACCTGGGATCTTCCTCATTTTGAGTGTGAATGGTGGGACAGTACTGATAATTCTGACATAACTGTTAAATCGCTTAGTGTCACCATATGCAGCCACACTAACAAGGATCTGTGTAAAGATCCAGCAAGGCATAAACATACCAGCATCTCAATTGAGTCAGCAGGGGGTTGTAAACCAGGTTGGTTGTATGCCCGCTGGGTCAAGTATTGTGCTGCTTCCCCTGAAGAGAGTGTGATATTTGGACCTGTTACCTGGGTGTGCTGGCTAAAAAGGGTTCATAATTGACCCCGGTTTTTGAGACTGGTAGTTTGCTCAGACCCAAAACAAATAGGAGGGTGTCCCTGTGTGTCCCCTGTTCATGAATCGTACTTCAATGTTGGGCACTGTGGGAGCAGAGGGCCTATCCCTGAAATAGATTTGTGACATTCCCTTCCAAATCATTAGTACCATGGTGCACCACGATATGAGGTTTTCCTCCTAGCCTCCCTTCACACCTCTTAATATGTTGCCCCACTTTCCCTGCTGTCATGCCTGGCATACACTCCACCCATATGTTGCTCTTCCTGGTGCCTCTGCCTCCCCATCTGATACCCTTTAATATTGAGTCCCCCAGGATGACTACCCTCCCCCCTTTTTCCTGCTCTCCTCCCTGGTGCAGCCTATTCCTTTGCATTCATTCTTGGTCCACTTCCCCTGATTCCATCCTAGTAGGCCCCTCTGCCACACTTGATCCCAGTTGAAGCCCTGCCCTAGACCCCCCTCACTCTCCCTTACTGCTGCCCATACTAGCTGCATCCATGCCCCTGCCATTCCCTACCTGCACTCCCCCACCCTTTCCCAATTTGGTCCCCCTTTGCTCTGCATTTGCCCTTCCCTGCCACTGGCCACAAGTGCCTTCCTTGATCTTTTTCCTTCCCTTACAATCATGCCCCCCACTCCTACTCCTGCCCTGACTAGCTGCCCCCCACCTTTTCATACCCTTCCTGCGTCCCCAACACTTTCCTGATTCTCCTGCCCCTTCTACCTCACCTCCTCTCCTACCCCTGTTGCCCTCCCTTGTGTTTACCCTGCTTCCTGCCTCTTTACTAGACCTCCTGCCATCACTTCTACCCAGCTCCATTGCCTTCTCTGCAACTGGCCCTCCCCCCTCTTGCTGCTCCAGGCTTGCTACCACCGAGAACCTGTTCTTATCCTCCCTCCCTTTATTCCAAGCTTCCCCATTCCCCCCTCCCAGTGACCTCAAACCATGCTCTTCTCCTGTTCCCATCCTTCCCCTTTTCTTGACCACTCTCCACCCTTCGGCCTCTGGTCTCAACTATTCCTTTGCGGTAGTATGGTATCCTCCTGAATCCTCTCCCCTTGCACTCCTCTTAGTTCACCTTTTGCATTGACTGGGTTAGTCCACCTTCTTTCCCTTGGCTCCTGTTGTTACCCCCTGCTTCACCCTCCCCACCAACTCAGCTCCCTTCTCAGTCTTACAGCCTCCTCCTTACATTACCCCATCTGTCTACAAATCATACAACCCCCTACCCTCCAAGCAATCCTCAAGAAGATGGCCACCCCACATTCATTGCAGTTTACCACTTGTCCTGGCTCCCCAACCTGCTGCCCCACCCATCCCCACCCCTTGCATCTCTCCATGCCTGCTGCCTTTATCCCCTATGTCTCTCCATCCTCCTTGTTCTCCTAATCTGGTTTAGTCCCACCTTTGCTCCCCCCCACTATCAGTACAGCAGTTGCCTCCCATCATTATCCTATCCACCTGCTGACTCCAGGGACCTAGTATGCCCTGCCTAGTAAGACCTCCCTTCGAACACCCTGCAGACACCACCAAGTGAGATGCCACACTCCTGCTTCATGGCACTCGCTCATCAGGGTCACTCATGAGAGGGGTCTTGGGGCACCATGGAATTTATATGTAGACTGGGACCTCCTTACTGACTCTCCCAGTCATGTGGTGCAGGCCTCCTCCAAAGTCCCTCCCTCAGCTTCCCTTTCTCAGCTCCTGACTCCTGACTCCCCTCAGCAAGCTACACCATTTTAATTTTTCACTTTTTTGCTACCAATCCATCAGCACCCATACAGTGACTAAAAATAGCATAAAACAAATCACTTCCCTCTGGCTGGCATTCTGCACTCCTCCCCGGTCAGTGTCTGCCCAGATCTGCTGCTGAACTACAGTTATGGTTGCCTTTGTTTGTGACTGGGGCCTCCTTACTGGCCTCTCAGTCACATGATGCAGGCCTCCTCCAAAGTCCCACCCTCAGCCTCCCTCTCTCGGCTTCCTCCCTCCCTCCCTCCTCCCAACTCCCCTCAGCCTCCAGCAAGCTACCCTGTTTTTAATTTTCACTTTTTTACAATCAATCCATCGGTGCCCACACAGTGACTAAAAATAACTTAAAACAAATCACTTCCCTCCAGCTGGCATACCATGCTCCTCCCCAGTCAGCTTCTGCCTGGATCTGCTGTTGAAGTACAGTTATGGCTGCCTATGTTTGTGACTGGGGCCTCCTTACTGGCTCTCCCAGTCATGTTGTACAGGCTTTCTCCAAAGTCCCACCCTCAGCCTCCCTCTCTCGGCTCCCTCCCTCCCTCCTCCTGACTCCCTTCAACCCCCCAGCAAGCTACTCCATTTTTATTTTTCACTTTTTCTGCAATCAATCCATCAGCACTCGCACAGTGACTAAAAATAATATAAAACAAATCACTTCCTTCTGGTTGGCTATCCACGCTCCTCCCCGGTCAGCATCTGCCCGGATCTTTGAACTGTTCATGAATATTAATTATTACTGTAAACAGCACTTTAAAACAATGCATCCTGCATCTTGCACCTAAGTCATAGTACGTCATCCTAGTTCTTTCTCATGATGCACCCACTTACAAAGACCATACTTGCTGTCCTCCAATACTCTGGCACTTCCCCTGTTTCTAAAGAGCAACTGAAGAGCTGCATCACTGGTCCAGCCAGGATTTACCCCATCTTATTTTTATTGCCCTCTGATGCATTCCATCTGGGCTCGGTGATTTGTTCACATTCAGTCTGTAGGCCCTCTTTTTCTACTCCATGATGGAATCCATGGTGTCACCAGTTAGTGACCCCCTCATTGGCTTTTATGCCGCTATCTGGTAGAGGGCCCTTGTCCTTGATTATAAACATGTAATGAAAATAATTGTTCATAAATTTACCTTACTGTTCTCATCCTCCACCCATCCCTCACATTTTTTCAGCCTGACCACTCCTTCCCTGGTTTTGCACTGCTCTCTTATATAACATAGCACTCTTTCAAATGTTAAAAGTGTCTAAATAGGGGTGCTGCAAGGCTCAATACTTGGCCCACTCCTTTTCGGCCTATTCATGAATAGCCTCCCAGAAGCTCACCCTTTATCCAAGGTGCTTCTCTATGCTGATAGTGCCATTGTCCATGCCAGCAGTACACACCAGGCAAAACTATCCAATGACCTCCAAAAGAGCTTTGAGTCATTGGAGAAATCGTTCATGCTAAATGAACTGGTCCTAAACTACAAACAATCTAAGACCATGCTGTTCTCCGGTCCGCAAGTGAAAAAGGTCTCTCCCCTTGCCATCCACAATGTTAAAGGAGCTATATTGGAACAGGTTGAATCTTTCACATACCTAGGAGTCACCTTGGATGATACTTTTTCATTTGCACCTCATGTGGACAACATTGTTAGTCTTGCCAATAAAAAGCTAGGTGCACTGTTCAGGAATTAAGTGAACCTCAGTTCAGAGACCAGGCACCTTGTAGTACCCACTATGGTCTTCCCACTCCAGTTTATGGGGTGGCCATTGACTCTGTTCTTAACAGAGTCAGGCTGGTACATAATAAGAACTTAAGAACATAAGAAAGTGTGGGCAGAAGGGGGTCGTATTATCCATCTAGTCTGCCCACATCGGCTACCCCATGCTAGCTTAAGGCATGTAGCTTGGCTGATATGCTTATCCATAGTTGCTACCTATATAGCCTAACCAAATGGCTTCCCCTGTGGGACAGACTAAAGTACCAGACCGGTCTGCTTGTAAAAAAAGCACTGATCAGTGTAACCCCCCTGCTATTCAAAACTTCCTCCACCAAGTTAACAACCAATACTCCACCAAGAGTATGTCTAGGAATGCCCTAGAAGCACCCTTCTGAAAAACAAATCTGGTCATGTGTTCCTGTGCAGCACGAGCAGTTTTATGTGTGAGTGAAATTCCTGAATCTCTTGTGGGTCTCACCAAAATAGCTCACTTCAAGAAAGTGCAGAAAAATGAACTCATTCATAATTTTAAATACAGCTATTACAACTGACCTGTACACATTGGTATCACTGTTTTCTCCTGAAAAGTTTATGTCGTGGACTCTGTACTAGCTTTAACTTCACTGCTTACTGCTGACCATGCTCCCATGGAGCTGCTGTCACTTGGATTTGCTGTCACTTGCACCTGACTATGCTCTTCTGGAACTGCTGATTATGGTATTATCCTGGTAAATTCTCTGCATACCTTGTCCTTGATGTGGAATCTTTTTAAAAGAGCTCTTGTGCTCAAAAGTGTTATCTGAATAACTAATAAATGAATAACAAAATAATGTTTTGTCATTCTCCTTAACCACTTCATATAGCCTTTGTTCTGCCTCCACCTTTGCCTGCCTCACTACTCTGCTTGCTGCCCTTATCTTTTCCTTACATGCCCCCTGTCTTCTTCTGTCTTACTTATTTTGTATTTGAATGCCTTTCATTTTCTCTCACTGTCTCTACTGCCCCTTTTGAAAACTAGTGTTTTCTCCCTCCCTGTCATCTTTGTATATATCCCTCTTGCCTCCAGCACTCCCTCTTTAATCAGATCCAGTTCGCTGGTTGCTTTTACCACTGCCATCACATCCAGCAGTTTTTCCAACAACACTTCATCCATCCTCCTAAAATTTGCCCTTCTGAAGTCCACCACCTTAGTCTTGGACCATACCCTATCAGCTTTTAGGTTGACCTCAACCCACATGGTTCTGTGATCAGTGGAACCCAGTGGCTTCCTCACCTAGACCTCCCTCATGCTATCCCTGTTTATAAAGACTAGGTCCAGTATGGCCACTTCCGAAGTAGGTTCCGAGACCCTCTGACTCAGAAATGCCTCTTGCATCTTCTCTACCAGATCCTCGCACTTTGTGCTCACTGCTACTGGGGTGCTCCAGTCAACATCTGACAAACTGAAATACACCAATATCAGCACCTCTCCCAGTCTTGCCATCCTGTTGATCTTTTCTCTTAGCTCTTTGTTGATTCTTTCTGTGCTCTAGGCCTATACATTACTCCAATCCTAATCACCCTCCTTACTCACTATTACTTGCACCCACACTGATTCAGTCACCTTGGCCTGGCCTGCTTCCTGGATTTCTGAGGCTAAGATGCCCTCCTTATTGTATAGTACCACTCCTCCTCTTCTTCACCTTTTCCCTATCCACCCTGAACATTGTGTATGCTGGTACCGTCATTTCCCACTCATGTTGCTGTATTGCCCATGTCTGTAATAGCTGCAGTTTAGTTGTGCCTTTGCCATTATTACCTGAAGGTTTCAACTCTTACTACCCAGGCTGCTGGCATTAGCACACATCCCCCTCCGTGCCTGCAGCGTCCCCTCTGATATCTGGTCTCCTTCAGATACTATGTGCTCTTGAGACCTTCTGTTTCAGTAGTTCTTGTTCCTATTGTGTCGTAATGTACATTTGTGCATTATCAGATAACACAATGTAATTTAAGAGGTCATAGATACAAAACTTAATTTATCACCAAAGGTTAAACAGTATTGTTATAAAAAAAACAAAAGAGTAAAATGCAAACCAAGAATGTATATAAAGTTCTCAGTAGAAAGAAAGAAAGAAAGAAAGAAAGAAAGAAAGAAAGAAAGAAAAGAAAGAAAAGAAAAGGAAGTCATACTTACAGGAAATTGTCTCTCTTCAAGTGTTTCATGCCATTTACTGTTTATAGATCAACCAATGTATGCGCCAAAACATGTTGGATAGTGAGCTTTAGCAGTGGTAATACTATTTTCTCATTTATATATTTATTTATTTGGAATTTCTCCAATCAGCATAACCCCGTGAGATGCAACATCTCATTTTTATGGGTGACCTCTGGGAGGACAACAGCAGACAGAACTGCAGAGCTACAATAGCAGACAAATAACATTCACTGTAAGACACACACACAGCAGGACAAATTGCAATATTTACTGTACATAGCAAGAATGAGTATTTATAGAGGCTCCTTTGCAGGATAACAGCATAACAAAATTTGGTGATAATAACACATGTTAAATTCAAGGCCTTGGTGAGATGGGTGCAGGATGAAAGCAGTTGCATGGAGTTCATGGGTACAGCAGAAAGAGAGAGAAACCTTGAAAGCTTGCAGGCTGGAAGCATTCCTAAGGTCAGTAGGAAGTTTATTTCAGGAATCCCGAACAGGAAATGCTTACTTCTAAAAGTTCTCTTTAACCAAGGTATTTTAAGGTTGAACGTAACATGCAAACAGAGCAAGTAACCGCCATCATTGGGTATTAGAGAGATACAATAAGACAGTAATCAGGGTCTCTTTCTTCTGTGCACTTGAACAGAGACAGTGGTAATCCATCCATCCAGAGGACTTGGCCAATTATGCTGATCATAGAGCAGACAATGACGGATAGGGAAGTTGCTCAAGTGTACACATCTGCAATCTCTGTTGAATACGCAGTCGAGTGGGAGTATTGTGGCTTTGCTTGCTCTGTGATATATGATGTCTCCAGGGCCAATGATAGGCAATATGAAGTAGAAGACCACTTGTATCTGTGCAGGTATGCTGAGGCAGCATTTGGAGTGGTAGAGGAAAATAAGACTGGATCCAACGTTAGCAAGGATGTAGTACAGTGGTAGCCACAGACACTGCCAGCTATTTCCTGAAATTTCTGTGATATTTCCAGAAATATCTGATGCTTTTTGCATTTAAACAGTAGGGTCAGCAGAGAGAAACTCTTCAGAAATTTCGTGAAATATCTGGAAATAGCTGACAATGTTTGTGGCTACCACTGTAGATGTGTTTTTCATACATGAATAAGGAGACTAGCTAAACCCATTGATATCTGAAAACATTGATTTGTTCAGTTATGTCTCCATCTAGTCTCAAGTGTGAAAGGGATGACCAGTCATTTCAGGAGTGCTTATGATTAGAGGGTTATTGATGAAACATTGGGTGATCACATCAAAGTCATTCTGCTATAGCGTTTTACTGCTAAATAATATCTACATGAAGTTTTCCTCTTTTTGTTGGGGGTTGAGGTGGGGGATGACTTGCTTGTCATATGCACACCCTCTGATGAAGAGGTTTTAGTAACTTCAAAGTGCTGGGACTCATCAGTCTGAGCACAGGAGTTTTGTACTGCACATAGTGTAAATAAATTTAACTTTCTGCTACAAGTCACACAAGTGCCTGGTACATTTGTTTGCTATTTGTTATATGCACTCTTCTGGGAAGTACAGCACTTTCCATTTTCAACTTTTGGGTATATATACTAAGGAGTGTGCAAACACCATTAGGTGAATCTTAGCTATATTAAAAGTGTCAGTGTCAGTGGCTCAGTAGGTAGCACACTTGCCTCTGAGGCAAGGAGATCAGAGGGCTGTGGGTTCAGTTCCCACATCAGGCACTTGCGTTAATATCCCAGTACTGACACTGTAGTGCAGCATGAGAGGGGTGCTGCACTTCTGAGGTGCCGTCTTTCGGATGAGACGTTAAACTGAGGTCCCATCTGCCTGGATTGGTGGTAGTTCAGGTGGATGTTAAAGATCCCATGGCACTTATCAAAAAAAGTAGGGAAATTTTCCCAGTGTCCTGGCCAAATTTCCCTCGTTCACTAAAAATACCACCACTAGCTTAATCTGGTTCAAGGTGAGTAAGCATTCATCTGTATCCCTCTCCCCCGGGTCGTGCCTGAAAATAGGCAGGATTTGTCTAGTGCACTTACCCGGTCAACAAAAACTAAATAAAATATTAGGGACCTCAACATATTTGTTTGTTATTCATATTCGGTAGTCAGCAAAAAACTGCTGCAAAACACGGTTTACAGCCCCCCAAGTATCTGGGGCTAGTCTGTTTCATGGCCAGTCCCACCAACTTAGTTATCCAGTATCTGAATAATAAAATAGAGACTAATGCATGGGTGGGTGTGTTTAACCAGAATTTTACACACACCCCAGGTGTGTGATGCGACATCAACCCTGAGAGCGAAGCTATAGGCTTTTATAAAAGCATTCCACAATGATGGTGTGTGTAAAATTCTGGTTTGCACACACCCACCCATGTCATGATTTTTATAATTACTAGTGAACATTTCTAATTACTGCAGCAGCTGTGTGACTAGTGCTTGCACCACTCACAGCATAAGCTTCATTGACAGGAAGTGACTACAACCACCAAGTTGTAATGCATACTTACAACCAGGCAGTTGTAACACATTTTCACAAACCGGTTGTTTGAGCATTAAAAATGCTCACTTGTAATTTTTAGCATATTAGTCATGATATTCAAGAATAAATATCTGTTATTCACAGAGCCTTGGTATGCGCCCTACTAGCGTGCAGTGATCAGCTGTCTGTCTTTCTGCAGCCACCTTAGCTTTCTGTTTATTTATTTATTTGAATTTTGATAACTGGGTGGGCTCACTGAGACAATTTATGTATTTAGTTAGTTAGTTAGCTAGTTTTTGCTGACCGGGTAGGTGAACTAGACAAACAGTTGCCTATTTTCAGGCACGACCAGGGAGGAGTATAGATAGTAGCTCGAGGTACAAACAATTCAACAAAGGGACAATCATGCCCCTTTTCATATTTTGATAACTGGGTGTGCCCACTGAGACAACTATGCCCCTTGTCAGGGGTGACCAGGAATCACATACAGCAACAGAGTTGCACGTACTTACAGAATAAAACAGGAACTGCACTGATTCAGTCATACATACACAATACATAAGTTAGTTACATTCAGGGGAAGAAAAAATACAATCAGCTTGAAGTCATTTTGTGATAATACATAGCATTGCATATTGCTCAGTAGGTAGAGATTCAAGCCACTCAGAGGAGGACAGCAGGTAGCTGGAAGGGGCCCCTAAATCTACTGGGCTAACCAATGGAGGTGTCAGCAGTTGCACCTGCATTTGTTCCCCTCTTCAGAGTAGGTCTTAAGCTTTTTCTTGAACATTGTAAGTGTGGTGCAATTTATTATCAAACTCGGGAGTTTGTTCCACTAGGATGGGGCAGTAAAGGAGAAGGCTCTCCTGCCAGAGCCTGATAGCAACCTTAGGATTTCTTTTTTTTCTAATTTTTTTTCATTTATTTATATATTACTGAACAATCAAACGTAATTGCAAGTAGCAACATGTTAATCCCCCCAAAAAAATTCAATTGCAGTATCAATAAGTAATTAATAAAACAAAGTATAATGACAATAGCGAAGAATTATATATCCTGTAGAGCAACTACCATTAATGGTATATTAAGACAATTCATATATTATACCTAGCTAAAAAACCTATTAATGTTATAAATTACTACTAGTACATATAACAACACCTAACTACATTACATCACATATCACTCCCTTCTAATTACCATTTCAGACATACAGTTTTAATCCTCATTATACTGCCCTTGTAGTACAGTTAACATTGGACTCCATATTCTGTCAAATCTTGATAGCCTGTCAGAGCCTATGTGCGGCAATCTTTCATACTACACAAGTTTATACAGAGTTGCAATCCAGTCCTGAAACAAGAGGGGTGCAGTAGTCCTCCATTTAAGGAGTATTTGTCATTTTGCCTCCAGGGCCGCAGTCTGCAACCATTGGATGCCCTGAGAAGCCAGGTTAGGAGCTAGGTTCATAAGCCCTAACACCCAAAACAAGGGTCTGCTGGCAAAGAGTACGCAACAACTTGTGAACCAAAAGTTAGTATTTGAGACCAATACATTTGCAATGTTGGGCATCCCCACAATATATGTGCCAATGAGCCTGTCGCCCCATGACATCTTCAACAAGTCTCACTAGGTGCCGTCCCCATTTGTTTCAGTACCACTGGAATCCTGTACCATCTATACACTATTTTCTTTTGAATCAGTTGGTATCTGCCATCCTTGAAGTTTATATGAGCCCTTTTAACAACACTATGCCATACCACTTCCGACATTTGAATCTGCAACTCCACCACCCAGGCTCTCTTTTGGGTATCCAGAGATGGGATGTATGTGTGTGGTGAACAAAGTGTCATAAATCATACCCCTTAGTCTGGGTGGGTTCCTCATCCACTTATCTAGATGTATACTCAATGGTGTACCCTTCATGCCCTTTAGCTATGGCCCTTGCCCCTTTAGCACCTGTCTTAATTGTAGGTAGCACCAGAAGTCCTCTTTAGGTAGATTCCATGATTGAATTAGCTGTTGAAATGAAACCATGTACCCTGTGCCAGAGCATCATTGATGCTTTACCCTCCAAATTCCTGTTTCTTTCCATCTCTACCAGCTTACAGGCACACCCTCTATGGTCACCCTACTATTATACCATATCAGCTCCCAATGTCCCAGGGTGCTCATGTCTTTTCCAAACTGAAATACAAATGTATTCCATGCTGACAGAGTAAATGCTTGAATCAGAGAAGTAGGAGGAATTGTATTATCCTGTTTCTTAACTGAATTCCATAGTAGGACCCCGTCTATCCCGGTTTCCAGAGATACCCATAGTGGTGTTTGATTTGAGGGCTGTTCAATCCAGTGCAAGCACTGTCTAATTCCTGCTACCTGATGATAAGCCCAAAGCCAGGAGACTGCTCACCCACCTTTCCGACCTAGCGATCTAAGTTTTTGCTGACTAAATCTCAGCTTGTCTCCCTCCCACAGAAATGAAGCAAATAGGCCCTCAAGTTTCTGAAATTGTCCTTTAGAAATGGGGATGGGGAGACTATTAATATAAAACAGTATTTTGGGGAAGGCCATCATCTTGTAGGCTGCAATGTTTCTTTCAAACAACAACCTTAATGTTTTCCATCTGCTGAACTCTCCAGCCAAGGCACTACATAAAGGTTTCAAATTAAGCTCCACTATTTGTGTCAGATCAGCTGAGAGTTTTATCCCCAGGTGGGTCAAATAATTTGGATTCCATTTAAGGCCAAACTGGACAATAGAGTCCTGCCCAACTGCTTTGTTAAGAGGCAGTACCTCTGTTTTGTCCCAGTTAACTCTCAACCTTGAAATAACTGAGAAATGGTTAAGGAGTGAAAGAAGGGCCGGCAGAGATATCATTGGGTTCTGTAAGGCCATTATTAAGTCATCCACATAGGCCAATGTAAGTAATTGGTCAGACCCACAGGGTATTCCTTGAATTTCTGGGGTTGCACTTGATTTTGCACAGCAGAGGTTCCAGTGCTAGCAGAAATAGAAAAAGTGAGAGTGGGCACCCCTGCCTAGTCCCTCTGTGTAGTTGAATAGGTGGGACACAAGTTCTCCTGTTAAGATTGTAGCAGACGGGCTTGTATATAATAGCTTTACCCATTTCAGAAACTGAAACCCCACTCCAGAAGTTTCCATCAAGTTTCCACTCCACTCTACTGAATCAAGTGCTTTTTTCCGTGTGCACACTAACCAATACAGAAGGAGAGGGAGGGTGTGTCGCTTTCTACATAATATTAATTTCTGCCCTCATATTATTCATAGCTAGCCTGCCTTTCACAAACCCAGTTTGAGAGGGAGCAAAAAGATGTTGGATAATTTCCTGCAGACAAGAAACAAGAACCTTTGCGAGGACTTTCTCATCTGCATTCAGTAGGGATATAGGGCTTGAAACTAATTGAGGGTCTTTCCCTGGTTTGGGTAGCAATAAAACTAAGGATTCTGTCATTGATGGAGGCAAACTACCCTTGTGATATGCCTTCTGCAGGGTATCTGCTAGGATATGACATACTTCAGGAAAAAAGTCATGATAAAAATCTGCAGAGAAACCGTCTGCCCCAGGAGCCCCTTCCCTTTTTTGGTTACGTTAACTGCCACTTCCAGTTCTGCATGTGTAATAGGGGTATTTAAGAGGCTTGTTTGGTTTGGGGTTAACTTGGGCAGGGGAGTATCTCGAAGAAAGGAAGTCAGAACTGGAGTATCCGCATCTCTCTTAGAAGCAGAGAGATTCTGGGAAAAAACTTGAAAGGCCTTGTTAATCTGTGCAGGGTCTGTAGAGATTTTCCCTGATGAAAGCCACATTGCCCCAAAGTGTTTGGCAGATTGTTGTTTTTTTTAATACGGTAGGCTAACAATTTCCCCGCTTTCTCTCCAGATTCCCAATATTGATGAGTAACCCTCTTAACTGCTCTAGCTGCTGATGCCGAAAAGGAAGTATTGGTTTGGTATTTAAGTTGAAGGATCTCCCAATGAAGTGCTGGTACATAATTCTGTAACCTATTATACTCTTCTTTGGTTTTCAGTTCTTTTTCCAATAGATTTAGCTGCCTAGCTTTCTGTTTTTCCCTGTGTGAAGCAAAACTAATAATCCTCCCAAGTAAATAGGCTGGTAATGCATCCCAAACCATGGCTTTTGAAACCTCTGGTGTGCCATTAGTTATTAAGGACTGTATCTCCCCAGCCAACCAAGGCTTGAACTTTGGCAGTGTCAGTAGCCACAAAGCCATTCACCATCTTGTGGTGGTAGGAGTACCAGGTCCTATAGCTATGGTCATGTAAACACATGCATGATCAGAAATGATGATAGGGCCTGTCTTAACCTGAAGTACATTATGTAACTCTCTTTGCTGGACCATAAAGAATTCTATTCTACTTGAAGTATTGTGTGGTGTTGAATAAATGTATAATCTCTCCCTGTAGGATAAATCACCCACCAGAGATCCTTCCAATCAAATTCAGCAGCTAAGTTTTTAAGGACTATTCTTGCTTTAGTAGAAGATAAATTTGAACATTTAATTTTGTCCAAAATTGGGTGCCAGACCTCATTATAGTCTCCGCCCATAATTAATAGATCCCATTGTTGTATGACAGCTGAGATATGCTGAGCCACTTCTGGGAAGAACTCTGCAGTATCCTCATTGGGACCACACACACATACTAATACTGCTAACTTAACACTAATGGATGCCCTCACTATAACCAATCTACCTTGCTAGAGCAGATTCTTTCCTGTACCTGGGCTTTGAGGTGTTTATGAGAAAGAATAGCTACCCCTCTAGCGTTCATTGAGTACAAATCCCCCACTACCTGGCCTACCCAATCCCTTGCTAATTTCTGTGTTTCAGCTGGCAACAAATGTGTTTCCTGCAAAAAAGCTTCCTCACATTTTTCTTTTTTCAAGTGTGTCAATACCTGTTTTCTTTTTATAGGAGAATTCATTCCCTTAAAGAGGGACTCTGACCAAAAGTGCTACAGTGCAGAATTTTTTTTTTTTTATTTTAGTCTTTGATAACCGGGTAAGGCCCACTAGGCACAAGTGCATGTTTTCAGGGGCGACCTGGGAGCACTGGGTGGTTAAGTGACTTGTTCAGAGTCACATAGTATGCAAGTGGAGGTTGTGAGAATCAAACTCAGGTCTGGTCTGCTGGATGTATCAAGCTTGTTCACACCTAGTTCTGCTAACCTCTAGGCTATATTGCCAGCCCAGAATTAGAATAAGCATACCCCCAATAAATCCCATACCAAAATGATGTTTCTACAGTACTTTCTTTTAAAGTCATGAGATATTTTGTAACCCTGATTTCACTGCCTGTTCAAAAAAAAATTTCAATGAAGAGCTGATGATGATGTCATCTCCTGCACTCACAGTCTAGTCCTCCCTGTCAGTAAGTTTATAAGTAGGACCTGTTTCTCCAAAGTTTAAAAGTGATTTATGGAAGATTGCCATAGCAAATGGGCATAGTAACCTGTAGGAGTTGTGAATCAGTCTCTTACCATTCAAACTGCCAAAAAGTACTGATTTCTATGAAAAAAAAATTTTTTATTTCAGTTCTCCATTTCATTTGCATAGCACTGCCCCTTTTTCTCAGTACTGCAGCCCCCAACCTTTACATCTTGCAAGGGAAACAAAGTTTTTAAAGTGATTTAGCAAGCTTTACCATAGCAAATGGGAGTAGTAAACTGTATTAACCTGTAGGAGTTGTGATTCAATCTCCTACCATTCAAACTGCCAAAAGTGCTTTTTTTCCATGAAATAAATGCTTTCATTTCTGTGCTCTGCTTCATTTGCATAACCTGCCTTTTTTTCTAAGTGCTGCAACCCCCAAGCGTAACATCATGCAAGAGAAACAAAGTTTATAAGTACTGTTTTGAAACAGAGGCCTCTGTTGGTCAGTCTTGGTATTGCAGACATCTACACTACTATGGGCCCGATTCCAAGATGCATGTCGCAATTCGCAGGTGTATGTGAGCTGCAACATGTGCCACTATGCTGTGGACACTGCGCCCTATTCCAGAACAGGCAGGGTCCCTGGCACTTATGCCCTGTGACTTGCTGCAGCTGCAGGGTTGCGCCATGGACTGGCACAATGGTCCTGGGTGCCGCAAGCCACTGACTATGGGTAACAGCCCCCCTGAGCCCCCTAGCCCTGAAACAAGCCTGCAAGCCCCTGGGGGCCATGGGGTGGCAGTGTGGCACAGGCACAAGGGTGGCACCACACAAAATGGACCCTGGTGCTGGCAGGTGGCATCCCAGTATTGCGGGGGGCTTCTCCATGATGGGGGTCCATGGAGCAAAGCTGTGTGCAGGTTGCAGCACTGCAGGGGGCAATCGCCATTTGGCCAGGACAGATGCCCCTTAGACCAGCCAACAGCTGATCTAACCCCACAGTGCTGCAGTGTGTCTTAGAATAGCGTAAGTGGGTTACGGCAGCTGCTCTTTCAGAATAGGGCACAGATGTTGCCATAATCCCCCCTTGTGCTGTGCCATAGGGGCTGTGGCTGGTGGAAGTCCCCTTGGGTGCAGGCCACCCATGCCATGGTGCAGACCACCTCTTGGAATCCCGACCAGCGTAATACATGTTGCAAGGTGCGACTTGCGCCATTGGGTTTGTGACATGCGTAACCAATTTTAGAATCATGCCCCACATCTCTCAGTGAAGAACTCTTGTCAGCTAGCTACTATATGCACAATGTCTTGTTTGGAAAATAAACATATGACAGCTTTTATTGTTGAAGCCACTACAGAGATATGAGACTGCGCCTCACAGTAAGGGAATAGGAAAACAACTTCTTATTGTACTCACAATGCCTTGTTATGTATATCTACATATTAGGTGCAGTCACCATAGCCAAAATAAGGGACTGCACCTCTGAGTAACTAACATTTAACTCACCTTTAAAATTTACCCAGAATACCTTGGTGCTGTATGTAAAACATTGACAGCTCCCTTACATGACAACACTCTGGGGGTGTGGCTGCGCAGAGAAAACTGGAGGGCAGGTAGAAACAAAGTACTGATATAACATCAACAAAACTAACCATGACAGGTTTTTTTACAAAACAAATTGCAGCTTCAACATCTGAAACATGGCTGGCAATGGCATACTATGTGAAAAAGGCAGTTGGGGAACTTCCATAAATCACTTTAAACTTTGAAATTACATTTTTATTATTTTATATATAAAGATAACATTCTTAAGAGAATAGTACAGGGATTACACATTATGACCAATGACAAAAACTGTATGACAGCTGCAGAGTGACAATATACAACGTTTGCAGAAATCCCTGAATCTGGAAAAACAATGAAAAATCCCCCACCCCCTCACCCAGATCCCTTGGCCCCATCCCCCATCCCCCTCCCCAAGGATGTGCCTTCTATAAAGGAAAAAGGAAAAAAAAGAAAACAGATAAGAAAAGGGAAAGAAATGGAGCTAATCCTGATACATGTGAGATGCATAAAGATATATCAGCTGCCAAGGTAGCTAGAGGTGTACCCAACAGGACATTAATTCAAATAAAGAGCATATAATTTGCCCCATTTCCGCTCAAACAAAATCAGACAATTCCGAGAACTTGCTATTAACCTTTCAGTCTGAAAGCAGAGAGAAATTTCACTGATCCATTCTGCATACGAGATAACCAATTGGTCCATCCAATGCCTAAGTACCAATCTTTTGATGACCATCGAGATTAAAGCCATGTGGAATCTACGCTCCATCACCTGTATATTGGAAAACATCCCTAAGATACAAACTTCTATAGTAAATAGATCATCCAGGCCCAAAAGAGGGTCTATGTTAGATTGGATGGACTGCCATAACGGAGCCACCTTCTCACAATACCAGAAAATATGTACCAGGTTTCCTTCCACTGTGCCACACCTTGTGTGCATAGAGTTGAAGATAATCTATTTCATTTAACCAGTTTAACTGGGGTGTAAAACATGTTGTTTAATATATGGTATTGGGTGAGTCTATGTCTGTCTTGAGAGAGATATCAATATGTGTCTGCCCAAATCTGTTCCCAATCTAGAAGAGTGTCTGGCAGAAGAGAGGACCAGCATTTGGAGTCAGTCAGGGAGTCCGGGAATTTAGTGTCCAGTAGGAAAGAATAAAGCTTGGAAATACTATGGGCCTTGGTTGCCTGTTCCTTTATCTGATTTAGGAAGGGTTTAATTTGAGACAGTATGGGATTGGAGCCGAAGCTGGAAGCCACTTGGTGTCGTAACTGAAAAAACTTTAAAAATGTGCTTCTGAGGAATATTATACTTGGCCAAAACCTCCCCAGAGGGTAGAAGAGAGTTATTCAGGAATAAGTCATCGGCACAGCAGTCTCTCAGCTGAGGAAGCCAGTCTAGAGAAAGCGGGAGACCCCATCCTAATATTTAAATTAAGGGTAAGAGGTTGGGAAGTGTCCTTCCTGGGAGAGAGATTAAAAAAAATGCCAGCATTGATTTAACACCTTGATAGAAGTACCAATGACACTCCCCTGTAAAAGTGGAGGCAAAGTGGATAGGCTATAATAGAGGAGTCTGGATGGGGGAAGGCCAAACTCGGTTAGAATCTTTTTCTCAAGTTGTACCCAAATTGGAAGGTACTCATCCACCCTCTGGTCGTACCACCTCCCAATTTTCACCATGTGGCTTGCCCAGTAATAAAGCATAAAGTTGGGAAGACGGAGCCCCCCTTCTCTTTGGGTAAATTAAGTTTTAAAAAGGCTTTCTTGGGCTGTTTACCCTGCCAAATGAACTTGGAAATAGCCTTGTGAAAGTGATGAAAATAGGACATCGGCAGGTAAATGTTCATTAGGCTAAGTGGATAGAAGACCCGAGGCAACACATTCATCTTGACAATTTTAATACAACCCCACAGCGATAAAGGGAAGGTCTTGTTGAATTTTAATCAATAGATTGTCTAGGTTAAGCTTCCTGAAGAGTTCAAAGTCTTTGGTAAGGAAAATGCCTAAATATTTGAGAGAGGAGGGGGCCCATTTCATACCAAACTGGGAAAAGTTGACCTGAAGCGTGTTTACATTCAGTGGAAATATGATTGATTTAGCTAAATTCAGCTTGTAATTAGCCACTTGGCCAAACTGGACTATAATGTGTAGTATATGTGCTAGAGACACTTCAGGGTTAGTCAAGTGTAAAAGAATATCATCAGCATAGGCCGAGAGAACCAGAGACTGCTGCTGAATGAAACATCCCATGACCAATGGAGAGTTTTTGATACTAAGAAGAAGAGGCTCCAGATATAGATTAAACAGGAAGGGTGACAGGGGGCAGCCCTGCCAGGTGCCTGTAAATAGCGGGAATCGAGCAGAGAAAACCCCGTTACAATAAATTCTGGCAGTAGGGGATTGGTAGACTGATTTAATCCATTGAATAAAGACCCCCGGGAAGCCCATTCTCTCCAATATAATCCAGAGAAATTCCCAATGGACTCTATCAAAGGCTTTCTCCACATCTAATGATATCAGAGCCATAGAGACTTGAGAGTCCTGGGCAGCCTCAAAAATATGTGAGAGAGTACGCAGGTGGTCTATAGAGGACCTGCCCTGCACAAACCCTACTTGTTCGGGACTCAACAAGTTAAGCCAGACCCGTTTGAGTCTAAGGGATAGGATTTAGAAGTGAGATTGGACAGTAACTAGCAGGATCCGTCAGGGATTTGTCTGGTTTCAGTATCAAAACAATAGTGGCTTCCAGCAGGGAAGGGTCCAGAGTGGTAGCATTAAACATGTATTCAAATAATTTCATGAGGAGAGGGGCAAGTTCCTTCCCAAAAGTTTTATAGAAATTGAAGGGGAAGCCATCAGGTCCTGGAGCTTTGTCCGGAGCAAATTCCTTGATCACCTCCTCCACTTCCGTTACCATGATAGGAGTAATCAGAGCTTCTCCTAGGTGAGTTTGGAGGGTGGGAAGGGGCAGGCCCTCCAGAAACTGGTCCACAAGGGATTGAGAGAGGTGAAAGGCACCAATGCCATAAAGTTCCTTATAAAATTATTCGAAAATTCGTGAGATATCCCTGGGAGAAGTTTTAAGAGAACCATCGGAAGATAATAATAAGGGGATCCATCTCGATCCCTTAACTTCCCTCAAACGTAGAGCTAGCATTTTACCCGATTTCTCCCCTTGATCGAGATAGAGGGCCTTTGTTTTAAGGAGAGCATACTCTGCCTTATCTCTTATCCAGTCTGAGTACTCATTTCTAAGTTTCATTAGGGTTTCTAGATCAGTTTGGGAAGAGAAGGAGGAGGAGGATAACTTATTCTCTGCCAACCTAATTTAGTTCGACAATAACATGATCTTGGCCTCTCTCTGTTTTTTCCTCCTAGATGCGAGTTTAATAAATTCGCCTCTGATGAAGCATTTAAGGGAGCACCAAAGCAGATCCTCCCTCTCGATTGAACCTGTGTTGGTCTCTACAAATTAGGTAATTAGGGATCTAATATGGGAGACTATGCCCTTGTCCTTTAGAAGCTGGGTGTTTAGTTTCCAGGTGGTGTCTCTCTGCACCTGCGAGTTCAGGGAGACCAAAATCCACACCACCGAGTGGTCTGACACAACTATGGGCTCAATACCAGACTGGAGTACTCCCGACAAAAGGTTATTGCTGACTAGTATTAGGTCAATTCTGGACCACGTCTTGTGTACTTGGGAATAATAAGAGAAGAGTTGTCTTGTGGGATTAAATAGGCTCCAAGGGTCACACAGGCCTAGTAGGTCCATAAAATTCCTCAAGGCTAGCTGTGAAGAGGAGAATGGTTTCAGGGGTCTATAAGATTTATCCAAATCTTGTAAGGGAGTGATATTCCAGTCCCCCCGATTATTAACATTGAGGGTAAGAGTTCACTCAGCTTATCAGCCAAGGTCATGAGAAAATCTGGGTCCCCCCCTACTGGGGAGTAAATCACCCCTAGTGTTATCTTCGCATTATAGAGCGAACCTTTCACAATAATGAATCTACCTTCATGGTCCGATAAGAGCTCTTCTGCCAGAAAGGGAATGTGTTTCTTAACCAGAATGGCCACCCCCCTACTAGAGGACGACCCCCCTGAGGCAAAAACCTGAGCATAACCTTGACGGCAAAGCCCATTGACTTCTGAAGAGAGCAAATGGGTTTCTTGCATCAAGAGAATATCGACGTTCAGTAAAGCACAGTTTTTGAAAACCTGGTACCTTTTAGTTAGGTCTCTGACACCTCTTACATTCCATGTAGCAATTTTAAGCGCTGTAACACTCATTGTCAAATATACAGTGCAGCAATGGAATATGAAAACATGAAAAGGTAGACCACCCCAGAAGGCACATCCTGCCCTCCCCCCAAAAAACAACCACCGACCAAGTCCCACCCCTCTACCCCCCTCCCTCATAACCAGTAAAGAAAACTGAAGCAGTGTAAATTTCAGACATAGTATTACAGCCTTTACCAGGTCATGAACTAAGAAAGAGAGACCCCCCCATCCCTGAAATTATATACAATTGTTCTCCCGACTACCTCCTGAGAAAAACTGAAAGTTATATTGCTTGGGACGGGGAACAAAGCCCCAAAATCCTCCACCAGATGGGTGTACCAGGAAGTAATCGTGAACCGGTACCCTGAGGAAGTGTCGGCAAGTAAGTAGCGAGTAATCCCCTCGTAAGCACTGAGAACTTTCTGACTAAAATAAACCCCATCTGGGCTGCTCTCCCCCCTCTCTTTGGTGCGTTTAGCAGTCCCACCAGGGCTGACCCTCCCACGGAGCCTTCCCCCCCAAGAGAAATCTGAATAAAGCCTACAAAAAAACCTGAGAGAATTGAGAACCTGGCCAAAATCTCAGGGTTGTCTAAACTTTAGCCATGCTATAGTCTCATAGCTTGAGAAGGAGTGTGATAATACACGTGGAATGTACTCAGTAAATCTATTTGGAGATAGCCTCGTTAACCTGGGTTCGGTGCAACCAGATCTCACTACAGAATGAGAGCCCACCAGGGCCTCCTGGAATCCAGTCTTTGCCATTAGAAAATAGCCCCTGACCAAATTGCTGACCATCTGGTTCATCACCTGCCTCCAACCTCCCAACTGCCATCTGAACCCCTTAACCCCCCAAGAGAGATAACTGAACTACGTTACCCACATAGGTTTCGAACTGAATAGGGTAGGGGATAAGAACCCTGAGACCCCAATAGCAGTGCTAAGAATCGGAGTCAGTCCCCCAGCCCAGGGGGTCAACTTCAGGCTTCGCCGCCATCAAAAACCATCAGCGGTAAAAATTATGTTCCCAAATGTAGGAGTGTGTTAGATCACAAGCAGAGTCAGGCTGGCGTCTTGCTAACCCCCCCCTCCATAATGATCACCCTAATGACCACAATCCTCATTGACTAATATTGGCCCAACTCATCCCTTTTCTCAAAAGGCCTCTCCAACCCAACATCCACCCCTGACAAATACCCCAGGATTTCCTAATGACCACTTCTGTCCAACTTGCTATGAAGTTAAGCAAACCTCAATACCTGAGCCAAGGAAGCACAGGAGGAACCAGGGGAGCAATAGATACTAGGGGAACCAAAAGGTCCCACCGGTCCCACCTCATGCAGAAACCGCCTCCACTCCCAAGTTCCCACCCCCCAGCAAACAGGCCCCACGAACCACCACACAAACCGAGCCCACTCAACCCCCCAACATTCACTCCAAAGCCGTTTCCCCCCGCCGCCAGAGAATCCAGACAAAAAAGAAGAGAAAAATCAAAAACAAAAGGTGAGAGTCCAAGAATGCAGCATGTAGCAAGAGGTAACTTCTTGGCACTGCCTCAGTGATTCGGCTGGTTTAAACAGGTTAGGTAACTTGATTGAAAGATCTGCACCAGATAGTCCAGACGAGAGAGAAGAGAGAAATCAAAAACAAATGGTGAGAGTCCAAAAATGCAGTATGTAGTAAGAGGTAACTTCTTGGCACTGCCTCAGTGATTCAGCCTGGTTTAAACAGGTTAGGTAACTTAATTGAGAGATCTGATGCTGCTTTGTCTGGGGATTCATAGGAGAACCAAGAACCATCGATGGCAACTTGTAGCTTGGCAGGGTAGTTCATTTTGTAGCGAATGCCCGCTGCGATCATCTTGCTGACTGTAGAACGGAACGCTGAGCATTTTTGCCTCGTCTCGTAGGGAAGATCCTGAGCAATACGCAGCTTGGAACCACTCCATAGAATTGCTTGTAATTCTCTTGCCTTTGATAATACATGCTGTTTTACCAGAAAGCTTAGAAATTTAATAATGATAGGTCTTGGTGGGGCTCCAACGACAGGTTTCGGTCTAAGAGAGCGATGAGCACGTTCAATATGGTATTGTGGATTAAGAGGGGAAGGCCCAACAATTTTATTTAGAAACTTCTGGAGAAAGAGATTAATGTCAGGGCCCTCCTCGGACTCGGGGAGGCCCAGGATCACCAAGTTGTTCCTTCGGCTCCTTCCTTCTAAGTCCTCCGTTTTGAGTTGCAGTTTACTGATCTGTTGTCTGAGATGAATGATCTCTGGGTCTATCTTTTCCCTCCAGGTCTCCAAAGAGGAAGTTCTGGCTTCCGAGTCTCCCATTCTGATGGTTAGGGCACTGAGATCCCCCCTTAGTGATTTCAGCTCAGCAGAGATATCATCCAATGTTCCCTTAAAAGGTATTAGCTCTTGTAAGAAACGGTCCTCGGTAAGAGGAGTTGGAGAAGTATTGGAAGGGGGTGATTTTACTGCGGGCCCCGAAGTCTGGTATTTAGATTTTTTTGAAGATTTCTCTGGCATGGATGGTGGAGTGTGCTTCATGCCAGCAGGTCTCATCTCCGCTTCCATCTCAGTCTGTCACTAAGTGAATTAATATGCACAAAGCAAGATGCTGCCAAGTACCGAAGAGTGTTATCTGTAATCCAAGTACAGAATAGAGCTTTAAATGTCAAATTTGTAGGCTGAAAATAGTTTAAAGACGGGTGGGTAACGGGAGCTCCGAGAAAACGCTGCCTCTAGCTGCACTGCATCACGTGACCCCTTTCACTTTAAACTTTGAAGAAACAGGTCCTATAAGCTTGCTGAAAGGGAGGACTAGACTGTGGATTCAGGAGATGACATCAGCAACAGCTCTTCACTGAAACTAGCTTTTTTGAACAGGCAGTGAATTTAGGGTTGTAAAATGACTTGTAACTTTTAAACAGTGTAACTTAGAGATCTCATGTTTAGAGATGGGCAAAGAGGCCCCAATTCATTCAGTGAAGTGATTCGCGGAGTGAGGCGAACTTGCAAGTGCTTGCGTGAAGCAAATGCCCCGTGTTATAATGGGTAACATGAAGTCCATTGAAAACAATGACTTTGCATTACTCTGCCTTCCCAAACCACTACTCCACCAATTCTTAAGGCGAAGTACATTGAAAACAATGTACTTCACCTCACTTCGCCTTGTTTTTAAGCTCCAAAGGTGAATTTTGCAGTGATTCATGGGATTTCAGGTCACATGGGCTCTAGATTGTTCTGCACAGCTTCAATTTGGGGTAGTGTGTGTAGGAAGCTGTAGGAGACAATCTGCTCTGAGAGCTCTCTGTGATTAAAACCTTCTAAAAGCTGTTAAAAAGGCCTTTTTGAGTCATTTTCTTTTGCTGAAACTTTAGTTTGTCGATTATAGGAAACCCTCCAATGCTCATACCATCAAGCGTTTATTGTTTATGTGTGAATTTTGAATGTTAATGTACAACATTCAGTCTGTGTACTGAGAGACTGTGTAAGTGTGCTTCGGGGGAGGAGCGTATCTGTGGTATAGGTAGATTAACTTGGAGAAAAAGACAGTGCTTTCTGTTTTGGTGATATTTTTCTTGTATAACTGTGTTAACTCATTGCCTCCTTAGGAGCTCTCTGAAGTTGCAGTACTTGTGTCCTGTATACTGTTAACAGTGAATCCTGGTGCTTTCTAAGCAAAATCATGCCATAATCAGCATGTCTCAAACAAATGCTAATAGCTCAAGAACCGTGTGTGCTAGGCACAAAGTATGAGTGGCAAACTTGTTCATCACAAAATGTCCTTTCCGGCGGTACTGTGCAATCAATTGTGCTCAATGTGGTTTTTGTTTTATACTGGCTGAGATACCCAGAATGTGTGTTTTATTCAACATGCTTAGGTGGTTCTTGATCAGGGACACTGGTTTTCCGTTTTCATGGAAAAACGGAAGGAAAAGCGGATCCCTGATTGGTCCACGGAATTTCGGCACCAAAACGGAAGCAGCATTTGTTCATGGAGCAGCCGGGATCTGCAGTGTTTAAAAGGAAAAACAAAGCGCGTGGTTTTTCATTTTGTTGCTTTCTCTGTTGCTCTCATTAGTATCTGTATTTGCTGCTGCTGTCCTGGTCTGCCGAACTGCCCTGCCATCGAACGTTTTACCCAATGACTGTTAAAGTAAGTTTAAAATAAGCTTTAAAATGTTTAAAGGAATGTTTTATGTGATTGGGATCTGTATTGGTATACGAATGTATCCGGTCGTAGTAAAACAGCTGTGGTACAGCACTGTTCAGTTTGGGGTTTGTACCGAAAATACTCCAAGATACTGGTGCAAAGAACATTTTTATTTCATATAGAAATGTTCTCTGAACATGGCTGGTGTATTTTTCCCCCAAAAGGTGACACGATTTGTAAAAATAAAAAAAAGAAACCAGCCGTTCCATTTAATGGGCGTTTACCACTGTACACCGACTCCTAGATGAGCACAATCGTCATCTTAACATGTTGAAACCTTCACAAATTAATTTTTGGATGTGAATGTGTTGTAGCTGTAAAATGAGCTTACTTGTCTGGTACATATGATCCTCCTTTAAACAAAATTCGTCCAGCCATCTCTACCATTTCCCTGCCACAGTCAGCAACTCCTCAACAAGGTAACCAGTGCAAATTAATACATATTTTTTAATGTAAAATTACTGAATCTTCCTAAAACGGGCTTCTCTCGACTCCATGTTTGGTCTGGTGTAAAAAATGTGGTCATCCTTTCTGAGTGTCCAAATGCTCATGCAGCCCTGAAATAGACTTACAGTTATCTTATCTCTGCTCCCACTACTCCAAAACCATAAACGGAATTGTTGTATCTGCCTCGGATATTTAACAAATGCTGCCTGAGTGCCAAATACGAGATACAGTGACAGGTGATGCAAAGGTCTGAACCCATTTGAAATGGTTTCCCTTGGGTTATTATAGTAGGTAGGGAAGGAAAGAGACTACACAGTATTTTGAGGTACTGAACAGCAGCTTTTAATATTGATTTTTGGTGACTGCTGAGGTCTGAGCAAACTGAGCTGGATAAAAATGCTGCAGAAAAAATTTGCATTAAAGCAGCATCTTTTATCATAAAAAAAGTAATAAAACTCTGCTCTTGTAGTAATTAGTAGCAATACATAAAGATACAAGGATAGTTTATTTTGTGGCTAAGTGGGGACAGAGTTTTGTCATGCTGTTATGTCTGTTGCTGGCTGTGTCTGTGGTGGTTCGGTGTTTGGTGGGTCAATGCGGAACTGTCAGTGTTTGGTGGGTCGGTGCGGAACTGTCGGTGTTTGGTGGGTCGGGGGACTGTCCATGTTTGGTAGGGCCAGAGGACTGTTGTTGTTTGGTGGGGCAGGGGCACTGTCGGTGTTTGGTGGGGCAGGAGGACTGTGTGTTTGGTTATGGTGAGGAGGTGAAACCAGCCATGCTGGTGGGGTGTGGTGTGGGAGCACTGACCATGCTGATGGGTGGGGACACTGGCTGTGGAGGTGTGGTGGGGACATTGGCTATGTTGGTGTGGTGGGTGAGAAAACAGTGGCCATACTGGTGGGATGGCATGGGGAGTGTGGCCGTGCAGGTTGGCGTAGGGAGTTGGCCGTGCTGGTGTGGTGGGGTGGGGGCGTGACTGTGCTGGTGGGTGGGGAGACATGGCCGTGCTGGTGGGGTGGGGTGGGGTGTGGAAGAAGCCATGCTGGTGGGTTGGTGTTGGGAGTGTGGTGATGCTGGTGGGGTGGGGAGCATGATCATGCTGGGGGTTGGGGAGCATGGCCATGCAGGTGGGGTGGCGTGGGGAGAGTGGAAATGCAGGTGAGGTGGCGTGGGGAGAGTGGCATGCAGGTGGGGTGGCGTGGGGAGAGTGGCCGTGCAGATGGGTTGGCATGGGGAGAATGGCCGTGCAGGTGGGTTGGCGTAGAGAGATGTGCAGGTGGGGTGGCGTGGGGATCACATCTTGTACCTAAAATAACTTTTCATTGGTACAAGGATGGATGGCTGTACAACAGTGGAGGTCAAAATTGCTAAAATGCTTGTTAAGACAGTTAAAAATTGTTAAATAAAGTGCACAAAACAAAACACCGGTAAAAACGGATTTTGGCTTGGCAGACACCGGTGGCAATACCGGTTTTTACAATGTGCAAAACGGAATTTGCCCTTTCTCAATCACGGTAAACCAGTGTCCCTGTTCTTGATGGACAAAATGACAGCCATAACACACCATACCATAAGGAAATGCAAATAATTCCTGAACTATACAGTACATGATGCACACAATATGTCGGCACACAAACGGTGCTATGCAATCAATTGTAATCAGTTCGGTTTTTGTTTTATGCTGGCTAAGATACCCAGAATTTTAGTTTTATTCATAGTGCTTAGGTGGTTCTTGACGGACAACATGTCAGCCATCTACACCATGCCATAAGCAAATGCAAAAAACTCCTGAACAATACATGCTACACACAAAATGTCAGCACACAATCTGTTCATCACTAAATTACCTTTCCAACAGTGCTATGCAATCAATTGTAATCAGTTCATTTTTGGTTTTATACTGGCTAAGATATAGTGCTTATGGTTCTTGGTGGACAAAATATCAGCCATACAGACCATGCCATAAACAAATGCAAAATAGAGAATAAAGTATGAGTCTGGGTGTGTAATGAGAATTTACATACACCCGAGGGGTTTGATGCTACATAAACCCCGAGAGCGAAGGTTGAGGGTTTATCGTAGCATCTAACCCCGAGTGTATGTCTCAGTACACCAGACATATTTTATTTTATATAATTGCTGGGTTTCCTTTTTGCCTCAACAATTATATAAAATAAACACCTTTCATGGCGGCCACAGTTCGGCTTAGTTTCAGTTTGCAGATTTGAATTGCCGTTTTTAAAAACGGTTTCTCTTTTTTTTTCAGTCAGGATTCCACAGTTTCTACCCCAGTTGCTGATATACAGTGGGCAAAAATAACACATAAAAACTTACCACCGAGTTCTTCTGGTGGTGCTGGTTCAGGCGACATGGAAGCGGTGAGCGGCCGCGCTGCTGCGTGCGCATCCACACAGCGAGGGAAACCGTGTGCGTGTTTGCCGTTATAAACACTCCTTTACAATGGCAAATTATGCCACGGTTTCCCTATGGGAAAAAGGGGAAGCCAGTTATTTTTAAATCCTAAAGTATAAATGATACACAAACTGTCAGCGGCCAGGCTGTTCGGTACATGAAAATTGATTGCATAGCACCATTGGAAAAGGAATCAAAACATTTTTTTTTTATACTTGCTGAAATTACAAAAAACTGCATTTTATTCAAACTGCTAAGGTGACTCTGGGCTCGTGACAGACAAGTGTCAGCCATACACACCATACCATAAACAAGTGTGCATACCTCCTAAAGTGCGCAGTGTGAAAACTCCCAATATCACACCGTGATTTCATCACCAAACCAAAAAAACACACAAAATAATCCCATTGTATAAAGGGACTAAGTTATTGACAGGTATGTGATACAGAATAGATCTGAACTCGTGTCAAGTGAGCGCAGGGAACCATTACTCAGTGCAATGCTACACTCCACCACTCATTATATTCCCCAAGCTCACTTGCCACTCATTCAGATATATACATATACACACACACATATTTATATAGACACACATGTATACACAAATACATATATATCTATATACTTAGTCTTTCTATCATTTTTATCCAACCATACACACACAATGCACCATCAACATATGCAAAGACCTTCAACAACACAGCATCATCACAAATCACGAGGTGCATGATGGCACCATCTCTCGCTCAACACGCATGTGTAATAATGAGCAGTGTTGTGCACTTTGTGGGCATAACATCACAACACATACAAATATGTGTATGCCGACACCCATGGTATTTGGCACGGCGGTCACAAGTCACATCATATAGGCTACACAGTGTCAACAACAAAATTACTATAATCACCACGATCATATTTTTCTTACCTTTTCAGATGGCGTCCCATGATGATCTGCACTGAAGAGAGTTCTATATTCTTACATTCTTACCTGGTATATGCCCAACCACTGTTCTGCTGTGTCCACACACTCTCACACACGTACGGGTGAAAAAATTAAATACACACATATCAGGAGCTTGAGTAAATGGCCTCTGCCATTCATTTATTCAACATAAAATTACATTCAGTCATCCATGTGTAGCCGCCACTACGCCATGCTTCAAGTCCTTCAGAAAGTCATCCACTCCCTCATCCGTCAAGTGTACACCATCTGGTTGGTACACTCTAGGCTTGTGAAGACTGAGGCCAGGGTGCCGGACCACTGACCCGCCCATGGTATCCATCATAGACAACATGAACCCATTGTGTAGTCTTCTGATTTTCTCGATGGCCTGCACATCTCGTACTCCACTCCACTTCAACCACTGCACAATGTCGGACCATACAATATGGACCCTGGGCCACCAGCATTTGATTTGATGCAGCATCTGCCTTATGGTTCCCTTCAGTTCCCACAGCGGGCAGGTTGCCAGATCGTTGCCTCCCAAATGAATAATCAGAATGTTCGGATGAGGCCCACCATGTTTCTCCTGGAGCACCAGAATCAGTCCATCCCACCGCATTCCTCACCTTCCAATCCAATGAACTTGCACTCTGTCTTTTCCTAAACACAAGTTTTGCCCTCCTGTGCTCTGCTGTGCTCTTTCTGTGGCCCAGTAAACAAAGGAGTGACCACATATCCAGACACTTGCTCCTGTCACCTGCAACCAAATGCGAGATATTATTACCATAGATCCATCCATGACACTACACCCATATCCCTCACTACCCCTGCTTTCCCCTATCATGGATTGTACACCCTACGTACCTTGTGTTTGCTTGCCTGCTGCCATATCCTGACTTGGGTTTGACCTGCAATTTGGCTTCTGTGCAGTTGATAACTCCATGGCTTACAATGTCCCATGACTTTTTTGCCTCAGTGTGCTCAAGATTTGATATCACTTGTTGATGTACATGTGTGGGAGCCACTTTCTACTGACCCCCCATTGAGATAAACCAAAAACATGGAATTAATTAAATGCCAGGCCTTCTATTCCCAAGGCTTGTGACTGCGCAGGCTTCTTATTGGTCGATGTTTCCGACTGGGATCCTAATAAACTCAATTTCCATTTCCAGTGTCTGTTGTCTTTTTTCATAATAAAGACCATTACACCTTATAGTGTGTTGTCATTTTCTTGTATGCAAGACATTGCAGGTTACAAACAGTATGATTTTAGAAATAACACAACAAACAACACATTTCGTTGAAAGTAAGACTGCATTGAAGTTGCTTGTGGCTGTGGTCCGCTCATGTAGCCATGCAATCCAAAGTCAGGTTCCTTATGAGTGTGACTCTGAGTGTGTCCAGCTGTCAGAGAATGAGCTGCATGTACCCATACGATGGAAGCAATCCACAAGTGCAGTGATGCACAAGCCTGCTACGTAACGCAGATTGCACAGCATGACGTCAACATGCATGTCGTGGGGCTCTGCATCCAAACGAAAATAAAAAATGCGGAGCTAAATCCACCACTCCACAACAGTGCTGGAAGAGTTAGTGGAGCAAGGTTTGTCGCACGTGCCAATGCACCAACTGGTGTGCTCAGAACAGTTTGTGCTCTCCAGTACCTCTGTCAGGTTGCCCCATTGGTCTGGTGAGTGAGATACGGATCACCACTTGTTATCACAGTCACCAGTCCACATTAGCTCCACATTTTTTTTCTCATTTGGCATAGCGCCAAAGACTGCATAGGCTGCTGTGTCTTTCACCTAGCCACAGATGTTCCAATCAACTCTTAGGACAATCAAAACTCGCATCACGCAACCACATGTCCGCCACTCAAGAGCCGTCAGCCAAAACCCCGTCCACCCCACAAACAGACATCCAGAGTCTCTGACTAACTCTGTTCCAAACAATCTCGGCCTGCAGCTGTGAACAACCATGCCCACTGCACATCAGCCTTCTTCCAACCACCAAAAGGCCTGCAGCATGATGTAATCAGTGTCACTGCGCATAACCCTTCTTCCAGACCCCATATGGATGGCCTAAGCAGCCCACAAGCTATCAAAGAACAGACAACATCCTGTAAGTGCAGCTATGATCCGACATCCATCCAGAAGCAGTCCCGCGCATTGTTCCACAACTGCAAAACAACCTTCGCATGTGCGCATGATCCTTTGTCTGAATCATGTAATGCTACAGCTGCCAACAGGCCTTGCTGCACATGACCCTTGGTGTCTTCACAGTGTTACTTTCCCTTGTATCCCATTTCCGTTGATCCTTCAGACAGTTCTTCATTTGCTTGACAGTTATGTTTGTCAGTGCGCCGTTTGCATGTCCCCCTACAATGAACTTTCCTATTGTCACCTTCGCCACCACACTTTGTGACCTTAGTGCCGTACCTTCGTCAGGGGGACCTGGCTGTAGAATACACATGATCCCCCTGAAACAACATTGGTGACCCCTTACAAGTAATCATGCGTGCGTTCTTCTCCTTGTCATCCAATCTAACATGAAGCCTTCCTTCCTTCCTAGCAAGACATCAATGCATTGCTGTCGGAGTCAGACCGGTACTGGTGATACTCAGCAAAGTACTCAATGCAGAGTTGTGCATTGCAAGCCATGCATGCTACTGATGGTTCTGCTCGCTTCTGCTTCAGAGCACAATTGCGGCACCTACCCTTCTTGACTTTCACCAGGTAGTGTGGACCATACCTTTATCTCACCACCTGGGAACTCTCACGTAACGTTTATGCCACTTGTTCCCTTACTTTCACTCACCAGACCTCTTTTAGCTCAGTTATTTTTAATTTTCATTTGGCGCAGCCCATTCAATGACTGGCATGTCACTGCATTACCTCCAAAACACCAACGGGCCAAGCAGGCATTCCACCAACGCAAGACAATCTGATCCACGCCCATGACACTGCTTCTGACATACCTGCCACCAACCCATTTCATCCAGTTTCTCGCTTCCACCATTGAACCATTCTTCACGTCAGCTGCTGCTCTGCTCTGCCATTTTCTCGTCCTGCTGTATGATGCATCTCCTACCATCTCTGCGCATCTTATCACTCCAAGTCGCTCATTCTGGTCTCTCTAAGGTCTCTTGAAGTTGCCCCCCCCCTCCAGGAATCCGATTCAACCAAACAGTCAAAGTCACATCACTCCTGTGTGTGTGTCTCTCTCTCTCTCTCTCTCTCTCTCTCTCTCTCTCTCTCTCTCTGTCTCTGTCTCACAGTTGCAGCACTCCGGTCTCTCTCTCTCTCTCTCTCTCTCACAGTGGCAGAACTCCAGTCTCTCTCTCTCTCTCTCTCTCTCTCTCTCTGTACTCTGGTCTCTTGAACTCACACAATCTGGTATATCTGTTGCCTTGCCCTGCAGCTCCCCATCATATACAGTCAGAGAAGCTGCAGAGGAAGTACTGAGGGTAAATCTTTTTCTGTTGTCCGTTTGAGCCTCTATCTGTACTGGTGATACTCAGGAAAACAATCGACGCAGAGGTGTACTTTTTCATGTGCTGCATGTATATGAAGGTTCGGCACGTATTTTCTTCTGGGAACAATTTTTGCACCTCCCCTTCTTCCCTTTCACAGGGTAGTGTAGTCCATCACAAGTCAGATTCAGCACGATTACCGGAAGTGAGGCACTACGTCTTCTATGTGCATATCCTTCCAACAGATTCTCAGAAAGGAACATGCAGAAATTCAGTTGTCTGTGCTTGGTCACTTGTACAGTCTTCGATCCCTGAACAGGGTTCATGCTCACTCAGAACAGAGTAAACGCATTTGCCAAAGCCATGTCCCACAAAAAACAGAAAAGGTAGATCCACCACTTCTTTGATGTTCTGGCGCATGGGTACTGCCCCCGAAGCTGGTCAGCGACGTCCACACCATTCATGTGTGTGTTATACTGCTGCAGTACATCTGGACATGCAATTGATACAACAGTACCATCTCTTTATCTCCTGAGCACAGACGTTGCTGATGAGGTAGGGTCATGGTTTGTTGAGAGCAAGAAAACGGGATGGTTGTCTTTCCACACTGTGGCGACAAGTGAACCATTCTGTCGTTGTTCATAATAACCATGAGCTTTCTTCTTCACTGATAATTTGTTAAGTTCTGAAGGCCATCCAATCCTGTTGGTCCGCATTGTTCCACATCAGTACAAGCCACCGTTCAATAGTTCTTTTGCCAGGTGAACCGAAGTAAAGTAATTGTCAAAATATACATGGTGCCTTTTGCCACGAAGATCCTTAGTCAGGTATTTCATGACCCTCTCTGCAAGGCCCACTTCCACAGCACCAGCAACCTTTCCTTTATACACTTGGAAGTCAGACACATAACCGTTATGAGGATCTACAAGGACCCATACTTTTATCCCATACCGTTGCGGCTTGCATTGCATGTATTGCTTGAAGGACAGTCATCCTCTAAAGCCCACCATTGCCTCATCAATTGACACTTTTTGGTGTAGGTTGTACTCCATCTTGCATGCCTTGATAACGTAGTTGATGATTGGTTGAACGTGATGTAGCTTATCATGGTCTTGCGATCCTCTTGGTGGATTTAGCGTGCTGTCACTGACGAGCAGATACTGCATAATATTCTCATAACGCTCACAGGTCATTAACTTTGAAATTGGTAAACGTCCTTAGAGATGGTGCTTCCCCCAGTACATGCGGTAGTGTGGCGCCTTTATAACTGACATGTACAGTCGCATTCCAAGTAACGCTTTTATGTCACACGCAGTTACTGGAGTCCATCGGTGGTCAACTTTGTGCACTTCTGCCTGCTTACGTGCACTGTACCAGTTTGTCTTCTCAGCAATCATATCATAGAGAACTGGTGGGAATGTCAGGTTCATAAAATCCATGGGAGCCTTCTCTGCACTCATCAGTGTGGTGGGACCCACAGGCTCCTTGAAATCCTCAACATGGACCTGCTGTAAGCAACTTGTCCATCCATCATTGTGACCAGCAACCAGATGTGGCTCAGGTTGCTCAGGTTGTTATGCATCAACTTCATGTTGTTCATCAGGATCATCAGTGTCAGTTTGGGTACTCGCACACTGCAGTGTAGCCAAAGGAAGACCATCTTCACTGTCTGTGTCGTTCTTCTGTCGATGTAGCTTGGCCAGTGGCACATCATCCTCTTTACTCTCCGTGGAGTGCCTTTTCCACCGCATCGTAGCCAGGAGCAGATCATCATCACTGAAATCACTGTCACTGTCTGGTGTAATGAAAGGCATCATACGCACCAAGTCCACCTCGATGTCAAAATCATCAAAACCTTGAAATTCATCCTCCTCATTGTCACTGGCACTATCAAACAGTCTAGCAGGTCATTTTTGTACACATTCACCATATTCTCGAAGCGGCCTCTCAATCTCGGAGCGGTCTCTCAATCTCGGAGTGATCTCTCAATCTCGGAGCCGTCTTTCAATCTTGGAGCGGTCTCAGTCTCTCGATCGTCTGCAATACAAAAAAAAAAACATATCTTTGCACTGCAGATACGACTCACCTAGGCCACCACCTTCAGAACCTAAACAAGCAGTATAACCTGTATGCACACACATCACCACAACATATGTCTAAGCCTGTCAGATATCACAAATGTACAGAAATACACCACACCTTAACTCATTACTTCCAATAGCTTCATATGAAGTCCAGACTATCCATTGTTTACCTGATACAAAATGGCTGCCCAGGTAATAATGAGTTAAAGCTGACACCATCACGAAAAACAATTTTTTTTAAATTTATATCTGTAATAAGTCCCTCCTCCAAAGCCATAGACAGTGTGACCCTTTCGTTTGAGTGCATAGATTACATCCATAGCTGTAACAGTCTTTCTCTTGGTGTAGGTAACGGCGTCCTGGATCACATTTTCCAGGAACACCGTGAGGACACTGCGGGTCTCTTCATAGATCAGCTGCAAAATGTGCTTCACCCTACCATGACAAGCCAGATGGCAGTTAGCTGGCTTTTTGATGCCCCTGCCCCCCACCCCCAATGCCCAGCAAAAACACAAAATGGCATTCTCCTACCGTAGGGTGGCCAGTGTTCACCACACCCTGTGGTATCCACCAAAAAACATGACAGCATTTTTCACAGTGTTCAGTGGTCCCTCCCCCACCCCTCAATGCCCAGCAACAACACAAAATGGCATTCTGTTTATATCACATCACTTTTGAAAACAACCAGCCGCAGGTCCAAGACCACAAGACTCCAGGGAATCCATTTGTGGGATGGTGTCATATGTTTGAAGGTTGGAAGGATCCTGACAGCATGGCAACCATTTTGTGAGCTGGCGTCAGGTCTTGGAGGGAGGAGGGTCATCCAGACAGCAGGCACTGCTCTTTGTTGGATGGTGCTGGGCCTTGCGTCACCCGCCACCATCCCACAAAGAGCAGTACCTGCTGTCTGGATGACCCTCTCCCTCCAAGACCTGACGCTCCAGCTCACAAAATGGTTGCCATGCTGTCAGGATCCTTCCAACCTAAAACATATGACACCATCCCACAAAATAGATTCCCTGGTGGCCAGTGTTTCACACCCTGCGGTATCCACTAACAAACATGACAGCATTCTCCACAGTGTTCGGTGGTCCCTTCCCGCACCCCTCAATGCCCGGCAACAACACAAAATGGCATTCTGTTTATATCACTTCACTTATGTAAAAAACCAGCCGCAGGTCCGAGACCATGACACTCCAGGGAATCCATTTTGTGGGATGGTGTCGTCTGTGTGAAGGTGGGAAGGAGGACCCTGAGAGCACGGCAACCATTTTGTGTGATGTCGTCAGGTCTCGGAGGGAGGGGGATCACCCAGACAGCAGGCACTGCTCTTTGTTGGATGAGGCTGGGCCTTGCGTCACCCACCACATCCCACAAAGAGCAGTACCTGCTGTCTGGGTGACCCTCCTCCTTCCAAGACCTGACGCCAGCTCACAAAATGGTTGCCATGCTGTCAGGATCCTCCATCCAACCTTCAAACATTCAAAACCATCCCACAAAATGGATTCCCTAGTGGCCAGTTTTCGCCACACCCTGCAGTAACCAGCCACAGTTCTGAGACCACGAGACTCCGGGGAATCCATTTTGTGGGATGGTGTCTTCTGTGTGAAGGTGGGAAGGAGGACCCTGACAGCATTGCAACCATTTTGTGTGATGGCGTCAGGTCTCAGAGGGAGGGGGTTCACCCAGACAGCATGCACTGCTCTTTGTTGGATGGTGCTGGGCCTTGTGTCACCCGCCACCATCCCACAAAGAGCAGTACCTGCTGTCTGGGTGACCCTCCTCCCTCCAAGACCTGACGCCAGCTCTCAAAATGGTTGCCATGCTGTCAGGATCCTTCCAACCTTCAAACATATGACACCATCCCACAAAATAGATTCCCTGGTGGCCAGTGTTTGCCACACCCTGCGGTATCCACTAACAAACATGACAGCATTCTCCACAGTGTTCGGTGGTCCCTTCCCGCACCCCTCAATGCCCGGCAACAATGCAAAATGGCATTCTGTTTATATCACTTCACTTTTATAAACAACCAGCCGCAGGTCCGAGACCATGACACTCCAGGGAATCCATTTTGTGGGATGGTGTCATCTGTGTGAAGGTGGGAAGGAGGACCCTTAGAGCATGGCAACCATTTTGTGAGCTGGCGTCAGGTCTTGGAGGGAGGAGGGTCATCCAGACAGCAGGCACTGCTCTTTGTTGGATGGTGCTGGGCCTTGCATCACCCGCCACCATCCTACAAAGAGCAGTACCTGCTGTCTGGATGACCCTCCTCCCTCCAAGACCTGACGCCAGCTCACAAAATGGTTGCCATGCTGTCAGGATCCTTCCAACCTTCAAACATATGACACCATCCCACAAAATAGATTCCCTGGTGGCCAGTGTTTGCCACACCCTGCGGTATCCACTAACAAACATGACAGCATTCTCCACAGTGTTCGGTGGTCCCTTCCCGCACCCCTCAATGCCCGGCAACAATGCAAAATGGCATTCTGTTTATATCACTTCACTTTTGTAAACAACCAGCCGCAGGTCCGAGACCATGACACTCAAGGGAATCCATTTTGTGGGATGGTGTCGTCTGTGTGAAGGTGGGAAGGAGGACCCTTAGAGCATGGCAACCATTTTGTGTGATGTCGTTAGGTCTCAGAGGGAGGGGGATCACCCAGACAGCAGGCACTGCTCTTTGTTGGATGGTGCTGGGCCTTGCGTCACCCGCCACTATCCCACAAAGAGCAGTACCTGCTGTCTAGGTGACCCTCTTACCTCCAAGACCTGATGCCAGCTCACAAAATGGTTGCCATGCTGTCAGGGTCCTCCATCCAACCTTCAAACATGTGACACCATCCCACAAAATGGATTCCCTGGTGGCCAGTGTTCGCCACACCCTGCGGTATCCACCAACAAACATGACAGCATTCTCCACAGTGTTCGGTGGTCCCCCCCTCCCTCCACCCCCTCAATTCCCGGCAACAACATAAAATGGCATTCTGTTTATATCATATCACTTTTTAAACAACCAGCTGCAGGTGGGAGATCACGAGACTCAAGGGAATCCATTTTGTGAAATGGTGTCTGGTGTTTGAAGGTGGGAGGGAGGACCCTGACAGCATATCAACCATTTTGTGAGCTGGCATCAGATCTCGGAGGGAGAGGGATCACCCAGACAGCAGGCACTGCTCTTTGTTGGATGGTGCTGGGCCTTGCATCACCCACCACATCCCACAAAGAGCAGTACCTGCTGTCTGGGTGACCCTCCTCCTTCCAAGACCTGAAGCCAGCTCACAAAATGGTTGCCATGCTGTCAGGGTCCTCCATCCAACCTTCAAACATTCAAAACCATCCCACAAAATGGATTCCCTAGTGGCCAGTTTTCGCCACACCCTGCAGTAACCAGCTACAGTTCTGAGACCACGAGACTCCGGGGAATCCATTTTGTGGGATGGTGTCATCTGTGTGAAGGTGGGAAGGAGGACCCTGACAGCATTGCAACCATTTTGTGTGATGGCGTCAGGTCTCAAAGGGAGGGGGTTCACCCAGACAGCAGGCACTGCTCTTTGTTGGATGGTGCTGGGCCTTGCATCACCCGCCACCATCCCACAAAGAGTAGTACCTGCTGTCTGGGTGACCCTCCTCCCTCCAAGACCTGACGCCAGCTCACAAAATGGTTGCCATGCTGTCAGGGTTCTCCATCCAACCTTCAGACGTATGACACCATCCCACAAAATGGATTCCCTGGTGGTCAGTGTTCGCCACACCCTGCGGTATCCACTAACAAACATGACAGCATTCTCCACAGTGTTTGGTGGTCCCTCCCCCCACCTCTCAATGCCCAGCAACAACACAAAATGGCATTCTGTTTATATCATATCACTTTTGTAAACAACCAGCTGCAGGTCTAAGACCACGAGACTCCAGGGAATCCATTTTGTGGGATGGTGTCATCTGTGTGAAGGTGGGAAGGAGGACCCTGACAGCATGGCAACCATTTTGTGTGATGGCATCAGGTCTCACAGGGAGGGGGATCACCCAGACAGCAGGAGCTGCTCTTTGTTGGATGGTGCTGGGCCTTGCGTCACCTGCCACCATCCCACAAACAACACTGTCTGTTGTCCGGGTGACACCCCTCCCTCTGAGACCCGATGCCAGCTCATAAAATGGTTGCCATGCAGTCAGGGTCCTCCATCCCACCTTCAAACATACAAACCATCCCACAAAATGGATTCCCTGGTGGCCAGTTTTCGCCACACCCTGTGGTAACCAGCCACAGGTCTGAGACCGCAAGACTCCAGGGAATCCATTTTGTGGGATGGTGTCATCTGCGTGAAGGTGGGAAGAAGGACCCTGACAGCATGGCAACCATTTTGTGGGATGGCGTCAGGTCTCAGAGGGAAGGGTGTCACCCAGACAGCCGGGATTTGCATCATCCGCCACTGTCCCACAAACAGCACTGCCTGCTGTCCATGGGCTCCCCACCTCCCTCCAAGACTCATCACCATATTGCAAAATGGAGTCCATTGTGTCAGGGAGCTGACCCCCCCCTCACTGTCAAACACATGACACCATCCCACAAAATGTACCATCAAAGAAAAAGCATTACCTGGTGTCCGGTGACACACACCCTCCAAGAAATGGTGGGGGTTTGGGGGCCTCCGAGCCCAGGGAATCCATTTTGCGTAATTGTGCAGTGTGTTTGATGGTGGGGGTCAGGACACACACACACAAAACGGAAACCATTTTGTGCGATGGTGCCAGGCCTCGGGGGTCATGTGGGCACACAGACACCAGGTAACACTGTTTGCTGGATGGTGCCGTGTGTTGAAACACCAGTCACCATCCCAACAACAGCGTTCCCTACTGTCTGGGGGCTCCCACCACCCTCAGAGACCCATTACCACCACACAAAATGGATTCCCTGGGGTCAAGGTCCTACCTAAAACCGACAAACACATAATGGCACACTCCATCCCGCAGCACCATTTCCAAACAGCATCATCTTTGGCACATTCTCCCTCCCACCCTCAAACACCCACACAAAACAATCGGGGTTTTGTGGAGAGGAATCAGCTGGACACGAGGGAATCCATTTGATGGGATGATGCCAGGTGTTTGATGGTGGGGGTTGGGGGGCCCCCCCGAGCACAGGGAATCCATTTTGCATAATGGTTTCTGCGTTTGATGGTGGGGATGAGGACACAGACACCACGGAAACCTTTTTGTGCAATGGTGCCAGGCCTCGGAGGTCGTATGGGCACACAGACACCAGGTAACACTATTTGCTGGATGGTGCCATGTGTTGAAACACCAGTCACCATCCCAACAACAGCATTCCCTGCTGTCTGGGGGCTCCCACAACCCTCAGAGACCCATTACCACCACACAAAATGGATTCCCTGGGGTCAAGGACCTCTCTGAAATTGACAAACACATGATGGCATCACGCAAAATGGATCCCCCCCAAAGTGAAATACCCATCAGCATGTCACCATGCCATAAACTGGATTCCCTGTGACCCAGTGGGTCTTCCCACACAAATACCTTTGCTGTGATCCCACTCCCACCCTCCCACACCCAGCACAAAAGGAACAGTTTTTGCACGATGGTATCGTGCCCAGGTATCTCCAACCAAATGGCATTATCTTTGGCACACTGTTCCCCCACCCTCATTCTGGTGACCGGAGGCCTTTACCCAACATTCCTGTTGTCCAGTGGCCATCCTGCACCCTGCAACATCCGAGACCATTCAACACCACAACAGTACATCCCTGCCACAACCCCTTCCCCCCACCAATCCGCACTAGCAAAGCATAAAGAGCAGCAAAACACCAACCTGCATTGAATGGTGCCCATTTGTCCACCACACCCATCAGTCCCACACACAGGAAGCACAAAAATGACACTGGACCACAGTACCTAGCAGTAATGGCACCAATTGGCTTGCTCGAGGAAAGTTCACCAAGTAAAAAAAAAAAGAAGCCTTACTCTTGATTTAGGTGGGCAGTGAAAACGCATAGGGCATCGCTCACCAAACACCCCCCAAAGCACATACCTTGCAACGCAGTTCTCTCCACACGATGTTAGGGCATTGCATATGGCGTCGCATAGGGCATCGCTCACCAAACATGGGCTGGGCAGTCAAAACACTGCTCAAAACGTCACTCTCTGAAGCATAGGGCATCACTCACAAAACACCTCCCAAAGCACATACCTAGCCACGCAGTTCTCTCCACAGGATGTTTTGGTGGAGTGCAGTGCTTGCATTTCAGGTGGTTCACCAAGTAATAATAAACATCAAAGCAAAGACCTTATTCTCAGTTTAGGCAGGCAGCATTCAGTAGGCAGTCAAAATGCATAGGGCATCGTTCCAAAAATACAACAAAACATGCAAGGTGCAGTTTGACAACAGCGACGTCAGAGAGTGGCGTTAACTGAGATACCATGCTTCCGTACACAGTTATCCGGGGTTCAGAAGATAATCAAATGCCAAAATACAAAATAAAAGCACCAAAAACCAGTTCAGCACAGTGTATGCATACCTGTAGTAGTGTAGAGCTTGGTAGGGGACTCAAATCCGAACAGCAAATGGAAAATTCGATTGTGTAGCACAGATCAGCACCTCCTCACTGCAAGAAGCTCAGAATGTAACACGCCGAGTTTCACACATGGTTTTCAAAGACACAGGTCAAATGTCTGCTGCCCCCTACAGTCATTCTCGGACACAATGAGTTAATGTACACACAGTAATATTTTCAATAATTCTTGCCATTTTTTTGGTGATTGTTGTGGTGCAGCAGTGCATAATTTTAGTTTGTTTAAAATATGTGGTTATATTACTGAAGTTTTCAATTTGCTACGTAATACTTAGTGTATGTGTGAGTATGTGTGTGATGCGTGTCATCAAATCAGACACCTTTTATTGTGCCACATAATTTCAGCAATGTGAACCTGCTATCCACTATAGCTGTGTGATTTTTGCACTTCTTTGTGGTATCTTTACTAGTACTAGTGACTGTTAATGCAGCAGTGCAGTACACTGCCCCCCCCACCACAACCCGCCCCAAACAGCAAAGGTATTCTTTTCCAGATTTGAATTTCTGATGGTGAGCACTAGTTAGGTGTTGTGCCTTTGCGCCTGCATCTCTTCAGTGCGCAGCGCAATCTTAATCTGTCTGTGCATTTGCATCTCTTTAGGGCCCAATCTCCATCTGTAACTTAAGTCACAGTTTCTTTGGCTTCCCTTCAGAGTACTGGACAGGTGTGGTGCATAATTCTCCATGAACATTGTACTCATTAATATGCGTGTTTAAGTCAGGACCATCATCACGAGTCACTCATGATACAAATCATGTTCTTCATCAACACTGTCACAAATGCAGTCACAAATCACGATTCATGATCATGTCACAAATCACAACACTAATTTTTTGACTAGTTACTTGGATGTATTGTAAGCATGTTTTGTAGTATCTCTCCAGGCTTCACCACCCTGCCATTGTACTCATTAATGAGCATTTTTAAGTCGGGAGTTTGTGCTACAGCTCATCGGGGAAGTACAGCCATAGGCTATTCCATTCCCAATACAGTTCCATATTGTTTATCTCACACCATTGACACCGAATCATGTTCTTTATCATCACAGTCACAAATGACGATTCACAATCATGAATCACAACATTAATTTTTTTACTAGTTACTTGGATGTATTGTAAGCCTGTTTTGTAGTATCTCTCCAGGCTTCACCACTCCACCATTGTGCTCATTAATAAACATTTTTAAGTCGGGGAGTTTTGTGCTACAGCTCATTGGGGAAGTACAGCCATAGGCATTTGTGTTCCTTCCCGTGCAGCATGTGAACTACAGTACTGTAAGTAGTGGTGGGCAAAGTGACCCCAGTTTGCTCCGTGAAGTGATTCACTGAGTAATGCGGAAACCTGCGGAGAACTCCATAATGTGAAGCATAGTACTTCGCTTCATAATGAGGAATGCGAAATCCATTGAAACCAATGACTTTGTGTTATTCCGTCTTCCCCAAACCACTTCTCCACCAATTTTAAGGCGAAATACATTGAAATCAATGTAATTTGCCTCACTTTACCCTGTAATTGAGCTCCAAATGAAATTCTGCAGTTATTCACGGGATTGCAGGTCACATGGGCTCTAGACTGTTCGGCACAGCCTCAGTTCTGGGTAGTGTGTGTGCAGTGGTAGCTAGAGACAGTTTGCTGTCAGAGCTGTGTGATTCAAAACCTCTAAAGGCTGTTCAAAATGCCTTTCTGAGTAATATTGTTTGCTCAAAATTTAGTACATCAATTGTAGGAAACCCTTCTGTGCTCATATCATCGAGTGTTTATTGTGTGTGTGGATTTTGAATGTTAATTTAGAACAGTCAGTCTGTGTGCTGTGAAGTGTGCTTTGGGGGAAGGGCGTATTTGTGGTGTAGGTAGATTAACTGGGAGAAAAAGGCAGTCTTTCTGTTTTGGTTTTATTTTTCTTGTTTAACTGTGTTAATGTACACACAGTAATATTTTCAGTAATTCTTGACATTTTTTTGCTGATTGTTGTGGTGCAGCAGTGTACAATTTGTCTGTTTAAAACATTTGGTCATATTACTAAAGGTTTTCAATTTGCTACGCATTACTTGAGTATGCATGTGAGTGTGTGTACGATGCATGCCATTAAATCAGACACCTTTTACTGTGTTACATAGCAACTGCAGCAGTGTGAACTTGCTATCCACCACACCTGCATGAATTTTTTTATACTGCTTTGTGGTATCTTTACTGGTAGTGGATTATTACTGTTGTGCACTAATCCCCCAACGGGCAAATTGTATTCCTTTCCAGATTTGGATTTGTGACTTGTGAGCACTGGTTAGGTGTTGTTGTGCCTTTTCGTATGCATCACTTGAGTGTGCAGCGCAATCTTAATCTGTCTGTACGTCTGCATGGCACCATTAATTCTGGGAGACTGCATTTCTTGTTACACTCTCATTTCACTTCATCAGCACTGGGGAGTTTTCTGGACACAAGACAGTAGCACTTTGGGGATGCACATTCATTCTGGTGACTGTGTGGGTAGGATGCTGCCAGTATTGTTGTCACTCCGCCTTACTTCGCGTTTAAAGTGGAATGATAACTCGAAGTAATAATAACAAGGCAAAGTGAGCCTTTCCCATGGGACACTCTGTGTAGTGAAGTGCCTACGTGAAGTGGCCACTTTGCGTTCACTTTGCCGGTGGATTTTAAATTCACTGCATCTCTACTCATGTTTGGCATCAGGCTGATTGGGGCTATGTTGATCCAAATTCTTAATTTACTGATGCCAGAAATTTTTACCATAGTCCCACTTTAACATTCCAGGAGACACATTGGGACAGTTTTTAGTTTATCATCCATTGTCAGATCCATGACCACCAATATATCTAAGAAAAATGCTATAAAGTATCATTTGCCATACATCTTGTATCTTTTCTGATTTCTTGTATGAAATACTAGAGCTGTAGAGTAGTTTACCAACAGGTCAGGTACTGTTGTACTGCAGAGCTCATTTCCACAATTCCCTTGGATTACAGCACTCCCATAAGAAGAGCTGTTTCAAAAGGGCATCCCTGTACAAAATGCTTTGTATAAAAATAACATATTGCAGAAACAAGCAATAACCGAGGAACATGTGACCCAAAACAGAAGCAATGCCAATAAAACATAACAGTAATATGAGATCCATAACTATATACACTGCACCCAATACAATCACCCTCCAACTACTATCCTAACTCTTTTACTCTACCCCATCAATACAGCAAATAACAGTTTATACTATTATGCTAAGAACCCTATTGAGGGGGGACCAGAAGTTACCATACAGGATACAGAATAACTATTCCACAATCCCAAGTGCCACTTCCTGACCCCAAGACCTCCTTGCTAGAGGAGCACTGACACATTTGCTCTCCTCAGGCTCCCAACCAGGGAGAACTGCTGATCAGTTTACACTCAACTCAAGCCTTACCCCATCCATGGGTAAGGAATCCTATGTTCAATCTTCAATTTTCATGTAGCAAAAAAAAAAAAAAAATGAGTGGCAGCATGTAAATTCCACTATACTTTTAGTGCTAAAAACATTTCCCATAAATTGTTGGGACTGGGGAGGTGGGGGGAATAGAGTAAAGAAAACTAGGCTCTAGGCTGCCCTCCCACTACCTCCAGCCAGACAGTACCCCATAGAATATACTGTAAAAAAAAAACTTGGTGAAATACACCTCTCTCATACCCCTGTATGCTGAGGTCTTCCCTGAGCCCACTGTAGCCTTACCACAGTCACTCAGGAAAGAAGGGGAAATTGAGAGTGAGTATTGGACATCATATACATACCGTATGCAACTATAGTCAGGTTGGTAATGCTGTAAACCATATGTCTTCCAGCTCATCTTCAGTTCATCCCTCACGAGGTGGTCAGTAACACTGAGTGCCACCGTTGACTCTCTAAGCGCTGTGATGCATCTTTTCCAGGACAAGATGTTGTTGAGTCCCACCACTTTAATCAGCTAACCATTTGTTCCCATAGATGCCATACAGCGTTGGAACCATCCATTGCCAGATTGGACCCAAAATAGCCATCGGGAGCAAATGAGTTAAAGGAACCTTTCTAAATGCAGCAGTGTTTTAAATTCTCAGCTGCATCTGTCCCTTTAATATTGTCCTCAGCCACTTGCCCAGGGATCTTGGAGTAGTGCAACTGCAACACTTGCTGTCCTTGAGCCTGCAGTTTCCTGCAACTTCCTTCCTGTGAGACCTGGATCATTGGTAACATCAAGCAGATCCACCATGAGGTAGCCAGTTGCATTAATAGAGTTGAGATGACAAACTGAATCAAGTAGAATGAATCAGAGTATATTCATTCAAGATGAGAATGAAGAAGCATGAAGAGACAGAGCAGGCATGAATACTGTTAAAGGTATTACAGACAGAAAAGCACAGATAGCTAGAGAACCAATGGCAGGAGATATGCCCTGGTCCTGAAAGATACAGTTGGGGGGAAGTAACAATGAAATAGGTAGTGCGTGATAAAGTTAACTGAGGTCAATGCCAACTCTATTATCCCCTTTACCCTACTATGATATCCATAAGTTCTGGCCTATGAAGGACATAGGAGGCAGCCTGTGAATATGCAGTCTTATCCCATTTGGAGGAAGGGAGATCGCACTATCAGCTAGAATGTGGGTGAAGACTCTGTGCATCTTAATTGACTTGCAATTTATGCACACCCCAGAACTCCACTGTGCAGAGTGCATTGCTTCTAATAAAAACCAGAGCATAGTTGAGAAAAGAAGTTTGCCATCAGTTAAGGCATCCCTGTGTGTATTTACACCTGTGATGCATCCCCTACCCCACTGGTACCATCCCTCTCACTGCGAGCTGCAATCTGAAACCCTCTTTTACCCTACTTACATATATTAAGTACCACTACATTATCTTAGCTATGAATGAATATAACTTTTACAAACAACGTAAAATATCCTGAGAGCTGCCAGGCTATAAGTCGCTATGATCTGTCACTCATAGATGGGCATATTCCCTGTAGGAAAGAAGATATGTTAGTGAGCATATCATAATATCCATCAAAACAGTAGGGTAACTCAGCTATTGCCACTATGTCTGCCCGTGATGATCCCAGCGACCAGCAACTGTTCCGTGTCCCGATGTTGTCCAGTAGGTATGCAGACTTGCAGGTAACTGAACATTAAATGAAGTTTCAGCATACAGAGTTTGCAACTATTGTTGTCCAGTGGAGTGACTGATTAGGATGAGTGGTGATGTGAAGCTCTTGACCCATGACTCCGACTTCTAGGGTTCAACTGCTGCTTCTGCCCTCTTTGCAAGTCCTGGCCATCCCTCTTCCAATGTCTGGCTCTCCATTTTTGCCATTGTTCTGGCGGTGCTGAACTAGAAGAGGGAACTGGTGAACAGGGTGAAATGTCCATCTCCAAATTGATACCAGCAGGGACCAAGGCATTCTGAACAGGTATCCGTTGGGAAGTGGGGTTTTCTAGTTGAAGTTGTTTCCCCCATGGTCGAGACACGAACACTGCAGCTTCTGTAGGGTTTTGAAACTCATGAAATAATCCATTTCTTTCAGTTTTAAAGCTGGCTGGGTATGTCACGTGGTATTTTACCCCAAGTTGTTGTAGCAACTTGCAGACAGGGCTAAAGGCAGCTCTTTTTTTTAGTCACACCAGCCGAATAGTCATTATACAGGGAAATTCTGTGCCCATGCCAGACTAAATTTCCTTTAATTCTTCCTTTTTTCAGAATCTGTTTCTTAGTAGAATACTTTAAAAACAAAAACAAAATAGGGCGCTGCTTATCATCAGCTTTTGGATGAGGTGCTAAGGATTGTGTGCTCTCTGTATTTCTAGTGGAACATTATTTATCCAGGTGTTGTAGTTAGCAAGTGCTGTACAAAGTCCACTAATTCTTCCCCTCCACTCCCTCTGGCACTCCAATTTTAATATTATTTTATCGACTGTGGCATTCTAGATCAGAAATTTTGTCCCACACCAACATCAGTCTGTTTTTTTAGATTTTGTACCTCTGCCTCAGATCTATCGGCACGGCAATCCAGATGTCTCAGGGTATGCTCTGCATCTGATACTCTGATATTTAGGTGTTCCATTTTCTGTTCCAGGTTGTGAACTGTTTCTTTCACTTCAGTGACTTCTTTTAGTAAAGCTGAAAACATTTCTTTTATTTCTGGATCTACCATCGTAGGAACTGCAGCACCAGCCGCTTCCATGATGCTATCCCCTGCCAAACTTTTGGTCGATTGTCTGACTAAAAAGTTTAAAAGATTGACAGAAAAAACAACTTTATTAGTTGAAACTCACTTTACTCTAATGAACTACAGCAGTTTCCCATGAAAACCATGAAAATGTAGGATTTTTTCCCAAAGTGAAACAGGAGCCCAAGATACAGAGTGCAAGTCCTAAGCAGCCATCTTGGTCATGGCTAAACCAGAAGTCCTCACCCTTGGGATTTCTATTAATAGACTTGCTGTGGACTTGCATGTTGTTTGGACTTAAGAATTCTCGTGAGGCTGGGGGGTAGTGACTTTTGCCAACTTGAGGGCTAAACAGAGCAGTGGGTACTTCATTCTCACTTCAAATGAAGGCCATCCTAGAACAGCAAAAACACCATAATAGTGATCCTGAGGGGAAGCACCAGTCGCAAAGCACTCCATTATATTATACAAAATTTGAAGCCTGCTTTACTCAGAATTATGAAGGGACTCTTGAATGGGGGCTCCAAAAAGGAGTACATTAGTGTGCTGTTTTCTATAGGAAGGCATGCTTCTTTCAAAAGCTAGGGATAAAGCCTGTATCCGAGGTCACATTTCTGGTGTAGTGATTTAGTTATATTGTAACCATATTTGTTTATAATGCTTATTTAATAGCAACAGTGCATATGAAACATAGTAACAAGTGACACACACAAAGAGAGGGCATTCATTTCCATGCACAGCTAACATAAAAGACAGATAATTATTATTAGTGTGCACAACAATATAACCTTCAGATTCGGTAAGCAATGCCAATTAGCCAGAGTCTGACCTACTGTACATCAGTGGGGACATGTAGGGGTGTTTTCCAGTGAAAACATACCCCTCCTGAGTTGGGGAGTCCCCATATTCAAGATGAGCTCAAGGACAGTTATTACAGAGGAGCTCACAATTTCAGTAAAGTAATTATGAACAACTGTGCCCATGCAGTTTGCTTGCAGACCACCTATAGCTACTGGATGTGATTAATTGGTTTCCAGTTTCCATCCTTTTGATTAAGGAATATACAATATCAAATGAAAGTTAACTAGAGACAATGTGATTGCCAAGCCAGCATGAGCCACAGACACAAACATTCACACACATTCTCAGAGCACCATTAACACATACATAAATGCATACAGACACACACAAATATGAATGCGAGCATACAGAAACTTACATATGTTTTTCAGTTAGGCACCACGTGGCCATAGAGGAGCACTGTGTAGTCTAAGGGAGCTCCCCAGGACTACTTTCTTCACAGCATGCATAGCCCACCTTCCTACAGTACCTGCTGGTAGATCAAAGTGAGGCATCAGTGGGAAGACACAAAATGTCTTTGGATCTGTATGCCGCCTTCTACCCAAGGTCAAGTAACTTGCTCAAGGTCACATACTGAGCCAGTGACCATACTGACACTCAAACACATGGGGTAGGGGGTTCAAAAGTCATAAAATGGACACAACTCCAAGTTCCGTCAATGTCAGGAACTACCCTACAACAGTATGTGTCGACTACATTCCATCTTATTGGAGCTAGTTTCTAAAACTGGATTGACCTACAGCCTTTTAAGCTGTTTTATGGTATGTTACATCCAAGTTTGGATAAAACATGCTAGACATACATGTAAATGATAAGACCAGGTTACACTTGGTCTGACAATTGTATCCAGGTGCATTTACTGTGTATCTGAACTTCAGATACTGGATATAAGTAAGTTAGACTTTTGAAAACTGGACTTAGCTATGTCCTAGCTTTGAAAATTGGTATTGGTACAATTTTCTCTTATGTCCAAATCTGTACACAATATAAAACTGCATCTTAATATAGGCTTTGATAATCCCCCATATGACCTCCTGTTGCATAGTTTAGTGTTCTATCCATTAGACCACACTGCTACAAAATCTTCACTGTGAGTCCCCTCCCTTGACAAAGTAAAACTACTTTCATTTTCAGTACATATATACTTTATATAGTCTTCCTTCATTATACTAAGTTACACACTAAGAGTGATAGATGTACAGAAGGCTGTAGCCCATAATTAGTACAGCTCCAGAATCTGGATATATCTATGCCTTGTTTAATAAAAATGTATCAAGGTTTGTTCTGAATGTTTCTAAATTTTCTGTATCCAACAATGATTTAGGTAGGCCATGCCATATAGGTATGATTCTCTGGGTATAAAAGAAACATATATTATCTAACTTTGGATATGTTAAAGATAATTGAAATTTGTGGCTTCTGAGATTGCACTCTCTCTTGTTAAAGGTCTTTCCCAATTGTGTCATAAGTTCCTTATCTTTGGCTATATTGAACATCAATAGCAACCCCGGTCTTCTCAATTCCAATGAATAGAGATCCAGCTCCTTTAGTTGCTCATTGTAACTTCTGACCTGTAGGCCATCTATCATCTTGGTAACCCTTTGCTGTACTCCTTCCAGGGCATTAATATCACACCTAAGATAGGGACTCCACAGTGGAGAACAATAATCCAAATGGGGACGTATATATGCTCTGTAGAGTGGAAGAATACATTCCCTATTTCTAGTAATGAAAGATCTTTTTATGCATCCTATTAATCTGTTTGCCTGATTTCTAATATGATTACAGTGTGAACTAAATGTGAGATCTGAATTAATAATTACACCGAGGTCTTTTTCTTCTCTTATAGGTGTCAATGGGATACCATTCAGAATAAATTGTTTGTTTGGATTTGTATCCCTTAAATGCATGATTACACATTTGTTCATGTTATAAATCATGTAATTTTGTTTAGCCCAGTTTTCTAGTTTTTTTAGGTCATCGTAAAATCCATTATATCCTCTATTGAATCCACTTTAGCTACAATTTTAGTATCATCTGCAAATTTTATGGCAATATTCTTCGGACTTACCATCATATCAGACACAAAAATAGAGAACAGTATGGGCCCCAGGATGGATCCCTGCGGCACCCCACTAGTGATTATGCCTGTATTTGAGGTGTGCCCTCTTATTCGTACTACCTGTGTATGATTTTTTAGCCACTCATCAACTCAGTTAATTAATATATGGTGTATTTCAAATTAGCTCATTTTGTTTATAAGAGTTTTATGTGGCACTTTATCAAAAGCCTTGCATAAGTCTCAATATACCATATCCACTGGTGTCTTTTCATGAAGGAATCTACTAACCCTTTCATAAAAGACTAAATTACTAGTAAGGCAAAATCTTTTACTCTTAAAACCATGCTGGTTTGGGTCCACTAGATTTTTTTTTTTTACCAAATCATCCTCTATCCTTGTTTTGAGAATGGCTTCAAACATTTTGCTCAAAATGTTGGTCAGGCTAATAGGTCTGTAATTTGATGTTTCACTCTTATTGCCTTTTTTAAATATAGGTGTTACCAACGGGGTCTTCCAATCACTTGTTACTGATCCAGATGTCAGGGACAAATGAAACATTTTATATAGTGGTTCAATTAACCATGATGCTATTTCTTTTAGCAGGCGGGGGTGGAGTTATCAGGCCCTGGTGATTTATTGATGTTGATTGCATCCAGTTTACTTTTGATTTCTTGTCTAGTTATTTCCGGCATATCATAATCTCCTATATAGTTTGTATAGTTGGAGTCTTGTTTTGTGTGTGAAATTGGATTAAATATTTTTTTTTTTTACTTTCTTTTTAGCCCTCCTTCTCACTCTTAGCATTCCACTCCTTCAGGCATTGCTCATGCCTCCTTGACCTTGAGTCTGCCCCCTAGAGTGCCTCAGTAACTCCTTTTTCTCCCCTCCTACATCTGTGGAGCACCTGCACAGTGGGGGTCTGCTCGTGGTTCCTGGACTGGATGGCGTGGAGCGGCCGTCATCTAGGCCCGCTGAGGATTTTTTCTGCTTTTCTCCCTTCCTGTCCCCTCCTCCCCTGAGGACGTTGGCTCGGGCAAGTGTGTGCTGACGCACACCTGCCAAGTGCCTAACAATGTCCTCCCCTCCCTGACTCCAGCCCTCTGAAGCCACCAATGCCCCGTGAGAGCCAGTGCTCCCACGGGCCCCCAGGGATGTCGGTGTGTACAGCACCCCTGGTAACTCACCCCAAAGGAGGAGAGCATCCATTGGGATGCTCAATCCTCCTTCCCCCTGCCGACCCCTGACGACCCGAGTCTGTGCCTGAACCCAGGTCACCGGCATGGTACGAGGTGTGGCGTCCAGCACCTCAACCCTCAGCGCCACCAGGCTGGCTGAAATTGGATTAAATATTGAACAGAAATAGTTATTAAATTCCTGTGCCATTTCCCGAGGGGATTGTAGTGTATTATCACCTATAACAAGTGGGCCAATAGTTTTTGTCTTTTGTTTCTTGCTGTTTACATATGAGTAGAAATGCTTGCCTCCATCCTTTATATGAGCCAACTTAAATTCTAACTTCTTTTTTTCCTTTCTTATAGCATACTTACACCTTTTTAATAATGCCCTATAGTTATTTTTGTTATATTCTTTATTGCAACTTACTGCAGCTCTGTATGCTCTTCTTTTTTTTAATCAGATGTAATATGTGAGAGGTTGCCCAAATGGGTATTTTTCTCCTGTTACTGTATCCAATATTGTCTGGTATGTATTTTTGTTCTAGGGTAATAATAATTATAGTATAGTAATTAAAAGTCCCATCAGCAAAGTAAAACACTTTTCATAGCATGCTAAACTGAATGGTTAGTCTTCTCTGTGAGTCCCCTCAAGCTGAGGAAAACTCACAGTCAGAATTTTCATAGTGTTTAATTTGGCTGCCTCTGCTCACTAAGTAAATCCAGTCTAACATCCAGTATATTGGTATGACAATTGTGCAATGCAAGTCCACTCCTGTGTGGCAAGAGTTCAGTTAAGTAAAATTCTTCTGACATCTGTACATTTATATGGTCTGTCTCATGGATGAAATTATATGCTCTCTCTCGAGAATGAAGCCTCTGATGGACTGGGTAAATGCCAATCAAGTAACAATTCTCAAGCATACCAGTATAATTCTATGGTGTAAGAGTGATGATATGCTGTAAGATAACACAAAAAAAGTAAGGTACCACTTACATTCCATACATTTCATGTTTTTCTGCCAAGGGTAAATATCCCTAAAGGTTAGGGTTTTCAACTACCGTGGCAGGAATAATCCCCATTCTTGAGCTAGGGCATATTCAAAATCAAGAAAAGAGCTTGTCATAATATTTGCAATGTTCCTGAAACAGAACAGTGAATAAATCTCCTACCATGTTTTTATGGTGTCTCTATAGCTAGTCCACACGCGGAATAAATCTCCAGGCATCTCAGTACTTTTCTGAGGCCTGTTTGTCCACTGAATCAGTTCAAAGTAAAATCATTCTAAACTAAAGTTTGATGTTATCGTTTGTATGGTTGGATTTTTGCTAGCGCATGAGAGGCACAGAAAATTTCACCATTGTAGATTGCATATCTACAAGATCCTGGTAGTGTTCTGTGTTTCAGCTGAGTAAAGCCTCTCTCATATTCTGCAAGTGTTTGTAGTGTCTCTTCTATTTGGTTATAAAACTGACCAGAAGACCTAGCTGCACAGGGCTCTGAATTTCTTTTAATTCTTTGCCACAAACAATTAAGCCTCATCTGTCTTCAGTTTAAAGCATTTGCTTAGAGTATTTGCTTTGTAACACAGTATGTAGTTGTAATTAATAATTGATTGATGGGTGATTGCTTTTTATTTATTACATTGTCATTGTATGTATTTAATAGCCAACCATAAAAACTGGCTATAAATCCAATGGGTTTATCAGTTATCAAATAAAATGAAAATGAAAACTGTGTGACACTTCATGATGCTTTGTGTCAGTTTGCACCTAAGTACAGATGCAAGCAGCTTTACAGTGCACACTAGTGGCCCCAAAAATGACACTCAGCAGACCACAGAGATGTTGTCTAGCTGGCATCAACTTGATGCAGGTATGGAAAATCCCAAGATTTTAATGCAAGTCTCTTTTGTCTTGTATCAACAATATAGCTTTAAAATTCCACCTCTGTTATTCAAAAAAACAAATCCTCTGGCTACTACAATGTACCAGGAGCAAACACAATCTTTTCAATGAGGACTCCTCCTAGCCCCACCCTCATGTCCCACAATTGTATTTTATGATTGATGACACACCTTATAACTCCCACATCATGATTTTGAGGGTGATTGCAGCCATAGCCTGTTAGTATGTCTCCTGGAGACACTTGTTGCAGGATGAGAGTGGTTTCAAGCATGTTCACCTACTGTAAGAATATTGAGGTGCATCTGAGCTGTTCCGGCACATGACAAATGCAAGTGAACCCTCCCTTATCCTGCAGTGAGTGGTGACAGGGGACATACTGTACCAATATATTATAAATCAATGGCTTCAAACACAGCTGGGATAGAGCTATGGGTGCAATAGTCATTCAGCAGGATGAGAGAGGTGGAAACACAGAGAACAAAAGAGGGGAACAGGATATGTGTAGACCCCACAGAGGCAATAGGTCCCAGGGTATGATAGGGTAATATGGGCAGGCTAGATGGACCGTTGATCATTTTCTGCCATTATTGTCTATGTTTCTATGTTCTGTGTTTCTAGATCATGGGACCTTTAATATTAATTGTAAAAAATTCCCTTTTGTTTCCTAAAATGGACCAGTATTTCTGTCAGTCGAGCATCCATTGCCATAGTTCTGTGCATAAGCCACTCTTATCAAAATGAGTGTCTCATGTGCAAATGAAAGGAGCACTGTGGTCAAGGGTGCCACATGATGCTCCTTCATTCAGTAAAGACAAACTCAGGCCTGCTGCTAAACCATCATCATCTGGCTGTAATAATGCAAGTGAACAGTATGACCAGGAATGCAGTTATCTGCATCAGTGATGACACTAGGCAGAATTATGCTGAACACACTGCTGCATCCTGATTGCATAGCCTGCTTGCCTATTACAGTTGGATGATGACTATAATACAATTCTAGGGACCGGAGGGGGGTCCTATTGAACAGACAGTGTCAAACAGCTGTTTTGTTGTTACAGGGAAGGGATCCCATGTTGTCAAACTTTGTGCAGAGCAGTGTGACTTTGTGCCATGCAAACATGGTTGTGTTCACTGGATATCTTCTAAGTGTAACAACCCCCCTTCTCAATGGCAGAGAGCAGGGGTGCTACTCTAGTGCCCAGCAGAGAGAGACACGTTGTCTTGGCATTGCCCTCTGGAGTTTTAGTTTGGGGGAGGGGCTTAGGGGATAGTTATATAAGGTACCAATCTACAGGAAAAAGTGTGGTGAGGGGTCCAAGAGTGAGAGTCTAGGAGTCCATGGGGCCTCAGTGCTGTAAGTGGATTGAGGTGCAGGTACCCTTCAGGCAGTAGGGGTATAAGGTTTTCCAAGTGTTTTATGCTGGGAGCCTGTGGCACAGTGGGGAGTTGGCCTAGTACCCTTTGCAGGGTGCAGGTTGGGCAAAGTCCTGCTGGCAGTTGCTAAGGTGCTAGTGTTCCAGATGGTACTGAGGGGAGTAGGGACATATGTTGTTCACTAGAAGGCTGGGTCAGAACTCAGGCCAGGGTATTGGGTCCTGTTGCAGACCTCCACCTGGGAACATGAGTGCTATGCCACTCAGAGTCACTTGGTGGCAGAAGGTTAGGCCCCCTTTTGAGAGCCAGGGGGTCCAGGTTTTCAGCATGACCAGGCCTCAGTGCTCAGGATGGGCCGTCACCCTGGAGGTGTTGGAAGTCAAATCTGTTTGGGCCTAACTTAACAGTGGAAAGTGAGGGGTTTCACTGGGAGAAAGAGGAAGTCCTAGGAGGCACTCCCTCGTGGAGTGCTTTATGATGACCCATGGGCATGAAGTGCACTTCTGTAATGAAGGTTGTGTGGTACCTAGGAGTTGAGGCATCAGTAAAAGGCATCCAGATAGTAAGGAGTGGAACAAGAGAACATGTTGGGAGCTCTGCAGCTTCAGACAAGTAAGGTAGGGGGTCTCTGGGAAAGTGAAATTTCTGCTTACAGGCACCAGTAGCCCTCTGGTCTGAGAAGTCCCTGGAAGGTGGGCTACATGTTGCTATGCAAGTAGCTTTAGAGCTCTGGCTGATGTCACCCAAACTGTAGTAAGGGCATCAACATTTTCTGGGCACCGGGATATGGAGTTAGGAAGAACCCTTTCCAGTGGTCCCCACATGTACCTTGTTGCCACTTTGAAGTTGGTGTGCTTTGCCACTGCGCTAACACTGCTTTACAGGAAGCCCTGTGGAAAGGTACTGTTGAAGCAGATTTAGAGAGAAGACTATGTTTAGGGGTTAGAAAGAATCATGTGATCTAATAAGATTGAAAATTAGAGAGGCAGAGAGACAGAGATGATATGTAAAAGGGTACTGGTTTATGTATACTGCCGTGGCAACCATAGACCTTGGGAACCGTTAGTGGGATAAGAGATTCCCATACATTCCTGTCTAGAAAATTAATTATTTTGTGTGTTTGGAACCCAGCATGAGTTGCAAGGTATAGTACCACATGAATTTGATTCATCCCTGCTAAGGTGAAGAGAGTCAAGAAGTGGACCATGCAGCCTTAGTTGTTTGTCCACCACAGCCTTGTGTCTGTCCCAGTACCCCACAATGAAAGAGAAGGTGAAATGCTTTTCTGCAGCTTTGTAAGACTTCCCAGTGAACATAACAACAGATGCCCCTAGACATGGGAGCACCCTGGCCATGCCTACCCTCATCAAAGGGCACAATGCAGTTTGGCTCTTCTAAACCTGTCCACCGTTGAAGCTGCAAGGGGAAGAGAAGGTTGCTGCTTCCAGCATTAGCCCTCCTCCCCAACGGTCACTGGAGTCCCAACTTTCAAACCGTACCTGCAGACTTTTGAAATTTGACTTTTTGGCACCAGTCTGTTGCAATTCAGCCCTAGAGCCAATCAGGAGGCTGGTATTGCACTAAAGAGCCATTGGAACTTTGCCCACAAGAATTAAATTGTTTGAGTCATTGCTTCCTGACTCAATTGTGTCGTCCATCATTGGAGCTGCAAGGGAAAGAGAGGCTACTGCTTCCAACTATAGCCCCCCTCCCAACGGTCATTGGAGTCCTAACTTTCAAGCCCTACCTGCAGACTTTTAAAATTTGACATTTTGGCACGAGCCATGATTTCTGCCCCAGAGCCAGTCAGAAAGCTGATATTGCACTGAGGAGCCGTTAGGACTTTGCCCACCAGAATTAAATTGTTTGAGTCGGGGATTCCTGACTCAATTGTGTCATCTGCTGTTGGAGCTGCAAGGGAAAGAGAGGGCTGCTGCTTCCAACTACAGGTCCCCCACCCCCCAACGGTCACTGGAATCCTGAATTTTAAGCCCTACCTGCAGACTTTCGAAATGTATTTTTTATTCTTTTGGTAACCAGGTAAGGCCCACTATGCACAAGTGCCTTTTTTCAGGGGTGACCCAGGAGCACTGGGGTGGTTAAGTTACTAGTCCAGAGTCAAACAGTATGCAAGTTGAGGATGTGGGAATCAAACCGAGATCTGCTAGATGTACCAAACTCATTCACAGGTCATTACCCTAACCACTAGGCTATACTACCAGCCTGAAATTTGACTTTTTGGTGCCAGTCTGCTGCAATTCAGCCCCAGGCCTATTCAGAAGGCTGATATAGCACTGAGGAGCCATTGGGACTTTGCCCACCAGAATTAAATTGTTTGAGTCATCACTTCTCGACTCAGTTGTGTCATCTGCTATTGGAGCTGCAACTATAGCTTCCAACTATAGTACCCCCCCCCCAACGGTCACCAGAGTCCAAACTTTCAAGCTCTGCCTGCAGACTTTTGAAATTTGACTTTTTGGTGCCAGTCTACCATGATTTCAGCTCCAGAGCCAATGACGAAGCTGACCTTGCATGGTTCTATGTAATAATGGCGGGCGCTGAACGGCGACCCACATTATCGCCACGTCAGGGTAGCGAAAACAATTTCGGCACACGGAAGAACGGCACCGGAGACTTAATGCATTTGCTTTCTGTGGGGGGGTTGCACCCCCCCATCCCCCTACTTAAGGATTCTCAACTCCAGGGGGGTGCATGTCGGTAGGGGGAAGCAAAAAAATAAATGCAAGTTTTAGGCCGGGTGCAGCAAAACCACAGTAGTGCCTGGACCCAGACCCAAACCCGGAACCTCAGCACCGCAAGTGGAGGCCAACCCCTGATGCCACAGTGTAGCTCGACAGACGACTGCAGCGCCACCCCCTACATCCCCTCCACCACCTCCCAGGCCACACTCGCCATGCTCGCCCCCCCCCCCGCACACGTGTACCTACAGTGACATCCTGTTGCTATGGTCACCCACCCCACCACATCTGGTCACCCTCCCTCCCTCCTCGCCATTTGGGCTTTCACCCACATCACGTCGCCATTTTGGATGGCTCCTTAATTCAGGCGCCCACCTCACATGCTGCCCCTTGCACTGAGGAGCCATTGGAACTTTGCCCTCCAGAATTAAATTGTTCGAGTTGGGAGTTTCCGAGTCAGTTGTGTTGTCCACCATTGGAGCTGCAAGAGGAAGAGAGGGCTGCTGCTTCCAACTACAGCCCTCCTCCCCCAATGGTCAGCAGAGTCCTGACTTATAAGCCCTACCTGCAAACATTAAAAATTAGATTTTTGGCACCAGTCTGCTGCGATTCAGCCCCAGGTCAATCAGGAGGCAGATATTGCACTGAGGTACCATAGCAGTCCTTCTACACGTATATTAGGATGCTATTGTCAAGCGGCCCCCATGGGAAGAACCACGAGCTAAGGATTGCAAATCTGTCTGCCTAAATCTGTCGGAGTCCATCAGTAGGCCAGTGACACTGCGCCTTCCTCTTCCAAATCCACACCTGTGCTGCAGGATATGTAACATATTGATGCCAAATTAAGTCAAGGCAAGGCAAATTTTATTGAAAAGATGACCAATCCCCGAGGATCTGGGTGCCATACACAAGAAAAGACAGAAAAAATAAGTAAGCAACACACCAATGGATAAAACGGTATTAAATATGCAGCTATGATAAAGTAAAATAGAAAAATACATGAATAAATAAATAAATAAATAAATAAATAAGAAGCCTGAGACAAAAGCCATTTCATAGTGTTTTAAAAACAGGGTCAGGGAAGGCTTGATTGAAAAAGAAGGCCTTGAGTAACCTCTATACTGTTTGTACCACCTTATGTTAGAGCAGACAGGCTTTAAGTGCTTCACCATTTTCAAGGGGTTTTAATCAATCACCCTACCAAGTGTATGCATGTTGTTGACCTCTAATACTCATGTAAAGCCATTGCTGCCATTTTATATTGTATAATCGGAGTTTTTAGAGTCACCACAGTTTACGTAGACAAACTCTTTATTCTTAGGTACGCTTGCTTCTGCAATTTCTTTTACCAGTAAGTAATCCTGTTGCTGCCTTGTACATTTGTGTGGTCTGATCTTAGATGATAGTAAGCTCACAGGTCCTGGCCTCATACCCTATTTAGGGTAGGGCTGCTTGTGCAATTATTAAATAACCTAATTGCATGAATGTTGCGACCATCTACACTAGGGTAGTCAGAATTGTAGAATCCCAGCAATTTTTACTAGACGTGCAATTCATCCTATCTTGGGTAGGCCAGTTTTTGTATTTTCTAACACCTATCGTATGTTGTTAGTGCTCATTTGCATACATACAGCCAGTGAAGTATGAACTGCCAGTCTCACTGATCTTAGCCAGACACCCTATCTTGGATAGGCCTGTTGCTCTACATATCCACTGTTGTTGCTGCTGCAGTATTTTTGCTAGTACAGCCAGAGAGCTACTACTCACTAGAGTATCTGGTCTTAGTCATTTTAAGTTTACCTTTTATTGTCTCTACCATCGTTTGCTGACATTTTCTACCTGTTTACTACTAAGCCTGCTAATAACACCTTATATAATTTGAGTTATTCTTACTTGTTTTGTTGTTTGCCGTATCAGAGGCCAGTGACATATTGTTTTGCCTTGCTACACCAATCTCTCAGGTCCCCACTGCCCTTCTCATCCTCTATTTATTGTTGCTTCTATATCAGTAGTGCTGACTTCATCTCATAATGCATCCAGTATGTGCTCCTTCCTTCCAGGCGCACATTTCTATGTGACTTCTGTGTCTAATCTCTGGCTGTAGACTTTGCAGCTCAAAATATCTATTCTCCCTCAACCCTGTTGATTTACCCCCCATGCCTTATTCCCTACAATCTCACCCTTTCTCTTCCCTTGCTTGTCTGTAGAGGAGACAAAGTCACCTTCTGGGAGCCTACATTTTCTCCCTGAACGTCACATAACAGTCACTTTCTGTGTCATTCAACAATAATTCTTTGGCTCCCCTACTACTACTTTTACCAGGTGGAGATATTGAAACCAGCCCTGGTCCTGCTTATGCCCCTCTAAATCACACAAATCCCCTCTGGGTAAACAGCCATGGGTTAAGGATTGCCCATTTGAATGTTTGTAGCCTCCTCTCCAAAATGCATGAAGTACAAGCCTGGCCAAATCCCTGATGTTCTAGTCTTAACTGAGACTTGGCTAAAGCCCTCCATCCCAGATTCACACTGCCAAATCAGGGGATATACCCTATTCAGGCATAACAGACCTGGGATGAATAAAGGGGGAGGGGTGCTGCTGTTTTTTTAAGGATCACGACCGTCTCTGTTATCTTGACCAGTGACTCAGCTGATTCCTCTCCAGAATGCATTACAGCTGAACTGACCCTCGGGGCATCTATGAAGCTGTATACTGGGTGCGTATACAGTCCTCCCAAGGGGGGGGGTCTGAGTGGACTTGCACAAATTACAAATGGTATTGGCCACCTCTCTCCTTAGAGGGACCTTATAATGGTTGATGATGTTAACCTCAACTGTGTTAACGATCAGCAGTTTAAGTATTTTGAACTGCTTAAGCTACTGAACCTCACCCAGATTATCTCCTCCCCACATGGCTCAACCATAAATCCTCAAATCTCTCCTTTCTCAACTGGATGCTAAAAAAAAACAAGAGAGCAGGGTCCTATCAGCTGGGGTGCTGTCCAACTCCATCAGTGACCACACCCTCACTTTCTGCACATGGTCTTGTCTGAGTCCTCGTCCGCCAACAAAACTTATATCCCTCAGGGACTTCTCAAAATATAACATGAACAAACTTTGCTCTCATATTATGGCAGTTAGAAACATAGAAACATAGAAATCATCAGCAGATAAGGACCGCTAGGCCCATCCAGTCTGCCCATAGGCCTTATACCTTGTATGTGGCCACTGGCCCTATGTGATCAATGGCTTTTCATCACTCCCTTACATAGAAACATAGAAGTTGATGGCAGATAAGGACCGCAAGGTCCACCCAGTCTGCCCATTTTTTACCTTATGAATGTACCATAGGCCTTTACTCTGTCAAGGGCCTATCCAGCCATACTCATCTGTATTGCTTTCTTATGCCTATTCCATGCCTGTTTGAAGCCCTGCACTGTATTCATATCCACCACTTCCTGAGGTAGGCTGTTCCATGCATCCACTGCCCTTTCTGTGAAAAATAACTTCCTCACATTACCCCTTATTTGGCCTCCATCTAATCTCATGCTGTGTCCTCTTGTCCTGCTATTTTTCTTATATTGAAACATGTTAGACTCTTTCACCTTGTTAATGCCCTTAAGATGTTTGAATATTTCAATCATATCACCTCTCTCCCTCCTTTGCTGTAGGGTATACACACTGAGCTCCATTAATCTGTCCTCATATGTTTTCTGATGCAGTCCCTGCACCATTTTGTTTTCCCTTCTCTGGACTGCCTCCATTTTGTTAATGTTCTTGTGCAGGTGCAGCCTCCAGTACTGCATGCAGTACTCCAGACGGGGCCTAACCAGTGTCTTGTAAAGAGGGATTATTACCTCCCTCTTACAACTTGTGACACCCCTACTAATACACCCCAACATCCCCCTAGCCTTACATGCTGCTTTAGTGATCTGCTTGGATGATTTTGGGTCATCTGTGATGATGATGATGATGCCCAAGTCTCTTTCTTCCCTTCTGATTGCCAGCAATTCCCCTCAAAACTATAGGTGGCTTCAAGGTTTCTCTTCCCTATGTGCATGATCTTGTACTTCTTTGCGATAATCCCAGTTGCCACTCTTCTGACCATTTTGCCAGTTTATCAAGATCTCTTGTCATTCTGCCCTCCCCATCTGGATCATCTACTCTGTTGCAGATCTTGGTGTCATCTGTAAACAGACAAACCTTACCTTCCAGTCCGTCTGCAATGTCACTGATGAAGATATTGAAGAGGACTGGCCCCTGGACAGATCCCTGAGGTACCTCACTTGTGACTTGCATCTCTTCTGAGTATATATTGACAGCATACCTTCCCTTTCAAGGTTCCCTTATGCCTGCCCAGGCATGCTTAAACCCCTCCACTGTGCTTGCCCCCACTACCTCCTGTGGCAGACTATTCCAAGCGTCGACTGTCCTTTCTGTGTAGAAAAACTTCCTCACATTACCTCTTAATGTACCCCTTCCAACTTCATATTGTGCCCCCTTGTTCTAGTACTTTTTCTACATTGGAAAAGGTCCCCCACCTACACCTTGTTTATGCCCTTGAGGTACTTGAAAGTTTTGGCCATGTCCCTCCGCTCTCTCCTCTCCTCCAGTGAGTACATATTGAGGTCCCTTAGTCTCTCCTCATGTTTTGTGGTGCACATCCTGCACCATCTTTGTCACCCTTCTCTGAATAGTCTTCACCTTATTTATATCCTTGTGCAGGTGTGGCCTCCAGGACTGCATGCAGTATTCCAGGTGAGGCCTTACCAATGTTTTATACAATGGCACCACCACCTCCCACCTCCTGTTAGTTATATCCCCATCCAGTCCACCCTCCACTCATTAACAGATGTAGATTCAGCCCTAGTGTTCCTCACTGCCCCCTTGTCTTCTATACAAGACAAGCACTTTCCTATTACTACCCATCAAATCAGGGAAGGGAACTCAAGATGGCTCACCAAAGAGTTTCTAACCAAAATGAAACAGCGGGACACCTTGTGAGTAACTTTTAAACTTCTCCAACCCCAGCAAACTGGAATAATTACCATAGACTCTGGTACCTGTGTAAGCAAGAGTCTAAGCTTCTCAAAGACTCCTTCATTAAAAGCCAGCAGTCTTGCAGCCTGGGTGACTCTTGTAGGTTTTGGACCTCGGTTAACTCCCTTACTAAACCTGGCCCCAAGTAGAGCAGCATCAACGTGCTCACAGATGCTGGACTCATAACTGAGTCATCAAAAGTTGCAGAAGCCTTGAACCACAAGTTTTCCAGTCTAGATGCTTATTTTGCTAAATTCCTGCCCAAGGTTGCTTACCCTCTCCCTGGGAGTGAGGGAACTGAGGGGACTAGCTATCCCCCTTTCCACTTTAAAGTTACCTCCCCTGTGGAAGTCCGACATCTCCTCAGGGCCCTCCCCAACTCTGGCAGTGCTGGGAGGGACTGTTTCTGCCCACGGTTCTTAAAATTGTCCACTGACTTTATTGCTAAACCCCTTGCTATGTTATTTAACTAACTTGTCAGTTTCAACCTCATCCATTCCCCCTGCTTTGGAAACAGGCCACAGTAGTTTATTTATTTATTTATTTTTATTTTATTTATTTGGTCTAGGATTACAATACCTTCGAGCCAGGGCTCTTTTACAAAGGTTCCACGTCAGTTCCCCTGTTTAAGTCAGGTGACCCTGAACTCATGTACAGGCCTGTATCTATTCTCTCGCACCTGAGCAAGATCCTTAAAAAAATAGTCTTTGCAAATTTCTGACCACATCTCAAAATATGGTTTGCTATCTCCTGATCAACATGGTTTTTGTAAGGGCGTCAGCCCTATCACTTAGCTGGGTTGTTTCACAGACCACATCCAAAGATGAGCAGATGAAGGTAAACTCACTGCGGTCATCAAGCTCTCTAAGGCTTTTGACCTAGTAGACCATGACATCCTCCTTTGCAAATTCATTTCTTATGGATTTTCTAGGGGCACTACAGATTGGTTTAGTAATTATCTCTCTAAAAGATCCCAAAGGGTCTGCAACAGCGGGGGGGGGGCCGCATCCAGCCCTCTTGAGGTGCATAGCGGAGTCCCACAAGGGCCCATACCAGGACCCATGCTTTTCTCCCTGTTTGTTAACCACCTACTTGGAGAAAATTCAGGCTGACAGAAAATTATGTAGGTGGACAATCTTATTATTTACAGGAGTGACAAAAGCCCACTCAACATATCCCTCTCCCTCTCCAAGGATTTTGAATCCATACACAAGTGGTTCACATCAAAGAGACTACTTGTCAATGCTAAAAAAATCAAAACCGTATTATTTGGATCCAAGCTTAGGCTGCTAAATGCTCCGCTGGACAACCAGACTCCATCTGCATCCTGGCCCCAGACAGATCCTCCCTTGTGCAAGTCACCACCTTCAAATACTTGGGAGTCACCCTTGATCCCTCCCTCACTTTAGAAGACCATATTGGGCTAGCGGTGAAATGTCCTAACCAAAAACTAGGTGCCTGCCACTGCCTGAGGCATCTCATGACCCCTGATGTGTGTCTGGCCATTGGGCAGGGCATTCTCCTACCCCTCCTGGATTACTGCTCTCCCATCATCTCTCAAACCTCATCTCATCATCTCTCACTTCTAAATACTGCCTTTAACATCATTTGCAGATTTTTCGCTAGCCTCATGCAACACCCACCACTGCTCCTTTTATTCGATGCTTGGGTGGTGTTAAAATTCAATATGTTTACCTTTAGAAGTAAATATTACCTGCAGATATGCAGAACAGCCATGGGTGCCACTTTTGTGCCCAGATTTTCCAATTTGTATTTGGCAAAGTAGGAGGAAGATTTCATGAGGAGCGCATTGGTGAATCCATATATCCAGTGTTTGGACTTGGGGAGGCACTTCATCAACTATATATTGATCATCTGGAAGGGAAGTGTTTCAGATTTGGGGCAGTTTGTTTTGTACCTGGAAAAAAATGAACCCTGCAAACTCACCGTAGGAATAGATAGCATTAACTTTCTGGATGTTGCCCTATACAAGGATGGCAATGATAATATTTTGTCTGATTTATTTATTAAAAATATGGACAGAATAGCCGGCTCACTGGCGCTGAGGGCTGAGGCGCTGGATGTCTTACCTCACAGCATGCCGGTGACCCAGGTTTGGGAATGAGCCCGGCTCGTCAGAGGTCAGCAGTGGGGGGGGTGGGCGGAGCTGGATTGAGCTGCGACAGGCAGGCTCTCTCCGGGAGGTGATGCAGCATCCCTTGGCCAATGGTGACACCTAGTGGGCTAGGGCTCACAGCGGGCTCAGAGGGGCCAGGCGTTGGGCCATGGGGTGGGGGATAGGGGTCGTAACTGGGGCTGTGGTGCATGCGCCTCCGCGCATGCGTTCTACTCCTGGGACTCCTGGGCGGCTTGAGGCAGAAAAGCCAGCGGCAAGCAGATGATGACCGACTCCTGCAGGCTCTGCTCCCGGCTGGATACAAGGTGCGCCCGGCGATTCCGGGGCGGGGCTGTGGGAGTCGGTTGGATGGGGGCGGCCATCTGGAGGAGCATAAATAGGAATAAAAAAATAAATAAATATGGACAGAAATACATTGTTATTAGCGAGTAGCTGTCACCCTACACATATGAAAAAGGCAATACCAAAAGGACAACTGATGAGGGTTAAACGCAACTGTGCTGATTTGAATATGTATCAGGAAAGAGAAAAACAGCAGGTAGAGAGATTTCTATCCGGGGGTACAGACAAAATTATTTTGATGTAGCTGTGGGTGAGGTTGCATTAATGGAAAGAAAGGAACTGTTATCTTATGGATGAACAAAAAAATCAAGCTCAGGACAGAAAGTACAGTTACGTAAGAACTTACCATAACAGCAGGTCTTCAAGAGGGTTTTCTTGCAGCAGATCACACCTATGGAACTATAGCCAACATGCACCAGCACCACATGGAAACTTTTCTGGCAAGCAGTCTACCAGGGGGCTGCCCACTCCAATGTCACATGCTGACGTCACCGTATCCTATAAGAGTGGGTGGCTCCAGCACCCTCCTCAGTTCTCCCGGCAGAGACCATAAGCAACCCATCTCCTGCTGAGGAACTGAGGTAGAGCTGAAGGTTCCTACCTATATAGAAATAAGAGAAGAAACACAGACACAGAAAAGTACACCAGGCCCGGGGGATGGAGGGTGGGGTGGCATGGCCTCCTGCAAGAGATCCTCTCGAAGATCTACTGTTATTGTAAGTTCTTATGTAAGTGTATTATCTTACTTTGAGGGTACCTCTTGCAGCAGGCCACAGCTACAGAACCAGTCATAAGCAGTTCTGACATCTGAAGAGCCAATCTGGGTGGACAGAAACCATGAGCCTAAAAAAATAAGTCCTGTAGGACAGCTAGACCAAAATTGGTCTTTCACCTAGAGGCAATGTCCAGACTGTAGTGATTGGTAAAGGTGTGGACAGTACTCCAAATGGCTGCAACACCGATCTGTGCAGCTGAAACAGTCTGGAAACAAGCCACTGAAGTAGCCATGACTCTAGTGGAATGACCAATGAAAATGCCAGGAAGATCCTTGCCATACGTCCTGTAGCAAAAAGTAACAGCTACTAAAAATAATGCTTTCCACAATAGAAAGTGTAGCGCGTATGCTGCGGCTTGCTCAAACGGAGCCAAAATAAGTTCCTCCAATTCAAAATTTAAGTTCCAAGGTGGGACTGGGTTGCAGATTGGTGGCTTTAAGTGAAGAATACCTCTCAGAAAAGTTTGTGACACCTCTAGTTGGGCCACCATACGACCATCAACAGGCACATGGAAGGCTGACATAGACATCTACTTTAAGAGAGAAGTACTTCAGACTGGAGTCTGAAAGAGACAGCAAGTACTCCAGAATCTGATTCTCTGGACAAGTGAAGGGATCCAGTTGATGAGAAGAGACCCACAGAGCGAAACTTTTCCACTTCATAGAATAAGTGGCCCTGATGGAGGGCTTCCTAGCTGCCACCAGGATGTCAGCCACTTTGGGGGACACCCAAAATCTAGCCATGGCTATGTCTTCAGGAGCCAGGCATGAAGATGCAGTGATTTGAGGTCTGGATGGACCAGGGTACCATAGTCCTGGCAGAGCAAGCCAGTGCACAGAGGCAGGGGCACTGGAGGTTCCACTGTCAACTGCTACAGTAAGAGGAACCAGCTCTGATGAGGCCACAAGGGGGTGATGAGGATCATAGTGGCCTCTTTCATCTGTAGCTTGAGCAGAACCCTATTAAACAGAGGAAAGGGGTGGAAGACATAAAGACACAGCCCTTTCCAAGAGTGGGGCATTGCATCTTGCCAGAAAATTAGAAGCACTGAGCCGAGTGAGCAAAAAAACAACGGTTTTGTGTTGAATGGGGACACAGTCAAATAGGTCTTCTACGACTGAGGTCAGCAGCTCCCACTCATGCATTTTGGACTGTGATTGGTTTAGTCTGTCTGTCAGGACATTTTGGATGCCAGAAACATGGATTGCCAACAGTTTTAGGCCATGTTCTAGAGCCCAGTACCAGACTGTCATCACATCCCAGCAGCGAGGGTATGTGTGAGTGCCCTCCTGCTTGTTAATGTAGTGGACTACACTGATGATGTCTGCCTGCACTAGCAGAAGGCCTGAGAAAAGCTGTGTCTGGAAGGCTTGCATGGCATAAAGAACTGCCAGCATCTCCAGGACACTGATATGGAGAGAAGACTCTATCCTGGACCACATCTCTTGCATTTGGTGGGGCTTCAGATGGGCCCCAACCCCAGCCCTGAAGCATTGGTGGTGAGGATTTGATGAGGGGAAGGAATGAGGAAAGGAACCCCTCTTAAGAGATTGCTGGGTTCCATCCACCAAAGCAGAACCTTTTTAACCAGAGAGTTGACTAAGACCTGCTGTTCCACATTGTTGGTACGCTGATGCTACTGGACTCTAGTGTTTGAGGTACCCTCATGTGCAGTCTGGCTACAGGCACTGAGATGATAGCCACAGCTATCAGCCTCAAGAGTGAGAGAAAGGTACTGGCTGAGACATATCTGCTGTTGTACAGCAAGTGGGCTTACATAGAAACATAAAAACATAAACTTTGATGGCAGATAAGGACCATTTGGCCCACACAGTCTGCCCATTACCTACCTATTGGGTAAGCTGCAGATCCTAGTTTTACCAACGGCCTACTTCCTCCTACCTCCCACTAGAATTGCCTTATGTCTGTTAATGGCTTGAGCCATTAGGCAGTCCACCCTGTCCTGGGGCAGGAAGGTCATACCTGAGCTACCTATATCCAGACTGCCCCTATGTACTGTAGGTGCTTACCGGGAGTCAAGACTAACTTGGGCAGGTTGATTGTGATGCCCAGGTCCTGGAACAGACTGGTGGTATGTTTCATAGTCTGCAGCAGGAGCTCTCTGGACTGCGCTTTGAGGAGCCAGTCGTCCAGGTAGGGAAAGACATACAGTCCCTACCTCCTGAAGGCTGCCACCACTACTGCCAAGCATTTGATAAACACAAAGGAGACTGAGGTACAAGCTAAAAGGCAAGGCCTGGAACTGGAAATGTGCTCCCTGAAAGTGGAATCTGAAGTACAGTACTGTTGATAAGAGGCGCATACCTTGATATGCAGGTATGCATATTTCATGTCAAGGAAGCAGATCCAATCTCCCTGGGGCAGCAGTCTCTGAAGGGTTACCATTCAGATTTTCTTGTACTGAATAAAGAACTTTAGCTCCCTGAGGTCTACGATGGGTCTTATATCCACTGTGAACATTTGGGCACTAGGAAGAAGTGAGAGTAGAACCCTCTGCCTTGCTGCATCTCTGGGAAAGATTATATGGCTCTTTTGTGCAGCAAGGTGCAGATTTCCTCCCAGAACACTGGAATGTGATCTGGTGGGTAAGAGGACTGAACTGGAGGCTTTTGTGGAGGCCACTCTAGGAGCTCCAGAGTGTGGCCATTTTCTATGAGCTGCAGGACCTATGCCTCTCTGGTAATCTCCCGCCACTTGTCCAGATGCAAGGAGAAGTGAGCCCTGACAACCACTTCCCATGCGGCTGGAGGCCGGGGGGGGCAAGGAGTCAGACTGAGGAAGCACCTGTGGCTGGGGCAGCACCACCTCCTCTGGAAGATTTCCCAGTGGTGGAGGTAGGGGCTGGCAGGGCTGCGGCTGCTCTATGTTTACCCTGAGACATGGCACTGGGTTTGAGCCTATGGGCAGCACACAGAAAGAGCACCCGCTGATCACTCTGAGGTTGATTGGTGTGGTACAAAGAATGAACTGACCGCAAGGTGCGGCCGGAGGCCTGCAGGTTGAAAAGTATATCCTGCATGTCCACCCCAAACAGTTTATACCCTCCAAAGGGGGCATTTAGGATGGATTGTTGTACATTCTGGGCAAAGCCTGACACCTTTAGCCAAGAGTGACATTGCAGGCGAATGCCCGCTGCAGCCAAGGCATCAACGGCGTTGTAGGCAGAGCGAAGAAGGTGCTTGCTGAGGTCGGCCCCCCGACTGAATGCTGTGAAGCAGCTGCTGCTTCCAGGGGTCTTCTGGGAGGGCTGTAGCTGCTTCTTTGGCCTGAGCCCAGAGCTGGTTTTGGAACTGGGACATACGGGCAATATAGTTAAGAACCCTGATAGTCAAAGTGGCAGAGGCAGAGGTATGCTTGTTAATGAGGTCCACCTGTGGGACACCTTGTCCAGAGGAAAGAAACTGAGGTGCTTGGGCCTCTTGGTACAGTCAAGGGCAGCATGGGTGACCACAGACTCCACTTGAGGCTGTTCAGTGAAGACGGGGTTTCTCTGTGGGAGCCTGGTATAGCTTGTCCGACTTCCGAGTCATAGTAGGAACTAAGCTGGGCTAATGTCAGGTGGCCAGAGTGGCATCCTAAAATTGTTCTATTAGAGGAGGAATAACCAGAACAGGGGCATCAGTCAGACCAAGATAAGTGGAAAGACGGCACCAGACAGGGTCCTGCTCCTCGGTGTCGAAACCCATGGCCACCTGCAACCATCTTAAGACAGAGATAAAGGAGGAGTCTTCTGGGGGAGACCATGGGATATACTCGGGGGTCTCCTAGCCATTGAACAACACCATAGAAGTGGAGTGGGAGGGGGGGTAGCACATCCCTCATCACCAGCATTGCCCTCACCCTCATCGTTGGGCAGGAGAAGGTCCAGGTGGCATTCGTCATCAGCCCTATGTCCTGAGAGGGATTAGAGGGTATACAGTCTTGGAGTGCATGCCGTGGCCCTGTAGGGTGAGAGGGCATGGAGGCAGACACTGTAGGCCCCTGCAGAAGTGGCCCTTGTTCATAAAGTCCCACAGCGAGTGCAGTGTGACATGGAAGTCCACCGCAACCAGTGTCAAGACACCCATTGGCTACGGCTGAGGAGGAACGGGGGCCGATGTCACTGGCAGGGCCAGAGAGGGTGGCCTAGCAGGACAAGGTCAGTGAGGCATCTCCTTTGCCTGGGTCATTGTCAGAGAGGGGGAGGATGACCAGGTAGCAACCCTGGGTGGTGCTGGAGAAGGCAGAGGTTGAGGCCAAGGAAACAGTTGAGGTCAGCATCAGGGGAGTGGGAAGAGCCCCAGAGGGCACCAATCCTGTGCCTGTTGATGTCAAGCTGGTGGAGCCACCTAACTGATGGCCCAAGGAAAATAAGGACCAAAATGGAAGGGGCTAAGATGTCAGTGGGGCACTTGAGCCTGAAGAACCACCACCTGCCAAAGTGAGATTGGCAGGAGGAGCTGCCAATGGCAGACTTGTGGGGGAAAGGTGTGCAAGGCAGAGGGGGCAGCATCTGAAGAGGAGGATGGCCCCGCCATAGCCGACATATGAAGCAGTGACCACAAGTCAGGAAGGAGCAGTCCATATCCTGATGTTTGTGCTTCCCACTCGATTTGCCCTGTACCTTAGATGAATGCGAACCTGAGGACAAGGCCGGTGAAGTGGAAAAACTCTTGGTCTGTAGCTCCTTTTCCATTCAGATGACCTGCTGCTTGAGTAAGAAAGTTTCAGGGTCTTCTGGCAGTGCTGCCAGGTAGCCTGGTTGAAGCCGATGCAGATCTCATAGGCTTGGATGTTGTGGCCTGGTCCTAGGCAGCAGACACAAGTGTCATGGTTATCCTTCTCAGGAATCTTCTCTTCACAGGCACACCTCCTGAAGAGTTTATTGGAGGCAGAGCTCAGCATAAAGAAAATAAAAAAGCACTTTACAAGTAAAGTGTTGCTACACTAGAGAGAGAGAGAGAGAGAGAGAGAAAGAAGAAAATAAAATCAAAGAAATCGAAGAAATGGTGGTCGACTAAAGCTGACAGAATCTCCAAGAGGTCCGATGTGTGATGGTCGATGGTGGGTAAAGAACTGAGGAGGGCACATGAGCCACCCACTCTAATAGGATAGGGCAACATCAGCAAGTGACATCAGAGTGGGCAGGGTTTCCTTTTTTTCCTGGCTCCTGGTGGCTATAGTTACGTAGATGTGTCCTGCTGCAAGAGATACCCTCGAAGTAAGATCTATTGATTTCCCTAGATTTATCACCACATATACTTATGGTGCAGATAATTTGAGGGAAAAAGTTACTAAACGATGGTGATTTTAATGATTGATGTTAAGCTAAGAAATATCTTTCCAGAAAATCCTAGATTTGTATATAGGAGAGCCAGAAATATTAAGTATATAGTGGTTAAAACCACATATCAACCTTAATTGAATTGCCATGTTTTTTTTGGAAAACACCCGATATAAACAAAATGTGTGGTCAATGTATATACTGTGATTATGTGGCACGTCATTTTGGTTTTTTCCAGACACATGCTGCCCAATTGCATATTTCATATGGCATTTATAAATTGCAATACAGAGAGTGTGGTCTACATGCTGAGATGCCAGTGTAATGCATTCTATATAGGACAAACTATTAGAAGTTTCAAGATTCACATAGGGGGACATTTAAGGGCATGGAGGGAAGGCAATATGAAATATGCAATTGGGCAGCATGTGTTTGGAAAAAACAAAAATGAGCACAATATAGAGTTTTTTGCAATAGAACAGGTACATAAAAACATTAGGGAGGGTGATTTGGGAAAACGTGTTGGCATTAGTGAGACCAGGTGGATTTTCTCTACGTGGGCATGTTTTCCACCTGGTCTGAATGACTCTATAGAATTAACACACTTGCTATGAAACCCATGTTTGCTGGATGTTTAGTAAATCACATGTAAAGAAAGCCCAGGCTTGTTTTAACAACCCACCCGTCCTCCAGCCAAAAAACAACACCCTCCCAGGTGTCACTGATAATCTTATACTGATGCATGCTTGTTTGTTTTTTTTTGTTGTGTTTTTTTTTTTGCATCAAGTACTTTATGGGAATAAGGCGCTGGGTTTTGGGGCTGAAATTCTGTCTCTGAGTTCAAATACAAAATCTTTTTTAGAAGATTTGTGTGTATTGGTTGGGGTTGGTGTCGGAGGGTCAACAGCAAAACAGAGTTCATGTATTACAGAACTTATGACTAAATCAGTGCCCTATAGTTCTGTTTCTTTCTGACTTGCTTTAACCAAAGTCCACAATCCCCCCACCTTTCATTTTGACATCCTGTACTTCAGGGTCCATATTTTACTGTCAGTATGTACTGGGCATACATTTGTTATTATCAGTAAAATGGAAATTGAGAAAAATATGGAACTTTTAATAAATAGTGTTACTCCATATGTATCTTCCAAACTAAGTGCACGTTATAATGTGCAAGTGCAATGATGGCTTAATAAGATGGCAAAAAAATCCCTTCCTAAAGATTGCATTTTGGTGCTGGCCCAGTGGTGCTGAGGGTTGAGACGCTGGACACCACATCTCGCTCCATGCCGGTGACCTGGGTTTGGGAGCGGACTCAGGTCACTGGGGAGGGAGAGGACTGCTCTCCTCTTCTGGGGTGGAAGGCCGCTGCTCTGGCACCTTCCAGTGTAGACTGGAGGCATCACTGCTAGTGGTGGCACATACAGGGGGTGTCAGTGGACATCCTGCACATGGGTGCAGGAGTGCACCCATCACACGCTGGTTATCATTGCACATCCGCGCCCCATGGGGTGAAAACCAGGAAGGAAAACCCACATACACAATGCCGGCCCTGACTCCGACTTGACTCTCCATGATCTCTGCCTCCTCCTGTAAGGGCCAGCAGGAGAGGGGGGCCCAGCATCCGATTCCTCAGTCAGGGAAGGGGGTTCAGGCGAGCAGTGGAGGTGTGGTTAAGTGGGTCTATGCCCGAGAAACGCCAGTGACCAGGAGGAAAAAAGAATCTACAACAAAAAAAGATGACATTTTTTATTTTTATAATGTATTTGATTGAAATGAACATTGTGTGAATAAAGATGCAAATGTAAATCTTAATGAAAGATGCACATACGTAATCAAGGAGTTTTTATTTAATATGTCTTTATGCTTTTTTGTAGTGTGTGTCATTTATGAAGTATGTAACATATTGCCGAGTTTTGAAGCATCAGCGCTATGACTCTGGGATCCACAGATGAAATAAAAAGAACAGAAGACAACTAAAGTTGCATCTTTAACTTGATGTTGTTTGATCGTTATATTAAAACTGACTTTTTTCCGGGTCAAAACATTTAGTGCAATATAGGATATGTAAGTGATAATACCTGACAGGGTGGGCGGTATTGGGAAATACTGGACTGCCCAGGGGCGTAATGTGGCCTGACGCTGCATGCAGAGGGCCTTAAAGCCCCTGCAAGGTCTGGTATTCCACAATACCACCCACCCTGGAGGGTATAATTGCGCTTAGAAAATGGTTCATGTTTCTTATATGTGTGAAAAAAAAAATATGTTAAATGTTAAGCCTCTTAGTTTTATGATTTTTTTTGTAATAAAATACTTCCTTTGCCTGCATTTGAATAGTGTGTTTTATTATAAACCTGAGGACTTTTATCCTACTGCAGCCTCCATAGTTATAGGTGGTTGTCATGGTAACCTGCCCCCAACACAGACACAGATGTTAAACATGTCAGAGGCTAAACTGGACATGGTAGCAATTAGTGAGATGTGGTTTACCAGTAACCACACTCAGGAGACTTCAGTGTCTGGCTATATACTGTTCAGAAGAGACTGAGGTGCGGGGGTGGAGTGGCCCTGTATGTCAATGAAAATATCAAAGCTACAGAAATTCAGAGTACACATAAGGAGCCAGAAGAACTGTGGGTCACCCTGGAAACAGGAAATGGAACAGCCATAAGAACTGGGGTTGTCTACAGGCCCCCAGTCCAGGGGGAGGACATAGACACATTACTGTTAGAAGATATACAAAACATGACAGCTAAAGGGAGGTTCTGATAATGGAAGACTTCAACATGCGGATACAGATTGGTCAATACCAGCAGGAACATCTGCCAGAACTAGACACATGGTGGATTCCCTGCAAGGGGGCTCAAACAACTGGTACAACAACCCACAAGAGACAGGCTATCCTAGATCTAGTACTGACTAACAGGGAAGGGATCACAGATCTCCAGGTAGAAGGTCACCTGGGGCCATTGACCATCACATGGTATGGTTCAATTTGGCCACTACATCTAAATCATCCCATTCCAAGGCAAAAATATGGGACTTCAGGGGAGCTGACTTTGATAAGATGGCCAACAGAGTTAAGCTAGCCCTGGCAAAAGAAACACAGGTGAGGAGGTACATGCAAAGTGGGCAAGCATTAAGTATGCAATACTTGAAGCAACATCAATTGTGTTAGACAGAAAGGAAGTGCAAAGACGAGAAACCACTTTGGTTCTCAAATACAGTAGCAGAAAAGGTCGAGCGCAAAGGCTGGCCTTCAGGAAATATAAGGGAACACAGCGGGATGAAGATAGGGAGGCATACCAAACTGCCCTAAGGGAAGCAGGGAAGGCAGTAAGGCAGGCAAAGTCCCAAACTGAGGAAACACTAGCATGAACAGTAAAAGAAGGTGACAAGACTTTCTATAGATACATTAGTGAAAGGAAAAAGTCCAGAGTGGGTATTGCTAAGCTCAAAGGAGAAAAGGGGTCATGTGAGGAGGAGGACCCTGTAAAAGCATCTATCCTAAATAGATACTTTTGCACAGTATTTACTGAAGAGAAGGTGGGGCAGGGCCCACAGCTCAGCACCATGGACACAGGGAGGAGGGAGGTGAGCACTACTCCCTTCACAAAAGAAAGGGTCCTACAAGAGCTCACTAAGCACAGGGTGGATAAGGCAATGGGACCTGATGGCATACATCCCAGGGCACTTAAGGAGCTAAGAGTGGAACTAGCAGAGCCATTAGCAGAACTGTTTAATGAGTCTCTGAGCACAGGAGAGGTCCCAGAAGACTGGAGAAGGGCTCACGTGATCCCACTCCACAAGAGTTTTAGCAGGGAGGAGGCAGGGAACTACAGACCAGTCAGTCTTACCTCAGTAGTGGGCAAGATTATGGAGGCACTCCTTAAGGAAAGGATAGTGCAACACCTGGAATCCATAGGGGCACGGGATCCAAGACAGCATGGGTTTACAAAAGGAAGGTCCTGACAAACTGATCTCATAGATTTCTTTGACTGGGTAACCAGAGTGGTGGACCAAGGGGGAGTAGTTGACGTCGCCTACCTTGACTTCAGCAAAGCTTTCGACACTGTTCCACATAGAAGATTGATAAATAAGCTGGGTAGGCTTGGGGTGGGTCAGAAGTTGGTCAACTGGGTGACGGGCAGGAAACAGAGAGTGGTGGTAAATTATATACAGTCAGAAGAGATGCAAGTCACAAGTGGGGTACCTCAGGGATCAGTCCTGGGGCCAGTCCTCTTCAATATCTTCATTAGTGACATTGCAGATGGACTTGGGGGTAAGACTTGTCTGTTTGCAGATGACACCAAGATCTGCAACAGAGTAGATGATCCAGATGGGGTGGGCAGAATGAGAAGAGATCTGGATAAACTAGCAAAATGGTCAGAAGAGTGGCAACTGGGATTTAATGCAAAGAAGTGCAAGATCATGCACATAGGGAAGAGAAACCCTGAAGCCACCTATAGGCTGGGAGGGTGTTGCTGTCAGTCACAAAGGAAGAAAAAGACTTGGGCATCATCATCACTGATGATCTGAAATCATCCAAGCAGATCTCTAAAGCAGTAATTAAGGCTAGGGGGATGTTAGGGTGTATTAGTAGGGGTATCACAAGTCGTAAGAGGGAGGTAATAATCCCTCTTTACAAGACACTGGTTAGGCCCCATCTGGAGTACTGCATGCAGTACTGGAGGCCACACCTTCACAAGGACATTAACCAAATTGAGGCAGTCCAGAGAAGGGCAACCAAAATGGTGCAGGGACTGCATCAGAAGACATATGAGGACAGATTAATGGAGCTCAATATGTATACCCTTGAGCAAAGGAGGGAGAGAGGTGATACGATCGAAACATTCAAATACCTTAAGGGCATTAACAAGGTGAAAGAGTCTAACATGTTTAAATATAAGAAAAATAGCAGGACAAGAGGACACAGCATGAGATTAGAGGGAGGCGGATTAAGGGGGAATGTGAGGAAATTATTTTTCACAGAAAGAGTGGTGGATGCATGGAACGGCTTACCTCAGGAAGTGGTGGCTATGAATACAGTGCAGGGCTTCAAACGGGCATGGGATAGGCATAAGGAAGCAATACAGATGAGTATGAATAGATAGGCCACTGACAGAGCAAAGGCTGATGGCACATTTGTAAGGTAGAAAAAGAAATGGGCAGACTGGATGGGCCTTGCAGTCCTTATCTGCCATCAACCTCTATGTTTCTATGTTACGTTTGGTTTGGTATTACTAGTGTTTATTGTTTTTTTTTTCATATATATTGATTTGTTCACTTTCAGTGAATGATTCATCTGTACTTTGTTTAATGGGGAATCTGGAGTTGGAGCAGTACTGACGGTTTGGTGAAATAGAATACAATGGAAAGTAAGCCTGCTGTGTCCTACGGTACGTTACATTTCTGTTTTTTGTTTTCTGTTAATTTTCAGCTCCATTTTTGTTTGTGCCAGTAATTTTGTATTTATTTATTGAAAGGTTTCACCAGTAAGAGGGACTCCATTAAAAAAAAAACTATGTATTGGGGAATCAGCAGCGGAGCATTATGGCCGGCAGCGTGGGCAAGCAGCACATGTGGATTTTGTTGTCATGCAGAGGCTCATGCTGTGCTGCTATCTTGAAAGCCGCACTGCTAACTGTTATGAAAACAATCCAATTGATGGCTTCCCTTTTGTTTCATTCATTATTTATATATGTGGCTAACTGTTTATTGACATTAATGAAAGACAAATGGGGAAAGGGGGGGGGGGGGAATTGGCCAGCCAGCAAGTCACTCAGTAAGTCTCCCATTAACTGAGAGAAAAACAAATGGTGGCTAGCTAGTCTGAACATTCAGGGTGGCCCAAAGATACCCCAAGTAATGGGGCACCCTGAATGAGAACTTGTTTTTCAGCGGGCTCTATTCAAAAATACCCGTCTGGTAATGTTAGAGTCCATCAGATTGCTAGGATGTTGTTTCCGATTTTTTAAGTCAATATAGCACATGAATAATAGAATAGCACATTGTTTAAAATGTTTACTAGGGCTGTTAACAATAGATAGAAATATTTAAAATTCTTTGTATGTATTATGTAATATTTGCTTTTTGGTCTTATGGCAATTATTACATGTGCACTTGTAAGGGTGTTTTTTTCTTTAACTTTGTATTTATAGCATTTTATACACATGCATTAAAATCAAATCAAATGTATTTATTTGTTCAGCAAAAAAATGTCATTACAAAGAGAATAATAAAAAGAAATATACATACAATACGCACAGTGCAACATACAATATTGATAGTTATTCATACATTAATCTTACTATCCACATAAACAATCATAAAATATATATAAAGTCAGTCCATATAAAGTGCTACAGTTAAATATCATGAAAGAGTACATCCATGATGGTACGGTTTTCTTATATCTTATATAACTATACTGTAAATCCCTGTATTCTTTTCTCTCTTGTTTTTTTAATCTCTCTCTTAAATACATTGCCAGATTATTTAAAACTTCAGGATCTTCTGCATTAAATAGCAGGTTAATCACATATCTTGTAGGCATATATAAAGTTCCAATGTACTCCCCCAATCTTTTGGCCAAAACTTTGTTTGTTTTTATTTTTAACCTGGAGGTAACTGGGACCTGCCCTTTTTGAGTTAAGCCTGACAATGAAAACATACAATATACAGGACACATACAACAATTAGTTATACATACAGCTTAAAATATATCAATACTTCATACAAAACAGTTACATTTGATGTTATTGTTATAATGTTCAAAAAGCAGAGCTTTAAATTGTTTAAGATTCTTTGCTACTTTTACTATACTAGACAGACCGTTTAATAATGTAGGTGCTAAATGAGAAAAAGAACGGATACAGATCTGCAATTTTACCAGAGGTGAAGAAAAAAAGAGTATCTGATTGTTTTCTAGTTGGATATGACCTGTTATACTGAATAAAGTTATTACATAAACCACGACGTATAGAATTTTTATAAACAGAAAAAGAAAAAGTGGCAGCCAAATAATCTATACGTTGAGAGGGAGGGAAACTGTTCATCTGGTCATACAAATGGCAGTGATGCCTCCGTGATAGAGCCCTCAAACCAAATCTACAAATACTAGTTTGAATAAGTTGATATCTATTAACAAATAACTTATCCTGGTTTACATAAAGAACTGCCCCATATTCCAATATTGGTAACAACATTTGCTTTGCTATAATCGTACGGGCCTCATCTGTCAAGACATTAATGTTCCTATATAGGAAGCCTAACTTCTAGTGAATCTTTTTACCTGTATTCACCAAATGACCCATAAAACTTAACACTGGATCTAAGGTAATGCCTAAATATTTAACTGTTTGAACTCTTAGAATATCTACTCCATCAGTCCCTGTGATAGACAGTTCTTCCTCAGCCCAGGCCAGCCTCTGAAATGTGCCAAACAAGATCACATTTGTTTTCTTCTCGTTCAACCTCAGTTTGTTTTGAACTATCCACTTTACAAGATTGTCATAGTCACCCTGTAGTGACCTTTGAATCTTAGTAATTGAGTGGCCCGTGCTGAGGAAAACCATGTCATCTGCATATTGTACGCAATATGTTTCCACAAGTGCCTTAGACAGGTCATTCATGAAAACAGAAAACAAGAGGGCCCAACACTGAACCTTGCAGAACACCTGACCTTACCTGCAGAGATTCAGAGAGTTTCCTATCCTAACTATTTGCACTCTGCCACCTAAGTAATTCCCAAACCATTCCAGACCAGTACCCATTACTCCACAAGAGCAGATCTTCCTTAATAATACATGGTGGTTGACAAAGTCGAAGGCCCTGGTCAGGTCAAAAAACACCACACCAATCATCTTTTCCCGACCACAAGCATCAAGTACGGCATCTGCCAACCTGACCAGGGCTGTCGACATGCCATAACCCTATTTAAATCCATGCTGCTGTTCAGACCACAGCCCCTTGGAGTCCAGATGAAATACCAGTTGTTTATAGACACATTTCTTCAGCAGCTTTCCTAGTGTGGGCAACAAAGATACAGGTCTATAATTTTTAACATTTGTCCTATCCCCTGACTTAAAAATTGGCACTAGTATTGATTCTTTTCATATCTTGGGGACAATGCTCCTAGAGATGGAGAGATTAAACAAATATGTTATTGGACCAGAAATCTCTGTTGCCACAGATTTCAGTATTTTTGGAGAGAGCAAATCAGCCCCTCCACCCTTTTCATCCAAAGTCAGTAAAACACTCAACACATCATTCTGGGGTATTGTAGCAAACTTAAAATCATCACCCATCTTTCCCTCACCTTGTAATTTCTGCTGGTCAGAAAAATCTGGAGCATTTGTACTGTCACCCAAACCTTCTCCTGTCTGACTTATTAAAAACCTATTAATAAACTCAGCTATTTCTTTCTCTTCAGTTTTGACTTGCTCACCTTCAATCAAACAGTTAATCTCTAAACTTTCCTTTGGATTACAAATACTTTTAAATGAAGACCAGAACTGACGTGGGTTTTTTAAGTTTTTTAATTGTTGCTCCTGAAAATTCTTTGATTTGGCCTGTATTAATTCTTTCTTTATTTGATTTTGTCTTTGTTTATAACCAATTAAATGTGTTATTTCCCCTGTTATCAAGTACAATTTCTTTATTTTGTCTCTGTTTCATTTGTTATCACAATTCTTTATTAAGCCAAGGTATTTTCCCTTGACTCATTGAGTTATATTTGGTGTGTTCTATTCTATTAAAGTTAGTAATGTCCTTGTTAACCAACCTGCTGCCGTATCTGGGTTATCAAATTGCTCTATTTTCTTCAGATCTGCTTTCCCTAGAGCAGACTTGAACATGCTTATACCATGGGTATCTTAATACTACACGTTTTAAATATTTAAATTCTTGCAAGTTACAATATCAATTATTTGTTTTTTTCCTGTTCTTTATCATCTCTGGCTTCTACTACATTACTTGGGAATATCTCAAACCTAAATTGTGTTATCAAATTTCTATATTCTGGTTCATGTACAATGTTTAGGTATGGTCTCATACCATGTTCTTTAGTATTGCTAGTTAACCAAGTGGCAACTTTCAATGTTGTTATAGTTTTAAGATCTATTTCTTGTAATTTTTCCATCATCTTCTGGAAATATATTTTGTATATGTTAAACTGACATTAATCTTTTGTTTAACCCATCTCCATAAATATTGTAAATCATTTTCTCTCATTATTCTTTGTATGGTGTTTAACCAACCCATACGATTCTGCATCAGTAGTTGTACTTTCTCTTTTAAACATACTACCAGAAATGAATTCTTATTTTCTGATGTTAAATTAACCCAGTAGTTAATTATTCTACTGTATACCAGGTATTGGAAGCTTACTTCTCTCAGCTGCACTCTCACCAGTGAGCTGGCTGTACTGTTTGGTAATCTTAGTGTTTGTTTATACACCTTATTTAATATACTTGAATCTTAGTTATCTTATCCACATCCCATATTTCTGCAGCATAGCTTGCTTGCTGTATTATCTTTGCATTTATTGTTTTGATCATTGGTATAATCATATTTCCCCCATAGAGATAGTTGAATCTGTTTAAAGTTTTTACTGAGTTCTGCAGTTTTTTTTGGCATATATTTGAATATGTTTGTTCCATTTTAATTTTTTTTTAAAATGTCACCCCCAAATAAGGGAATTCCTTTACATATTCAAGGTTTGTGCCTAACAAAGTAAATTTTCTGTATTTCTTGTTACTGCCAAACACCATTATCTTCGTTTTTCTTGTGTTTGGTTTAAGATTATGCTCTAGACACATTATTTCCTTTTTCTTCAGGGCTCTCTGTAGTCCTAATCTACTTGTTGATATTATCGCCAAGTCATCTGCATACGCCAGCATGGGGAGTCTTCTGGGGCCTAGTTTTGGTGTATGGAACATTGGTTCATCAAATGCCATAATGATGTCATTTATATATATGTTGAAAAATGTTGGGGCAAGCACATAGCCCTGTCTTACTCCAGCCTTGGTCAACACTTTTTCTGTAAGTGCACCAGTTGGAGAAAATGTTATCTTTGTTCAGGTACCACTATAGATCCTTTTTATAAATATTATCAAATTTAGGTCTATTCCCAATTTCACCATTTTCTCCCAAAGGAGTTCTCTTATTATCGTATCAAAAGCTGAGGAATAATCCAAAAATGCAACAAGTATTGGTTGTTTTTTTAACATTACAGTATTTCTCTGTTATGTGAGCCAAAAGAAATATTTGATTTGTAGTTTCAATCTTTTTCTGGAATCCAGCTTGGTATTCAGAGATCACATTATGTTATTCTAACCAGACTGTTAGTCTATCTAACAAAACTTTGGCATACATTTTAGCTATGGTATCCAATAGGCTAATAGGCCTATAATTTGCCGGGTCCATAACTGGACCTTTTTGTATATGGGGAACAATTTTTATTTTTATTTAATTATTTTTGTTTATTCTTCGGTAACCAGGTAAGGCCCACTAGGCACAAGTGCCTGTTTTCAGGGGCGACCTGGGAGCATTGGGCAGTTAAGAGACTTGCTCAGAGTCACATAGTATGCAAGTGGAGGTTGTGTGACTCAAACTCATGTCTGGTCTGCTGGATGTACCAAGCTCATTCACACCTCGTTCCTCTAACCTCTAGGCTATACTGCCAGCAACAATGTGACTTCCCAACCAGCTATCTGGTGTAAAGGCACACATGACTGATTTATTATAGACATTAGAGAGAGTCTTAGCCCACCAATCTGTGTTTATCTTTATAAAACCTATTGGTATGTTATCTGATCCCGGGGATATATGATTTTTAAAACCTTCTATGGCTGTTTTTACTTCTATTTTTGTAAACCAAGAGAAATGCTCATCTATTTTATTTTATTTTCAACTTACAGTGGTAGTCACAGAAAAGTTGACTACCTAGTGGTAGATTGAGGTACCACTTTGGTAGAATGAGGCAGGATTACATTACACTCAATGCAAATTTCCTTAAGTGGTAACACAGTGGTACTTCAATCTACCACTAGGTAGTCAACTTTTCTGTGATTACTACTCTGTTAATTGTTCTAATTTGAATATGTTCTTAAAATAGTTTACCCATGTATCTGGCTCAACATAGGCATCATATTGTTACAGCTGCAGTGGGCGTAGCCTGCAGACGTTTTGCATGTACAAAAGTAGTGATGTCATGTTTTCTGTCTATGGAACTGACTGAAGGTGTAGTCTCTTCCACCTTACCCTCCTCCAAGCAATGTTTTCCGCCCTCAAATAAATACACTTTCATTTTAGTCAGTGGTTGCAGGGTACTATTTTCTTTCTTAAATGGATGGTACAAGAAATGGAACCTGAATAGTGAGAAGCAGCATTAGGTTTTTTTTGGGAGTAAGATCCACCCCGCTTCCAACCAAGAAGCTCCTAAAGATCCACCCCAAACTTTTTTCTGATTCATGTGGGAGGGGCATGAGATAGCTCTATCATGCTGCAACAAGATACACTAGTTTGGGACCTGTATCAACCAACAGAACAAGCCTGTTCAGTGGAGAACAGAAGATACTTAATGCCTTTATTAAGGACTACGAGAACAGAAGTTATTTAATGCCTTCAAATTGACTTAAAAATCCTTTGGAACAAATGATTATCAGAGTCACCTGGGGCCTCAGAAGGAGACCTAGACACACATTCTAATTTACAGTAAGAGCCACATGTTTTTCTTAAACATTTTATATATGTATAGTTTATATATAATTTGTCTTTAGTAGTTTCAAAACTTTGAAAGCATTGGTGTTAGTAATGCATTTAGAAACACATTTTTTAATTGTCTTTACAGTTAAATATGCAGTTTCATGTCAGGGCACATTTTTGGGAGGAGGGGGTTCACATTATTTTAATCATGGGATCAGTACTAGGTGTACACAGACTTTGATGATAAAGTGTGTTTTTTCTTTTAAGTTTGAGATGTATTAGAAAACATTGAACAAGAAAATAATTGGTGATTTTAAAAGCTATTCTGATCAGAGCAGACATTAAAAAAATCTTAACTATTTTTTATTTTATTTTATCATGGACACTAGAAACAGGATGTCAGAATTTACTCCATTAAACCTGTTTTTCAGGTTTTTTTATTGCATCTTGTCCAAGGCAATCTTCCCAGAATGCAGTTTGTCATGGCACATTTTTGGGGAGGGGGTTGAAATTGTTTTAATCATGACGCATTGGTGTTAGTAATGCATTTAGAAATACAAGTTTTAATTGTCTTTACAGTTAAACATGCAGTTTCATGTCAGGGCACATTTCTTGGGGGGGTTCAAATTATTTTAAACATGGGCACAGTACTTAGTAAACACACACTTTGATAATAAAGTGTATTTTTTCTTTCAAGTTTGAGAAGTATGTATTATATATGTGTAACTGTGTTGTAAATGGTTAAGTAGGCAGGTAGGTTAAGGATGCAGTATAACACAGTGGTTTAAGGCTCTGAGCTACCAACCTGGAGACCTGGGTTTGACTCCCACAGCCCCCACTTGCATACTCTGTGACCCTATGCAAATCACTTAACTTCCTTGTGCTCCCAGGTCACACCTATAAACAAGCTTTTAGCTTAGTGTGTCTCTCCTGGTAAAAAAAAAAAAAGTGCCCAGAATTATTTTTTTGTAAGTAGGTAGGGTATGGTGTTTTGAATGTGGCAGTAGGATTTAGCATGTGCACTGCTTTAAAATCATTTCACAACAACAGAGCTGTGCAACTGTTCTTGTCCCGTGAGCATAAATGGCAACAGTCACACATTTATTTCAGCTACACATTTAATTCCATATTACAATGGTTCACTGCACTACACATTTAATGTATCACACTTTTTCAAATAATGAAACAAATTTTCTCCAGACTAAATAACACACACATACATATTTTATACTTTCTTAAAAAGATACTCCACATTTGTGTGGGGGCTGTGGGATTCAAACCTACATCTCCAGATTTGCAGTGAAGAGCCTTAAGTCACTGTGCTACACTTCCTCCCCTAGTTATGGCACTCATCTGTTTTATGGTTCATGATGTTGATGTAGTAAGCATACCAACATACTAACATACAAAAATGCCAGCAGAACAGGCCTAGTGAGCTTTCATGTCTGCTTCTTTGGTCAGTCCCCACCCTGGGAGCTGACCTTGCTGCCCCCACCCCACCCTCTCGAGCTTCTCCCTTCCCAGTTCAGAGGAAAGCTAGCTAACTGGGATTTCTCTAAGACAACAGCTACTAAATAGCTCTAATTCACTATTTTTATTTTCTATGTGTGTCAGGTCTAGCTAGTAGGAGTGTTTCAAATTTAAAACTTTTAATTTTATCAAGCTATACACAACCATAAAAGCATAGAAACTGCCCAGATCATCAATGCTATAATTATTACAAATTCTAGCTGTTTTCTTACAGAAACCCCACGCAGTTAGAGTTCAGGTATTTGCTAAGCTGTAAATGTAGGTATCAGCATTCTATGAGCAGTTACTGTAGTGCTGATTAGCTCTGTAAGAAAAAAAATATTTTTTTTGTGGGGGGCTGTGGGATTCAAACCCAGATCTCCAGATTTGCAATTAAGAGCCTTAAACCACTGTGCTGTACTGCCTCCCTAGCTATGGCAGTCATCTGTTTTATGGTTCATGATGTTGGTGTAGTAAGCATACCAACATATTAACATACAAAAATGCCAACAGAATAGGCCTAGTGGGCTTTCATGTCTGCTCATTTGGTCAGTCCCCACCTTGGGAGCTGACCTTGCTGCACTCCCCCACCCTCTCAGGCCTCTCCGTTCCCAGTACAGGGTATTCCCGCTTCATTGGACTTTGCTTCCACAACCCTTCCCTTGTACCTGTCCCACCCCCTCTTGAACCCCTCCACAGTCTCTGCCTCCACCAGTCCCCCAGGCAGCGCATTCCATAGTTCTACCACCCTCTCACTGAAGTAGCATCTCCTCCTTTCTCCCCTGAGTATCCCCCCTCCAGCTTCCACCCATGCACTCTAGTTGCCCCCCCTTTCCTTTGGAGCACCATGACTTCGCCACCCCTGTTTACCCCTTCATGTACTTGAAGACCTCTATCATGTCCCCCGTCCCTTCTCTCTTCCAATGTGTATATATTCAGCTCTTTGAGCCTCTCCTCTTAGGTCCTTTCCCCCAAACCCCAGATAATTTTGGTTGACTTTCTCTGGACCCTCTCCAGGAGTTCAATGTCCCTCTTTCAGTGTGGCCTTCAAAACTACATGCAGTGCTCAAGGTGTGGCTTCACCAAGCAGTTATACAGAGGGAGTATCACTTCCCTCCTTCTGGAGTGATCCCCCTAGTGATGCATCCCAACATCGTGGCCTTAGCTGCTGCTCTCCTATAAGTCTCTGAGTTGTTCATCTTGACATCCACCACCACCCCCAGGTCCCTCTCAGCCATACAGCCATAGCAGCAGTACATTACCTAGCAGATATAAAATGCCAGTGAGCAGGTCATGCAATGGATGTGCTGAGCAGTTACTGAAGCAAGAAATGTATAGCTGTCATTTTTTACATCCTGTTCAAAATGTGTTTTTGCACCGGTGGTGCCAAATAGCACAGTTGCTGTGCAAAATCTCCTTTCAGCTAATGAACTGATAGTGTCGCTGTTCATGTGGTGGGGTCACAAAAAGCCCATGCTGAAAACTTGGAGTGAAAATACCAAGAAACACCCAGGGCATTAGGGTTTCTGACTATAACACCCTGCACTGTAGGGACTGACAGGCATCAGGGTGTGACTTAGGATTGTCAGCAGTAATGCTCACGTCTTTCCACCCCCGCCCTACAGCTAGTGACAGGTATTGAGGTGTGTCTTTGACTCTTCAGCTCCAAAGTTAACTCCCTTCTCTTATACCGTACTCATTTCAGCATATTTCTGTACGGAATGGAGTGAGTGTAAAGTTTGAAAACCCCAAGACACACCTCGACTCTTGTCTGTGTCTGCAGGGTAGGGTGAGGTGAAATGGCATGAGTGTTATGGCCAATGACCCAAAGGCACACCCCAATGCCTGTCCATGTCTGCGGGGTGGGGGTGGGGTTGGTGTCACTTCAGTACTTCACTGCCATTCCTATTCTGCCTGTCTGTCTGTGTCTCTCACTCTCTGTCTATATGTCTATATAATATCTATCTTTCTATTAATTGTATGTATCTCTATTTTTACCTATTTCTAAAACAAACCTGCATATCACATTTGCCTGCACTCTGAACACATACTTATGAAACTGCATATTTGTACACCACTTCTGCGTAGACCTCATGCTTTCCTAATATTCCCATTATCACACGCATAACTACCTTGCCTTTATCAAAAGTGCCCCCCTCTGAAAGTTAATATCACATTTTCTCTAACAGTCCACCGTCATTACACCTGACTTCCTGACATCAACACATTGCTTAAATATAACTTACATCACCTCATGGACAGAAACCCTGTTTCTCTTAAAAAAATAAATGTGTAAATAATCCCATGGCTGAATATATGCCAGCCATTACTTTTTCATGTACTGCCACCTTCTGTACCATCATGGTGATTTGCATATGTTTCCCTTGATGCTTTGCATTATTGGGATATGTGCAAATGTGTTTTCTTTAAAATGTGTCTGTCTGGTCAATATCATCTGGGATAACACATACATCAGTGGCATTTGCTCTGGGGTTCTTTTGTAAGCTTCCAATTCCTTCCATTAAAATGTACACCTCCATATATTTTCCTAATAGTGTATATGCCTTCCTTTGAACAGAAACCAAAACAAATCTTGCTACTTACAAATCATTGTGTTGTTTCTCCATACCTCCTTAACAATTTCACACAAATTCACTAACTTCATTATGCAGCCATGGTGGATCTGACCAGAATTTGATTTTTGAAAGCATTGGTTCCTTTAGTAACCAGATTCCAATATGTTTTGGAGGCATATGGAGGCACTGGAAAGGAGCAGGAAAATCCTAGCCCCCCCCCCAAACAATCACGGTAGTAAGTGTGGCAAACACCAACATGGAGGTGTCGATAGGGAGAAGGGCAGTGGTAAATGGAGAAAGTGACAAAGGCAAGAAGGACAGGAATGGGGCAAAAGGGGGTAAGGCCATCAGGAAATGGAGGGTAATGAGTACCAATGCCCGTAGTCTGGGCAACAAGCTCCTGAGCTGGTGGCCTTAATGGAAGAGGGATGCCTGGATATCGTAGCAGTCACAGAAACATGGTACACAGAGAACCATGACTGGGATGTTAACATACCAGGGTACATAACCTACAGGAGAGACAGGCAGGGAGAAAGGGGAGGAGTAGCTCTCTATGTAAAGGAAGGGATAAAAGCAACTGAACAAAGAGTAACAGGGGAGGAGAGGGAGGCACTGTGGGTCACCTTGGAGACTGGAAAGGGCACCACAATCCGCACAGGGTTGTGTACAGACCCCCATGTCAGGGAAGGAATGGACAAGGATATGATGGAAGGCATTCTTAGAATGGCAGAGAAAGGGAGATACTGTTGATGGGAGACCTGAATATGCCAGATGTTAACTGAGCACATTTGCTGCAGCCACATCCAAGAGCAGGGCCATTCTTGACGCCCCACAGGTGGCAGGCATTAGACAGCTAGTTTGAACCCACTCGTGAGGAGCAATCTTAGACACCTCGACTCTCAAGCGGGGGCAGTGAGAGGATTTCAGATCTAGAAGTGGGTTGCCATCTGGGGACAAGTGACCATCAAACAGTGTGGTTCACGTTAAACTCAGCTACAGAGTCAAGCCATACAAAAGTGAGGGTACTGGACTTTAGGAGGGCTGACTTTGGCAAGATGGGAGAGTGCCTCAGAAAAGCACTAGCAAACAGGCTAGAAGGAGGTGTGGAGCAACAATGGGGAATTATCAAAACTGCCATCACAGAGGCAACAAGCCTTTGTGTGAAACAAATAAACAAATCAAAACGAAAGAAAAAGCCACTATGGTTCTCAAGAGAGGTGGCTGTGAAAGTCAGGAATAAAAAGATAGCATTCCGGAAGTATAAGGAAACACAGAAGGAGCAGGACAGAGAGCTGTACCAGTTAAGGCAGAAAGAAGCAGGGAGGGAAGTCAGAATAGCAAAGGCCCAAACTGAGGAAAAGATAGCCAACTCAGTTAAGAAGGGGGATAAAACCTTTTATAGGTACATCAGCGAGCATAGAAAGACAAAGGGAGGAATAGTGAGGCTGAGTAGAATGAATGGTGGGTGGGCAGAGGGGGACAGTGAAAAAGCAGGAATACTGAACGAATATTTCTGCTCAGTATTCACAAAAGAGGAGGGAGAAGTGCCTAATCCAATTAAAAGAAGCTCTCTTGATAGGGGGATCGATCCCAGTCCTTTCACAGAAGAAAGGGTTCTGCAATAACTCCTAAAACTGAAGGTGGACAAAGCAATGGGTCCTGATGGAATTCACCCCAGAATTCTAAAAGAATTAAGGAAGGAACTAGTGAAACCACTGGCTACTCTTTTAATAAATCATGGGAGGATGGTGTGGTACCGAGGACTGGAGGAAGGCGGATGTGATTCCCTTCACAAAAGTGGGACAAGACAGAGGCAGGAAACTGAGACCTGTCAGTCTGACCTCTGTGGTAGGAATGTGATGGAGTCACTTCTGAAGGAAAGAATAGTTGAGTACCTAGAGGTCAGTGGAGCACAGGATCCAAGGCAGCATGGGTTCACAGTGGGAAGGTCATGTCAGACGAATCTAATAGATTTCTTTGACTGGGTGACCAAAGTAGTAGACCAGGGAGGGCTGTGGACATGGCCTACCTAGACTTTAGCAAGGCATTTGACACAGTCCCACACAAAAGATTAATAGTCAAATTAACCAGCCTGGGAGTGGGTCCCAGGGTGGTAGCCTAGGTAAAACATTGGCTGGACAACAGGACACAGAAGGTAATTGTAAATGGAGTCCACTCTGAAGAAAGAGGGGTTACTAGTGGGGTACCGCAGGGTTCAATATTGGGTCCAGTCCTTTTTAATGTCTTCATCAGTGACATTGCAGAGGGACTGGAAGGAAAAGTATGCCTTTTTGCAGATGACACAAAGATCTGCAACAGGGTTGATACACAAGGAGGCGTGGAAAGGATGAAAAGGACTTGGCAAGGTTGGAGGAATGGTCAGACGTATGGCAGCTAGGATTCAATGCAAAAAAGTGCAAAATAATGCACCTGGGAAACAAGAACCTAGGGGAAGAATACACAATGGGTGGGGAGGTAGTAACAACAACAAAACAGGAAAGGGACCTGGGGGTAATCATATCAGATGACCTTAAAGTTAGCAAGCAATGTGAGAAGGCAGTAGGGAGGGCCGGGGGTATACTGGGATGTATAGGGAGTGGCATCAGCAGCAGAAAACAGGAAGTTGTTATCCCTCTGTACAGACAGTTGGTGAGACCCAATCTGAATACTGTGTCCAGTTCTGGAGACCCCATCTCCGCAAGGACATAGACAGGATAGAGGCAGTCCAGAGGAGGGCAACTAAAATGGTGCAGGGTCTGCAAGAGAAGCCGTATGAGGAGAGACTAAAGGAGCTTAATATGTATACCCTTGAGGAAAGAAGGGAGAGGGGGACATGATAGAAACTTTCAAGTACCTCAAGGAATCAACAAAGTCCAAGAGGGTAGCATCTTTCAGAAAAAGAGACTTGCAAGAACAAGGGACACAATTTAAAGATAGAAGGAGGGTTCAGGGGCAATGTAGGAAGTATTATTTCACAGAGGGGTAGTGGATGCATGGAACAGCCTTCATGAGGAAGTTGTGGGGTCTAAAACTGTGGGAGAATTCAAGAATGCATGGGACAGACATAAGGCAATTCTTGTGTGGGGCAGGAAGATATAGGCTGTTGGTTAACTAGGATCTGCGGCCTATCCTATAGGTAGGGAAATGGGCAGACTAGATGGGCCTAGAGGTCCTTATCTGCTGTCAAAGTCTATGTTTCTATGTTTTTCACCCTTATCTAATATTGCTTTTTGTATTATGTCTCATAATTCCTTCTGATATTTATACCTTTGTATTTTGACATGTTCTCTATACTGACTTCTAATTTTATTAAGTTCTACCCTATTAGTTTTTGTCAGATGTTTCTTTACTTTCCTTACTAATCTAGCCACCTTCTTCTTTTCCCTGCTACAATTTTTATAGAACCAATTCTCATAGCTTAGTTCTTGAGTATTTTTCCTCTCTTTTTTTATCATTTTCCCAACAAAGCAGTCATACTGCGTTATTATTATATCATATAAATTTATGGGATCTATTTCATGTTCAATTTTTAGTGCTACTTCTTGTATATACTTATTTATTTATTTATGTATGTTTTTAGTAACCAGGTAAGTGCACTGATCCAGTGGACCATTTTCAGTCATGACCTGGGCCACAAGGTGGCAGTACAGGGAAATACGATTACAGGAGTAAATACAAATTCACATTGTAGTGTACGGTGGTTACAACAACATTAGGACAGTAAGAACAGTCATCATTTACATAATGTTTACAGGCACAGAGATAACATAACATTTGACAAGGAATACAGGCCACGATACAGGGAAGAAATTGTTAATAAGTACATGCACAGAGTAGCTCAACAGTTTCACAAGCTAGGAAAAAGGAGCAGTTGGAGCCCATCAGACTATTATTAATCTGAACTAGGTGGAGACACCTTTCCCGGCAGGTTGCCGGGGCCGGCTGGGTAGCAGTAGCATGCATGGTAGGCAGTGTGAGTCATCAAGCAAGTCATGTTTGTTTGTAGAGCTCCAGATAATAGGGGGCAGTGGCCAGCAGTAATGGTGGTTTAGGGTGGCTTACGGGTTTCCACTCTGCCCAGCAAGCATTTTCAGGTGGACTCCTTCAGAAGCCAGGCGTTAAGGTTGACTTTCAAAGACGCATGGGATGGAGATGTGCAAATGGAAGTGGGAAGACTACTCCAGAGGAAGGGGACCATTACAGAGAAAGCCTTGTTGCCCATCATCGTAGAGACTCGAGGAACTTCGAGGTTTGGAAAAGAAGAGGTCCTAAGGGGTCTAGTGGCTGCTCTAGGTATGAGTAGGGGAGCATAAGGGGATAGCTGGTTATTTCTGAGAGCGTTGTCCACCAGGCAGCCTGCAGCATAGTTCAGGTGTGCCTGGGGGGAGAGCCAACCTAGGGACTGATAAAGGTTGCAGTGGTGGGTTAACGAGGGGGCTCTGAGGACAAAGCTACAGATAGCATTATATGCTGTGTATAGGCAGGAGTGTTGCTTTATGGGTGTTGGGGAGTAGATGGGGGAGCAGTAGTCCAAGAGAGGGAGAAGGTTTCCTTGCACAATGGCGAGGTGAGCTTCAGGGAAAAGCAGGTGAATTGCGCAATATGCCGCACCTAGTTTCTGATTAATCTTTTTTATGGTCAGGGTTATATGATCATTAAACGTGAGGGAGGAGTTGAGGGTAACACCGAGGTAGGTGAAAGAGGTGACCTGCTCGAGTGGGAGACCAGCCTGAGCACATACGGTGAGGGCAGTGTTGGATTTGGTGGTCTTGTTTAAGTAGGGCTTGGATCCGAAGAGCATGGCCTTTGTTTTTTTCTCATTTACTAGAAGTTTTCTGGATGTGAACCAGCTTTCAGCCGCCCCATAGTTGCCTGTGAGGGTAGAGGAGAGATGGATTCCAAGGACTTGTCACTGTGGTACAGGACTACATCATCTGCGTAGAGAATTGCATTACAGTTTAGACTCTCGGCAGGTAGTGCATTGATAAACATGGAGAAGAGAAGGGGGCCAAGAATTGACCCTGGGGAACTCCAGTGCTTGTGGGAAGGGGGACTGAGGCAGCTTTTCCTATGTGCATGGATTGGGACCCGTTTTTGAGGTAGCTATGGAACCAGTCTGTGAGTCCAGGGGCACAGCCAAATTGTCGAAGGGTGGAGAGAAGGAGATTGTGGTCCACTAAGTCGAACACCTTTGACAAGTCAACAAAGACTGCACCCATAGCCTTACCCATGTCCATGTTTTTGAGGATGTGGTTTGAGAAAACTGCCAGTGCAGAGGAGGTGCTGTAATGCTTACGGAAGCCATGCTAGAGGGGACATAGGAGGTTGTACTTATTTAGGTGTTCTGATACCTGGATATGGACAACCTTCTCTAACAGTTTGCTAAGATGAGGAAGCAGGAAAATGGGTCTATAGTTTTCTGGGGCTAGGGGGTCTCCTGCCTTGAAAATGGGTATTACCTTGGCATGTTTCCAGGTGTCGGGCACTGTTGATGTGGACAGAGTAAGGTTAAAGATGTGTGTTAGAGGCTTTACCAGGGCTGCGGAGATGATCCTCAGGAAGGCAGGGTAGAGTTCATCGCTTCCAGGGCTGCCCCTATGGGGGAGGGTTTCCAGGAGTCTTTTAATGGTAGCACTCTCAATGGCTTTGAAATAGAAAGGGGGGGTGGAGGCACAATGGCTTAGAGGAGTGAGGGGGCTACCATTTCTGTTTTGGTTTGAAGGAGGGTGCGTAGGAAGCTTGCTAAGGTAGGGAGCAAGGTCGGTGAACATGGCATTAAAAAGGTCTGCGATGCCCGCAGGGTCATTTATTATGCCTGCTGGGGACATAAGTTGTGTTATTTGCTTGTTTGTCTTAGGGTATAGTATAGACCCAATTGTTGCCCAGAATTTACGAGGACTTCCCAGGGAGTTTTGTTGAAGGTCATTAAAATATTTCTTTTTGAGTGACTTTGTCATTTGTTTACAGGCGTTATGTAGTTGCCTATAAGCATTCCATAGATGGGGGGATGGGGACACTTTGAAAGCTTTCCATCTACTGTCCCTGTCCTTCATTTGCAGTAACAGCTCATTAGTTATCCAGCACGTGCAGCCGCCTCAGACCCTTCTGGATTTGATGGGAAAATAGTTGTCCTGTAGTCTCCAGAGGGTGTTGGTGAGTAGATTGACAGCAGTAGAGACGTTATCTGTCAAAAGTAGGGAGGACCAGTTTAAGGACAGTGCATGCCTGGTCACGAGGTCATGGTTTGGGATGTTGAAATTTCTGAAGGACAGTATTTTAGGTGGGGGGCGAACCGACTTGTTGTTCACAACTATGTAGGTGGGGGTGTGGTCACTAATTGCATCAGACATGGTCCCTGCTTGGAGGATTAGATTAGGCCGGTTTGTTATGATCCAGTCAAGGATAGAGTGATTGGTAGTGCATTGGTTGTATCTGGTTGAGGTAGAGATTACTTGATCCAAGTTATGAGACCTTAGTAGAGTTGTGCAGTCTGGGTTTGGAGTCACAGCCCAGTTTAGGTTGAAATCCCCTAGCAGGAACGTATCCCTGGATGTGGTGGAGCATGTCAGACTGAAGAGAAAACAAGACAACCCCTGCATAGAGGCTGGAGGGGGGTTGTAGCAGCAGCCAACATAAAGTTTTTTTGCCGCACTAATAGTCAGCTCAGTGATAATCCATTCACTTATAGAGTTGGTCTTTGAGCAGGCAACAATGGTAGCTGATATGTGGTCCTGGACATACAGCACAACACCTCCTCCTCTCTTCCTTTCTGGCCAATCCAGTCAGAGGAGGGAGTAGCCTTGGAGCAGGTATGAGGCAGAGTCATGGTACGGTTTTAGCCAGGTCTCAGATATACCCAGCACATGGGGCTTGTAGAGGTCGCTCAGGCCTCTAACTCCGCAAATTTGGAAGGAGGCTACGGACATTTAGGTGGGCAATTTTTATTCCATGGCATCCCGCCCATGCTGCATCCATGTGGTTAATGTGTATGTTCATTGGCCAAGGTTAGTTTCTACATCACCTGCTAGGAATGCTAGAAGCAGGATGGACAAGAGTGGGCAGGTGGGAGGCTGCCAGAGGTGCTTGTGAAATGTAGTGGAGTAAAGCAGATGCCCAAGCAGTCTTTGTTCCACTTATGATAGGGATGCCAGCAGTATAGATGACAAGGATGTGACTTTATTTGTAGTTACATTGGGCATGTTTGCAGGGCACAGTGGCAAGTGAATATGGGTGCAGTGGTAGAGAAATTTTTGTTCGTTTGCTAGGATATTTGCAGAGAAGTCCGTGGCCCACAGCAATCCAGTTAAGGTGGATGTGGCTAGCAGGAAGAGACCTACATTCCTTAGGGGCAGAGGTGAGGTCTTGTTTTTAGGGTGTGATACCAGTGATGTGAAAAACTGAAGTGCCATGGCGCACAGTACAAACTAGTAGTGATGTACAATTTTAAGGGGGTTTGCAAGATTCTGGTGGTATAGAGAGAGTGATAAGTCAGGGTGGCGAGAGGCAGCAGCTACTAGTGGTTGAAAAATATAAGCTGCAGATGGAAGAATGAGCTGATTGGTTTTGGTGGTCATGTGACTCGCCTTATATATGACAGAGTCGACCAAGGGTGGTGGTGAGGGCAGCGGGGACAAACAGTCTCTGGCCACGCAGCCGTACTCACTTATCGGTGTTTCAGCTATGACACATACCTCTTTAACTGCCTGGAGAGCTCTGCGATGAGGGGGAGGGCTCCTGTTCGGTTCCTCATGACCACTGGGAGACAGCTGCAGAGAAAGAGGGAGAGAGAGAGTTTACATATACAGGTAGGTGGGTGAGGGGCACAGAAAGTGGGGAGGGGGGAGCCGAAAACGGAACGCAAAGTTAAAATTAGGTAACTCCCTGCCTAGGTACAGCCTGTAAATGCGATCTCACTCTGGATTAAAGTTAAAAAAAAAATAAGGTGGACCGAGTCAGATGCCAAAATGAAAATTGTTTGAGTTTAGGGTTTTGCAGACTGAGCTCCCAAGTGCTTCGCTCGTATTTGCGGTTACCGGCTCCCCTTAACAGTGAAAACAAATACTTCCCTTACAGTAAATTGGCCAAACGGCTCACTTTTCTTTCCAATTTCAGTCAGTAGCTTTATCATTAGTGAGTTTGTCCCATTTTATTTTTTATTATTATTTATACAAACTTCTTCTTGTTCTTCCCTTGTTATAAGTTTATTTGTCTTTCTAAACAATACCAGTGGGAGATGATCACTTTCTGGCCAATTTATTACCTTATTATCTTCATATTTATTATAGTCATACATTGAAGTTAGCATATAGTCCACAATAGTAGAACCCCTGACAGTAACGCAGGTTGATTCTCCGTTATTATCTGATTCAAAATGCCCATTTAGGACTATTAGCTGGAGTGACTCAAGTAGATATTCCATTTGCTTGTGAACATCCATGCTTTTTTTATCTAAAGTGTACCTTTGTGGAATATTTAATGCATGCATTATATCCTCTTGTCCTGCCTCTATATTTTCCCCAATTCATATATTAAAATCCCCTAGGAGGAGAACTCTGTATATTTTCCATTATCTAATTTCCTAATATCTTCCATCATCTGTTCTAGTAGATATTTATCATATACACTTGAATTTGAGGGTGGGTTATATACATTTACAACTATTATCTTCTCTCCCCTTGCTTTTAGAATAAGAATTATGCAATTTATTTTGACTATATATTCAAACACTTTTGTATAGTCCGTTATTTTTATATACAGAGCTAATCCTCCCATTTTCCTTCTCCTTTTTTTAATTCTCCTTGCTGGTGACTGATCATAGTATATCCATTCAAACCTATGTTTTCTACTTGGTCTTCTCCATGCCATGTTTCTTGAATTCCTACCACATCCATTTTCTTTAAAAGCTCACAGAATTCCCCATCCACAACTTTTGAGACTAGACCTGCAACATTCCAAGACATAAGCCCTATTCTACCAGCATATTTCTTTAGATATAGAAAACCGCTATCATTTAAGATGTCATTTTCTTGCATTTGTTCAATCTCCTGTACATTTATTGTTATTTTATTTGTATTTTTTGGGAGTCAGCTATTTCTCTCTTGTGCCAGTAAGTCAAACCTATCTGATGTTTCTATGTTATAAGTTAAAACTCGTGTAACTTCTCCCATACAAAATCACACATGCCCCCACAATGCAAAGCATCATGGGCTGCATATGCAAATACCACAGAATGTTATGCTGGTCCAAGTTGGACCAGCATAACTATAATATGTGTACATACAACCATACATTATGTAGGATCATGTATCTCTTGAAACGGGCTTCCAATGCCAAATGCCCTTTGGGTAACCCTTGCCTCAGTGTTTATGCACAGAGGTTCTTTTGTCTTTAAATAGTTTTTATTTTAATGGGTTCACCACAATATATCCCAGGCACACTGCCTTGGGGCAGCTGGTCCATTCCACTGGGGTGTCAAACAGACGAGGCATACTGATGAGTCCTGGTAGGACGAAACACATGTCTATGTCTTCTGTTAGCACCCTTTGCAAACCGTGTGAGAGGCCTTTCGGCACCATGCAATTCTGCTTAAAGTTGGACCAGCATAACATTCTGTGGTGATTTGCATATGCAGCCCATGATGCTTTGCATTATGGGGGCATGTGTGATTTTGTATTTTCTTGAAACTTGGCTTCCCAGCCAAATGCCCTTTGGGGTAACCCTTGCCTCAGTGTTTATGCACAGAGGTTCTTTGTCTTTCTCCCATACATTGTTTCCTCCTTTGTTCATGGATTACCTTGTTTAAATTAGTAATCAATATACTCATGTTGTCCAGCTTAATACTGGCATCTAATGTTTTTTTGACCAACTCATTATTTTGTAGTGTTAAATTAATTTGATTTCCTCCCATCCAATTTCTATATACTCTTTCCACCTTTTCTATATCATCTTCATAGAATTCAATGCCCAGGAGATTGCCAATTAAACATACCATCATTGTCTTTAGTTTTGACTGAGTTTCTGCACCAGTATGAGCAATTCCAAAGACTGAGAGTGTTACATCAGTCTGATAATTCTCATCCTGTACCCCAAAATCCTGTAAGGAAACAGAGTTTCTGAACTGCATTACTAACCGCGATTTTGTCAATATTTTACTATGATTTAATTCCGTATAGCTAAAGGATAGTCCATGGATAGGTTAATCCTCCTCAGAGCTTCAGAATTTCTCCACACATATTGTGCAACTCTCTCATGTTTAAAAAAAATATAATATTGTATCCCTGGAGGTCAGATCATCTGCCCTTATTGCATCAGAGATATCATTCTCTAGTATATCCAGGTTCAAGAACTCCCTGCAAATCAATTTCCCTAATTCTATCCATACCTGGCTATTTTCTGTTTCTTCTCTCAGTACACCTCTCAATGCAGTTATGGCTTGTGCATTTATATTAAATAAATCATCCAATATTCTCCCTTCTGAGAATATATCCTTGTTTTTATCCTGCTGTACATTATTGTGTTGTTTTCCATCTGTCATATCTATTTTTCCATCTCTACCATTGGGTTCTATATTACCATGTACCTTTGAGTTATTTCCTAAGATCTTGCTGTCTGGTAACTGCACCTCTTGTTCCTTATCAACAGATTGCCTCTTTGTATTATCTTTGTTACTAACCTTCCTTTTTTCCCTTTCTTATTTTTTGCTTTAGTAGACCCTTGTTTTATTTTAATTATTTTATTACTTTTAATGTTTATCATATCTTGATATAAAGTTTCTGTTCCCTGTTTTGTTATGTTTTGTGTTTCATCATTCTGAGGGGCACTCTGTTCAGCCATGGAAATAATTTGTGCTTCATAGGTTTATAGATGTTGTTCAAGTTCAGTGAGTTGAGACCCTTAAGTGAACTTGCCACCCAAATCATGGGTGGTGGGCATATATTTTGTCTCCCATGTATTTATCAAGTTTTCTTTTGAATGTCGTTATGTTCTTACTTTCAATTATATCTTTGGGTAGCACATTCCTCTTATTCCCTTCCAGTTTATTATCCTGCAGACGTTTATTAATACGCTGTGTATTTGTAGCTACTTCTGTTTTCAGTGCTGTGAGTTCACTCCTGCTTATTATTAATTGCTCAATCAAAGCAATACTAGCAATACGTGGAACCTAAAAAAAAAAAATCTTTATCCCCCCCCTGGCTGCTGGAGGTCTGAATCCAAGCATGGCGGAAATCGACTACTGAAGACTACAGGAAGTTCCTGTCCCAGAACAGGAAGGGTGAGAGTTGTAAGGGCACATAGGCAGTAGGAAAGTAAGTGTAAAAATACATAGAGGGAGGAGACAATAAGCATACAAAGCAACAGGAGAGGGGACACAAAATAAGTCAAGATGGGAGTGGTGCAGTGCAATGGCTGTGGAGCAGCAGTGTTCCGGGAGACATTCTGGAGGCTGCAATTCTGCCCTGTTTGCAGGCACCTCTCTGGTCTGAGGGAGGAGGTTACCCATCTCCAGGCTGACCTGGCTAGGATTCATGAAACCTCTTCCCCCACCCAGGGACCACCAGAGCCACCACAGTTACCTCAGAGGCTGCCAAGAAAAAGGAGCAGTTGGACCAAGGTGGGCTCAGAGAGGGAGATGGTGGTGAAACAGAGGTGCATCCCTCCAGTTGTAGCTCTCCAAAATTCATATGCTGTTCTGGCAAAAAGTGGTTCCTCTATGGAGGCACCTGCAGTGGAGACCAAGGAGGATGCTGGGAACCTCCACAAAGGAGACCCACAGGAGGGTGGCATGAGACCCCACAGGGGAAGGAAACAACTCCTGGTGGGGATTCTAATCATTAGAGGGGTAGACATGGGGAGGAAGGGATAGGGAGGTAAGGTGCCTGCCTGAGCCCACGGCTTGAGGGACAGGAAGCGAACCTCAGGATGCATGCAGCAGCTGCATGAGGGAGGGAGCTGGATGTCGCCAGCACCTAGGAACAAATGACCTGGCTGTAAATGGGATCAGAGTGGTGCAAGAGGAGTTTGTGGAGTTGGGGAAGGGCCTTAGACAAGTAGCATGTACGGTAACCTTCTCGGAGGTGCTGCCTGTCTATGGCAAGGATGATGCTAGGGTATTCCACATCATGGGATTCAATGAATGGTTGAAAAACTGGTGTGGAGCTCAGGGTTTTATCTTCATTGGGGACTGGGAAGCCACCTGGAGGGATGCAGACTTATACTGGCGCGATGGTCTGCATCTGTCCGGGGGGGGATCCAGGATCCTAGGTGACAGGTTTAAGTGCTTCATTGGCAAGCATTTAAACTAGCCAATGGGGGAGGCACTGAAAAGGAGCAGGGAAATCCCAGCCTCCCCCCCACAAAGCGCAGTAGTTAGAGACGTAAACACCGAGGCAGAGAAGTCAGTACGGAGGCAGGACAGGGATAAATGCAGAAAAAGGTGCTAAGGACAGGGATGGGGCTAAAAGGGGTAAGGCCATAAAAAATAAATGGAAGGTGATGAGTACCAATGCCCATAGTCTGTGCAACAAGCTCCCTGAACTAGTGGCCTCAATGGAAGAGGGATGCCTGGATATTGTGGCAGTCACTGAAACATGGTACACAGAGAACCATGAGTGGGAAGTCAACATACCAGGATACACAGTCTACAGGAGGGACAGGGTGGGTAAAAGAGGAGGAGGAGTAGATCTCTATATAAGGGAAGGGATTAAAGCAACAGAACTAAAGAGTAAACAGGAAGTTGATGAGTCACTATGGGTCACCCTGGAGACAGGAAATGGCACCACAATCCGCATTGGGGTTGTGTTACAGACTCCCATCTCAGGGGGAGGAAATGGACAAGGAAATGATAGAAAGCATCCTTAAAATGGCAGAAAAAGGGGAGATATTGTTGATGGAGGACCTGAATATGCCAGATGTTAACTGGAGTACCTTTGCTGCAGGTACATCCAAGAGCAGGGTCATTCTTGATGCCCTACAGGGGGCATGCCTCAGAAAGCTAGTGTTGGAACCCACTCGGGAGGGAGCAATCTTAGACCTGGTACTCTCAAATGGGGAAGGAGAAAGGATCTCAGATTTAGAAGTGGGTAGCCATCTGAGAACAAGTGACCACCAAACAGTGTGGTTCACAATAAACACAGCCATAGAGTCAAGCCATAAAAAACAAGAGTATTGGACTTTAGGAAGGCTGACTTTGGGAAAATGAGAGAGTGCCTCAGAAAAGCACTGAGCAAATGGGCAAGAGGGAGGGTGGGGAACAATGGGAATAATCAAAATAGCCATTGCAGAGGCAACAAGCCTTTGTGTGAAGCTAGTCAATAAAACAAAACGAAAGAGAAAACCACTATGGTTCTCAAAAGAGGTGGTAGGGACGGTTAAGGAGAAAAGGATAGCATTCAGGAAATATAAGGAAACACAGAAGGAGCAGGACAGAGAACTTTATCAGATAAAGCAGAAGGAGGCAGGGAAGGCAGTCAGAATAGCAAAGGCACAAACTGAGGAAAAGATAGCCAACTCCGTTAAGAAGGAGGATAAAACTTTTATAGGTACATTAGGGAGCGAAGAAAGACCAAGGGAGGGATACAGAGACTTAATAAAGGGAGGAATGTGGGCAGAGGGTGACAGTGAAAAGCAGGGATGCTGAATGAATATTTCTGCTCAGTATTCACAACAGATGAGGAGGGAGGTGCCTAAACCAAACAAGGGGAAACTCTGAATAGGGGTCGATACAAGTCCATTCACAGAAGAAAGGGTTTTGAAAGAACTCTTGAAACTGAGGGTGGACAAAGCAATGGGGCCTGATGGGATTCACCCAAGAATACTAAAAGAACTAAGGGTAGAACTAGTAACACCACTGACTACTCTCTTTAACAAATCATGGGAGGATGGAGTGGTACCTGAGGACTGGAGGAGGGCAAATGTGATTCCACTTCACAAAAGTGGGAGCAGGGCAGAGGAAGGAAACTACAGACCAGTTAGTTTGAATTCAGCAGTAGAGAAAATCATGGAATCACTTCTGAAGGAAAGAATTGTTGAGTACCTAGAGGCCAGTGGAGCACAGGACCCAAGGCAGCATGGTTTCACAGCAGGAAGGTCATGTCAGATGAACCTAATAGATTTGTTTGACTGGGTGACCAAAGTAGTAGACCAGGGAGGGGCTGCGGATATGGCCTACTTAGATTTTAGCAGGGCATTCGACACAATCTCACACAAAAGATTAATATACAAGTTAGCCAGCCTTGGAGTGGGTTCCAAGGTGGTAGCCTGGATAAAAAACTGGCTGGACAACAGGACACAAAATGTAATAGTAAACGGAGTCCACAGTGAAGAAAGGAGGGTAACTAGCGGGGTACTGCAGGGTTCGGTACTGGGACTGGTCTTCTTTAATATCTTTATAAGTGACATTGGAGAGCACCTGGAAGGAAAGATATGCCTCTTTGCAGATGACACAAAGATCTGCAACAGGGTTGATACACAAGGTGGGGTGGAAAGAATGAAAAGGGACTTGGCAAGGCTGGAGGAATGGTCAAATACGTGGCAGCTCAGATTCAATGCAATGAAGTGCAAGGTAATGCATCTGGGAAACAAAAACGCAGGGGAAGAGTACACAATGGGGGGTGAGTTAATAACAACAATAAAAATCGAAAGAGACCTAGGAGTAATTATATCAGATGACCTAAAGGTGGGCAAGCAATGTGAGAAGGCAGTAAGGAGGGCTGGGGGGATACTGGGATGCATAGGGAGAGGCATTAACAGTAGAAAACAGAAAGTTGTTATCCCTCTCTACAGACAGTTAGTGAGACCCCATCTGGAGTACTGTGTGCAATTCTGGAGACCCCATCTCTGCAAAGACATAGACAGAGTGGAGGCTGTTCAGAGGAGGGCAACCAAAATGGTGCAAAGTCTGCACCAGAAGACATACGAGGAGAGACAAAAGCAGCTTAATGTGTATACCCTTGAGGAAAGGAGGGAGAGGGGGGACATGATAGAAACTTTCAAGTATCTCAAGGGAATTAACAAGGTACAAGAGGGTAGTATCTTTCAGAAGAAGAGATGTGCAAGAACAAGGGGGCACAATTTGAAGATAGAGGGGGGACGGCTTAGAGGTAATGTTAGAAAGTATTTTTTCACAGAGAGAGTTGTGGATGCATGGAACAGCCTTCCTGAGGAGGTTGTGGAGTCAGGAACAGTGGGAGAATTCAAGAATGCATGGGACAGGCATAAGGCAATTCTAGTGGGGGGTAGGAGGAAGTAAGCTGTTGATTAACTAGAATCTGCAGCTTATCTGTCAGGTAGGGAAATGGGCAGACTGGGTGGGCCAAGCGGTCCTTATCTGCCGTCAAATTCTATGTTTCTATGTGGATGCCTCAATACTTCAGCCAGATCTTTTTCTAAAAAAATGAGTATAGACAAGGGATTTAGTTTTGCTTTCAGGCTGCGCCTGTTCTCTTTCTACCATCTCTACTAGGTCCTTAAGACCAACTATAGTAACTTGCAGTTCATCTCTTATCTGTTTTATTTCTTTGTCCCTTGTGTCAGTCTTATTTTGTTGTTAGGAATGATTGTTTTATACACATGCATAAAACACATAAGTCCTTAACAGGTATACAGAACATTATACAATGGGCAAAGTAAGACTTACCAAATACCGCTCTCTGTTTGACTGGCTGGCACCATTCCAGCATTGTAAATCCTCCAGTGTACCAACTGGAAAAGGTGCCAGTCAACCTCATCTTGTGCCAGCTATAAAGATATCACTATGACCCCCACATCAAACCAAATCACTGCCATCTTTGTCGCCACTTCCAAACCAGTGCCACGGTAAATTAAAAAAAAAAATGAATTCTTACTTCAATTTAACCCCCCACCCTATCGCAACACTGCAGTCTCCTAAAATGTATTCTTTCTATTGGCTTTCAAATCCTCATCTGGCTTTGCGATCCGTGTTGTGGAATTCCCAAAGCTTATTAAAATTTACAGTAACTAACAGTTTATTTTCCCTGATGGCTGCTCCTTTCCTTTCTCCATAGCGGTAACCACTGGCTCCAGTAACCGCTTGCTCCTTCTGGCCCTTCCGTTACATTAATGGCTTGCATCTAACAGTCACTCACTCCTGCCTTCCTTATGGCGACTGCTGTCTCTTCAGTCCATCCAACCTTCTATCTGTGTGGGTGTGAGAGGGATGCCCCACTAGCCTGAACCAATGTGTGCTCAGCGAGAGGGAGGTGCCGCTAGCCAACTGCAATGTCTGCTCAGTATACCCTCCTTCCCTCTCACTGACTCCTGGACCCTGAAGTTGGCAAACAAAGAATGTAGGCAGCACAACACAGGGAAAAAGAGTTGAACCAGAGCAACATGTATGATGGGGGCAGGGTACAGCAGAAGGACTGCTGGCTGAAACGGGAAGGATGGCAATCAGGAGACCCACACAGAAACCACAGGGCAGGGGTTGGGTGGGTGAAAAAAAGCAGAAAACTGTGGACTGGACTATTTTTTGTGGTGAAAGAATACATTATATGGAAATTATTTTAAATACCCAAAAAACCTGAATATTTCTGTATTTTTTCACACAAAAAATGAAGTGGTACATTGTATAATCACAATATGCCACTCCAGGATATGGGTATATCATAGGATTTACCCACTTCTGGTGTGAATTTGGTCACTCATTTGCGCTTCATGACCAAGCCACGCCAGACATGATAAATCCCACCATATACCCACACCCCATCATGGTATATTGCTTAAATAACAGATCTCATTACATTACCAAATTTAATTTATGGTATCATAAATAGGAGTAAGGTACACCTATGTACATACCTCTGAAGAAGCCTTGCCCAACTGGGGCAAAACATAAGGTCTAGACACCAGGTGCTCTGGCATAACTGCTGTTCCTTGTGGGACTGCTGTTACTCCTATTTGCGTGACTTTAAACAGCCTTTATACTGGTGTATATTTATGTGTGATTTATTTGCCAAGATGAGCAACAATAAAACTTAAATAGCACATATTTTTTGGCTTAGTGTGCTGGCATGAAGGGATATGTTACAGAAGGCATATGGAGCTTAAAGTGTAGGTGGGTGCACCATTTTTGGTGAGCCTGTTGATTTACAATTTACTGGAACATCACCTTATAGATATAGTACATAGTGGAGTGAGGATTTTGATTTTTCTTTAATATTTGCAGATTTGCCACACTAGCCCCGTATAACACCCACCACTGCTCCCTTTATTTGATGCTCGGGTGGCTCTCTCCCCAGGCCCATTGGGACTTCGTTATGGGGACTGTTATTTATAAATCCCTCCGTTATGATGTCTATTCACCCTTTTCCAAATTTCTCAATATCAAACACAGCACAGGGGAACTGAGATCCTCCTCCCAATACCTGCTTGAATATTTTTGGACTACTACTGGCATGGGAAAAAGAGCTTTCTCCACAGCTGCCTACAGTTAAAAAATGCTCTTCTATCTGCCTTGGACTGCAAGTGCGTCTCCTGATCTTAGCCAGGGTTGCTCCCCCCCCCCCCAATAATAGACTAATGAGTGTCATTCCTCTTGCTACTCACTGGTTTCAGTCCTCAGCTGTTGGCTGAGTTGTACCCCCTGTCTTCGCTCAGTTACATTTTTCTGCATTGACTACACATGTTTTTAAAACAATTATATCTTATCTGTGTAGCATATTGCTGAACCTTGTGCACTGTACTCTCATGCACTATATGCTGTATTGCTCAAGTATTTTTTCACGTTCCTTGTACTGTAAGTGCCATTTATATGGCCTGAGTCGTACCTGAAAACGGTTCCTGGGATCAGTGTACCTGCCTGGTTACCAAATAAATAAATAAACCAAGAGGAGAAGGGGGTTGCATTAGTGCTTAAATTGTCATATTCAAAACCCAAAGCCTCAGTTTGTGTAGCAGAAACCAGTTTGCACATCAGTGCAAAGGTCGGGCTTGAGCACATGCAAATGAAAGGAGCAGCACAATAGTATATTGCATGTCCAGTGGCCACACTAACTGGCTTTTTGTGCAGCATTATTTAAATCTTGGATAAAGCATGTTTTAATAGTGTTCAGATGGCACAGATTATATCAAGCAGTTTATTACCATCCTGCAAAAGCCACTTATGATGCGGTATGGAACCAAGGTGATGGGCAAATGCTTGTAAGGGAACTATCAGGGTCTTTGCTTATGGAAGATGGAGTATTTTCATTTGAAATCCACATGGAGAGTGGACCTCAATATAATGCCATAATGGTGTAGTAGTCCTTGAAAGAGCATATTGGTCTCCATACACAAATATGCATAGTGCCTACGTGCTGCATATCTGTGGTGTGTAGGCAACCCAACATGCGAATACACACATTGGGGGTCTGGCGACATACACCCACAGGGTACTGGGTCATAACTGTGTATAAAATACAGCACGGTATTAACTGCGCTGTGAAGAGTGTGCTACAGATTACAGCGGCATGGATACAACAGCGTGAGGGAATTACTGCTACCCCCTGTCACTGTATGATTTCACAGTAAGGCATCAAATTAACATGTGCTGGGTGCCTGGTCCAGCCATTCCTGTGGTGGAGTGGTTAAGGCACCAGCACCTGGTATAATCAGGAGATCTGGGGCTGTAGTTCGATTCCCCACAGATCCTCCAGTGCTACTATTTTTTTCCAAGCTTTTTTAGTGCGTGAAACACAAAGTTCCCCCCTCCCACCTTTCTTCCCATCCCCTGAGTCCACCCACCCCCATAGTTTGTTATTTAAACTCTGGGGAATGTGGGGTGCGAAGCTCCCCACATGGTGCAAAGCTACCCGCAAAAACACAGAGTAGCCCATTCATTGCAACAGTGTGCCCTCTTTCTGTAGGTCAGTGCATTTTCCAACCTCATCGTAGTGCACACCATTTTGCTTGTGGCATCTGTTTCTGTGCTATTTTCCTTTGCACAGTTATTACCCCGTGTCCACCCATGGCATACCGGCCAGTTGTATGTTAGATCCTCTAGCCAATCATGCTGCTCTGCACCTGGGCTGGGCCAGGGCATGTCAGGTGCATGCCCGCACTCCGCATGATGCACAAAGGTACACAGTACCACCCACCAGGGTGCATAAGATATATCAGGGAACCCTGCATTAACCCATTACATGCCTTCACAGATGTCACCTGCTGGTCACTGCGGGACTGGAATTCATCCCTCCATGTTGCTGCAATCCACCAGGCAGCTGGGGAAGGCTAGGGGTGGCCATTCAGGTGCATGTCTGTACTTTCCAACAGTATGGACCTGCACCTTCCCGTACTCCCCTGCTCCCACGGAGCAGGGGATCCTCTCCAGGACCATGGGCAGGCAGCCTACTGGATTCCTGCCCAGGTTCAGTTCTCTACATCCAACTACTCCCCACGGGTGCTTACGGTCCTGAATGCATGCATCCTGTGCCTATTCGGGGCTATGTAGGTGTGCAGGCCACATACGTGTGAATCGCACATACCTTGCGCACTTATGTGCATAGCCCCAATTATGAATATCATGATAGCCTCCCTAAGCACAGCAATACATCAATTTTAGTGGGGCAAAAGGTGTGCTGCAGCCTCATGTCTCACTATTCTCACATGCAGAACTGGACTGTTCTGTTGTATCCCAGAGCCCACAGCCTCCATACTCTATGAGGAGAAATTTGCTTTGATAATGACATGTAGACTGGTAGGTAAATGATCTGAGTAGGATATGGTAAGGAGACATTAGGACCTTTCATATTATGTAAAACCACTAGCATTTGATCTACGAACATTGCACTTCTATGTGCTTCAGTGCTGAGTTTGTGCTTCTCAAACTGCACAGCATATTCACAGTGAAGAGATGCTTAGCATGAGCAGTCACCTCTGTGGTTTGTGATCAGGCAACAGTTAGTGATCTGCTTTGTGTACCACTCACAGGAGGTATACTGGAAACCCATCAGACAGACTGTATGGGAGACCAATAATAGTGGTCAGTAGCCCAGGGCAACTCCCTTTGCACATATTGGAAGCCTGTTAGCACTGGACAGAGCTTTAGCACACAGTTTTCAATATAACTCTTGTCTCACACACACAGTTGCATGAAGTGCACGATCTTCTACATGGCACTTAGCACATCTTTTAAATATGTAGCCAAAAGTCTCTGGGAGAATGAGGGAGGAGGAGGAGAAGGGGGGGGGGAATGGCTGGGGAGGAGATGCAGTGTCCAAGGAACTCGCTCTGTCCACCTGGGAAGGGATTGAGTTTTTTGCTTCTGAGGCCAAAGATCAAGTAACAGATAGTCCAGTATTTGGGTTGCTGAGTATGAGGCAAGTATTCAAAATAACGTACTTAAACACACCTAATAGTCACTGACGCACTACATGACCTCGAGCAAGTCACTCTACCTCTTGCCAATATTTTTCTTTTCAGACAAGAGAAGGGGTTTAAAAGGTGGTCACAAGTGAAAAAGAACCCTCAAAACCTGAACTTTAAGACACTTTTGCAGTCATAACCTTGACACATTCGACAGTGCTACTAATTTGGCTTTCCACACATCTTTCTCTGGATGCATAAAGGCTCCCTTTTCCGTCAAGGTAAAAGGGAGTTCTCTAGCACTCTGGACTGAAATGCTACTGACTGAACAGTCAATCAATACAGAGCTATTGACATCAGCATTTCTATGGCACTTCTCCCATGAGCCCCTAGTGAAGCTTCCCTGCTTCTTGGATCTTTCTTTACATTTGGCAATGGCCTTCCTCAGGTCCTCTGGGGATTGGCACTAAGTCTGCCACTGTCCCCCCTTCCCACAGTGACAGCAGAAGATCCTACCTCATCAAGCTCGGTTATGTTGTGCCACATGTGTAGGCATCTGGGTCTGGTCTCCTTCCTAGAGTTTTTGCACAGGGCAGCTTGACAGGGTCCCTCATCTTAGTAGGTTTCAGCACAGTTTGTCTCTCCAAAGGTGACCTCACAGCTTCAAAATTACTGTTGTGCTGGCAGAGTCCCAGCAAGCTCTGTCAAATCCTTATCTGTGCTTGCAGATCACTGATGGCTAACCTACTTCATCTTAGGTGGCATCAATGAGCATCAAACTGCAAGTCACTGTCATGGGTTCAAGAGTCTCTTTTTTTGGAGTTTGGTCTTCTTGCTCCTGCATCTCTCATACCAGTTGTCCATAGGATGACAGCTGATACATACAGTCCCTCAGGTGCAAATGAGCTAAAATCTGATTGTAGCACACAGCTCCTTGCAGCATTTGTTCCACTCGAACATGGCCTACGTCTGTAACTAACAAGCTTTCTTTCCAGCATGCCCTCTGTACCACTTTCTCCATCTGCATCAGAAAGTCTGAAAAGTGTGTGGGGGAGGGTGAAATCAGCAGCCTAGTGTGGTAGTCACATTTTTCCGGAGTTCCGTACTGCACAACAATAAACAGTAATAAAATAAAGCATTTTGCCGACTTTTTTGTCTAGTGAATCGTGTGGACATCTTATCTTTCTACAACCCCTGGGGCAATTTTCAGGATGGGAAGACCAAAAGCAGCAAGTAAAAATTATATTCCTGGACTGGGGCCCTCTAAATGACCATCAAGGCAGCAGCCCCAAGAGCCTAATGGTGATCAGCTGGCAATGCTGGAAATTCTGCAGCAAGGTATCAATTTCCTTACCCAGACCATTCAACAACCCAATAAGAAGTTAGACCTATAGAACAAGGGACTGGTAATTCTGGAGCAAAGAATCAATGCAATGGCTGGTTCTGTGGATGAATTGAAGAGTGTGGAGGGGGAAAGTGCTAGCAGTGACCACAACTCTCATTAAAGAGAGCACAACAGTTAAAAACTAGCTGGATCAACTAGAGGACTTAGCAAGGGCTGCTAATATTCCACAATTACTTGTTATACCTGAGGGTACAGACGATGGGGATCTGGTTACATTTTTAAAGCACTTGCTGCCTCCGGGTCGTGGGTCTTGGTCATCCGATCCAGATAGAAAAAGCTTACTGGGTCACTTTATGCAATGTGGTGGCAACAGGAGATGGGACCCAAACCATACTGTTCACTATAGCCTTAACAGCTGAGAAAGAGAGACCACATTTTATGAACCACCAAGGATTAGAACCAGATTATGCTTCTAGATGCAACGGAACTGTTTTTTTTTTCCCCCGACTATTTGTATGCCACAAGAATGTGCAGGAAAGCATTTAGGGTAATAGCAAAGACACTGCGGGACACTGGTTTGGTTTATAGAATTACTTTCTCAGCTAGATATCAGTTTGCCTATAAAGCCAAACAATTGGGGCTATACACGAATGGGCGTAAAGTATGTGCCAGAGGCACATACCCAACCTGTGTAGCTACGTGCCCCTGGACAGGCACAGGATGCGTGGTATGCACCACTGCAAGCACCCGCAGGGCACCTGTCCATGGCCACACCCCCCTGCCCCTCCTCCCCGTTTGCAGGTACGCAGGGGGCCCCGGTGCAGAGGGGTGGACCAGGGCAGGCATCCAATGAAATGCCTGACCCGGGTCCCACAGTGGATCCCTTGCACCCATGGGGCGATCGTTCATGGGATGTGTAGATCCACGAATGTACAGAAAATAATACAATGCGTGGGCACTCACCCAAATAGCTATCCCAGTCCTCCCCATCAGCCTAATGAGCTGGGGCAGCATGGAGGCTCGTTTCCCGGTCCTGCCGTGACCAGAAGGTAATGTCCATGGGGGCATGCACTGGGTTACAGCAGGTCCCAGTTGCCGTAACCTGAACCGCTCTGCACCTGGCACTATACACCTTAGTGAATGGCACATAGTGCAGGCACACCCCTGACAATCCCCCTAACCTCCCCTGACATGTTGTTGCCCGTGTGGCCAGGGGATCCACTGCGCAACTGGCTGGTGTCCTCTCTGTGAATGCCCTGGGGGGTCCATGGGATCACAGCTGTGCGGCATTCCCACTTAGGGTTGTCTGCACGCCGCAGATACACAGCACGTAGATGTTTTCTTTTTTAGTACATAGGGCCCAATAGTAGTAGTAGTAGTAGGTTTTATTTACTAACTGCCCTTTCCCTGAGGCTCAGGATGCCATACAAATCAGGCAGGCAAGACAATAACAATAAATGCATAGCATAAAAACAGTAGTAAAATCAGAAGAGGATAGAACAGTGTTTAAGATTTAAAAGCCTGTCTAGAAAGGTGAGTCTTCACACCCTGTTTAAAGACTTCTGCCATGGGGGGTCTCCCTCAGAGATCTGGGAAGTGAGTTCCACAGCACCAGCGTTGCTCTTCAAAGGCATGATCACCAGATGATTTCAACAGGGCCTTGGGAACCACCAGAAGGCCCTCCTCGGCAGACCAGAGAGCACGCAATGGGCAGGCAGGAGTCAGGAGGTCTCGCAGATAGCCCAGATCTACACTATATCAGGCATTATAGGTGCGTAAACCCATCTTGAAGGAGATTCCCATGTAACCAGCAGCCAATGCAGGCTGCGCAGCACTAGGGTCACATGACAAGACCTTGAGAGGCCCATCAGAAGCCTGACCACTATGTTCTGCAACAGCTGCAGGCGGTGCATGACCACTGAGTGACCCCGAGATAAAGAGCATTACAGTAGTCAAGCCTCGATGTCACAAAGCCATGCACTAGTGATGGTAGGTCGCCAGGTGGTAAAAGGGCTTTAATCTAGATGATATTCCTAAAATGGTTAAAAACAGTCTGGACAACAGATGACACCAGAGCTTCAAGTGTCAATCTGCTGTCCAGGAACATGCCCAGATTTTTTACCTTTTCGGACGTCAGTAGAGGGACTGTCCCCAGCACCAATCCCATTTCAGCCCTCCTGGCATCAGTCTCTCTGGTGACCCAGCTCAATCACCAGTACCTCCGTCTTACCCAGAATGAGCCTCAACCAACTGTCAACCAGACAGTTATTTAGCAACACCACTGCATCACATGTCCCAGGCACAAAAGACATATACAGTTGGGTGTCATCAGCATAGCAGTGAAACTCCACACTGTAATATCTAATGATCTCACCCAGGGGCAGCATATACAGTGCGAATAACATGCCCAGAAGGACAGACCCATGGGGTACTCCACAAAGCAAGGGCTAGGGGCAGGAGTACAAACTTTCCATCACCACCCTCTGTGACATACCTGTGAGAAAGGACTCAAACCAGCTTATGACAGTTCTGGTGAGTCCACATAACCCCCTCAGGCAATCAAATAAGACCCCATAGTCCACAGTGTTAAATGCTGATGACAGATCAAGGAGAACAAGTATTGATCGCTCTCTTCTATCTCTTGCCCTGAGGAGATCATTTTGTACCCTGACCAACACAGTTTCAGCACTATGCTCAGGCCTAAATCCAGACTGGAGAGGCTCATAGACGTCAAAGGCCATGAGGTGTGCCTCAAGCTGCACAGCCACAATTTTCTTAATGACCTTGCCCAAAAAGGGAACGTTAGAGACTGGTCTGTAATTTGCCAAGACGTTCGGGCCCAGAGATGTTTTTTTTTCAGAAGGGGCTTTACCAGTGCCTTTTTCAAGACATCATGAAAAAGCCCCTCCAAAGGCAAGCACTGAACTATCTCAGTGAACACTGGAACAACGGACTCCACTTCACCCACTAGGAGATGTGTTGGGCCCAGGTCCAGTTCACAAAAAGTGAGCTGCAACTTCAAAATCACACCACAGAGCTCTTCCACCCCCAGTGGTCTAAACTCACTCCAGGCAAGTGGAGAGCCCTCAGAGACAGCTAACATGACACTGCTAGGCCTAGGAAGCCCAGCTGGGGAAATCACAGTCCTGATGGAGGACACTGTCACAGAAGAATAGAGCAAACTCCTTGCACCTTATGACAGAAGCTACTCTAGCCAGCTGCAGACATGCAGGGTGGAGCAACCTGTCCAGAATCTGGAAGAGTTGAGCCAGTCTGTCCCTCTCTGCAGCAATCTCCCTGGACAAATAAACTGCCTTCTTATGGGAGATTGCCCTCTGATACTCACCGTAGCGAGTTCACAGAGCCAGTTTGCCCTCCTCTGAATGCAACTTATACTAATAATGCTCCAATCTCCAACCCTTGGTCCTCATCTCCTTGAGCTCCCCATCAAACCAGGGGGATCTCAAGTGAGAAGCCCTTGGTCATATACGGATCTGTGCGATAGTATTGAATGCAGAGGTGACAACCCTATTATAGGCCACTACCACCTCATCCGTGCTAACTGGGCAAGCAGCACTTACTGCTGAGAGATCCATTACCACCATTAAGCCCTTCAGGGACAATCCCCTTAAAGGATGGTAACGTACCAGCTACACAGGGGAAGGGCACATGGGAAGGGGGGCCTGCAAGAGAACCACACCATGCAGTGATCCACCCACAAGAGCGGATCAGTCTTGAAATTGTAAATCTCAAGCCCCAGCAAGAATACTAAGTCCAAGGTGTGACTGTGGCAATGGGTCTCAGAAGCAACCACTTGTGTCCCAGTGAGAATACTAAGTCTAAGGCTTGACCGTGGCAATGGGTTCCAGAAGCAACTCTTTATGTGAAGCCCAGTGATGTCATTAGCTGGAGGAAGTCATATCCCATCTGGGATGAATTGTAGTTGATCCAAACATTGGAGTCGCCAAGGACAAGCCACCTGGGCAACTCCCATGCTCTCTCGGTGACAAATTCCATGATTTCCTGCAGAAACTCCCTCCAATGCCCCAGAGGCCAGTACATGAGAAGGATCCTGCAGCCTGCACCTGGACCTCCACACATGGCCACGCATTCAGACAATGACATAGATCCCATTGGGAGCGGTCCATGGACACCAGAGCAGCAAGGGAATTTGCTGCAAAGCTACCCAAAATGCACAATTGTGAGGTACTGTAGAAGATGCAAACTTGGATGAGGACACTAACTTAAAGCAGGTTAAAGAAGTACTGTGTATTCCATTATGATTGCCACCAACTACATCATTCTCGCCTACATGTCTCTGAACCTTGAGGACTTTGGAACTGAGATTTTTACAATGTGTGAGATTACCCCTGTAATATTATATTTCAGGGGGTGCTAGCTATTTGATGACCCTAAGGACCCAAAAGAGCCACCGATCACCTGGGGCCATTTTCTGGACCCCGCTAACACAGAGGCAATTTAAAAAGCCCACCAAAGATTGCAGTGAGAGAACTGACCGATCCTATAAAAGCGGGTGTTTCTTTTACCTGCCACATGCATTTTCCAGAGGCATAGTCTTCAGACCAGGATCGCATGGGTGTGCATGGCACCTCTACCCACACTCCCCCCCAACTGATCACCAATTCCTCTGGCCAACAATCAACCAAGAGACATTCCTACAGCTAGAGAGGAGCTTGCTGTCCTCCCTCCCCTCCAAAAGAGCCACCGATTGTCCAGCTCCACATCATTGCTGAGCACAATAAACAACCATCCACCCAGTGGCCTCTGCTCTTGCAGTCTTTACGCTAAGGGCTGGAGAGACAAGGGTGTCTGTTGCTAGAGAGACAAGGGCATCTACCATGAGCATCAGCTGTAGCTACTTCTGTCAGCTGGAGCTGCTGCCTGTCGACTAACAGGTAATGTATCATGGGCGGCATCTGTCTACAGACAGCATTCACCTTGGTATTATTGCCTTCATATAAAGTTAAGTGTGTTGTTCTGTTGCATTGTCTACTGTGTAAAATATTATTTTAGTTAAGTCTAGGCAGTGTTAACAGATAATGTGCCATGGTCAGCATCTGTCTACAGACAGCATTCACCTTGGTATCATAGCCAGCATATAAAGTTAAGTGTACCGCTCTGTTCGATTTCCCACTATGTAGAATATTATGGTAGTTAAGTCTAGGCAGTGTTAACAGGTAATGTGTCACAGGTGGCATCTGTCTAAAGACAGTATTCACCTTGGTATTATAGCCAGCGTATAAAGTTAAGTGTGCCATTTTGTTGCATTGCCCAGTGTAGAATATTATGTTAGCTAAGTCTAGGCAGTGTTAACAGGTAATGGGTCACAGACGGCATCTGTCTACAGACAGCATTCACCTTGGTATTATAGCCAGCGTATAAAGTTAAGCATACCATTCTGTTGCATTGTCCACTGTGCAGAATATTATGTTAGTTAAGTCTAGGCAGTGTTAACAGGTAATGTGTCACAAATGGCATCATCTGTCTACAGACAGCATTCACCTTGGTATAAAGTTAAGTGTAGCATTGTGTTGCATTGCCCACTGTGTAGAATATTATGTTAGTTAAGTCTAGGCAGTAGAGCTAACAGACGACTATGGTAACCGTGACTTTCAGATGTGCAATAGTATAGTAGCTGCAGTGATCTCTATATATTATGTGCAGCGGTAATTCTTGTGATAACGCCATTCAGTCAAGCAAGTACTGTATAGTCAGTCAGTCCAGGAAGCTATTCAGTCAGCGCATGTTGCAGTTGTATCTTGCATACCCCTTGTGGGTTAATGCTACTGAGTAGCATAGAACACCCTTGGTGCACTATTTCTATATTTCTGTAGTGTGTTAAGTATACAGCTATCATACATGTACTTATTAGTGAGGGCTGCTCTGTTATAAGTTTGCTAATTGCATGTGAGTATGGAAAACTGTTTACTGAGATCTAGTTTTACGCATACCATCAAGCCCATAGGAGCTCTTGATGCGCAGTTGATCTTATATGAAAACAGTATAATCCTTCTATTTAGTGGATTCCTATATTTAACTGCTGACTCTGCTGGCATATTGTTCATTCAGGTATTGTAATTTGTAATTGTAACTACAGTAGAAGGAAAAATACCAATGCTCTAAGCAGAGTGTATATTATCTCTCATTCTTCTACAGGGACTGTTGCTTGAATCTGTCCTTTTATTAGAGAGACTATTGTACTAATGGTATAGCTTCCCCTCCTAAACATGTGACCCCTTCTGGTTTTATTTAGTCTCCCTGCAGTGAATATGCCTTCACATAACAAAAATAGAATGCGTAATTTAAAGTGATTTTTTGTAATATAAAAATGTGTTATGGACTGTCTCTCATGAGAGATACTGAGACAGCATGTGAGATGACACACACACACACACACACACACACAGGTTTTAGATACAAGGTGCTACCTGGAAGGCCAGGAGCTAATTATAGACTAGAACAGCCCTTAATCAAGGATCTCCTGTTTATCTAAGTTAAATATAGCTTTAAGTGCTAAGAGGGAAATCAATACCCATTATATGATGTTTAGAGGAGGAAACCAGGTTATGGCACACTGGTGTGAAATCATATATGCTTTGATGTCTGTGTGAGAGAGAATACTGCTCATAGATGAAAGGAAATTTACAGACTTGATTGGGGAAGTCACATGGGGAAAGGAGTTTCTGCTGATGTAACCTTAATTAACTTACCTTCTAAAATGATTAAACATCCTGGGTGCATGATTTTTAATAAACAGAGGAGGAGCTAGGTGACCTCACACAAAGGGGTTGGCAAAGACAGTTTTTTAAACAGTATTCTGTTTTCCTTCAGAGACACATGTCTATCTACACTTTGATAAAGACACATCTTTGAGCAATTTAAGCAGGTATTCAGAGCGAGAGAGAGAGATGACTCTGAGTACTGTAGTAGGAATTGTACTGTTAAAACCTTGTTCTTTTTAAAAGATTGTATGGTTCTTGTGATATACGGTTCTGTATTAAATGTTTTACATACTTTTATCTATTTTAGTAAAACTCTATTCTTAGAGCCTACTTGGTCTGTCTTTGAATTTCTTTCTTTAACAAGTGAAGTATATATGGTTAAAGCTGACACTATGCATAAGCTTGAATGGTGATACCAAACTGGAAAAAGGTAAGAGTAATCTGAGGTCTTTATTAGAGTTTTTAAGGGTTCATTTTGTACACCTGGTTAGGTGCCCGTAAGCAAAGATATCTGGCCCCCGGAAGACAGATTTATCTGAGCTTGTGCATTGGGCATGCTAGCAAAAGGTTCACAGTTTGAATCCCTCCAGAACTGAGACCAAAGGTTGTTTCAAACCCACAAAACAGACAGGAGGGTTACCCTGTTTCAGTTAACTGTTCACAAGACTGCATTCAGAGGTTGGCACTGTGGGATCAAAGGGCCTGACCTGCTGAGTGGGTTTGTGACAGATTGGTTGGCAGCAGTGCGAAAAATTTTGGTATTACAAGCTTTTATTGTTCAGTGTGTCAGCTTGAGACCGTCTGTTCACTTGCAAAGAAAGGAAAAGGCAGTGATTTATTTTTAAAAAAGGAGACAGAACTATATCACTTGGTGTACAGTCAAGTTCCTACCCATTTTATTTTATTTTCTAAAGTGCAAGTCAGAGTAGCCGTAGTTAGGGAAGAAGATGGCTTCCAACTACAGCAGGCACACTGTAGACTACTTAAAGCAGTTGTGCGGGGACAAAGGAGTCCCGTTCGAGGTGAAAGCCAGCAAACAGAACCTCATAGATGTCCTGATGGTAGCAGATACCCAGAGCAGCGAGTCACAGACAGTGACTGAAAAAGACTAAACCTCGAGTGTGGCAGGGCTAGTGGACAGTGCAGTATCCAGATCCGATGAGGAGGACAACAGGGCCACTGTCAATGAAGGGCCACAGCAGCAGGGGAAGGTCACCAGTATCCTGGATCCAGAAGTACTCAGGCTGCATACTGAGTTGTGCAGGATGGAGCTGGAGTTCCAGAGAGAGAGGGAGGGAGAGAAGTGAGAGGGGGACCAGAAACAATGAGAGGTGGACCGTGAACAATGAGAGGTGAACCGTGAGGCAGAGCGAGAACACCGTGAGGCAGAGAGAGAATGCTGAGAGACAGAGCAAGAACAGAGAGACACAGACTGTGAGGAGCAGGAGCACCAGAGACAACATGAACTGGAGAAGCTACGACTCCAACCAGTGGCACCAGCGCAGGTAAGTGACTTGGATTAAACTGGGACTGCAGAACTGGGTTATAAATTGAATTCCAAATTGATAGCCGAATTTAAAGAGTGGGAGGACATGGATGCCTTTTTAAATTCTTTTGAAAAAGTTCATATTCAGGCTAAAATTCCTAGAGAGTCCTGGAGCTTCCAGCTATCCCCGCTACTTACCAGGAAAGCTCAGGATGCATTGGGTCAAATGGAAAATGAGGACAGTGATGATTACAGCAAACTTAAAGCTGCACTGTTAAAGAAATTTGAATTAACTGCTGAATCATATAGAGCTAAGTTCCGTAAGCTCAGGAGAAGCCCTGACATGAGCTACGAGGAGCTAGCCACAAAACAGCATCAGTTTTTAAAACGTTGGTGGGAAGGAATTGAGGCAAACTCTGTTGATAAAATTGAAAATGTGATTTTGTTAGAACAGTTTTATTGAGCATGTCCAGCAGAGCTGAAAACCTGCCTGGAGGACCGAGATCCCAAAACAGTGGAAGAGGCTGCTGAACTCTCAGACCACTATGCCAAGAGCAGACCTGCTCTGAGAGTGAATGGGGCAGGTGTGGCAGCGCAGAAAGAGAAAAGCGTGCCTTCAGGGCAGCTAAAACCCTCACTGCCTCCACCAAAACCAGTCAGCCCCAGGTTTCAGAGAAAAGATTTCTCTGAAAAGAGAAGTGAATGTTGGTTATGTAAAGAAACTGGACATACTGCCAGACAGTGCCCCAAAGAATGAGCAATAATACGCAGAATGGTACTAGAAAAGAAGTGGGATGCTTGTGTGTCCCTGGAAGCATGCCTGTGAACATGAGGGAACACATGCACCCAGTCATGGTGAATGGTGTAAAGATGCAAGGGTTAAGGGACACAGGGGCATCCTTGACCTTGGTAAAGGGGGATCTAATAGAGCCTGGTCAGCTTATATCCAATAAATATGTCACTGTACAGGACTTTACTGGTGAGGCGAAAACATTGCCCCTCGCTAGTGTTCTCCTGGACTGGGGTGAAATGGGGAACTGTGCAATAGGTGGCTGGAGCCAAAACCTTAGCAGTGGATGTGATCCTGGGTAATAACCTCAAACAGGGGATGGTATGTGCAGTTGCCCTTAGCCAAGTGACAAGGAAAAATTGTAGTTCCCTGAACCCCACAGAAGCCATTGTGGAAACCACTGAGAGGCTGGTTCCCCTGCCTGTGTCTCCTGATATGGAGATTAATGAAGAAGGGTAGAAATGTCCTCAGTAGCAAGTAACCACACAGCTACAGAGGGTTACTCCAAAGAGGGTGGGGTGATCCATTGTCAGAGGGGTGGGATTGACAGTGATCCTGAGTTCCCTGACGCTAGTGCTAGGGACCCTAGTTTAGTGACTGAAGGGGACCTGTCCCATGCCTTGGGAATGTGTGAGGAGTTTGCTGCTGCTCAGAGAAGTGACACTAGTTTAGAGAAGCTGAGGGCTTGGGCAGACTCTGATGGGGCACAAGGAGGTGATGGCAAACATAAGTTTTATTAGAAAAAATGGACTGATGTATACTCAGGGGTGCTAGGCAGGCAGCTTGTTTTTCCCCATGGGTATCATGAGCAGTTGCTCAAGATTGCACATGATATTCCCTTGTCTGGTGATCTGGGAATCATGCACACTATGCAGCAGTTGGCCCAGAATTTCTATTGTCCTAATTTCACCCAGCAGGTGAAGGAGTATTGCAGGTCTTGTCACCGGTGCCAAGAAATAGGGAAAGCAGGCAAGAAACCCCAAGCCGCCTTGATTCCATTGCCCATAGTGGAGGAGCCATTCCAGAGGGTGGGAATGGATATTGTGGGGCCTTTAAATACCCCCAGCTCCTCAGGGAAGAGATTCATCCTGACTGTGGTGGATTATGCTACCCAGTACCCAGAGGCAGTCACCCTATCCTCACTGAGGACAGACAAAGGGACAGATGCCTTACTTGGAATTTTTTCCCGTGTTGGATTTCCGCAGGAGGTTATCACCGATCAAGGGGGTGCCTTCATGTCGGACCTGATGAAATGTTTATGGGAGAAGTGTGGGGTGGTACAGAGATGCACGACACCATATCACCCACAAGCCAATGGGCTTGTGGAAAGATTCAATGGTACCCTGAAGTCAATGCTCCGGGCGTTTGATGAAACCATGGGAGGGACTGGGAGAAATACCTTCCCCACCTGTTGTTTGCATACAGGAAGGTGCTCCAAGAGTCGACAGGATTTTCCCCCTTCAAACTCTTATATGGACGCCAGGTACATGAGCCCCTAGACTTGATCCGGGAGGACTGGGAAGGCAAGCACGCCACAGGAACTCCCATTGTGGATTACATCCTTAGGTTTAGGGAAAGGCTGAAGGAGTTTATGGGGACAGCCCAGAGCAACCTGGCAGCTGCCCAACAGAAACAAAAAGTGTGGTACGACCGCAGAGCCAGAGCTCGCTCGTACATGGTGGGTCAGGAAGTCATGGTCCTTATTCCAGTCTGGAAAGACAAGCTGCAGGCTGAGTGGGCAGGACCGTACAAAGCAGTTAGGAAGGTAAATGATGTGAACTATATTGTGGAGCTACCTGACCGAAGACAGACAGAAAGGATGCACCATGTCAACATGATGAAGCCATATGCAAATAGGGCTGACATGGTGTTTGCAGTGTGTAGTCCTGGGAAGGGGACAGATGAAGGAGACCCCCTTCTGGACTTGCTGGAACAAAGTAAGCGTGAGTCCTCTGTGGAGGCAGTTAAATTGTCTCCCCAGCTGACCCTGGACCAGATCCAGAAAGTAAGGGAGGTTTTAACAGACTTTGCCCATTGTTTAGTGCCAAGCCTGGCGTAACCCCCTTAGCGACACACAATGTGGAGACAGGGACACAGATGCCCATATGGCGAACAGCATATCAGGTGTCAGAGGATGTCCAAAAGGACATTAGGAGGGAAGTGGAGGAGATGCTGGATTTAGGGGTAATCCAGAGATCCCACAGCCCCTGGACCTCACCCATAGTCCTTGTGCCTAAGCCAGATGGCTTGACTCATTTCTGTGTGGACTATCGTGGACTGAATACAGTCACAAAGTCAAACACCCACCCGATGCCCTGGACAGACGAACTCCTGGACAAGTTGAGAGGGGTGACCAGGGGTATTGGCAGGTAGAGTTGACAGACAGAGCTAGGGAGAGGTTGGCCTTCATCAATCCAATAGGCTTATTTGAATTTAAAATAATGCCTTTTGGAATGAAGAACGCCCTGGCCACTTTCCAAAGGTTGGTGAACCAGGTGTTAAATGGTGCTGAGGAGTATGCCGTGGTGTACCTGGATAACATTGCCATTTTTAGTGCCGGCTGGGAGGAACACCTATCCCACCTTAGGGAAGTGCTGGGCAGGATACAGAGGGACGGGCTCACTGTCAAAGCTGGGAAGTGCCAGGTGGCCATGGGAGAAGTGGCATACCTCAGGCATGTGGTAGGCCAAGGACAGTTCTGTCCTAACCAAATAAAGATAGAGGTAATCCAGGCATGGCCCAGACCAGAAATGCAGAAGCAGGTCAGGAGTTTTCTAGGGACAGCAGGATACTACAGGAAATTTGTACCAAATTACAGTGCCCTGGCTGCTCCCCTGTCTGACCTGACAAAGAAAAGGATGCCCAAGAAAATTACCTGGGACTCAGCCTGTGAGGAAGCCTTTTCCAAACTAAAAGAGACACCGTGCAGTGCTCCTGTTTTGACAAGTCCTGACTATAGCAAACCTTTTATAGTTTAGACTGACACCTCAGATGTGGGTATTGGGGCAGTACTGAGTTAGACATCCAGCCAAGGGAAAGATCACCCAATAGCATACCTGAGTAAAAGGTTATTTCCCAGGGAGCAGGCATACTCCACTGTGGAAAACGAATGTCTTGCCATAGTGTGGGCCCTAAAGAAGTTGGAGCCATACTTATATGGGCAGCATTTTGTGGTGCAGACTGACCACAACCCCCTGGTTTGGCTGACATAGATGGGAAAGAACAATGGTAGATTGGTAAGATGGAATCGGGGGTCTTGCTTTGCAAGGGTATGATATGACAATCGTACATAGAGCTGGAGCCAGAAACCAGAACTCAGATGGTCTGTCTCACATGTATGAGGAGTGAACTGATTTGGGAAGCTCATCCCATGCCGGGGATAGAGCCCCCAAATTCAGTCTAGGTGGGGAGGATTGTGACACATGGACAGCCAGTTCTGAGTACACTATGATTTTTTTGTAATATAAAAATGTGTTATGGGCTGTCTCTCATGAGAGATGCTGAGACAGCATGTGAGATAACACACACACACATGTTTTAGATACAAGGTGTTACTTGGAAGGCCAGCAGCTAATTACAGACTAGAACAGGCCTTAATCAAGGATCTCCTGTTTATCTAAGTTAAATACAGCTTTAACTGCTAAGAAGGAAATCAATATTCATTTTATGATGTTTAGAGGAGGAAGCCAGGTTATGGCACGCTGGTGTGAAATCATAAATGCTTTGATGCCTGTGTGAGAGAGCATACTGCTCATAGATGAAAGGAAATTTACAGACTTGATTGGGGAACTCACATGGGGAAAGGAGTTTCTGCTGAGGTAACCTTAATTAACTTACCTTCTAAAATGATAAAACACCCTGGGTGTATGATTTTTAATAAACAGAGGAGGAGCTAGGTGACTTCACACAAAGGGGTTGGCAAAGACAGTTTTTTAAACAGTATTTTGTTTTCCTGCAGAGACACATTTCTGTCTACACTCTGATAAAGACACATCTTTGAGCACTTTAAGCAGGTATTCAGAAAGAGAGAGACAAATCTAAGTACTGTAGTAGGAATTGCACTATTAAAACCTTGTTCTTTTTAAAAGATTGTGTGGTTCTTGTAATATATGGTTCTGTATGTTATGTTTTACATACTTTTATCTATTTTAGTAAAACTCTGTATTTAGAGCCTACTTGGTCTGTCTTTGAATTTCTTTCTTTAACAAGTGAAGTATATACGGTTAAAGCTGACACTATGTATAAGCTTGAATGGTGATACCAAACTGGAAAAAGGTAAGAGTAATCTGAGGTCTTTATTAGAGTTTTTAAGGGTTCATTTTGTACACCTGGTTAGGTGCCCATTGGCAAAGATATCTGCCCCCCCGAAGACAGAATATCTGAGCCTGTGCATTGGGTACGCTAGCAAGAGGTTCACAGTTTGAATCCCTCCAGAATTGAGACCAATGGTTGATTTGAACCCACAAAACAGACAGGAGGGTTACCCTGTTTGTGTTAACTGTTCACAAGACTGCGCTCGGAGGTTAGCACTGGGGGAGCAGAGGGTCTGACCTGCTGAGTGGGTTTGTGACACTACCCACCTCAGCTATTCTGTCTCCTGGCTGCACCTGTGGTCCCTAGGCACTATTCAGTTGGCTAGATATTTGACCTGTTATAATTCTCTATACTGTAAGCCTCTGACATTAGCTGCTGTTAGCACATTAGCCAAACGAAGTAAACCTGCACTCCACTTACCCTCATATCGCACAGTTAATTCCACTTAGAATAATATATGTGGTGGTGTGTGTAACAAGAATATAATTACTGGGTAGCACTTTTTCCCATAGGGAAACCCAGTTATAATTTGCCGTTATAACCAGCTCAGCTGGTTATAATGGCAAACACGTGCCATGTTCCCCTCGGACCATCCATGCGTCAGTCGCCGGTCTATGACGTTCCAATGAATAATCCCAAATCGCCCCACACTTCACCGTCCCTCGCATTCAACAGTAATTTTCTTTTTTATTAAAAAAACAAAAACAAATCACCTATCAGGAAAACAAAAGGAAAATGAAATGAAAACGTGTGTCACGTTTTCCCATCGCATGCTGCCTGCGCAACCGAGTGCGTGCCACTGACTCTCCAAGCTGGGAAGGATGCCGCAACCACTGCTCACCAATAAGTCTATGTTTTTAAGAGAAGCACAGAAATATAAATTAAAATATTAATTTTTCACCCCCGACAAGCACAGCACTGTTATTTGTACCGCAGACTGCACAAACTCCAGACTAGTCCACGACTTTGTGAACACCAATCTGATACTTTATTTTATTTTCAGTAATTGCTGAGGCATGTAACCCCCTTGCAAATGGGGGTTCCCTAGAAATGTCAGTCTGGGCTTACCTTAGCCTGTTTTGTTCTGTCCTTCCTCCGCTGTCTCTCGGGCTTCTCCCGACTTCTCCGACTTGGTCCCTAATTTTTCTGGCTTCCCAGGTTCTGTTTGCCCTCGTGTGTGCCCCAGCTTGCAGTCAAACGAAAATCCAGCCCCTCAGGTCTTGAAATGCTAACCACAATCTCCCACTGCAAAACTGCTGCCTCCAGGGCAGTGGGAGTCGCGTTGGCTCTCAAAGCACCTTTAATGTGGAGCCGCTTGTTTTGTGGTCACCTCAGGGACTATGCTGTGGGTCCTTGGGATCCTTTCCACCTAATTGGGACCCGGTGACCACGGAAAGCCTGCTGGGGGACCGCTGAAATGAAAATTAAGAGTGACTGGGGCTCATTTAAGTGTGCCTGGGAGGGGCCCCGGTCATCTGAATAACGCATAACAGTGTGTCTGGCTGCCTCCAGGGTAGCTATGTTCAGCTGCAGCTAAAAAGTAAAGAGTTGAAATGTTTTAAATAATGGAGCTGTTGCTGCATGTTGGGAATATACTGTGCATGTGGGGAAAAGTGTTTAAAGTTAAAATGAATACTGTTTCCCTGGCAATTCCAGTATTGTGGGACTCTATGTGTCAGCCTGTCAGCTGCTGCAAGGGGAGCTTGCATAAGTGCAGTAGCGACAGAAAAAGTAAAGGAGCCACATTCTTTATCTGTGCAGTGACTGCAAGTGCAGCCTTTAAGCTACAGAACTGTGGGGCATGTGGGACAAATAATTACTTCTTTCTGGCTGCACCAGGACGTTATTCAGGACTGTATCTAATCTGCTAAAAGGGACAGTGAGTTAAGCAGCCATTGCCAGCAGTACAGCCAATTGGAATTGCAGCAATAGAAAGCCAGGACTTGTGGGACATTCACTGCACCTCATGGGTAAGCACTCAAGTGCTCATGGGGGCTTACAGGGACATTATTTTAGGCACCAAGTCCACAACCCAATTGTGCCTCGAGTGTTCTGATTGACAGGTCCTTCAGCAACTTGGAGACATGTCACCCCACCCCTGTTACCAATCAGGAGTCAAGCTAGGAGCTCTATAAAGAGACAGTGTTGCCAGTTTGTATGAAGATTGAGAAAGAGATTTGGAGGGAGAACAGCCATAGCAGGCTCCAGCCTGCTGGGAGCCCCCACAGGGGAGGGGGCTCAGGCTCCAGCCATGCCACCAAACCTGGGCCACTTAATTCAAGCCCTTTCAGTCTTGAGGGGGCATTTATTATTTTCTTAAGTAAAAGTTAACTAGTTACAGTAATTGTACTTTCTGCAACAGCTAGTCTGGAGGCTGCCAGTATTGTCCTCCAGAGGCTAGCCTCCCTCCCACATCGAGGAAAGATGTGGACCGAAGAGCAGATGTCCAGCAGCAGCGAGAGCGCTGACCAGATCAGACCAGATAACATCATGCAGTGGTGAGAGCGCTGACCAAGTACCTCAGCAGTGAGAGAGCTGAAGAAATCTTCAGGATGCCTTCGATTGTGGAAGAGACCTGTGGAGGACCTGAGTGAGTACCCTCGTACCCCCCGGTATGAGGGAGAAGCTAAGCAAGTAATCCTGGGGACCCTAAGCCCCACTGAGAAATGTGTGCTGTTAAATTTGAAGTATTGAAGTTATCAGTCTGGGCTACTAACCCCATAAGAGACTGCCTAGTTCAAATAATGGTTGCATTTTGTCTGTGGCCCAAAAGGTTAAGTTGCAGGTGCAGCAAGATGCTGGGCATAGTGAATCATGTAAATGTGTTGCAAGTTGTGTAGCTGTGGGTTAGAGTCCTGCAATCGTGAAGCTGACTGCCAAGACGCATTTGCCATTTCATGGGACAGGAGGCTCTAGAGCATATAATGTCTAAATATGCTGGGTAAGACTCTGTGAATAATGTTCTTGGTATATAGAATGTACTGGATGTGACTGCCTGTAACTAAAGTATGTGGGATACTTGATGAAAGTGTCGCTGTCAACTTACTCTGGATGGATGCCTTTTGGTATATAAAGTACTGGATGTGACCGTATTTGAATTGCATATACTGTAGGATGCTTGACAAAAGTATCACCCTCATTGCTTTGGATGGGACTTTTAAATATTGTGCTGAATGTTCTGGATGTAAGATCCACATAGCTTGTCATGGAATGTTCGGAAGTCAACGTGTGCAGGGCAATTCCTGATTTGTCTGCAAGTGCATGGCAATCCCTGCTTTGCCTGCTAAAGTGCAGGGCAATCCCTGCTGTGGTTGTAAATAGTAATTTGCTGCTTTACAAAAATCTGTTTCAAATTTGCCCCCACCCTCAAATTAATAGACGGCCACCTCAGCCAGCTGCAACTCCATCAGGCCTGCAACATCTTGGACTGTGGTACCTGTTTAACTAGTATGGTATTATATTACGGGGTTTCTGTTGTATCTGGGACTGGTACCAGTGTAGACATTAATGATAATTATGTTTAATATCTGATTTGTCAGCAGCTAGATAGCCAGGGAGCTGGATGTCTTAAGTCAAATGGTGAAATGAGATTTGTGTCTGCCTCTTAATATGTAGTTTCACAGCTGGAGGGTTCACCAGCAAAATCCAAATAATCTCTGTATATTTTGTGAATACGATAGGATAACCTCTACTCCTACTGTTTCCCTTACCTAGCTTCTATATCCCCCACGAAATAAATATCTTGTTATTTGTTGTTTGAAATCCTGTGTGAGCATATTATTGGAGAGAGTCTTTAATTCAAAATGTGGAAATGTGGGGAACTGTGCATTGGGGCATGTCTGGGGAAGGTAAATGGTTACCGTGGGTGGTGTAGCAGCTCAGGGGGCTACACCCAGCACCATCTCACACAGGTAAAGCACCCAGAGTGGAGGCACTGCACAAAGGTTTTAAAAAATGTTATGAGCTAGCGAAACCAACCCTCTGCCTATGTCCAGGGTAGTGCAGGGTGTAACACTGGGTATAAGCGCTCAGGGTTACAGAGTGAAAAAACCGCACACCAGCAATTATAAAAAAATATAGGGTGGTGTGTGTAAAACTGATTACACCCTCATTGTGGGATGCTTTTTATAAACCACTCAGGCTTAGCCTAAGGTTTTATGCTTAGCATCCCACAACTTTCAATTAATGTAAAATCTCATTACACATACCACCCCATATATTATTCACCCTCGAAGTTGTTGGATGCTACATAAACCCCAAGAGTGAAGCTTGAGGGTTTATCTATGCATCCAACATCAAGAGTGTAAAAAGTAGTTACATATGAATTTACTGTAACAGTAGATCTTGAGAGAGGCTCTTGCAATAAGTAATAACCACTAGGACTAGAGCCATCAGACACTAGGACCACACAGGAAACTTTTGCTAGCATTGTCTGGCAGGGGACCACCCACCTGACATCATGTGACGGATGTCAGAGTAACACTAAATAGTGGGTGGTCCCCATGCCCATCCTCCAGTTCTCCCGCTGGAGACATAACAATTGTGACAGGAGAAAGGAGTGGGCTCCTGGAGCTAAAAGAAAGGCTAGAAAGAAATAGCCACAGAAGCAGGGTGATGGTGGGAGGGGAAAAAGGTACCTACTGCAAGAGCCTCTCTCTAAGATCTACTGTTATGATACATTCTTACGTAACTGTGCTATCTCACTTTGAGAGGGCTCTTGCAGTAGGTAATAACCATTAGAACTGAGTCCCAAGACTTCCGGTGCAGCTTCCAGCTACATGGCAGCTTAGCCCACGAGCTCTCAGCCCGCTCCCCGCTTCAAAATAATTAAAATATTTATTTATTTATTAAATTTTGGTGACCGGGTAGGCCCACTGAGCCCCAAAGGTCCCTTTTTCAGGGGCGACCTGGGAGCTGTAAACCTCATAGCCTCACTGATTTTGGTAGGAGAACTTTATGGCTACTGGCAAATCGCAGGGAGGGGCTCAAACAGATCCGCAGCAATCCGTCCGGACACCGAAATCTCTGACGGGGACGCGACCGATTCAGGGGCCTTGGTACTCTCTACACAAACTCTCTGAACCAAGCCATGCAGGAAGAACAGGACTAAAGTGGCTCCATCCATTAAAATGGATACCAAGTTAGACAAAATTCTGCAAGAATTACAAGAATTCAAATATGACTTTCAAACCTTCAAACATACCCAGGAATGTTTTCAAAAAGAGCTGACTGAGCTTCATTCCACGGTTTCCCTCCTGGATCAGTGCACACGAGAACAGGTCTCAACCACCTCCCAGCTGCAAACCACCCTAAACCAGGTTGCACACCTCTGCCAACTCACTGTTGAGCGTCAGGAGGATGCTGAAAACCGCAGTTGTCAGAAAATCTTCATTTATATGGGGTTCCTGAGAACAGCGAGGGTTCAAACCTGCAATCCTTTATAGAAACCCTCCTTTGAGTGGCTCTTGAACGAGGCACTGATTTTAATTTTGAAACTGAGAGACTTTACAGGGCACTGGGCCTAAAGCCCACACAAACAACATCACACCCCAGGTCCACAATTATTAGATTCCTCCGATACCAAACTAGACAGTTAATCTTGAAACAAGCATGGGCCAAATCGCATCTGTCATGGAGACATTAGCATTTTATGAACAACGACTACGCCCCTGCCACGATGCAGAAGAGGCGGCGTGCACATCGCCTGTTCCCCTTCTCAGACAACAAAACTCAAATTTCAAACCCCTACCCCAGCAAGCTGGTAATTCAATTCCTTCAGGGCAGCAGACCTACAAGAGTATGGAGGATGCATGTGTGGACTTGCAGAAACGTGGCCTTACATTGCCAGCTTTGGTTCACCTCCCCAGAGAACACCAGAGGTCGGGATTTACCTAGAGCAACTTCTTCCCAACAATGACCTGACCAGCAAGCAACCATTGACTCAATTAAACAAATGCTGGTCAGTTCTCCAGACAGACCGGCAGAGACTTTTTCAGACCAAAGGACATGGGCTTGCAGTGAGTACAAGCAGGAACCTGCTGGGGGTTGATAGGGGGCTTTACCACCATTTTTAGACTTGGGGTGGTTCAGAGAGGATGCATTTTTCCTTCTTTTGCACTTGTTATAGTTGGGGTTTAGAGGAGGGACCAGGGGTCTGGGTGCGAGGTCTTGCCTGGGCACTGACTCTGAAAGGGTTTGGTGGGGGAGGGGCATGGATGGCTACCCAGGGCTACTTCTCTTAGTAGGGGTTGAAAGGGGCTGACAGAGGCTTGTATTTTCAGCCTCAATGGAATACTCCTAGAGTTGGATCCCACGAGGGTGTGGATTGCTGCCGGGCTGACTGAGGTGGGAGAATATGGACTCGCTTGAAATAGCATTGATTAGTCTGGGTGATCTCATTTTGACCTCATTAAATATAGGTTGTCAGTGTGCCCTTCCCTCGGGGTAGGGATGGTGGGTTCTGGTCAGGCGTCTCCCACCCATCAGGACTGGTTGCCCTCCTGGGGACGGGGTTCCGCCCCTTCAGCCTGGACTGCAAAAGGCTTTACTGTATTAACCCACTAAAGAGAGTGCAGTTAAGGAGTCTTCTCAGTCTCAGAAAGCCTGGCGGCATTCAAAGGCACCTGAGACAATAATATTTCTGGGTACACCGGGTAGGTGGCCCTGCTGCTCATTGTTGGGATCCCTCTTTCTTTAGCAGGCATGGATCCTCGCTCTGTCTGCCCTAGACTTCCCCCGTGAGATGAGTAGATGACTTAATAAGCCCTGGTGCGTGCTTCCCTGGCTGCCCCCCTCCATTGCAGTGAAATGGATCAGAGTTCTCAGGCAGGCCTCGACCCATCCTTTTTTGTGTCCCCCCACCCCATGTCGGTGTCCCTTCCCCTCCTCCTCTGGGGCATGGATGTGTGGAGCTTCCTTGGCTACCCCTCATTTTCCTGCTGACGCCCAACCGCTTTCGGGTTCTTTCCCCTCTGCGAGCCTGGCCTGGAGGCAGTCGATCTACTAACTTTGGGTAGACTTTTCAAGGACTACTGACCAAGGAACCGACCTCACCCTTGATTGTGGGAACTATATATATTAGACATAGAGTTGGGTCCTTTGCAGTTGGATCCTTTTCCGAAGTTCAGTACGCCTGACCCTACAATGTTTCCTTGCTTGGGATATCCTTCTTTCATGTCGCATGGGCTGTGTGAACAGGTGCTATCCCTAATTCCACTGATAAAAAACTACAAGACCGCTCATCCAGTGAACAGAGTGTGCGAGTCAAAACAAATGTACACTAGATCAACAAAGACCGCACCACTCAGAGCTCCAAAAAGACGACAATTTTAATGATAAGAAAACCGCAAATACAAGTTCATGCAGGTAAAACGAGTGACACCACCTCTACCGGTTTCGCACAGTTTGCGTCATCAGGAGGATGACCATCCCTCTACATAGACCCCTTTTATACTAAATTAACAGCCAAAATTTAAAGTGCCAATACAACAATATATAAACACATAACATGAGATCCATTTGTTAATGGTCCTATCTTTTTATCTACCAATAAAATACTATAAAAATAATTAAAACAGAGATAAGAAATTAATACACCATCTATAAATATCCTTCAACACCAAACAGTGTATTGCATATCAAACATCCGTGATTTGGAAACAAATATCTAACAATAAAAATAAAAATACAATAACAAAAACATTATGTAAATATATATAATCTTAGGGGCCAAAATCATTGCAAATGCAATGAAAATTATACCATAATGAAAACAATAAATGAAGAAGCAGAATCAGAAGATATGCTCATTTCCACTGTAACCTGAAAAGTAAACAAAAAGTGTTATAATATAACAAACCATTATCCTTCAATTAACTATTTCCTATATACAAACATCTTATATATATATAGTTGATTAACTGTATACCATACAAAAAAATCAATGAAAAACCAAGGAATATCTTTTATAATTAATACAGGTTCTAATCACACCAGGGGCCACTGAATCCAAAAGACATTTACTTTCTCCTAATACAGGATAAAGTTCAATCCTATCATTCAGACCAGGAAATTTTAAAGCTCCCAAAGTATAAATCCAAAAGATTCACGATAAAGTAATTTTTCATAAGTTCCCACCCGTGGTCCTAACACCACCCTTTCAAAGGCACAAAATTTGAAACCATGCTTGCCACCTCTTGCATTGTCAGTATGGACTGCTAATGCATTCTTCACATCCTTATTACAATAGAACGAAGATGTTCGCCTACCCTTATTTTAAATTGTCTACCAGTTTGCCCATAAAAAGACCCACACGATATAGCCAAGTATATAACATTATTACTATTACAATTAAAAAATTCCTTAATCTGGAATTCTTTCAAATTGTTATACGTACTAAATTAATCAGTTTTCAAAATATAAGGGCAACACTTACAATTTCCACAGCTGAAACTTCCAGCTGGTGAAATTGTAACCAAGTTTACAAAGCATGAGTACTGCTTTATCAACAAAGTGACTATGTACTAGTCTATCTTTAATGTTTCTACCCCTGCGAAAAACAAAACTAGGTTTTCCCTTCACATCCTCACACAAGAGAGGCTCATGTTCCAAAATGTGCCAGTTATTTAACACAATCTGCTGAATCTTATGGGACTGTCTAGTATAATTAGTGACATATCTTTACCAAAAAAGAATACATTCTTAGTCAACACATGTTCACTACAAGTCAATAGAAATTGTTTCTTAGAATCTGTGACATTCAAGTCCAAGGACAGCCAATAATCCAATGCCTCTATACCACCCGAATTGGGTATATTAGTATAGAGGGAGGCTATATCCATAGAAACCAGGAGCCATTCTCTCTCAATCTGCATTTCCCCCAGTATACCCAGCATCTGAGTAGTATCTCTAATAAAAGAAGGTAAGGCCATAACATAAGGTTTAATATGCATATCAACATATTTAGACAAAGGTTCAGTAAGTGAACCTATTCCCTTCTAATTGGCCTTCCTGGTGGATTATAATAATCTTTATGGATCTTAGGCAAAACATAGATACTAGCTCTAACTGGTTTAGATACAGTGAGAAAATAGAGCCTCACTAGTGAAATCACCCCAGAGAACAAAGCATCACTAATAAACATATCTATTTCTTGTTTAAATTTCCATGTAGGGTCACTTCTAAGTTGAGTATAAAAGTCCAAATCATTAAGCTGTCTAGTAATTTCTTCTACATACTTGTCTCTAGACAGTATCACTATTGAGCCTCCTGTATTCTTTTTTGGTAAAGATATGTATAGACAAAATAAAGGTACAGCTATGGGGGCAACGTTTGCCCCCAACTATGCTAATCTTTACTTAGGACGATGGGAAAGGATGTATATTTATGATGCACGGAACAATCCTTTTCGGGATAAAATTGACATTTGGCGTTGTTTTATCGACGATATTTTTATGGTATGGACTGGTACTAGTGTAGAATTAGGTCATTTTGTTGAATTTTTGGAAACAACTAATCCTAATTTAAGATTTACAGTACAGAGTGACATTGATAGTGTTTCTTTTTTGGATTTGAAAATTTCAAAGAACATAGATGGCACTCTGAAAACAGATTTATTTCGTAAAGATACTGATTGAAATTCTATTTTGTTAGCATCTAGTTTTCATCCTCACCATTTGATTAAAAATATTCCAAAGGCACAATTTTATCGAGCTCGGAGAAATTGTTCTGAAGATAGTGACTTTTTTGTCCAAGGCAGTGAGATGTGCAGTAGATTTATTGCAAGGGGTTATCCATCTAAGTATGTAGATCAAACTTTTAAAGATACTTTGGATATTAAAAGGGAAACAGTATTGTTGGGGAAAGTAAAATCAGTGGAATCTCCGAAGATGAATTTTGTCACTAATTATACTAGACAGTCCCATAAGATTCAGCAGATTGTGTTAAATAACTGGCACATTTTGGAACATGAGCCTCTCTTGTGTGAGGATGTGAAGGGAAAACCTAGTTTTGTTTTTCGCAGGGGTAGAAACATTAAAGATAGACTAGTACATAGTCACTTTGTTGATAAAGCAGTACCTGCGTTCAAAACTTGGTTGCCACCCTTACCAGCTGGAAGTTTCAGCTGTGGAAATTGTAAGTGTTGCCCTTATATTTTGAAAACTGATAAATTTAGTACGTATAACAATTTGAAAGAATTCCAGATTAAGGAATTTTTTAATTGTAATAGTAATAATGTTATATACTTGGCTATATGCGAGTGTGGGTCTTTTTATGTGGGCAAAACTGGCAGACAATTTAAAATAAGGGTAGGCGAACATCTTCGTTCTATTGTCAATAAGGATGTGAAGAATGCATTAGCAGTCCATACTGACAATGCAAGAGGTGGCAAGCATGGTTTCAAATTTTGTGCCTTTGAAAGGGTGGTGTTAGGACCACGTGGTGGGAACTGGATGAAAATTACTTTATCGTGAATCTTTTGGATTTATACTTTGGGAGCTTTAAAATTTCCTGGTCTGAATGATAGGATTGAACTTTTATCCTGTATTAGGAGAAAGTAAATGTCTTTTGGATTCAGTGGCCCTAGTGTGATTAGAACCTGTATTAATTATATAAGATATTTCCTTGGTTTTTCATTGATTTTTTTTGTATGGTATACAGTTAATCAACTATATATATATAAGATGTTTGTATATAGGAAATAGTTAATTGAAGGATAATGGTTGGTTTGTTATATTATAACACTTTTTTTGTTTACTTTTCAGGTTACAGTGGAAATGAGCATATCTTCTGATTCTGCTTCTTCATTTATTGTTTTCATTATGGGTATAATTTTCATTGCATTTGCAATGATTTTGGCCCTAAGATTATATATATATTTACATAATGTTTTTGTTATTGTATTTTTATTTTTATTGTTAGATATTTGTTTCCAAATCACGGATGTTTGATATGCAATACACTGTTTGGTGTTGAAGGATATTTATAGATGGTGTATTAATTTCTTATCTCTGTTTTAATTATTTTTGTAGTATTTTATTGGTAGATAAAAGATAGGACCATTAAATGGATCTCATGTTATGTGTTTATATATTGTTGTATTGGCACTTTAAATTTTGGCTGTTAATTTAGTATAAAAGGGGTCTATGAGGGATGGTCATCCTCCTGATGACGCAAACTGTCGAAACCGTAGAGGTGGTGTCACTGCTTTACCTGCATGAACTTGTATTTATGCGTTTTCTATCATTAAAATTGTCGTCTTTTTGGAGCTCTGAGTGGTGCGGTCTTTGTTGATCTTGTAACTAATTCCACTGACCCTTACCTCCTATTTATGGAAGACCCGAACGCATTTAATCAATGACTGCATTAATTACTTGTCTTGGTACTTTAACTTTGAAGGCTTACCTGAAGCCTAGTGTACCTGATACTGCGTTTATTTAAAGCATCCAGCAATATTGAGCAGAACACCAAGTGCTTTGGTGGGATATGACACCTTCTCCGCTATAAACCTGATTCCCTGGTTAGTCCATGTGACCATCTCCAAGGAAGATCCATTACTCCCTATCTCCAACCCCTTCTTATGTACGGGGGTTGGGCCGTGAACTCATATTCCATTCAGGAGCCAGGCTACAATGGAACAGCACCATTTTCCCAATCCACATTTTCCCTTTACCACTTCCTTTTTATTTCAGCTTTTCTTTTATTAATTCCCCTCTCTTCGTCCTCCCTTCCCAAATTTAGGGACAAAGGTTTCCCAGGACCCCAAACCACTCTGGTGATTGGGTGCCCACCTTCAGGCAGTCTTTAGGCCTGTCCTCAATACGTGTATCCTCAGATCGCATATTTTTGGAAGTCACAGTTACCCCCATACACTGTGGACTCTATATAGTTCTCATTTCTTCATTTAAGGTACAAAGTATTATAGTTGTGCCCAGTTGGCATACCAGTTGCCTTATAGCTTTTACTCCAATGTTTTTTTGTTTTACCACCTGGTTTGCAGAGTATCTGACTGATGTAAATTTTTCAGGAGGCAAATTCCTTACATTGCAGGAAATTAAAGTTGGTAACACTTTGGGGTCCGGGGGGGGGGGCTTGGGGCTGCAGACCAGTTCTTACTGGTCATGATTATGCAGTGTCCCTTTACAATTATCTCCCATATTGTAAATGGACTGGCCAGCCTCATTAAGAGATACTGCACAATCCGAGCACTTAAAAGTTGAACCCAGACGTTCTATTATACAGGAGACCCATATCTCTTCAACTGAGCACCATAAATTGCTCAAATTTGGTTTTACTGAGCTGGTGAGTCTTCTTACCAGCGGGTAGGAGAAGAGGGCAGTAATCTTGATCCTGAGACACTCCCAACTTCAATTACTAGATCAATACTCAGATAGAGAGGTAGGCTGGCATTGGCTGTGGTTAAATTAAACCAGCAGATTCTGACATTATGCAGCGTTTATATTCCCCAGGCTCAGACACATCCACCATCCAGCACCTACAGATGCTGTCCTGACAAGGCAACAGGGGATCCTAATATTAGGAGGCAGCCTCAATTGCCAACTTAACCCCTCTCTGGATGCATTGGCAGTGTGCCCTTCCCTCAGTCCTCAGGCCAAAAGCATCTCCGTCATTTGCTTAAAGATGTTGGTCTGGTGGACACATGGAGGCAGCTTCATCCCTCCCAGCAGAAATTTACTTATTATTCCAGTGCCTTTAAACATTACACTAGACTAGATTATTTCTGTATTGGCAAGGGATATATTGATCTGAGTCTGGTCAGCAGATATTCTTAATATCTGCCTGACTGATCATGCTCCCATCACCCTGGAGCTTAGTATCTGAAAGGAGAAGAAAATGTGCAATGGAGATTTAACCCGTCCCTATTGAGGGATAGTGAGTTCCAGGACCTTCTGGAGACACGGATCCGGAAATCATCTGAGAAAATGCATCCTCTCAGACTTCCCCTCAGACCCTCTGGGACACCCTCAAGGTTGTCCTTAGAGTTATATTATAGCCTTTGCTTCCTATAAGAAAAACAGGCTGAGTCCACCCTACAGACGCTACAAGAAAAGCTTAGATTCCTGCAGGAGGCCCCACGCAGGGTGACACAGACCTCCTCCCCTTAATCTCCCAGACACAGGCACAGATCCAAACCCTTTATAACCTACCTGGGAATTAAAGTCCCTCAGAATTTTTCAAATCTATATTCCTTGAATTATTCCTCAACCATCTCCAAAATAAATGCGGACTTAGCAAGATGGACCCCTCTCCCTCTCTCACTGTTGGCTAGGGTGCGGTCTATCCAGATGAACTTTATTTATTTAGTTTTTGTTGACCGGGTAAGTGCACTAGACAAATCCTGCCTATTTTCAGACATGATCCGGGGGAGGGGGATACAGATGAATGCTAACTGACCTTGAACCAGATTAAGCTGTTGGTGATATTTTTAGTGAATGAGGGAAATTTGGCCAGGACACCGGGGAAATTCCCCTACTCTTTTCTATAAGTGCCATGGGATCTTTAACATCCATCTGAACTACCACCAATCCAGGCAGATGGGACCTCGGTTTAACGTCTCATCCGAAAGACGGCACCTCAGAAGTGCAGCACCCCTCTCATGTTGCACTACAGTGTCAATATTGGGATATTAACCCAAGTGCCAGATGTGGGAACTGAACCCACAGCCCTCTGATCTCCCGGCCTCAGAGGCGAGTGTGCTACCTACTGAGCCACTGACACTGATATGACAATGGCACTTCCTTCCAAAGATTCTTTACCTTATTTATTTATTTTTATTTATTTAAAATTTGGTGACCGGTTAGGCCCACTGAGCCCCGAAGGTCGCTTTTTCAGGGGCGACCCAGGATAACAATACATATTTTCATACAGAGAAAGACTTGGGTTACAGAGTAGTTTCAGGTGTGTGAGTAAGTTACAGCCATGGTTATCATCATGCATCAGTCCTTACAAATATGTTGACAGTAGAATTAACAAAGGTGCAGAAGAAATGTAATTTTACATGGTAAGCTCATTGTTTACTACTGGCATGGTTCAGTGGAAAGTTAGCTGTGGTACTATGCCTAGAGAGAAGCACCGTGGAACCTGATAAGGCGCTTGGAGGATCTGGATATTAGGAGGATAGAAGCAAGTGTGGGGGGGTCATGAGCCGTGGCAATGACAAGTGCTAGTATCAGACACATAGGCTTTGAGTCTGGTGTGGAAGTTCATCAGTGAGGAGGCTTCCTGCACTAGGGATGGGAGTTTGTTCCACAGGTAGAGGGCTGAGTAGGAGAACGACCTGCCGCCAGCGTTAGTCCTGACTCTGGGAACTTCAAGCAGTGTACGTACAGATGTCCATACGCTCCTGGGGTTATGTTTGAGTGCAATAGTTCCAGCAATGCTGGGTGGAGCTGAAGGGCTGAGTAGCTTGAAGGTCAAGCAGAGCAGGGGGTAGTGGAGATGAGAGGCCAGTGAGGGCCAGCGTAGCTGGGCAAGTGTGTCACAATGGTGCCTTCACGAGTGGTCCTGGGTAGTAAACCGGGCTACCTTGTTATACAGGATTTGCATCTTGGTGACCTCCTGCTTGGCCATGCCCTGTAAGATCGGGGCAGCATAAGTCAGGGTGGGGAGGAGGACACTTGTGGCGATTGAGTTCCTGGCCTCAGGGATGAGCTGATCTTTTAGCCGGTACAGAATACCAAGTTTGCAGTGTATGGTCTTGGTGACCTGATCCACATGGTACTTGAAGGTAAGGCAATGGTCCAAAGTTAGACTGAAGTATTTTAAGGAGGGCACAACCTCGATGTCATTTCCTGAGAGAGCAGTGAGTTGCAGAGATTTAGACCTGTCATGTCCAAGGGCGTTGCGTCCGAATAGCATCGCCTTAGTTTTGCCTGCATTTAGGACCATTCTATTTGCTCTCAGCCAGGCCTCAAGAGATGCTAGGTCGGCTTGGAGAAGGGGACCTAGAGCTGCAATGTTATCCTAATGCAAAATATCCTGCTTCCACTTACAAGGAGGGATATATGGGACTGGGATTGCTGAGTTAGTTGGTTTCTTTGGGTAAATCAATGACCCAGACTTGCACTTAGTAAGCTTCAGTGCTCCAAGGAGAAGGAGGATTAGCCCTCCCAGTATTTTAATTATTGGATAGTAGCCCTGCTTACGCATATAACCACATGGCTGCTGCCCCAAGCCGGGCCCCGCCTGGCTCATAGTGGAAGCCGGACTATGGCGGATTGTTCCTTAAACCACTCAGGGTGTTTCAGCCCCAAATATAACCCAGATGAGAAGTGGATCCAGATTCACCAGAGATGCTTCAGTGCTGGGTGAAATACCTCTCCGACCAAACAACAAAATTTGTGTCTGTCTGTCTGGAGAGGTATCCCAACTGAAGATCCATCATGGGCACCGGCCTGAGCTGGACGCCACCTTTCAGGTCTGAACACATCGAGGATTACAACACTCCTATACCAATTTTTGATAATGACATTTTAAGCCATTTGACCAACAAACAGAAATTCTCCCTGAGCAGGAATGTTTTTAGGTTTCTGCAAATCCACCACTTCTTAAATAAGAAAATTGGTCTGGATGTTACCATCCAGACTATTCCCCCCCCCCCTTTGTCCTTTATTACTTCAGTTCGCAGGGGGCGGAGACTGTAGTCACCTAACTTCCCGATTTTATAAGGCCCTGCAGGGGGCCCCTACACAGGCTATGGAGCTGGTGCAATTTCATTGGGAGGCCGAGCTTCAAGTTGAACTGACACAGGAGCACTGGCTCAGGATCTGGCGGAGGCAACATAAAACCTCCAGCTCATACTCATGGAGAGAGTACTCCTGGAAGGTGGCGTCCAGATTCTTCCACACTCCCCAGATCATGGCCAAATACCTCACGGGGGGGATTCCACCTGTTGGAGGCATTGCGGCTGCGAGATGGCTACCCACACACACATACTCTGGTCATGCCCAGTGCTGACAACGTATTGGTCATTGATCAAGACTAGAGTACTAGACCTCTTCCCCAGCCTAGGCACCCTCTCTCCAGCTGTGGGGATTCTCCTCCACTACCCTCACCATTTTAAGGATCTACATCAAGTATACCTTCTCAACATCTTACTTGGTGCAGCCAAGAAATGTATCACAAGACTGTGGCTACATCCTGAACCCCCATCATTTCAGCATCGGAAGATACAGTTGTAACCCCCTGTTGCCAGGGTTACTAGAATTCCAGTAAGACCTAGTGGTAGGCAGGAAGGCAGCTTGTGAACCTCCAGTTAAATGGGATTTCACACTGTCTCACTCTGTTCTCAGTCTCAGCTGAGACTGAGGGATGACATCACCATAGAACTTTGCAGCTGCATGAGTCACACTGGAATGCTGCAGTTGGAAGTTAGGATAGAATGTTGGGGAATTTGAACAGAGTCTGTGTGCAGTCTTGGAGAGAGGAAGTAGCACAGCTGTCTGTGTGCAGGCTTTCAGAGCCTTAAGCTCTGTTTTAGAGCTACTGTAAGGGAGGTGTGTGTTTCCACTGTAAGAGGAACACAGAAGCTGATTGTTGAAGTGGTGGAGACCGCTGTTACTGGTCCAAATGTCATATCCCTGAGGGGATGGGGGGGAAGGTTTGCCTTTTTTCCAGGGGCAACCCTCCTGGTTCCGGCTAAGGGAAGAAGCTGTCTATTTCAAGTTGTGCTGCAGCACCAGAAGCTGTGGGAGAGAAATTCCTGGAGGAATCGCCCGTGGGGCACCTGCAACCAAAGGGTGAGTTCGCTCTGACAGAGGGCCAATGTTTTCACCTGAACTGTTGAAACGTGGGGATTGAACTATTTAATCTGTAGGAGGTCTAGTGTAATAGACATTGCCGGTTAATTCAAGTAGGTTCAAGTCCAGCACAAAGAGTGAAGTAAAGTGGGGATTGGACTGCTTAATCAGTGGGGGGCTAGAACAATGGGCTAAGCCAAGTAAAAGTATGTTCAAGTCCAGCACAAGGGGAAAGCAAGACAATAGAGGAAATGTGACATACATTTAGCCTTAATCTACATTGCCAAGCTTTATAGAATGAGATGTTTACTGTCCAGAGAAATGGCCGGGTATGAATTGTGGGTGGGAGAGAGAGGTGGGAGACCCCCCCATCAGTAGTAACTAAATTCACCTCTATGGATTTGCTCTGTGGCAACTTTACTTTCTCTCAGGTACTTGGCCAGTGCCTGAGGAAAGTATCCAGATGTGGGATTTAAAGGAGAATTCCCTGATAGAGCTGAGGTGCTCTTAGGTGGTTTAGGGAGCCACCAGAAAATGTTTCCATGACAAATGGAAAGTGTCCGAGTGGCCGGCAAGGGAGCCGGAGCAGGGAAATCCCAGAATAGTGTACAAGTTCGGGCTGTGTACCCAAAGCAGTGTGCAAGTCTGGGCTGTGTGCCCGGTGGGTTCAGAGCCTGAGGGCTGAAGTGTTGAAGAAGTGGTCTTGATTCTTTTAATCTGCATTACCAGAAGTGTAGCCCCATGGGGGTCTGTCTATGCTTTGTTTGTTCTGTTTGGATGTGAATAAAGCCACACTTTAGAATCCCATTTCTGGTATTGGACATTACAGTTATTGCTTCCTGTGTTCGGAGTTACTTGGGTGCCCCTGTGCAGAGTAGCCAAACCTAGCCCTTGTGCCGAGTAACCTATTCCTCCCTGAACCCAGTCCCCACCTGGTAGTGCTGTCAGATTCAAACAGCATACTGACTGTCTTTGCAAAAGGCAGGGGTGGGGAGCTTACAAAATGGAGGCACTGCTTTGGATTTGAATTTTAGGGAGGAAAGGTGCTCGGACAAAGGGCTAGCGTTTTGGTTATCTGGCAGTGGGTAGCCCAAAAATCTGAAGCAAGGTTAACTAATGTGTCGCTGTGTGCTGTTGTCCATGTGCTGCTATTAAAATGCCAACTGTTTACCAAGGAGCAGTAAAGCCTGAGAGAGTATGCCTTTGTCCTGCATCAAAATGACAGCGTTTTGCCAGCTTTTAAAAATTGTTGTGACAAAGAAAAGTGTGGAAGACTAGGGGTAGCAACAGGAAAATTGTGCCCTGGATGTTGGAAATGCTTTCTAGTGAATGAAGAGACTTGCTGTGTTAATGGCCATGACAAATGGTTGAAATGAGCTCCCTCCGTGGAGTCAGTTTGGAAAAAATAAAAGTGGTTTTGCAGTTTAAATTTGCCTGCTCGACGATCGCCGTGAGGAGAAGAGCACTCGCGAGAGAAAGAGGCTTATTTGCATTGCGTCGTGTGATTGGTGAGACTGCAATCAATCCCACCCCAACCAGCTCTACGCTGTGCATCGCCCAGCATTTGAGAGGGATTCAGAGTGAGTGCGTACTGGCTTATTCGAGGAGTGTCGCGGTGACTGAAAGCACGGTAAAAGTTTAAAAATTGACTTTTCTATCTAAAATCAGGCTCAACCCACATCTCGATCGACTGGATTGTGAGTGTGGTGTTCAGAGGGACGAGCGGCAGGACTGCCAACCCGCTTCCTTCCAGAGGCCTCCAACACTGGCTGCAGGCCATTTTCCATCGCAGCAATCAGCTACTGATAACAGTGAGTAACAACAGAAATAATTGCTCAAACCAGTGATTTTTGCCAAAAGCCAGCTGAATCTGTGTGCAGCAGTGTGGTCGCTTTGCAAACATAGACTGTGTCAAGTTTTTACCAGCAAAAGGAAGCCTGTTAAGCCATCGACTGTGAGCATAGTTATGGGTTCAGTGCCAGTTTAAAGTTTCAGAGCCAGAGAGAGACTATGACTTGTATCAAGTTATGCAGAAAGAGTTACAGGCAATCCTGTGCTTGTAATATTGAGGCTTTAAGAGACTGTGAGCTAGAGCAATGTTTTCAGCAAATGAGAAGTCCGTGGTAAATCATTTATTTTATTTTATTTTATTTGCACATCGGTTTACAACCTTTGAGCAGAGGCTCATTTTCAAAGTACCTCGTCACAGAGTGACGAATACAATACAGACAGTCATGTTACAGGATGTAGATTACATGGATTCACATACAAGTGTGAGAAGAACATGATAAATACAGCCGTAAGTACATATACTAGCTTTGGTTACAGGATATGGGTACATCAATAGCAGGCATTGGTGATTGAACAGATATTATAGAGAGGCCAGATTGGTTACAGTGGAAACATATAAAACTGCAATAGGGGCAGTCAGTAGAGCAGTGGTAATTTAATAGGTTACAGTAGTAGATACTAGTATGAGCAGTCAGGCGCAGTGGCCATTTAACCAGGTTACAGCAGCACATAATAATACAGTCGAAAGAGAAGTCAACAGAGCAATTAAACTGGGTTACAGTAAACACATGGTAATACTGCAGTTTGGGCAGTCGGCAGAGCAGTTGTAATTTAGCCAGAGGAGATACGTACTCGCGTGGGGGAAAGGCCAGGCATCAGGAAAAATTCCTGTACAGTCTTTCGTGGTATAAATTTAGAGTGGTGCGGTTAGGATGCTGCCCAGTGGGCATTGTCAGGGCACAGTGGGCAGCGCCTCAGATTATACAGGTGCAACTTTGTGTGTTGAACAGTTCACTTCTGAGTGCAGTTTTGAATTTGGAGATCATGGGGGCTTCTGTGACCGGGAGAGGGAACGAGTTGAACCAGGAAGGGGCTCTGTGGTGGAAAGACCTCTGACCATGGGAGGCCCTGGATCTTGGCGTCTGGAAGGTGGTCTTGTGGGCGGTCTGTGCACATACCAGGGGTTTGGCTAGGGGGAGGGAGGCTGTCAGCCCTGGCGGGGACAGTCCTAGGAGAGTTTTTTTTGCTATTAGGCATGTTTGGTAACGCAGTCGTTCATCCAAGTTCAGCAGTGTTGCCAACCCATAGAGCTGGCACGAATGTGTGAACCTAGGGGCCCCAGTGATTAGTCTGCACGCTTTGTTAAGTAATAGGTGGATTTTTTTGAGCACAGTTGTGTCAGCGGCCCCGTAGACTGGGAGTCCATAGTCTACCAGGGATAATATGAGGATGTTACTGCCAAAGCCGGAGGCAGCGGGGGTGGCGCTTTTGTGGCGGTATAAGATACCTAGCCGCACATTGGCTGCTGAGGCAAGAGGCATCAATGTGGGTGTGGTAGTTGAGGGCTGAGTCAAGGTGACCCCAAGGTACTTTGCAGTGTACTAGATCTAGTGGCTGTTTGGTGCCAGGAAGATGTGGAGTGGAAATTGCTGGCTTTGTTTTGGGGTGGACAAAGCATTGTTTTCATTTTTGAGATTTATGATCAGCCTGTGCTTTGTAAACCAGGTTTCTGCATCATTATATGAGAGCTGCAGGGAGTCCTGGAGGGAGGAAGGGTTGCGGTGGGATGCAAAGATGACAGTGTCGTCTGCATACAGCAGCATATTTCCCATACATGCACTTGGCAGAGTGTTGAGGTAGAGCGAGAAGAGTATAGGTCCCAGGATAGAGCCTTGAGGAACCCCTGATCAGATGGGACACGATTTTTGATAGAGTTCCATTAATTTTGACACATTGGGAGTGGGCGATGGATAGCTGGTGCACCAGGCCGAGTGGCCCAATGCGAAGCCAGCCTGGTGGAGTGCACTCAGTAGGAGGGGTGGGAGACAGTGTCGAAGCCTTGGAAAGGTCGATGAATACTGTCCCAGCTAGGGAGCCAGAGTCCAGGGATGTGTGTAGGAAGTTGAGAACTCAACTAGTGCTGTGCCTGTGCTGTGTCCTGCCCGGAAACCATGCTGTTCTGGGCAAAGGATGTTGTGTTTGGTCAGGTACTCAGTAATTTGTATAGCGACCAGTTTTTCAAGGGCTTTGGAGAGGGGTGGGAGTATGGAGATAGGCCGGTAGTTCCCAGCTGAGGACCTATCACCCCCTTTGTGGATGGGCGTGACAATGGCCATTTTCCACGCTGTGGGGAACTGCCCCAGGCAGAGGGATTTATTGAGAAGGCTGGTAAGTGGGACAAGGACCTGATCCAGTATGCGCCGGAGAATGCTGGGGTCCATGGTGGAGTTGCCGGGACTATTGCTCTTTAGCGCATGGATCAGGTGGGGTCTAGCTTCCTGGGCAGTTACTCTACGTAGGTGGAAGCTAGGGTGTCGGTGGTCTGGGGTCAGTAGGGGGGGTGGCGGGTTGAAGAAGTTACTGGGGAGGATAGGGCTGAGGTCTGTGAAGGAGGAGTTGAGGTAGTTTGCGATGCCTATAGGGTCTGTAATGTTGGTGCCGCCAATATTGAGATGTGATGGGGGAGGGGAGTGTGTGCTCCCGTTCAATTGTTTGATGTTGTCCCAAAAGGTTCGGGCACACCCCCAAGAGGAGGTGAGGGTGGCTCGATAGTAGTCGGCCTTTGCTCTTCGGACTGCCCAGGTGCACTTATTCCGAGTGGCGTTGTAGGCCTGTCTATCAGCCATCCGGCCTGTTTCTGTTGCGAGGTGCCACAGGTTATCCCTATGTCTAAGTGACTGTAATAGGGCAGGGGTAATCCAGGGCACTTTATGTTTTTTGCTTTTGGTAGCTGTGAGGGGTGCGAAGAGGTCGCAGGCTGTATTAAATGTATGGGAAAAGAAGGCGAGGCCAGAGTCTATATCTGGGGCATGGTGAATGGGTGACCAGTTTGTTTGGGCCAGAAGTTGCCTGAGGTTCTTCAGCCCGCCAGGTTTGAGATGCTGCCAGGCGGTGCTGGGCTGTGGGTTTTGGCAGGTGGTCACCAGTGAATATGATTGGGGAATGGTCGCTGAGTGAGTCAGAGAGGATTTGGATGTCCAGAATTTTTTGGGGCGATTGGTGATGATGACATCAAGAAGGGTGCTGGTACCTCTCTTGGGGTTTGCTCTGTGGGTTTGGAGATTAGCTGTGTCATATCAATGGCAGCAAGGAGTCCTGGGTGGCGGTGGAGGTGGGGGCTGAGCCAGTTTATAGTTGAGGTCCCCGACGGACTTGATCAGCCCTGTGTGGGAGGGTGGCAAGATAGTTAAGGATGATGTAGCTGGGTTTTGGTTCTTAGGTGGGATGTGGAAGAGGTGAGATACAGGGACCCTAGAGGGGTCTGGAGTGAGTTTAAGGGTAAGGGCCTGTGCCCACCTGCCAGGGCCGGAGCAGGGAGTGCCTGACCAGTGAGAGAATCCCTGGTATAGATCGCATAGCCACCCGGGTGTTTGCCTACATGATCCTCCCGGTATAGGATGTAGCCAGGGAGGGCGACGAAGGAGTCAGGTGTGGATTTTGATAGCCAGGTTTCCACCAGTGCAATGACGTCCGGTTTGTGCAGCATGACCTAGCATTGGAGGGTGTCAAGTTTTTTCAAGATGCTGCATATATTCAAGGAGGCAATACTCAGACAAGAGGGCCCACCTGATGGGCAGGTCAGGGAGGGGCCTGGGTTAGGATGTATGTTGCCTGTTAAGAGTAGAAGGAGGATCACAGCTCTGGACAGGATGCAGTAATGTGTGTGTTTCCTACGTGTATAGGAGGCTGAGAGAGGAACCTTGGGGGAGCAGTGAATGGGTAGGGATTGGCAGGATGGGAAGGCGAGAACGATAAGCTGCCAGGGGTGGCCTGGAAAGGCAGTGGGGTGGAGCATGGAGAATGGGTGTTTTAGGCCAGTAGGCATGGTAAGTGTGGGGTTTGTGCGAGCTATGTCTAGGGGAGTTGCCGGTGTAAATATATAAATGTGCTAGAAAAAAGAACAGTGCAAGATTGTGCAGTTTTGAGCAAAGTTATCAGTAGAGTGTGTAAATCGGATGCGCAGTGGCTTGACCCAATTTCAGAATGTTGATGCACAGGAGTGCTGCCGCTGCCATTACAGGGTCGGGTAGTAATGTAAACATAGCAGCAGAGGAGCCATTTTGAAAGTGAAAGAAAGTGTTCAGTGATGTGGGACTTTCAATAACTGAGCATTTGTTTGTTTTTCTCTGCAGTCATGGCCTCAGGACCAGCCCACTACCCGGATCATGCCGGGGCTGTGGTAGCAGCAGAAGTAAACAAGTTAAGGGACATTGAGAGGTGTTTCTACGGAGGACAACTGCCTCCTCATGTGGCGATTCCTGGATATCCAGTGCAAGTGTGCTTAATATACTTAAATGCTGGAAGGGACGTCTTCATGGTACCTCACTGTTCTGGGTGCCTAGAGAAATGTGGCTTGTTTAAAGCACCCAAGATTCGTTTGGCTCCCACATGGACAAAAGTTCAAGAATCTGCAGTTGGCAGCACACAGCACCAGGTGGAGCCTGTTGGAGAAGGCCCCTCGGGGGAGTGTGGCACAAAGCTAGAGGGTGCAGATTTACAGACAGAACAATGTGCTGATGTTTCGGATTCTGGATCGCAGAGAAACAATTCAGGCAGAGCATCAGTAGACCCTTGATGAGGGAGGCCTTTGAATGGGAGGTACTGACCTCCGTGCCCAGTGAAGAGTGGATAGTCTCAGTAGTGAGGACGACTGCTCACTCCTGGGCACAGATTCTCAGTGAGGAAGAAGAAGAGGGGTAACCTATGTGGCCTTGTGAAAAAGGAACGGGTACACAGCCTCAAGCTCTTGCCTCGGAGGAATGCATGGAAGAAAGTGGTGATTCCACTACCCTGGCTGTGCAAGAAGAAGTCAGAGATCCATTTTTTGTCTCGTTGAGAATGCATAGCTGGCAGAACCAGGACTGGCTGCCCCCAAGCCAGGCCAGAGATCTCAGGTTGACCAAACTAGTAAAGAGGAGAGACTGGTTCGTAGGAAGGTGAATGAAATCTATGGGATGTCCTTTCCTACCTTTCCTCGGAGAGTCTGGGAGGAGACTGAGAACAGCAGGAAATCCTGGATTTGGGCCGAAGCAATGAAATGTGTGCATCCTGGTGCAAACAAGCATGTCAGGAACAGAATGTTTCATGAAAAATACAGCCAGTGGAAAAGAGGCAGGACACTATTAATGAGGGCTGAAGTGTTGAAGAAGTGGTCTTGATTCTTTTAATCTGCATTACCAGAAGTGTAGCTCCGTGGGGGTCCATCTATGCTTTGTTTGTTCTGTTTGGATGTGAATAAAGCCACACTTTAGAATCCCATTTCTGGTATTGGACATTACAGTTATTACTTCCTGTGTTCGGAGTTACTTGGGTGCCCCTGTGCAGAGTAGCCAAACCTAGCCCTTGTGCTGAGTAACCTATTCCTGCCCGAACCCAGTCCCCACCTGGTAGTGCTGTCAGATTCAAACAGCATACCACCTGTCATTTGCAAAAGGCAGGGGTGGGGGGCTTACACAGTGTACGATGTGTATCAACTAGAACACATGACAGCCAGATTACAAAATAAAGTCCCTGAATTAATGAACCATTGAAATACCTCGTTTGTTCATATATCTCAATTTATAGCAGACCAACCATCTTAGTGCCCAGATATCTGCTATGGCTGAGATACTCGGCTATTTGGTAGAACCAGGCCAGCCCTCTGTCCCCATTCTTGGGAACTTCTGGATTACATGGGTTGGGACACTGCATGATTACTTAGTCTTGATTGGGGGGGCGGCGTCCCGGGCTCCCTCACGCCTGTCCCTCACTCCTCCTTGATACAGAATTGCAGCATGGACTTAACTCATTGCAATATACTAGTGGATACTAGCATGATTGTTATAATCATTTACATAGAATTTGAGCACTGGTTATTCAATCTATTGTCTACCTTTACTCCACTGTGTAACTCTATAATAGAATATCATCTCTTTACATGCATAAGTGTCTACTGATTCCTATGTAACATACAGTTCAATGCATTTTATGTTGATTTTCTGTAGGCCTGCTCTGTGGCATTTAAGTTAAAATCTGAAATAAAAACAGTTTAAAAGAAAAAGGACTGAGTCCCAAGCAGTTCAATTCAGACAAAAGCTGAAGCATGGGTGGCGGAAAGGCCTGCAGTAGGTACAGATTAAGACAGGAGGCCAGGCCCTAAAGGACTAATCGAAAGCCTGCCCTGCGCCTAGAGGCAATGTCCAGACTATAGTGTTTGGTAAAGGTGTGGACAGAGCTCCAAGTGGCTGCCGCAAAAATGTCCACGGCAGAAACATTCCTGAAACAAGCAGTAGATGCAGCCATGCCTCTGGTTGAATGCCCCTTGACTTCCCCTGGAAGTGGCTTATTATACATCTGATAAAACAAAATGCAGTTTGCTAACCATCTGGATAAACATTGTTTGGAAACTGCCGCACCCTCTCTTTTGGGTTCACAAGAAACAAAAAGCTGATCCATTTTACGGGCTGACTTCATCTAGTTCGTATAATAACGTAAGGGTCTGTGCACATCGAGGGTGTGCATAATGGCCTCCCTTCATTAGAATGCTTGGGGTGATACACTGGCAAGTGGATAGTCTGATTCAAAGTGAATTCAGATACCACCTTAGGTAGAAACTTAGGATTTGTATGCAGAGCCACCCGGTCTCTGTGGAAAATCAAATAAGGCTCCTTACACATCAGGGCCTAAAGCTCGGAAATCCTATCAGCCAAAGTAATGGCAACTAAAAAGAGCACTTTCCGGGAGAGGTAGCACAGGTCGCAACTCGCAACCGGTTCAAGGGGAGACAAAGTGATTTTCTCAAGGATGAAGTTCAAATCCCATGGAGGAACAGGGTTCCTGAATGGGGGTTTCAGATGGAGAATTTCTTTCAAAAAGGTTTTGGAAACCTCCAACTGTGTCAAAGTCTTGCCATCCACCAGAGTGTGGTAGGCAGAAATTGCAGACAAGTGGACTTTCAGAAAAGAATAGCTAAGGCCAAGGTCAGAAAGATGCAAGAGGTATTCCATGACCTGTGGGACAAGGCAAGAGAAAGGGTCCCATCCCTTGTTAGTCGCCCAAATGGAGAACCTCTTCCATTTCATAGCACTTATGATTCTTGTGGATGACTTTTGGGCCTCCACAAGGACTTGGGTCACTCTGTGAGAGGCTCCAAAGCATGCAACAGCTATGTCAGCAGGTGCGACACATGAACGTGAAGGGACATGAGGCTGGATAGACCAGCTTGCCTTGGTCCTGAGTCAGCAGATTCTGGCAGAGGGGCAGGGGAACTGGAGGTTCCACTCTCAACTGCTGAAGCAGAGGAAACCATACTTGGCAAGGCCAATACGGGGCTATGAGGATCACGTGTGCTCCTTCTTGATGTAGTTTCAGAAGTACCTTCTGCAACAATGGAAAGGGAGGGAAGGTGTACAAGAACCTCCCTGTCCAGCAAAGAGACTGTGCATCTCGCCAGAAAACACCACACCCAGGAACGAGCGAGCAGAATCTGGGTAGTTCTGCATTGGATGGGGAGGTGAACAGATTGAGCTCTGGTCACCCCATCGATCAAAGATGTCTTCGACTACTAACTGCCTCAATTCCCACTCGTGCCTTTGCCTGAGTGCAGCTGATGGTGTCCGCCAGGACATTTTGAATGCCTGGGACATGCACTGCCATGAGCTGCAGGCTGTTCACCCAGTGCCACAAATGCATTACTTCCCTGCACAGTGGATAAGACCACATGCATCCCTGTTTGTTCAGGTGCCAGACCACTCACATGTTGTCCGTCTGTACCAGTAGGGACCCAGGGAGGAGAGTGCGAAATGACTGAAGGGCATATGGTACAGCCAGCATTTCCTGCACATTGATGTGCAGAGATAGCTCCTGCTGAGACCAGGATCCCTGTGTCCTCTGGTCACCTGAATGGGCCCCCCAGCCCTGACTGGAAGCATCTGTTGTCAGGGTCTGAGCCAGAGGAGTCCTGAAAAGGAACTCCTCTGGTGAGACTGGATAGATCCTGCCACCATAGGAGATCCTGACACATGGGGCTGGACACCAGAATCCTGTGATTCAGGTCATCTGATTTCTGGTCCCACTAGACCCAAACAGTCCACTGCATAATCCATATGTAGAGCCTGGCTAGGGGGACAGTGGGAATAGCCACTACCATCAGGCACAGAAGGCGTAAGACTGAGTGGGCTGAGGTCCTTTGGCTGGCTGCCACTTGGATAGCCTGCTGACGCAAGGCTTCCGCCCATTCCGAAGGGAGGAAGGCTTGACCCTGAGCAGTATCCAGCACCACCCCAATAAACTGGAGGGATTGCGAAGGAACAAGGTGAGATTTGGAGTAATTCACCATGATCCTCACTTGCCTGAATAGATTCATGGTAGTAGTCAGGAAGGACAACAGACTGTCCTTCAGTGGTGCTGACAGTAGCTAGTCATCGAGGTAAGGAAAGACATATATTCCCTAGTGATGTAGAGCCACTGCCATTACTGCTAGGCACTTGGTAAATACTCTGAGTGCCGAGGAGTGGCCAGGGGGGCGGGCGCTTTGAACTGAAAGTGTTCCCCCTGGAAGATAAAGCGTAGGAAGAAGCAGTGGGAGGGAACACTTGGGATATACAGATATGCACCCTGAATATCCAGAGCACAAAGCCAATGACTCTGGTGCAGAAGAGGCAGCAGACTCAGTAGGGTAAGCATGCAAAACTTCTTGTACTCTACGTTCAGGTTTGGCAAGCTGAGGTCCAGGATTGGATGGAGGTCCCCTGTCTTTTTGGGGAACAGGAAGAAGTGGGAGCAATATCCATTTCCTTCCTGGATCTGAGGAACAGGCTCTATAGCTGATTTTGTCAGAAGAGCCTAGATCTCTTGCCTTATGAAAGGAATGTGGCCTATTGGGTAGTGAGAGAGACCTGGAGGATTTCTTGGAGGCCTCTCTGTGTATTCGATGATGCGGCCTTGAGCGACGAGCTGCAGGACCCACGTGTCTGAAGTGATCGCCTCCCACCCAGCCAGGTGGTTAGTGAATCTGCCCCTTCTGGTTTCTCCAGAGCTGGTGGCAGAGGCTGGGGGCCCTGCCGCAAGTCAGGAAGTGGAGGGGCATGGGGGAGTGCCTCCCCGGCAGCCCTTTGGGACTTGGCTAGGGGTGGGTGACGCTCACCAACGGGGCCCGAAATTTGTTCTGATGTCAGGCTGGCTGTTGCCTATTCTGGCACCCTTGTTGGTGATGAATGGCCATTTTGGCTTGGTGTTAGAGCAATACATAGACTGGACAGAGTGCAGTGCCTTGCCACTGTCCTGGAGCTCAGTAATTATGTCCTTGATGTCTCCCGCGAAAAGGACTGGTCCCTGAAAGGGGCATCCTGCATGGTAAACTGGACATCTTGGACCAGTCCGAATACCCTCAGCAAGGAGTACTGGTGCATGCAGATAGCCATGGTGGTACTCTGGGTGGAGGCATCTATCTCATCATATGTCACCCCTGAGGGAATGACGGCAGGAGATTTCTGCAGTCCTGACAGTCTGGGAAAATTTGGCTTTAGCCTCGGAATTGGGCAAAGCCTTGAATTCCAATTTCAACTGTCCCAGGATAGATTTCTAGTATACAATCATGTGTGCCAGGTAATTCAAAGCTCTGAGGGCCAGAGTGGAGGAGTAATAAACCTAGTGTTCAAACTGGTCTATTTGCCATTACTCCTTGTCTGGAAGAGAGGTGCTTATGTGTTTTGCCTTAGCCATACGGTAATGGGCCACATTAATGGCCACCAAGTCCACTTTAGGGTGAGAGCTAAGGTGGTCTTTACCCTCGGGGGCTCGATACTGTCTATCAGCCATCATGGTGATTGTGGCCACTGACTAAGGTTGCTGCCACATCATGGAGGCCATGTCCTCATGTGGTTCTACCCATGGAGGAATGAGCAGAGGGGACAGCTTGGGCATATCCAGGTGTTCCATCAACCTCTTGTGTTGGGGATCCTGATCCTCCGTCTTTCATCCATTTGTCTCCTGAATCTTCGAAGGATCACAGTAAAGGAGGTCCTCCGGAGGGACTTGGGAGACTTTTGAGCTTTGAATCCACTAGAGACGGTGTCTGAAAACCTGAGGCGGAGGAGTCTGCAGTGTGTCTGAGTCCGACGACAGCTTCATCCAGAGACAGAACCCGTGGGGTGGTATCTCCTGCAGTGAGACTGCAAGGCCACTGCCAACACGGCTACTGCGGTAGGATGCGAGGTCTATCCCGAGGTAGAGGGAGAGACTCCACTGGAGAGGAGATCTCGGCATAAGGTACATATGGGCCGGTGTGAAAGCTGTGTCCGGTTGCCACTGGTTCAATTCTGAGATCAACTGCATCCTACTTTCGGACCATCAAGATTGCAATGCCTCCCTAAAATCCACCTGAGGCTGAGGTGGTGAAAGGGGCAGAGGAGGAGGAGGCTGATATGGGCAGGTATCCTGCAATGGTAAACCCTGGCATTGTATAGCCTGGCATCGGATAATGGTGGACTGGCACTCCATAGGGCAAAAAGCCCAACATCGGATACCCCGGCATGGAGTGCCCTGGCGTATGATACCCTGGCAGCAGGTACCCTGGCAAGGGTAGTAAGGCACAGGGTAGCCTGGCATTGGGAGGCCCAGTGAAGGGCCAGATGGAAGAGCCAAAGGTCTTATCGGGGTCCTTGATGGCAGGTAGCTGGGGGTAGGCCCTGGAAGGGGGCCTAAGGGACCTGATGGGGGCCCTGATGGAGGGTTAGAAGGGCCTGATTACATCAGGTCCAATGCCGGAATGTTCAGAGGAGGTTCTGGCATCAGCATCAAGAGGGCCAAGGGTTCCACTGGAGCCTGGGGTGGGGGGGGCTGGCCCAGACGGGGGAGCCTGCGGTGCAGGGGACACTGGCTCCTGAGGGAGGTCCGGTGTCAGGCATTCCAGTTCCAGCACCAGGGATGTGGTGGGTGGACGCTTCTCCAACTCTGGCTCTGAGGGTGCAGGAGAGTCAGGAGACACCACCAGGGGATGTGGCGAAGGAGGATCTCAAGAGGAAGAATCCTCTGGGGAGGGCTGCGGCCAGAGCAGCAGCATGTGCTGATCCAGAGGATCAGTGCCAAGCCTGTTATTGGGGCCCAATGGAAGTGCAGTGGCTGGGTGGATGCCAGAGAAGCTGGTGTGCGACTTATCAGCCGGGCCAGGCATTCATCAGAGAGGCTGATGACCGACTTAGCGGCCATGCCACAGACTTAGGCCCTGGGCTTTTGAGGGGCCTAAGGGTGGTGAAACTCTCCAATGGATCGGAGGCACCCACCTGAACTGTAACCAGCTCAGGCAGGGGGACCAAGGGCTGCTCCCACAAGAAGGGGCAGGCTTGGTCGGAGAAGCGGTACCTGTGGCAGTGGGAGCCATTTGTCACTCGTGGCCCCCGAAGGAGGCCACGGGCTGGAAGGAGGCTGATTGCAGTCCCAGTGCTTCTCCTTGTCCTCCTTCTTCTTCTTCTTATGGGAATCTGAAGAACCCCCAGAGAGGAGGACGATCCCCACAGCTTCTGCAGCTCCTTCTCCATGGAAGCCATCCTTAGTTTAAGAATGTGGGCTTCCAGGGCCTGTTGGCAGTGTTTCCGTGTAGCCTGGTTGACATTCTGGCAGGCCTCACAGTTCTTGGTCTTGTGCTCTGGTCCCAGCCAGAAGAGGCAGAGGGAATTTCTGTCCTTATGAGGGAGCTGAGTGCCGTAGGAATCGCACTTGTTCTTATGTGACTTGGAAGGCATCAGAGAAGACATGCATGAAAAAAGTAATACTTTTCAACAATTTACAGAAAGAAATAGAAGTGATGAAATACTCTTCTGAAAATGGTCAACTGAAGCAGCATTCTCTGCAAGGTCTGACATGCGCAAGTCGATGGCGGGAAAGAACTGGAGGGTGGGTGTGGGGACCGCCCACTATATAGTGTCATGTTGACGTCCATCACATGACGTCGGGTGGGTGGTCCCCTGTCAGACACTGCTAGCTAAAGTTTTCCATGTGGTTCTAGTGCCTGACAGCTCTAGTCCTAATGATTATTACCTACTGCAAGAGCCGTCTCACAGTAAGAGTTTGAGTTTTACACTCCATCCCATGTTTTATTTTATACAATTGCTGGGGGTTGTTTTTTTACCACAGCAATTATATATAATAAACAGACATCGCTACAGAGCCACGGACCGGTCAGGTTTCAGCTTGGTCTGTAGCTGCTCTTGAAAGAAATTTTTTTTTTTAAAGCAGTGCAATATAAAAGTTACAGTAGCATTATTTTAGCCCAGTAATTTTTTTTTAATGAATTTACCACCGACTCTGGGTAGCGGTGAACTGACCAGCGCTGAGGAATGGTGACCGGGCAGAGAAGGGGAAGAGCAATGGTTGGCACAAGCACAGAAGGTAAACCCGGCACATGTCTGCCATTATAAACACTGCCTTATAATGGCAAATTACAAACCAGGTTTCCCTTAGGGAAAAAATGATCACCAGTTATTATTAACACTTTAAATGTGTATATAAAATGCTATCTATTTAAGCAAACATTTCCTTATGCTATTACTACTCTGTTTGGGAAATGTTGAACTAAACCCTGGTCCTCCTTCATTGAATATAACACCTTCTGACTTTGCTACATCAAATGGGTTCAAATTTATGTCATCAATATTCGCAACATGATAAACTGGATATATAAAAAACTTGGGTTGCTCATTCATATCCGGATGTGCTTCTGTTAACTGAAACTTGGCTTAGCACAACCACTGATACTAATGTGCTCTCTGTCCAAAAGTGCACTGTATACAGACAGGACCGAATAACACGTGGTGGAGGAATAGTTCTCTGTGTAAAAAAACAAGCTTACTTCTTCCCTAGTTGCCACCCTATCTAAGCCATCTGAAATCGAGTTTATTACAATTTTTACAACTCATTCAAAAGCTGAATTGATTAATGTAATGGGTGTTTACTCACCTGGTAAAGGTGATTGTGTTGGTTGGCATCCATGGCACTCCAGACTACCTCATGGGTTATAGCCCACCTGATAGGCTAGTGATGCACTGACCCAGATCAAATTTCTAGCATAGCCAGGTCCCAGAAACCCCTGCTCTCCAGTTTGAATCTTCCACAGCTGAAATTAAGGTCGGTTAGTACAAGAGAAAGAAATACAATCTAGGCACAGGTAACTATAACAACACGAGAGAGATGGATGGAGTCAAAGAAGAATGCAGACCACGACGTAGTATCAAAGGCCCGTGGGCCGGTTTTTATTCCTTCCTATTATTTACAGTCTAAGCTCGGTCCCGGAGGTCCGACTGGAAGAATAACTTTGATTGAAGTATTAGTTGTTCGTCCCTGTAGGGCCTGACATGGGTGAGATCCCCTTGTTCCAGTTCCGATCACTCTGGGCACTCTGGAGGGAGGGCCTTGGAGTGCCATGGATGCCAACCAACACAATCACCTTTACCAGGTGAGTAAACACCCATTGTGATTGGTTGGCATCTATGGCACTCCAGACATTACTCATGGGTAGATAAGAAGAGTGAAGTCCCCAAGGAGGGAAAGCAGAGTGAGCTGAGAGTGAGTGGTAGAGGAAGCTGCCGTCAGGACCTGAGTGGCGAAAGTGGGCCAATGGCCTGCAGCTGTTCTAGCCTGTAGTGCCTGGCGAAGGTGTGGAGGGAGCTCACGTGGCTGCCCTGCAAATGTCCTCGGAGGATCGCTAGCTCTTTCCACCCAGGAGGTGGCGATCGCTCTGGTGGAGTGAGCCTTGATCCCTTGGGGGGGGTGTCATCTGGTTAGCCATGTAGGCGTTCTGGATGACTCTCCTCAACCACCCAGCAATGGTGGTCTTGGAGGCGGATCTTCCTTGTCTCTGTCCCTTCGAGATGACGAATAGTCTCTCTGTCTTGTGGATGGGACGTGTTCTGGCCAAGTACACAGAGAGGGCGGATCCAACGTCAAGATAGTGTGGGACCGCGCTGGAGCCCTGCTGAGACCCTTCCGGGAAGGTGGGGAGTTCGATGGGTTGTTCTCTGTGAAAGCCAGTGGATACCTTTGGCTGAAAGGCTGGCACCGTTCTCAGGCGGACCCCTAACGGGGAGAACACCGTATAAGGTTCCACGCAGGATAGGGCCCCAAGTTCCCCGATCCTCCTAGCCGAACAGATTGCCACTAAGAAGCACGTCTTGAGGCCGATCCAGAACAGATCCACCTGGAGGAGGGGTTCGTAAGGGGCGGATTTGAGGACTCTAGGACTAGGCGGTAGGTCCCATGGGGCGACGGTGGGTGAGTCCTCGGTGGAGGATCTCCACTGCCCTTAGAAAATGGGTGGCATCGGGGTGGGCTCCAGGTGTATCCCGATGAGACCCATGCCGCCCCTATGGCTGCTAATTTCACCCTGAGGGAGGACAGTGCTAATCCCTTGTCTACTCCCTGTTGGAGGAACAGTAGGATGTTGGCCATGTCGGTCTGCTCAGGAACTCTGCCCCGCTCCCGGCACCACCGGGAGAATATGGACCATTGTCTCCCATACGTGGAAGTGGTGGAAGACCGTCTGGATTGGAGTAGGGTGTTGACGACAGAATCATGGTACCCCGCCGCCCTTAGTCTCCTCCTTTCAGGAGCCAGGCCGTGAGCTTGAGGGTTCGCGGGGTCGGGTGGAGCACTGGCCCCTGTGAGAGCATGTCTGGCTGGTATGGTATCCTGAAGCTGGCGAGTGACATCTCTCGGACCGCTGTGAACCACTACCTGCGTGGCCAGTAGGGGGCCACCAGGATAATCGTGTGTTGTGATTCCTGTATCTTGGTCAGGACCTGAGGGATCAGGGGAGTGGGGGAAGATGTTCGTGGTTCCGTCTCAAGGTTGCGATGGGCGTCTGCTCCTGTGACAAGTTGTCCCTGAACCATGAATAGTAATCTGTGACCTGAGCATTCTCCGTGTTGCCATGAGGTCTATGGTCACGGTTCCCAAGTCACTTGGATCATCTGGAACAGGTCTGGATGTAACGCCATTCCCGGGTGTACCTGTTGCCTGCTGAGCCAATCCAGCAGACGTTCAGCCTTCCTGCTAGGTGCACGCGTTAGGTGTCTGAGGTTGGCTTGGGCCCAGTTGAGGACTGCCGTTGTCTCCCTCAGCATAGTTCTGCTCCTGGTCCCGCCTTGCTTCGCTATGTAGGCCACCGTGACCCGATTGTCGGATCGGATTAGGACTGATTGCCCCTGCACCAGATGTTTGAATGCTTTTAGGGCATGAGACACAGTTCTCATCTCCAGTATGTTGATAGAGAGCTGTGACTCTGCAGGTGACCACAGGCCCTGTGCTGTTGTGTCTCCTAGGCAGGCTCCCCAGCCAGAGAGGCTCGCGTCTGTTTCTATGGCGATCAAGTGAGGTGCTTCTAGGGGGACCCCCTTGGACAAGTTCTTCTCCACCGTCCACCAAGCCAGGGAGAGTCTCACCACCTTGGGTAGTGGTACCACCATCCGGAGGTTGAGTTCGCTTGGTGCCCCTCGAGTCAGCGCGTAAGCTTGGAGTGGGTGCATGCGCCACCTGGCCCAGGGCACAAGGTCTATGCATGAGGCAATGCAGCCCAGTAACTGAGCTATCTTTCCCATCGTCATGCTGTGTCGGGCCTTCATTTGATGGGCTAGGTCCCTCAGGTTGTGAATTCTCGAGGTGGATGGTTTTGCCCACCCCTGGGCTGAGTTGATGAGTGCTCCCAGATGCTCGATCTGCTGGGTGGGGGTGAGGTGGCTCTTCTCTTGGTTTACCACCAAGCCGTGGTCCTTGAGTGCCTGTAGGGCGGATTCTGTTTGTATCTGTGCCTGACGTTCGGACCGGGCCCGTATGAGCCAGTCGTCCAGGTACGGGATGATGTCCAGCCCCCGTTCCCTGAGTCTTGCCACCAAGGTTATGGAAACCTTGGTGAAGACTCTTGGAGCTGAGGAGAGGCCGAACGGTAAGGCCTGGTACTGGAGGTGGTGGCCTAGGATGTGGAAGTATAAGAATTGTCTGTGCTTCCGAATGATGGGAATGTGGAGGTAGGCGTCCTTGAGGTCTATGGACGTCAGGAAGTCGCCTCCCTGAACGCATCGGAGGTGGACGGATGGTTTCATCTTGAAGCGGTGGGAGACCACGTGTGCGGTTTAGGTGTTTGAGGTCCAGGATAGCCGGAGCTCTCCGATTTTGGGTACTAGGAAGAAGATTGAGTACACCCCTTGATTCTGTTCTGGCACCAGTACGGGTTGGATGGCCTTGTTCTGAACCAGGTCTAACAGGATCTGTTGGACCTGGTGTGGGGATGCCCTTCTCCTGGTTATGGGAGAGGAGACGAACCAGTGGGGAATGTGGGTGTGGGATAACTCTATAGAGTAACCCTTGGTTACCAAGTCTTGGACCCACCTGTCCGCTGTTGTGCGTAGCCAACGGTGGGCGAATAGGGTTAGCCTTTCTCCCACAGGCGGGTAGGGGTCCCAGTCTTGGGGTGTCAGGGTGGGGTAGTCACTGTTGCTTACCCCTGTAGCCTCTGCCTCGACCTCCAGGTCTCTGACCTCGGTATCTGGAGGAGGAGGACTGATAGTTCTGAGGGTAGGGGCTGCGGAAGCCAGGGCAGGTGCCTCTGCCCGAAGAATTAGCCAGATTGCTGTGCGTCTCTCGTGGTTGAAGCGAGTCTATGCCCCCGGATCTTCGCCTCGATGAGGAGGTAGGAGACTCTAGATCTATTCTTGAGGAGATCTGCCCTCCTCCTTCTGTTTTAAGTAATCTTGTAGCCCTTCCCAAAAACATGTTTTCCCTTCAGAGGTAAGTTCTGGAGCAGATTTTTTGACTCATTGTCCGCATCCCATAATTTGAGCCACAGTGCCCTACAGACACGGTTGGTGATGGCGGTCGCCCTGGCATGAAGCGCAGGGTGTCCACTGCCATGTCGGCCAGGTATTTAGCTGCGTCAAGGTACAATCCAAAGTTCTGCCTCCTGGATTTTGGAGTGGCTTGCTCCTCAGTTCTTGAGCCAGCGGATCTGCGCATGGGCTGTGTAGATGGCTGTGGTGGTTGCCTTGGCAGCGATGCCCTCAATTTCGAAGGCCTTCTTAAGCATGTCCTCGACTTTTTTGTCTGTGGGGTCTCTGAGCGCTATCGTACCGCATGGTAACACAGTCTTTTTGCTAAGGGCCGCCACCTGGGGGTCAATGGTGGGTGCCCTGCATCAGGCATCCGATTTCTCCCCCTGGACCGGATACATCCTGTCTAGATTCTTACGGTTTAACATTCTGCCTGGTTCGGGGGATTGCTACTCCTTACTGAAGATCTCTTCTATGGCGGGACACACTGGGAAGGTCTAGGTGGTTGACTGTTTCAGTTGGATCAGGGGGTCGAGCTTTGACTCTGGCCTGCTTTCCTCGGGGTCGAAGCCCATGGTGGCCTTGATAATCTTCATGAGCCCTGGGATCGTGTCGAAGGAGCATAACTTCGATGTCAGGGAGGGCGTCGTTTGGAGATCCATGTCCTCCTCGTCCGAATCCGTCTCGTTCTCCTCCCCCGTGTTGTCCTTCTCCCCGTCCTCATGTGTGTCGAGAGGGACATCTGGTGTATCCTCCGGTATCGGGGGTTCCTCTGGTTGCCCTCCTGCCTTGTCCGGTTCGGGGTTGGGTGGCTTTGCCCTGTGTTGGGTGAGGGATTCCAGCTTTTCCATGATCTTGAGCATGAAGTTCTGTTGGCTCTCCATCATGGCGACAGCGGCCTGTTGATTTTGAATTAGGAGGGGCTGGGTCCATCCACGTGGGTTGCTGGTGCCGGGTTGCTGGGACCCATGGGTGGAGTTGCTCCAGGAGGAATCATCATCGTCCAGTAGGCAGGCCACGCAGAGGGGACCGGAGTTTGGGGCAGGAGGGTGGCGCTGCATGAGGAGCATTTCTTTGCTTTCACCATCTGGGGAAGAGAGAAGGCATACCTTAGAACAGAACTGTGCGCCTCAGGGCGGACCTTTCTTACCCCGAGCCCAGAGGTGGGCTTTCTTTCCTGAGTCGAGGTAGAAAGCAGGTGTGGGGGTGCTGTGTGAGGGCCCCACAACGACTGGGGTGGGAGGATGTGTACCAAGGTCTGGGCCATGGCTCGCTATGGGAGGGAGCCATGGGGGCTGGTGGGGCGGTTATCTGCACGGGTCGCTGTGGGAGGAACCCGAGCGTAGAGAAGGGGCGAGGAGGGAGTCGCCGAAGGGTCGCTGTGGGAGGGACCCAGTGGGCGGGGTGTGGCCAGCCAGCGAGACCTGCTGTCCAGAGGAACTCCCCTCAAGGGAAGGAAAACCCTTTGAAGAGGCATACTAATGTTGCAGATGTAAGCTGGGAGCACAGGGGTTAAGTGATCTGCTTAGAAAAACGTAATGGCGGAGGCAGGATTCAAACCACGACTGCTGGGCAATTTTTTTTTTTTTTTTTTATAGTAATGAAGTGCTCTAACCATTAGGCCACACTGGCTGCACTGACACAGGTATGCAGGTGGGGCTGTGGGATCCAAGCCCATCTCGATTTGCAGTTCAGAGTCTTAAACCACTGTACCTTGTTGTTGCAGAGGGCCTAGTTAGTATCTTCCTCCGCAAGAGAGTCTCTCTCTCTCTGTCTCTCCTGCTGCAACCCCCGCTGCAACCCCCGCCTGGCCAGATCGCGAGGCGGTGATACGCGCCTCTAGCGAGGCCGTTCTGGTTGTCTGGAGGAGGAGGAGGAGTCGCGAGACATCCTTTCATGTACAGGCCCAAACGGGCCTAGGAGCGCCAACAGCATGGAGAGGACGCTCAAGAGCGTGTTTTAGCACCACGTGGTACCGGGAGGGGTGCTCTGCCACATGGCCAGGCCAGAATTTGCCTTGTAGGCGAGCTCGGTAGGAAGGAGAGGAGGAGGGCTGAGGCCTCTGAAGGCCACGCGGTCGGGTTAGGCCGCGGAGCGGCCTACGAATGCACGAGCAGGCCGCCCCTGGCACGCTGGGCCTAACGCAAGGCCACAGGCCAGAAAGACACACTCTCTCTCTCTCTCTCTCTCTCTCAGGAAAACTCCATGAAACGGAGCTGCAGGAGCGGGCAGCCACACAACGCGGTGTAGGGGGACAGACCCAGGGCTCCAGAAGCGGCATGGGGCTGAACAACATTGAGCTAGCTGCCCAAACCAGTACAACAATTTGAAACCTCAAGCTTTTCAGGTACAGTAAACTAGGTACATTATTCTGCATAGAGAGGGTCTAACATCAACTTCAAGCTTTTCAGATACTGTAAACTGAGTACATTATTCTGCATAGCGAGGTGGGTGAATCCTTCTAAGATCTAGGCAGAGCCCAGGATGGTTGAAAACATTGCAGAGCTATATGTCTTTCTTTTTTTTTTTTTTTTTTCATCGCAATAGATACTGTGCAGTTAAATTGGCTTGAGCCAGAAGAGTTCTTTATGATTTTGGTTCATGGTCTTACCTTGTAGGAGCAGACAGGGATTCCTGGTGTGCTTCTTGCCTGATCAGATGCACGATTCAAACTGGAGAGCAGGGGTTTCTGGGACCTGGCTATGCTAGAAATTTGATCTGGGTCAGTGCATCACTAGCCTATCAGGTGGGCTATAACCCATGAGGTAATGTCTGGAGTGCCATGGATGCCAACTAATCACAATTGACTGTTACAGACCCTTAATGGGGATCTGATATTCTACAGTATCTGTTCAAATCTGCTAATGATAATAACAATGAAACAATTATCATGAGGACCTAAACTTTGACTGGCTGACTTCAGAATCAACTGTCCTAAAAAGATTCTGTGATGAATTCGGTTATACACAACTCATCTCCAAACCTAACGAATAAAATCTTTTAAATTCACCATCATAGACATTATACTTACAAACAGACCCCAGAAGATTATATTGTCATCTGTATTTGATAATGTCTTTAATTATCATAATGTTGTGGTCTGCTCCAGAGGGTAAAAGTTTCATAGCAAGCCTTTCTTCATTCACAAACATTCCTTTACATATTTCATTGTACAAGTTTGGGCTGGCAGTATAGCCTAAAGGTTAGAGGAACGAGGTGTGAACGAGCTTGATACATCCAGCAGACCAGACCTGAGTTTGATTCTTACAACCTCCACTTGCATACTGTGTGACTCTGAGCAAGTCACTTAACCACCCAGTGCTCCCAGGTTGCCCCTGAAAACAAGTACTTGTGCCTAGTGGGCCTTACCCAGTTAACAAAAGACTAAAACAAAAAGAATATCTCTACCGACTGGCTAATATCAATTGGCAAGACTTCTATTTAATAATAATTTTATTTTTAAAGCGCCTTTCAATATATCAAGGTACTGAACATATCAAAACCACAACATACAGTACCAATTAATAAAACATATAAATAAAATGATTTCATAACAACATCACATATTAAAATCAAGCAATAAAATATCCCATAAAATCAGAACACAGTATTCAAATTACGTTAATCCTCCAAGAAGGCCATTTGCCACAGGTAGGTTTTTAAATTTTTCTTGAATAGCTCCACGGAGGTGCACTCCCTTAACCGGCGTGGTAGAGAATTCCAAAGAGTGGGTGCAGCATAAGAAAATGCTCTACTGCCGGAAGATTTTAAACCCACTCTTGGAGTCTCTAACAACCCCTCATCGGCCGAGTGGAGTGATAGGCTGGGGCAGTAAGGCACCAGAAGTTCTTTCAGATAGGTCGGACCCTGATCGTGAAGGGCTTTGAAAGTCAGTAAAATGACTTTAAAGGTGATCCGCCACTGTATAGGAAGCCAGTGCAGTTCGCGCAGTACCGGGTTAATATGAGTGGATCTCCTTGTCCCAGTCAAAACCCAGGCTGCAGCATTCTGCACCAGCTGTAGGTGACAGATTTCAATCCAGAAAGCCCAAAGTAAAGGGCGTTGCAGTAGTCCAAGCGAGGACACAAAGGCGTGACCAACGCTAGCAAAGAGTCAGACGGAACAAGGTGGCGCACCCTGGCAATATTCCTAAGATGGTAAAAGGAAGTCCTGACAACGGCCGACACTTGAAATTGAAGGGTCAGCCTGTCGTCTAGGACAATCCCAAGGTTGCGCACCCGTTCAGAGGTCGGAAGTGATACGCCGCCAAGAAAAATTCCAGAGGGCGTGCCATCATGCGACCTCTATCTGACCACCCAGGTTCACCACCAAAACCTCTGTCTTCTCTGAGTTCAACTTTAACCAACTAGAATCCATCCAACCTTGGATGTCTTCCAGACAGTTATTACACCAAGAGAGCTCCATATTGGAGCTGGTCAGGTGCAAAAGACAAGTATAGCTGGGTATCATCTGCATAGCAGTGAAACCTCAGCCTTTACCATCTCATAATGTCTCCGAGGGCAGCATATACACTGTGAATAACATGGGTGACAGCACTGAACCCTGAGGCACCTCAAGACAACAAAGAATTTGGGCCGGAGGAATAAACCCCGACACAGCTCTTTGTGATCTCCCAGTGAGGAATGAAGTGAACCATTTTAAAACAGTTCCCGACATTCCACAAATTGACCTCAGGCGTGCTAACAACACCAAGTGATCCACAGTGTCAAAAGCTGATGAGAGAGCAAGGGAACTAGAATGGAGCTCTCTTCTGATCCCTCACCCTCAGAAGATCATTAAGCTCCCGAACCAGCGCAGTCTCGGTGCTGTGTCTTTTATGAAAACCAGATTGGAAGGATTTGTAGACATTATGGATGGTTAAAAGGTCTTCCAATTGGGCTGCCACTACCTTCTCAATAACCTTCCTAATAAAGGGAAGGTTAGAGATAGGTCTGTAGTTTGAGAAACAGTCTGGGTCCAAAGTGGCTTTCTTCAAGAGGGGTGTCACCACCGCCTCTTTCAGAGAGTTAGGAAACTCACCTGACTCTAAGGAGCACCAGACTATTTGCACCAGGACTGGACCGATGATCTCAGAACAGCCCAAAATTAGGGGAGTCGGTCCAGGGTCCAAACCACAGCTTGTGGGCCGCACATTATGGATGATCCTCATAATATCTACGAACTCAGGTCGGCAAAAGGAACTCCAAGAGAACTGAGGTATTGTGAACTCACACTGTTCCACAACATCACCCTTAGAGATTGCCGGATGCAAGTCCACCCTGATGTCTGCCACCTTAGTTGCAAAGAAACGAGCGAGCTCCTCGCACTCTAATTGCAAAAAAGCTTTTCAGACTTGCAGACAGGCTGGGTTGCACAGTCTGTCTACAGTCCGAAACAACTGAGCCAGTCGATTCTGTGCAACTGCAATCTCCCTGGACAGGAATTCTACCTTCATATGGGTGATTGCAGATTGATAGATGGAATAATGTTCCATCAATCTAAGGCAGTCTGCATCAAGGCAGACTTGCGCCAACAATGCTCTAACCTTCGCCCCTGTCTCTGCAACTCCCCAGTGTCCCATCAAACCAAGGGGACCTGGGGTGAAGGGATAGGGGCTTCATGTAACAGGAGCAGTAAGATCCAGGGCCACCGTAACGGCCATATTATAGGCCGACACCAGTGCCTCTGGATTACTGCTAGCCAACACGGGGGATGGTAGGTCAAGGACTGCCACAAGGCCCTGGGAAGTAATATTCCGTAATGGGCGGTACCTGACCATCTCCACAGGGGAAGGCCTTCTCAGGGGGGTGCAAAAATTGAGCCTCACAGTGTAGTGGTCAAACCAGGAGACTGGTTCCACCCCCATGTCGGATGAATCAATCCCTAAGAGGAAGACTAAGTCCAGAGAGTGTCCAGATTTATGTGTAGCAGTGGAAACTACCTGTGTAAGGCCCAAAGAAGACATAAATTGGAGGAAGTGATTACCAAATTGTGAGAGTTCATCGTGGACCCAGGCGTTAAAGTCACCTAGAACCATCAATATGGGTGACTCAAACGACATATCGACAAGGAAGTCTGCTACTTCCTGTAAGAAGCATTTCCCATCTCCTGGTGGACAGTAGATGAGAATTATTCGAATGCCTACACCCGCTACAACTGTGCACTCAAAGGATTCAGCCTCACCTACTACTACATTCGTGAGGCCCAATTCAGTCTTAAAACAGACCCCCCTCCTCAGGTCCAATCTCAGGCGGTGTATCACCCGAGCACCGGCTGGAGTCATGGCCTCCAATATGGGGCCTGAGTTTTCATCCAGCCAGGTCTCGGTGATGCAAGCCAGGTCTGTCGAACTAACAAGATTGGCAATAATGGCGGTCTTATTCCTAACAGACCTGGCATTGCATAACACCACCCGAGTTGGACAAACCTCGGAGGCTGTCTGGCCTATCTGCCCACCAAATTCAGTACTGCCCTTGGGTATGGGCACCAGACATGGGAAACCCCGGTCTGGATTCCATTTCGCCCCAGGGCGCATTCTGGACTTAGTAACCTCGATACGGTGGCCCCGCTCTTTCATCCTCTCCTGTTTGCACACCCCCGCCTTCCTCACTCTCCCACGAACAATCCCCAGTGCTCTACAGCGCTGGTAAGTCTCAAATTATAGGGTAGGACTATAAAAAGGGTGGAGGGTGCGAAGAGAGGAGGATGAGTAGCGCACTGCCATGGAGCCTGAAGGTCAGCACATGTCACTGCTAAACTAAAACAATATACTCCAAATACAATCAAATCTAAACTAATCTAAAAGCCCATACAAAATAAAACACAAATAAAATAAAAAGAAGAAAATAAAATAATAAACAAAATAAACAAATATAAACAAATATAATGTAAGGGTACTCCACCACCCTACAATGAAAATTACCCCCTTAGCTCTCTCACAGTCAAGTAGAGAGAAGGGAAAATATCTTAACACTCTCACTGCAAGATAAACAAAACAAATCAAACAAAAACAAAATAACTAAACAAAAACCTCAAAATATAATGCAAATTAAATAAGTTTAGACACCCTGGTCCTCTCACTACAAGGAAAAGAAATCGTCCTACAAAAAAAAAGTCATAGAATAGGTTCACATCATTAAAATCCAGACATGCTTAGATCCAAACGATCACAATAGGACAAGCAGCACAAGTCTAAAGCTGCCAAACTTTATAAGCCCCCAACAAAGAACACAGGAGATAGTAATACTAGTCTCAGGCCCCACATGGCAAAAGTCCAAATAATCCTGAAAATCAAAAAATTAGATGTTCAGTACATTTTCTTCATATTCCTGGTATTCCAATCCAGCCACTGCAGATTCTCACTGTTTGGAGTTTATCCAGCAAAAATTAGGGAGGAGGTAAATGCTCCTAACCCAGCGAACCCTAGGAAGGTATGTTTATGCGACCAATCTACCCTACTTGGGGTGCCAGAAGAAGCCCAGCCTCTGCTAGACAACTCCCGCACCACCAGGAGGCCCGAGAACACCAACCCACCGGCAGGTGGCATATGAAATCTTCACCCAACAAGTATTAAATGTCATAAACCAGATTGCCCCTTGTGTAAATGCAGAACGAGGAACCTAAGCTCCTGTGGTTTACCAGCTAGATCAAACAAGCCTTGAGAGACAGAGATTTGTACTGGGCTAAAGCAAAGAGTCTTGATTCACAAGGTCAGTTAATGCCAAGGCAGCTTGCATCAATCGCTGATCGTCAGGGACCGGGAACCTGATTCTCTCTTGGGTAGGGTCCTGGCAGCAAAGTCCTGTGGCTTGTACAACTGTGGCCCAGACTAAACAGACAGCACATCTGAAGATGTGCTGCAAGCTGCAGGGTGGCTGCACCAATAGAATCATGGACAGCAGTCTCTGGTGTCTAGCCCCCAGCCCTGTTCATCTTTTAAATAAAGTTAATTCATGTCCCTGGTAGCTAGCAGGCCCCTCCCAACCCGATCTCCTTTCAAATAAAAGTAATTAATGTCCCTGGTGGCTAGTGTGTCCCCCAGCCCCAATCCCTTGTAATAAACACATCAAGTCCCTGGTGGTCTAGTAGACCCTCCATATCTTGGATGTCCCCAAAATAATGAATAACTTTCCTGATGATCTAGCAGACCCCTCCCTATCCCCGATCTCTCCATAAATAATTAAATAATGTGCCCTGTTGGCCTAGTGGACCCCCCACCCGGTAGGCAGTGTCCCATCACCCCACTCTCCCCATCCCATCCTCCAGCCAGCGACTGGCACAGCCCTCCACTCCTCACTACTGCCAGCCACTGACTGAACTGTCGAGCAGCGAGCACGTACTGTATACAGTACACACTTGATCCTTGGCGGCTCAGTTGGTGCGTGGCCATAGTGGGAAGTGGAGGGCTGTGCCAGTCACTGTCTAGAGGATGGGACGGGGCATGGAGTGGTGGGGCATCACTGCCAGGGCTAGTCCACTAGACCACCAGGGACATGATTTCTTTATTACAAGGATCGGGTTGGGGGGTACAGCTAGCCACCAGGGACCTTAATTAATCTATGGCACTGGGTCATAATGTCATAAGACATTATGCCACATGCAGGACAGCAGGAGTGGCAGATTCAGTCCTTACCCTGGCTCAGCAGCCTTTACTCTGACAGCTCCACCATGAGCTTTAAGAGCCTGCTGCATTATTCAAGCAACCCGCCACCAGCAGATTCCCATCCTATATGGTAACTAACTCCAGGACAGTAATGGGTCTAACAGAGGGACTGGGGACAGTACTGGGTTGGTGTCCATGTGTGGTAGTGGAGAGAGGTTTAGGGGATAATACCATGAACAGAGGGGACAGCTAAATCCTGGGAAAGAGAAATGTACATTGGGCTGAAGTGAAGGAGGTGGGAGGATGGAACGGGTTCATTCCCTTTGTCCCTTTACTGACCAACTAACTGGGGCACTTTTGGGAGCTTTACTGTGGAGAAAGATAGAGCTGTCACTCTGCCCTCTTCCTTCTCCTTTGAACCAGTTGTGAGGTAGAGAACAGTCACATTTTTTGTCAAGAATAATCCTTCCGGAATTCCATTAACGGGCACGTTCAAATAATAATAATAATAATATTGTGCTAATAATATGCTTACAAATGTATTGTGAGTACGATCACAAATTCTCAATTAACAGTGGTGCCCCGCCAGCTCCATGGCACTGGGTGAAGGGGTTCACCTGGCACGCTGGTAACCCGGATTTGCTCCTGAATCTGGGACAACAGGAGCGGAGGCCAGCAGGGAGGGTTCCAGAGCATCCCTTGGATGCTCTTCTCCTCGGGGGGAGGGCCAAGAATGCACCACCCTTTGTTGGCTTCTGGTGGTTGGTATCAGCATCACACTTCTACGGTGTGGGTGACCACATACCGCATGCGTGATCACGCCAGGATACCATGTGTGCTTTAGGGCGTGGATCACCAGAACATGGAAAACTGCTATCCAGCCACCCAGATAATGGCAGACCGCCTCCCGCACCACAAAGCCCAAGATTGCAGTACCCACGCCAACCCCCAGCAAAGATGGAACAAAGGTGCCAGCGGGCACTGGCAAAGTCTCCCTCCTGGTCCCTCCAGGGAGGCCCCGCAAAAGGATATGCCAGGACAGTTGGGAAGCTGCAGAAGAGGGACAGCAATCAGTGGTCGGAGGAAGCACTGCAGTGGGGTTTGGCCACCCAAAGGAGGGTGGCTGGGCTGGAGAAGGGGGCATAAACAGATAAGACAAAAGAAAACAACACAGTGGTGACCCTGTAACTGTCTCCCTACCTGACCCTCCTCTCAGTAACCCCCAAACATAACACTGGGGGTGTCAACCCCTAGTGTCACCACCTTGTCTGTTGCTGCCACCCTGTAACTGTCCCCCCAGCTGACCCTCCTCTCAGCACCCACCACCCTACACCACCCCCACAAATATAACACTAACACTGGGATACCCAATCCCCAATGTCACCACCTCATCTGTTGCTGCTGCCCTGTAACTGTCCTCCCAACCCAGCCTTCCCACTCAGCACCCACCACCCACCCTCAGAACATAACACTGACACTGGGGGTGCCCAATCCCCCAGTGTCACTGTCACCATCTGAAATAAACAAAAGCAACCTTCATCATTTTTTTTTAACCCTGTAGAAAAGAAAACCATCCATCAATGTCTGTGACACTGTTAGTCCCTCCACCTGACCCTAGCACTCAGCAACCCCCCAGTCCAAGCCCTTACTTACCCACTGGGGGTCCAATGCTGTAATTCTCTGTGAACCACAAACATGTCTTCACTCTTCAAAGCCAGACTGCGAACTGAGGAATTCAGGTATGCGGTTCAATGTATTTCAATGAAATGTTGAACTTAGTGGCATAACTTGGCCATTTTTGAATATTTTTTGCCCCAAATATTCAACATGCCTTTTTTGGGACACCACTTCATGAACCGTTGCAGCAGAATTAGGCAATCTGTCCCAAAAGGTGATTTTGCAGTCATTGTGTGAAATCACCTTCAGGCAGAAGTTGAACATTTTCTCTGCCCTTGTTTATGAAGCTGGGCCATAAGAAGACTATGTTGAAAATGGTGGGCAAAAATATTAAAAACAACAAAGGTACTGTATGAACCTACGTTGAACTTTGTGAACACAGGCATGTAACTCGGGTCATTTTCAATATGTTGACCCAAATTTTCAGTATAGGCATTTCACAGCATCTCATGAATGTGACAGCTGTCATTTTACAAATCCTGGCCAAAATGTGTTTTTGCATCCCAAAAGGTGGTTTCGCAGTCCCAGCATAAAATCACCTTTCAGGCAGGAGTTGAACATTTTCTCTGCACTTGTTCATGAGGTGGGTCATAAGAAGGCTATTTTGAAAATTCGGGGCAAAAGTATTAAAAAACAACAAAGTTAGGAGCCTGTGTTGAAATGTACAAATGCAGGCTCATACCTTTGGTAATTTTTAATATTTTGACCCCAAATTTTCAACACAGCCATTTCTTCATTGCGCCTCATGAATAGGACAACTGGCATTATTCAAATCCTTATCAAAATGTGTTTTCACGCTTGTGGCACAAAATCACCTTTTGGGCAGGATTTGAAAATGTTCTCTGCACTTTTTCATGAAGTGGACTCATAAGAAGGCTATGTGGGCTTATAAGAAGGCTATGCAGGGTCATAAGAAGGCTATGTTGAAATTTTGGGTTAAAATATGAGAACGCAACAAACTTATGAGTGTACATTGCAATTGTTCAACGCACGCTTGTAACTGTGGTAATTTTTAAGATTTTGACCCCAACTTTTAATCATAGCCATTTTTTGACACCACCTCATGAATGTGGCAGCTGTCATTTCTCAAATCCTACCCCAAATATGCTTTAACACTTGTGCAAAATGATGTTTCAGCCATTGTTTTATAAATGACACCTGTCATGCTCAGAAGGAGAGGTCATAAAAAGATTATGTTGAAAATTTGGGGTAAAAATGTGAAGAACTAGCTAAGTTATGAGGGAAACGAATCGTTCCAACATTTACTCACAACTTTATTTTTTTGCAGATTTTGGCCCCTAATGTTCAATATATCCCTTGTGTTACCCCACCTCCTGAGCACGGCAGGTGTAATTTTTTCAAATCACCTCTGAAATTTTGTTGCCTCAGTCACACAGCGAAATTACCTTTTGGATGGGATTTCAAAAATTCTACCTGTCTTGATCATAACCTCAGGTCATAAAAAGATTGCTGGATCTTTGGGGTCAAAATGTGGGAGCCCACTTAAAAGTATACAGCCTCTCCCCTGGGTAATTTTTTTATTTTATTTTTTGTTGACCGGATAAGTGCACTAGACAAATTCTACCTATTTCCAGACATGACCCCGGGAAGGGGGAGGGGGATACAGATGAATGCAAACTGACCTTCAACCAGATTAAGCTATTGGTGGTGTTTTTAGTGAATGGGTAGAAATTTGGCCAGGGCATTTGGGGAACTTCCCCTACTCTTTTCAAGAAGTGCCATGGGATCTTTAACATCCACCTGAATTACCACCAGAACAGGCAGATGGGACCTTGGTTCAACATCTCATCCAAAAGACAGCATCTCAGGAGTGCAGTTTGCTTGCACGCATGCGCAAGAAATATTATGTAGCAGCTTATGAGAGAAGCAGGTTTTGGAGATGCAGCACTGTGTTGGCCAGTGCCACCACTGCATTCTTGTGCTTGACCCTTGTTACCCAATGTGGTGGCATGCTGCTGCTAACAGTAGTTCAGCAAGCATGCCACCAACTTGAAATGAATTAGCCGCTGTAATGAGGGAGTGACCCATCATTGCAGGGCGGTGCCTTGCCTGGTGTAATATTTTAATGAACATGGCGGACGGCGACAGTCCCCATGAAAGCCGATGGAGGTGACCAATCCCCCTGTCAGCATGCCCCCTTCCCAGTTCATTTGCCAACAGGGGAGCCCAATCCTTGTCAGCAAAATGTCCCCCATGTAATAGTACTGTATGCTGAGGGGGTGCCCAATCCCCCTCGGCATCATGCGCCCCCCCCAAACACAGACCCATTTTCTGTGCTGATGGGGGGCCTAATCCCCATTGGCTTCAGTCACCCTCCCCAAACACTACATGTGGCACACTGGGAGCCCACCCCAGTGTGCTAAAAACAAACCTGTAAAGGAAAAACCTTCCTGTGATGTTTTTTTGTTTGTTTGTTTTTTTAACCTATGAAAGAAAAAAATGGTTCTCGGTGTCTCTGGTGCCCCCTCTCCCAACCCGCACCCACTCCCTGCGCATCTGACCTCCCCACACCCCATACTTACCTCCAGAATCCAGCGCGACAATCTTCGGTGGAGCAGGAACATGTCTGCACTCTTCAAAACCGACCACGCACTGAAGAAATGCCGGTAAGCTGTATAATGGCATAAATGGGGGGGGGGGGGTCGACGTAGGTGGATATCTTAGCCATTTTATGACTTTTGGCTCCAAATGTTTAACATGGAGCGCTTGGGACCCCACCTCACGAACTTAGTCACTGTCATTTCGTTATTCAGTCCCAAAAGATGATTTCATGGTCACTGCACAGAATCACCTTTCAGGACTGAGAAACAAAACAACAGTGCCACTATTCATGAGGTGGGCTCCCAAAAAGCATATGCTGCAAATTTGGTGAAAAAATTTCAAAAAATGACTGTGTTATGAGCGTGCATTGCTTCATAAATTGAGATTTTTTAAATATTTTCATTCCAGATTTTCAGCATTGTAATTTTTCACACCCTTATGAACAGTACAGCTGTCATTTTTCACATCCTGCCCAAATGTGTTTTCGCACATGAAGCGCACAATGGCACAGTCGCTGTGGTAAATCAATGTTCAGGACAGATTAAGAAAATCACAGTAACACTGTTCATGAGCAGAAGTCCAAAAATGCCTATGTTGAAAATTTGGTGAGGAAATGTCAAAAATGACTGTGTTACAAGCGTGCATTGCGCAGTTTCCATGCACACCGTAACTTGAGAATTTTTAATATTTCACTCCAGATTTTCACCACCAGCATTTTTCAGATATCCTTATGAACAGTACAGCTGTCATTTGTCACATCCTGGCCAAAATGTGTTTTTGCATATCCGGCACACAATGGCGCTCTCGCTGTGGAAATCAATGTTCAGGACAGATTAAGAAAATCACAGTAACACTGTTCATGAGCAGAAGTCCAAAAAATGCCTATGTTGAAAATTTGGTGAGGAAATGTCAAAAAATGACTGTGTTATAAGCGTGCATTGCGCAGTTTCCATGCACACTCGTAACTTTGAGAATTTTTAATATTTCACTCCAGATTTTCACCACCAGCATTTTTCAGATATCTTTATGAACAGTACAGCTGTCATTTGTCACATCCTGGCCAAAATGTAATTTCACATCTGGCACAGAATGGCACGGTCACTGTGGAAATCAACATTCAGGACAGATTAACAAAAGCACAGTGCCACTGTTCATGAGCAGAGGTCCCAAATGCTTTCATGAGGTGGGGATCACAAAAAGGCCATGTTGAAAATTTGTAGTGCAAATACCAGCAAATGCCTGGGGCATTAGGGTTTCTAACCATAACATCCCACCCTGTACAGACTGGCAGGTGTCAGGGTTGTGCCTTTAGATTGCTGGCTGTAATGCTCATGCCATTCCACCCCCACCCTGCAACCAGTGACAGGCATCGAGGTGTGCCTTGGACTCTTCGGGCCCCAAAGTTCACCCCACTCTCCTATACTGCACCCATTTCAACGTATGTCCTTATGGAATGGGGTGACTGTAAAGCCGAACACTCCAAGGCACACCTCAGCACTTGTCGGTGTCTGCAGGATAGGGTGAGGTGAAATGGCGTGAGCATCATGGGTGATGACCTAAAGGCATACTCCAATGCCTGTCCATCTCTGCAGGGTGGAGCTGGGGTTGGCGTGAAGTTCAATACTTCATTGCCATTCCTATTCTGCAAATGTCTAACTCCTGCACTTACAATGCTAATACCAGCAAGCAAATATTCGGCATTGACAAATGCTTGTTACTAGTAGGAAAACTACATGTGACTGTCCCTATGTGGTTACACTAAGGAATATGACTCACTGTTTCCTGTATTAACATCTGAGTATTCCACATATTATCAAATTGCTGTTACTTGTATGCATGTACATCCCTGTATTTTAATTACAAAATGCAATAAAGCAAAAAAATAAAAATAAAGTCTGAAAGTCTGTCTCCCTCTTTCTGCTCCATTAAGGTATAGTCAGAACTCGGCCAGGTTTCTCCACACCCCAAAACATACCTTCCACATGGATAGACAGTTAGGTGGAGTAGCATTAACATTGGTAACCTTGATGGTTTGGGTGGTTTCCAGTGCTGGTTCTCTCAGGCACTCACCCATCCTGACTTTCTTTTCCTGATTGGAACACTGCAGGTCCTGTACCATCTGGGTAGCATGTTCAGCCTATGTGTCACAAGACTTTCTCTCCACTGATGGTAGGCTTGATTCCTGAATATGTATGGAGCCTATCTGGCCAGATACTGCAGTGATGGTGCCACTGCTTGCCACCCCAGTGATCTGGATTTAGGAACGGACTTAGCTCACTCAGTAGCTGGGAGGAGTGGGGATGCTACATCCTGCTTGCTTTACTGTCACCTGGTGCAGGCCAGGGGCAGCACAGAGGAGCCCACTGAAGGAAAGAGGGCCAGCCACCACATGCCACGTATGCATATGTGTGTGTGTGTTATTGCATACCAGCACCTTTGGGAGAAAACAGGGCTGGAAGAAAAGCCTAGGTCTGTCATTGCACTGACATCCCCTGCAGGAGAGGGGGAATGCTACATCCTGTTTGCTTAACTGCCACCTGATGGAGGCCAGGAGTAGCACAGAGGAGCACACTGAAGGAGAGAGGCCAGCCACCACATGCCAGGCACGCATGCATGTGTGTTGTTGCATGCCAGCACCTTTGGGGAAAAACAGGAGCTGGAAGAAAAGACCAGCTCCACCATTGCACCGACATCCCCCACAGGCCTGCATACAACCAACATGGCAGGCTATCCACCACTGTTTAGTTAGTTTAAACTAAGGAATGGAAGAGATACCAGGCTGAGAATGGGGGCGGAGAGATTCGAGGAGGAGAGGAGGCATTACTTCACAGAGAGAGTGATGTCGATGTGGAACACCCTACTGGATAGGGTGATATCAAGCAAGAATTTTGATAGCTTCAAGAGAGCATGGGACAGAGAGCAAGGGTGTGTAAGGATGGGGGAGAAGGTGGACTACCAAGGAAGGACAGGGAGGGTGGGGGTTGGGGCAGCTGTAATCTAGGGTGTTAGCTGTACAATCAAGCAGACATTGATAGATCAGGGGGTCTGTTTCTGCTGGCACATTCATATGTTTGTACTATCAAAGTCCTGAGAAAGTAGTGGATAACCAGTAATTAGATGAGAAGGTCAGTGACAGGGTGGAGGGATGCCATCCAGCAAGACAAGGGGGTGAAAGAAAGCTGTTTTTTTTTTTAAATGCATGGATCCTCTTACAGCTCTTGTAGTCTTTAAGGGGCCTCTAGGCCTTCCCCATCAAGGATCTCAAAGGCTGCAGTAGTGACTTAGTTGATGTCACTTTACTCCCCCTAGGTGCATTGAATGCTTGCAAGTCCTGCACAGTCTTGCCTTTGCTAATGAGCCCATTTGTTAACTTTGATATCCAGTCCTCCATCTGAGGCTGGCTAGGGGAGGGTCCACAGTGCTCCCCCTTCTAATCGTGTGTCAGTCTTCTTTTTTTTTCTATAGACGTTTTCCTCCCCAGTCCACCTCCATCTCCCAGGGATATAACTTATTTCCAGGAATGTACACCATCATGTCTGGAACCTCTGACTCACCCGACCCCAGTAACTCACTGGTTAACCTACAGCCTGCCCTCTATGGCATGGGCTACAGGGAGGGTTCGTCCCTCTAGAAGCAATCATGGTCAAGTGCCAGTGTCCACTGCAAAGAAGAAAGCACCCTCGGCCAAAACTGCATTTAATTCATTTAGTATGTTTGCTTGCACGCATATGCAAGAAACATAGTGCCATTATCCGAGTTTTTGTAGGAGTGGCACCCTGTCTTCCAGTTCAGTCAGTGTGTTTGCAGGCACGGCCACAGTTCACCAATGAATGCTGCAGCTGTCTATGACAGCAGTTGAAAATGCAGTGGCATACAGTTGAAAGGGAGAGACCGCTTCAGTGAGCAGCGATAAGATAGTGTTGATTAGCATATTGGCAGCAGTCCTGCTTGTATACGTTTCTGCTTTCTCTTCCTGGAACATAATTTCAGTTTGAAGTGAACTATGGCTGACGAGGGTGCCAAATCCACCATTGGCTCAGCACCCCCAACACACTTCCAGGTGCCACGCTGAGCCCACCCCAGCGTGGCAAACGCCCGCCTGTTGGCCTCCAAACACATTTCCAGGTGCCACGCTAGGAGCCCACCTCAGCGTGGCTAACCTCTGTATGGCCAATGGGGCTGCCCAATCACCCATCAACTCCACTGCCCTCCAAAACAAAAGTTCCAGCTGCCACGCTGAGAGCACACCCCAGCATGACAAAAGTCCCACATTGTCTTCCTAAAAGAAAAAAAGACCTAAAACAAAAAACGGTCCCTTGTTGCTTGTCTTGCTCCCTCCCACCCACGCCCACCCTCTGCGCACCCCTGCCTCCCCACACCCCACCTCACCCCATACTTACCTCCGGAGTCCAGGGCGATGATCTTGGTGGACTGGGAACACGCTGCACTCTTCAAAGCCGACCGCAAACTGAGGAAATGCCGTAAGTTGTATAATGGAATAAATAGGGTTTTTCAACTTTGATGCATATCTCAGGCATTTTTGGAATTTTGGCAGAATTTCAACATGGGAGTTTTAGGACCCCCCTCATGAATTCTGGCACTGTCATGGCTTAATCAGCCCCCAAAAGATGATTTACGCTGGTCACTGTGTGGAACCACCTTTTGGGACTGATTTACAAATGAAAGTGTCACAGTTTATGAGGTAGGCCCCAAAACCTTGTGTTGAAAATGGTGAAAAATCTTCAAAATGACTATTTTAATGAAGGTCATTGCACATTTCTCACGATGCTGTAAGTTTGCAAATTTTAATATTTTCACTCCAGATTCTCAACATTGCTATTTTACCACACCTCTTTTGAGCAGTACAGTTGTAATTTTCACATCTCGCCCAAAATGTGTTTCCATGCATGTAGTGCACAATGGTGCAGCTCTAGTGCGAAATCAATGTTCAGGACAGATTAAGAAAATCACAGTGGCACAGTTCATGAGCAGAGGTCTTAAAATGGCTATGTTAAAAATTTGGTGACAAAATTCCATAAAATGACTGTGTTACGAGCGAGCATTGCGCAGTTTCCACGCACCCTCGTAAGTTCATGAATTTGTAATATTTTCAGTCCAGATTTTCACTACTGGCATTTTTCCACACTTCTTATGAACAGTACAGCTGTAATTTGTCACATCCTGGCCGAAATGTGTTTTCGCACTTCCAGGCCAGAAATGCATGGTCACTGTGGGAAATCACTGTTCGGGACAGATTCAGAAAATCACAGTGACACTGTTCATGAGCAGAGGTCCTAAAATGCCTGTGTTGACAAACTGCTGTAAAAAATCCCCAAACTAATTACATTATGGGTGTGCGTTGCACAGTTTCTATGCACGCTCGTGACTTCACCAGTTTTTTTTATATTTTCACTGCAGATTTTCAACATTGCCATTTTTTTACACCTCCCCATGAACAGCGCAGCTGTCATTTTTCACATCCTGTTCGAAATGTGTTTTCGCACCCATGGTGCCAAATGGTGTATTCGCTGTGCAAAATCAGCTTTCAGCTAACGAACTGATATTGCCACTGTTCATGAGGTGGGGGTCACAAAAAAAAATTTTGAAAATCTAGGGTAAAAATACCAGCGCACGCCTGAGGCGTTAGGGTCTCCAACCATAATGCCCCAGCCTGTAGAGACTGACAGGCATCAGGGGCATGACTTGGGATTGTAGCCTGTAATGCTCATACCATTCCACCCCCCTCCCATACCCTGCAGCCAGTGAGAGGCATCGAGGTGTGCCTTGGACTCTTCGGCCCCAAAGTTCACCCCATTCTCCTATACAACACCCATCTCACCATATTTCCTGATGGAATGGGTGAACATAAGGGCCAAAGCCAGGTTGCACACCGTGAACTTGTCAGTGTCTGCAGGGTAGGGTGTGGTGAAATGGCATGGTCATATGCCTGATGACCCAAAGGCACACCCCAATGCCTGTCAGTCTCTGCAGGGTGGTGGTGGGGTTGGCTTCAGTTCAATACTTCACTGCCATTCCTATTATGCAGTTCTGTAACTCCTACATTACCAATGCAATGCCAGCAAGCAAACATTTGGCATTGACAAATGCTTGTTTAAACCACTTCTAATGATTTCTAGCAAAGGCAAGCAGATTGGGACTATAACCTCAGCAGACAGTAGGACCCAGTGAAATCCCCAGGCTCAATAATCATGTAGACATAAATGGGTACCTTCTCCTTTTATATTGGCCCCTACCACCTCCCTGGATGTGATCCTAGCACCTAGGCCTTGGTTGCCTGCCTGTGACACTTCAGTGGGAACAAGCTCCATGGCCCTTTTACAAGGGTCACTGTGACACCATCGCTTCCCACCAACCCTCATTGGCTAAGGCACACTGCTGCATGGCAGCTGCTTTGTCCCATCCTGCTTCCCGCCCGTGGTGACCTGTGTTCATTCTGAACTTGGGTCACCTGCACAATAACCCAGCTGGCTACCATTGGGCCATCAGGCAGCCTGGTGTTTCTCTTCTGAAGTACCCACGGGGGGTAACGCGCAGGCAATTTAAGCATCTCCACATCCTTATTGCTCTCCAGTATGGCAGTTACTGTTTTAATGAGGAGAATCATAAGGCAGTCGGTGGACCTTTACCTTTCTGATCCCCTTAGGTCCAACTTGCAAAACACCCACAACAGTGATTCTACTGACCCTTTCATGGGTATTCTTCATTAACATCTTCTTGGGCTATAACAGCAAAGAAAAGACCACACTGGGGACCCGGGTACCCACAATACAGAAACTAAATGTAAAAGTACTAAACATATTGGGCAGTCACCATAAACTCTGAAAAAATATATCACTACAAAGCATGTCAGTAGTGTAAGTGCAAAGGATTTATTTGGTTCGTATCAGGACAATCCTATGCACTTACAATACTTATCTGCTTTGGAGTGACGTCTTTTGTTAGAGTTGGTGAAAAGTGCCCAGCACTTTTTGTGCTGTTACATCTTCCTGGGTTCCAAATCCTCTGCATAACACCATTTCTCAAGCTCCTGGAAAGCTATATTGCTTTCCAAAAATGGGGGTGTGGATACCAAAATGGTCCTTGACCACACTAGTGCATGGGGGTGACCAAATGGCAAACAGGTGATCCCAGCAGTGCCTCAAAATACCGTATGTAACTGGGTCACTGTATTTTTAACTGTTTTCTGAGTATCCCCTTCTTGGGGGCATATCATTGTATTGCTGTGCAAGAGCTACAGCCCTTTTTCCCCCAATCATGTCGACATGTATTTGTCATTACAACCTGCTTGAATCTGTTCTTACCTCCTGCTCCCCCAGGTCATGCCTGGAAATTAGGTTCAATTCAGGGTGCCTTTCTTGGTCACCAATTTTCAAATAAATAGATACAGTATGTGCCTATGTTGTGTACTATATATGTGATGATTTTTACAAAACATGGAATTCTAAATTTACAGGATTCCTTTTATTTTTAGGAAATGCTAGGCTACTGCTTACTGTAGTCCCACATTTACTTTGAATTCATTTAGAAAGTTTTCTGAATATTTCCTTCAGGTGATTCAGGTGCATTTGCTTTAGTTAGTTACATTACTATTTTATTTTCACATTACAATAGCACCACCTGCTGCTGAATGCTTTTTTTTTTTATAGTAGATGCAGCCGTATACTATTTGTCTTGCTCTGTTCAGTCCTCCAAATGACGATGACCGAGGTGGTACATTTTATTTATTGATTTAAAGTTTGGTGACCAGGATAGATGATGCTGAGCCAGGGATCATTGCCAGGTGCAGCTAGGAGAGGGACTGCAACCCATCTCATTAGGTGAAACAAATAGTTGCGCATTTGTCAGTGCTACCTGGGTTGCTGTGGATGCTGAAGGCATAGCTGTTCTGTAAATGTTGAATGGTAATAGTAACATTGCTAGCATAAAAGAAGCTTATTCCTGGTGTGTACCACTAGTTGGGTATTTCTGTAACCAGGTTCATTGTTGCAAGGTGTGCCTGCTAGGATTATACATATAAACTAAAATGTTCTCTGCATGAATCATCATTCTAATGAAGAACATGTTCATCTTTCCCAGATGAACTACCATTAGGTGGAAGCAACTAGGAACAAACTCTGGCCAGAGAGCGATAGGGCTGTGAAGGCTACCAAGTGATGTAAGTTACACATGTGCGTAGAATTATTCAATGCCCAGGTGTAACTCGGGCATATGTTGGAGGTGTTGCACAAAATTTTCAACATGGCCTTTTTTGGACCCCTCCTCATGAACAGTGCCAGTGTCATTTTGTTCCCTTGTCTTGAAAGGCGATTGCACGGAGCAAATGCGCTATTCTGCACCACAGGTTGAAAACACATTTCAGGCAGGTTGTGGAAAATGACATCTGTACTGTTGTGAAGGAGGTGTGCAAAAATGGCAATGTTAAAAATGAGGAGTGAAAATATTAAAAATGAGCGACTTTAGGAGCGTGCGTAGAAACTGCGCAACATACGCTCATAACACAGTCATTTTTTCACCATATTTGCAACATGGGCTTTTTGGGACCCCACCTCATGAACAGTGGCACTGTCATTTCTTGAATCAGTCCCAAAAGCTGATTCCACGCAGTGACCACAAAATCACCTTTCGGGACCGAGTAACAAAATGACAGTGACAGTTTCCATAAGGTGGGGTCCCAAGAACCCCATGTTGAAAATTTGGGGCACAAATTCAAAAAAAATGTCTGAGATATCAAGTTGAAACCCCCATTGAATGGCTGTATAGCACACTTACCTTTAATTCTTCAGTTCGCAGTTGGGCTTTGAAGAGTGCCGACTTGTCCCGGTTCAGAGAAGATGACAGCGCTGACCTCTGGAGGTAAGTATGGGGTAAGGGGGTGTGTGGGGAGGTGGATTCTCAATGGGAGGCTGAGGAGGGGAGGGGGGGGGACTGCAGTGATGATGAGGACCGTTTGCAGTTTTACGGGGACGCAGCGAGGGACCATTTTCTAATTTACAGGAAAGAAGATACAACAACACATTTCCGCACACTGGGTGGGCTCCCAGTGTGCCACATGAATGGAAAAGGGTTACACAAGATGCCGACATGGGATTGGGCACCCGATGTCAGGCATGACGGGGGAGGGTGCAGCAGGAACATAAACGGACAATGAGGGACCGTTTTACTTTCAGAAACATAATGAACAACATTTTCTCACACTGGGGTGGGCTCCCAGTGTGCAACATGAATTGGGGGTTGATACAGCTAATGGCATTTTGCCATTCGCAACATGGTGGAACCCACAAAACTATGTTGTGCACATGTGCAGTTCACATATCGGAATGCAAAATTAACAAACAAAATAGTGCGGCTGTTATTCCATATGCCGATCGTGGCGGAGGGGTTTAAGCTCTGTTGGGCTTTCGGAAGGATACTTCCAAAAGTCCAGCGGAAGCTGTTGTGAGATCAGCCATTTTCAGAGCTAAAGAGCTCTCACAAAACGACTGTAGGCTCCACCCACAGCCCTAAAAATGAGATAAAATCAATACAACATTAAAAGTCAGCGCTTCTGTGAGTACCATAAAATATGAGAGTCAGTAATACAAAGTAATTTGAAGTTCTGTTAATATTTTAAAAAAAAACTCTCACAAATTGTAAATGCATTGTGTTCTCTTTTTCCTGATTCACAAAAACAGTATTTTCCCTGGTCAAGGCCTAAGAGGCTGGACAACTCCAAAATAATAATTATCCATGCTAAGATGGTAAGAAACCAAACTGCTCTTTGCAGTCTCGTTACCTCTGCTGCAAGTGTTTCTCTCAAAATAATAAGCCAAATGCTAGGCTACTTAGTGAATCTGATATTTAAATGTATAGTAATCAGGGTCCCTCAGCTTATTAAAACCAGTACATTTTCATTATCCAGTATAACACTGTGGTGCTCTCTGATTTTATTCTTAGTCTGCCATGGCACAGTATGTAAGTGTTTTCTCTAACTAAACTCCAGTATATGGTCACTTTAATTACTGGGATAAATGTATCTGACCAGTAACACAAATCTCCTTTGACTAGAAGCTGATTAGCTTGGGGCAAAAATGGATATTACGAATTTCAAAATGAAGGCACCTTTGCGAATCTCTTTTGTTCCCTAAAATGATAGATGTACTGTTCAGCTCTAACAGTAGCAGAGGTCTAATTTGAGGCAGAGCATAAAGGTTTAAGAAGATAAATCTGACAGAAATTAAACCACATTCATCATATGACATTTTAAAAGTGCTGTAAATAGAGAATAATGACTGGGTAGGGGTTATAACGGAGGATTTTACCACCCCAAGGTGTGGGATGCACATAAACCCTGGAGAGCAAGCCCGAGGGGTTTATTAAGGCATCCCACACCAAGGAGGTGTGTAAAATCCGAGTTTCACACTCCACCTATCCAGTCTTTATTTTATATAATTGCTGGGTTTCATTTTTTTGCCACAGCAATTATATAAAATAAAACTGCTTTCCTGTTCAGCCACAGTCCTGTCTGGCTTAAGCGTGGTCCATGGCTGGTGAGACTTTTCATTTTTTTAATTTTTAATTTTTTGTAAGGTGCTTTAGAACTGTGGGGATCCACGGCTACAGTTGTTCTTGGTTATTAAAAAAAAAAAAAACTTTACTTACACCGAGAGCGAGTGGCAGTCAGGGTGGCAGTGCAGCAGCAGGAAGACTACCGGCTTACGCAAGCAGGGAGCAAGAAAAACCTGGTGCATGTTTGCCATTATAGCCAGCTGGTTATAATGGCAAAATTATAACTGGGTTTCCCTATGGGATAAAATGCGACCCAGTAATTATATAACAGTAAATACACAGAAGCATTTTCAGTTAGGATATTGTGTTTTCATATGATTCCCAAAGAAGACATCACCAGAGACTGTAAGCAAAAGCAAAACATCTAATACAAATGTATGATTTTTGTCTACATACTGCATGTATGTGTGTGCATATGTGCATACAATAACAACAATGACAGAATTTTCATTTGTACTACGGTAAGAATGAGCTCAATCAGAGAAACTATAAGCAACAGAAATTAACAAGGACATATACTGTACGCTGTCTCTATAGATGGATGGATGGATAGATAGATAGATAGATAGATAGATAGATAGATAGATAGATAGATAGATAGATAGATAGACAGACAGACAGACAGACAGACTGGTGTGTGTGCGTGTGTGTTCTAGATTTAAAAGTTACTTATTTAGTATCGTCACAAGGTTTTTATGATTATCATATAATGCAGTATCTTATTGTTTCAGATTGCCATTTTTATTGGATAAATTCAACACTGATTCAGATTTCAAGCAATTTGAAAGCAATGTAATCATAAAACGTCATGTAATGACCAATGTTATACATCACTTAAAGATTCAGTCGCAGTCACTTTGCAAATAACAGTGGAAACAAATGCATACTGATCTTCATCGAGTAGCAAGTTCGAGATTCTGGAGGTACTGAAGTTTGCTTGGAAAGTTGCTGCTAGATTTATTTAAAACACCAGTTATACTGAGAAAGTATGATTAAAGATACTCTAGAAAATGTTGGAGGGATTGTGTGTGTACAAAGCTAACCCCCACACATATTTTAATCATGCCATCACTGGATGATAAATGAAGAACCTCTCACGGGGCTAGTGGAAGATAGAGGAGTTTTTAGTTAAGAAAATAGGCAATTTATAAGTGAATTTTGTTCCTGAAAGCCTTTCCATGAGATGGGCTGTCTATGGCAAGGAAATATAAACAGATTACTCACCTGTAACAGTAGTTCTAGGAGTGGTATTTGGTGTACAGCCACACTTCTGGCAGTGTTCCTTTCCCTTTAAGGCTTGCCAGAATATCTTCAAGCTGGCTCCTCTCTCCCACCCGGGTGGTAACTACCTCGGCACCACCCCATGATGTCAGATCGCACCTGCTGGAAACAAGACCAGTATGCCACTTGCAAGGAGTGGTCGGGTGGGTCAGTGTTAATGTACATCATATACCGCTCCTAGAACTACTGCCACAGGTGAGTAACCTGTTTTTCTAGGAAGTGGATATGATATACTATCCACACTTCTGGCAGACTCTAGCAGTTCTCCAGGAGGAGGGGAGTGCACATCCCCTATTTAGGGAAGAGAGACTGAGAACTGAGTCCCAAAACCAGCATCTCAGTGTAACTCAATGTCAATGTGGTAGTGGAAATGAAGGTGTGTGCTGACTTGCAGGTAGCATCCCTGCAGATTTCCAGGGTAGGGACATCCCTGGAAGCAGCCACTGAAGCAGCAGATGGGTGGAATGAGCCCTTAGCCCTATGGGAGGCTCCATACCAGCCAACCTATAGCAGAGGCTCGATGCAGGATACAATCCACTTGCCAATTGTCCACTTAGCTGCTGGTCTGCCAGGTGCAGCTTCAGCATAGGTGACAAATAACTGGTGAACCTCTCCCCAAACTCCAGCTGTGCACTCCTTATAGTAGACTAGTACTCCCCACAGGTCCAAAGTAAGGAGCCTGTGCTTGGTCTCTGAGGTGTGGTTGATGAAGTACACCGGGAGATTGATCACCTGGTAAAGGGGACACTCTGACACAACCTTCAGGAGGAACTTTGGGTTGGGGCAAAGGACAACCTTGTCCCTGTGGAAGACCAGGTAAGGACACCCCACTGAGAGCACCTGGAGCTCACTGATGCTTCTGGCTGATGTGATAGCCACCAGGAAGGTGGTCTTCCATGACAGTTGAGAGATGTTACACTTGTGCATCGGTTTGAATGGCTTGCCTATGAGCTTTACTAACACCAGCAACAAGTCCCAAGGTGGTGGTGGTGGTTCACACACCAGAGGGGAAATGTGGTCAAGGCCTTTGAAAAGCACTAGACCACTTCTCCTGCTCCACCAACAGCATACCAGTCCATGCACAGAATGCAGAGATGGCTGCCAGGTGCACCTTAAGGGTCGTTGACTGAAGATCCAACTGAAAGCAGGACCAAAGGTAGTCAAAAATGCTAGCCACCAGACAAGATAAAGGGTCAAGCCCCTTGCCCTGGCACCAAATGGAGAACCTCTTCCATTTGAAGGCATGGCATTTTCTGGTCAGCTTCTTCTGAGAAACCTCGACCATAGTGAGGACATCTTCTGAGAGACCCAAAGGCTGGAACTCTAGCCGCTTGGAAACCAGGCTGTCAAGTGCAGGGGTTGAAGATTAAGATAAAGTACCTTCCTCTGATTGCAAGATAGCAGGTCTGGGTGGAGAGGAAGATGCCACAGGAGTTTGCCTGATGCTGAGGAGATTGGAGTACCAGAACTGGTGTGGGCAGTGCAGAGCCACCAGGATCATCCATGCCTTGCCCCTCCTGGCTTTGATCAGTACTTTGTGGAACAGAGGAAATGGAGGGAAGGCATAGAGGAGGCCCAGGCTCCAGGGCCTTGAGAAGGCATCCCCCTGCAGCAATTCCTGCTGAGAGGGGCAGGCACAATACAGCCATAGCTTTGCATTCTCCCTGGAGGCAAACAGGTCCACCAGAGAGGAGCCCAGTGGGAGAACAGGCTGTGTACTACCTCCAGATGGAGAGACCACTTATGAAACACCTCACCCACATGGCTGAGGGCATTTGCCAGCTTCTTGGAAGTGTCGGCCACATGGATGGCCAGGAGATCAGTGCCCAGGCTGACCATGAGGATCCAATGCAGAGAGCTTCCCGCACAGAGGAAGAAGTGTGTCCCTACCTGGTTGTTGAGATAGTACATGGTCGTAATGTTGCCCATCTGGACCTGAATGATCTCACCCTGAATGTGAGGAGCAAAGGCTGTCAGTGCCAGCCGAACTGCCCAAAGCTCCAACAGGTTGATATGGCATCGGAACTCCTCTGGGGTCCAGAATTAGTGGACTCTGTGGTCCTCCAGGTGGGCATCCCAGCACATCAGTGAGGCATTGGTCATGATGGTGATTGTCAGCTCTGGGTGGACAAATGGGATTCTTCCTGCAGATGTTCCAGTACTAACCACCACTGGAGGGCATCCCTCATCGGCTGGGTCACAGTGACTGGCTGGTCGAAGTGGCCCTGGCACTGAGACCATTGACGGGCAAGCTCCCATTGCGGAGAGCGCATTCTCCTCTGGACCCAATGGACCATGCTGGTGCATGCTGCCATGTATCCCAGAAGGTGCTGGAAGTCCCAAGTAGGGCACAACTGCCCAACCCAAAATGACTGGGCAAAGGAGGAGAGAGCCTCTGCCCGGTCCACCGGAAGCCGAGCCCTGGTTCTGCAAGAGTCGAGCTCTGCCCCGATGCAGTGTATCACTTGCAAAGGTATGAGTTCTGACTTGGTCTCATTGACCAGGAGGCCAAGGGACAAGCAGGTCTGGAGGCCAGGTCCTGGACCACTCCTTCTTGGAGTGACCCACTGTCAGCCAGTCTTCCAGGTAGGGTACAGCCAGACCCCTCGGTGCCTGAGGTGGGCTGCCACCACTGCAATGTACTTGGTGAATACCATGGAGTCGAGGAGATGCTGAAGGGCATGGCCTGGAACTTGTAGAGGACTTCCTCTGCATGGAACCACAGAAGCCAATGGTGGGTTGGATGGATAGAAATGTGAAAGAACACATCCAAAGATCCAGGAGCAGAACCACATGTCCTGCTCCAGAGATGGAACAATCTGAGACAGAGTGACCATCCTGAAAGTGCACGACTGAAGGAATTTGTTCAGGTCATGCAGATCTATGATGGGGCACCAGACCCCTGTCTGCTTTGGCACCAGCAAGTACCTGGAGACAAACCCTGGGTTTACTGAAGGGTCCGGGACTTGAGCCACTACGTCCTTCTGGAGGAGCAGGGCAATGTCTTCCCAAAGCATGTCAGCGGACACCATGCCCTCCCATGGGGCAAGGACTTGGCAAGGCAGGTAAGCCTCGAGCTCTAGAGGCAGACCCTGACTAACCACCTTGAGGACCCACTTATCCATGGTGACTATGGCTATCAAGTGCATCAGCTCCTTGAAATCCTTTTGTGACACTCTAGGGCTGGTGCAACTCATTGGCAGCCTACTCGCCCAAACAAAAGAACCTTATCAACAGCTCCTCTTAGATGTAATTTTGGTTAGCAAGCCACATCTGTTCTCTCATGTCGGACCATTTTTCCCAGACATTAGCGATCATTGTATAATCACCACCATTAGATCCGTGCACAACCCACAGTTTGTGCAAAGTTCTCTATCAAGAGGTGCAAATGCAACTTTGATTTGTTTGCATCGCTCACGACTTGAAACATTCACCGCGATGGCAGGAATTCTTCCTAGCCAAAACGGTTAACAGGGCATATACTATTTTTTACGATATTTTAAGTGAGGCTTTAAATAAGCATGCACCCTTGGTTAAGGTGCAGGTCAGGAGCAGCACCTGCCGTTGGTTCTCACCTGAGCTCAAAGCTTCCCTGTTAGAAAGGGATACTTTATGGAAAAAAGCCCGAAGAAGCAAGAACCACTCGGATTGGTGTCTTTTTAAGAGAGCACGTAACAAGTGCACCAGGTTGGTCAGAGCAGCCAAGGCCACCTACTATCGTTCGGAGCTAGCCTCTGCCTCAAGAAATCCTTCAAAGCTCTGGAAAACATTAAAAGACATGTCTGGACACACACCTGGTAATTCCATTCCAGTAAAAATTAAGTACAGTGGCAGCGTTATCGCTAACCGATCAGAGATATCGGAAGCCCTCAATAACCATTTTGCAACGGCAGGGCTAGCATTTGATACTTCCCCTGCCAATGACCTCCACACAGCTCAGGGCCCACCAGCCCATGAGTCCCCCCCCACCGAGGGAGGCCTTCTCCTCCTGCCTGTCTCTCAAAGAGGTGGAAGACCTACTGCTGCAACTGGACACCAGAAAGGGAGCAGTCTCACTCATAGAGCCATACTATCTGAAATGTGCCTACCATGTGTTTGCAGTGCCAATCACCCACCTATTCAACATGTCACTCTCCAGGTAGCCTCCCCTCAATGGAAAATAGCCCATGTCATCCCTCTATTAAAAGCAGGTGACCTCGATCTAAATAATTACAAACCGATCTCCTCCTCCCATCCTGTCTAAATTACTAGAAAAATAGTGTGTGGCCAGCTAGGGTATACTTAGAATCCAGAAGCTATTAAACCCAGTTCAGTCTGGATTCAGAGCAAAACACAGCACCATAACAGCCCTAGCTAAGGTGATCAATGATTGGCTCCTAGACCTTGACAACAAGAAGCATGTCTGTGCCGTTTTCTTGGACCTCAGTAAGGCATTCAACACAGTCTATCACAGCCTGCTTCTTTCCTCCCTAAGCACCTTTGGCCTGGACCATAAATCTATGTGCTGGTTTGCAGACTACCTCGGAGAACGGAAACAGCAGGTTAAAGCTGAAGGTGATATTTCTCCATTAAAACCTATGCTGAGGGGCGTGCCCCAGGGCTCTATCCTTGGTCCCCTCCTGATTGCAGTCTACATTAACAACATCAATGACCCCATCAAAAAAGCCAACATCCACTTATTCGCGGACAACACTGTACTGTACTTGAGTCGTCCAATGCCGGAAGCAGCCTGTGAAGACCTCCAAGCTGAATTTAATCTTCTACAATACCATCTCATAAACAAAAAGCTTTTGCTCAATACGAAAAGGACAAAATCCATGTTCTTCTCCCCCTCCTTGCATGCGGCAATTCCTGCTGGGGTGGGGGGGCTACCCCACAAATTACCACTGTTCTTCGAGAAACACTAGAGTATGTAGCTAAATTTAAATATCTAGGAGTTTGGCTCGATCATAAACTTTCCTTCGCCGACCATCTTGAAGAACTACAGAAGAAACTAAGGCAAAGATTAGGATTATTATACAGAATTAACCACCTGCTCACAAAGGAGGCCAAGATTCAACTGGTTCAAGCTACCTTTCTATCTTTAATAGATTACGTGGACCTGCTCTACAGCCACTGCACTGCCTCTGCACTGGCTAAGTTGGACACCCTCTACCACAGAGCTATCAGTTTCATTACTGGCCTTCCACTTTCCACACACCACTGCTCCCTGTACTCATCATTAGGCTGGACTTCCCTTCACTATAGGAGAAATAGAAACACCGCCCTATGGGTCTTCAGAGCGGTGACCAACAAACTCCCCTCATATGTCTCAGATTGTATTCCCCGGAGTGTGTTAGGCACCGATGCTCTAAGGAGCTATTCCCTAATTGCCCTCCAAGTTCCAAGGGTCAACACTTGTTTCGGCAAAGCTGCTCTAAGCTTCTCTTTACCCACATTGTGGAATGGTTTACAAAGGAACTTGAAGCTGAGCTGCCCTGTTAGCCTGAATATCTTCAAGGCGCTTTACGATCGCTACATGAAAGCACTTTGCAAATGTTTTCCTCACCGCTAGCCCACTAATTCTGCAACTCCCCCTTCCCATCCTGACGCTCGCCATGTTTCTACCCCTGGATCTCACTCTTTCCCTATTAACTCTTCCTGCTGCACCCACCCTTCCCTGTCCGCTCCAGCCTGGCTAAAGTCCCACCCCATCCATAGTAGTGTCCCAATTATCTACCCCTCCTCCATCATTATCATAATAAACAAGTACATGACAGCCATCGTCACTTTCTGTGGTTTTAACCCAATTTTTCCCCCAGTCATCGGTAATATATCCCTCCTCTTCTTTACCTCTCTAACCCGCCACCCCATACATGGCCTCTTTCCCCTATATGTGTAGTTGCCTGCTGCCTCACTCAAAAGATCTCTGCTTATAACCCCTGTATGCTTATGGTTGATTGTACATCTGCTGACTTCTTCAATTGTAAAATAATGCTGTTTTTTTTAATTTATTTCAACCTTGTACTGTACTGTATACACTGTATATACTTTTTCTTCCTTGTATATTATTGCTTTTTGTATACCTGCTTCTGTACTGTACTTTGATGTATTCATGACCAGGTCCACCTTGCACATGAGCCTTGCTCAATGGTGCCCGCCTGATAAATAAAGATTTTGATTGATTGACAGTGGACCAAGCAGAAAGGAAGTGGCAGAGCCGACCCCCACAGGAGGACTCAGGAAGTCAGGATGGGCATGGGGGAGGCACCTCCATCCTGTAACTGAGCAGGATTGGAGGCAGAGGAGTGACCGGCTGAGGAAGCAATGGAGCATCGACCAACTAGCTTTCAGATGACTGCTTTTTTGGACGACCGAAGCAACTGACTTTGGTCAGGGATGCCAAGCCTAGGCCTGCTGCCCAGATGGGGGCTGGGATGACTTGGCTGCAGGGGCAGAGAGGGTCCAAAAGGGCTTCTTCTATTGGAGCTTAGAGCACTTGGGATCCCTCTGGGCAGAGGTAACAGAGTCCAGGGTGGCACTGGACTTCCAATGTAAGTAAATTGTCCTTCCACCTCCCCAGCCTGAACAAGTCAGTGCCCAAGAAGGGGACAGCCACTAACTTGTGCTGGGTATCTTCCATAAAGGTCCAGATCCTCAGCCAAGCCCTGTGGCACACTGGCCACCATGGCAGCCACAGACCGGGCGCAGGAGTCGCCAATGTCCATGGGTATCTGGAGCTGCAGCTTAGCCACCGCTCAGCCCTAGTCCAAGGCTTGTTTGACTGTGGTCTGTAAGTCAGCTGGAAGCTGGGGAAGCACATCATCGAGAGTGCCTAAGAGGGTATGAGCAAAGAGGGCCATCAAAAGGGCCAAACATGCCTGCTGAAGGCTGAAGGAAGAAGCTGCATAGTCCTTTTGGCCATATGTTCCAATTTCTTGATTCCTTGTTGGAAGCTTATCCACATCCCCGATGTTGCTGGTACGCTGAAAGACTATGTCGGCCACCAGACCTCAGCCAAGAGATGTTCTATGAAACCCAACAGGGTACTGGTAGGGACCGATACTTGAAGACCTTCTGCAGGACAGAGGCAAGATGCTGCCAAAGCTCCAGAGTGGAGCCTGGAATGGCCTCGGTGACCAGGAAGACCACACCAGGGGAGTCACCCCAGTTGAGAATCTCAGTTAATGGGTGCTTGGCCCATTTTTGGACAGGCTCCATTTGGAGTCCTATAGATTCTGAGATGAGGTGAAGCAAGTTTCTGAAAGAGGGGGACCCTGCTCCATGGAGAAATCATCCCCCGACTCGATGTCCAATGGACAGGAATGCAAGGAGGAGCCCTCAGACTCTGAGGATTCATCAAAAAGCAGTTGACCGACAGAGTCCCAGCTGACCCTACGGGGTCTGTCCAGAGTCATGGTGACTGACAGCCGATGAGGAAGCCCAGAAACAGTACAGGCATCCTTAAGGAGGATCCACAAGCAGCTGCTTAGGTGGCAGCTCCACCTAGATGGGCAGAGAGGCTGAAGTAGGCTGAGCTGGAATCAGCAGAGCTGGAGTAGGCTGGGTCTGGGTGGCTAGAGCCACAGAAGAGCCAGGTGGGAGTTGGAACCAGTTTAACCCAGCCAGCATGACCTGATTCCACATGAGTTCTCCCTTGCACTGGCACATTTTGCAGTGGAGCCTCTCCTCATCTGAGGAAGAAGGCAAATAAGAATAGCGGTGGTGCAGCTTGCCTGAATGCTGAGAGTGGGACTGCTCATGATGGCATGGGCTGCTCGACTGCGGGCTTCGGGACCGAGACCTCGACCATTGGTGACGCTGATGGTGAGACTCGGAGGGAAACGATGAAAGCTGAGGATCCTCCAGGTAATCAGATGCTGAGGGTTAGGAACCAGATCAGCAGGCTGGTCTGACTCACCCTGAGAAGTTACAGGTAGGACCAGAGTCCTACAACGCATTGACTGGCTTGAGATAAATCTCGACAGGTTGGTAGATGGGTATCTCGACTGACTGGCCCAATGCGAAGATCATTGAGCCAGCTGCCAGAGCTGAAGGATCTACCATAGTCGAAACCTCCAAGGAAGCACAGGAATCTTAGGCCCAAGAGTGCTTGCAATCCCACGATCAATGACAAGACTTCTTTTTAGTTTCCTTTTTTGAAGATTTAGAGGATTTTGTGCCCTTAGAGGGGTCCTGTCCAAGGGTGGGAAGGGACTGGTACAAATCTCGAAATGCCCCTGTGAAGGTCGCTCCAAAAGTAAGTGGCACGAAGGCCGGCCACAGAGGCATGCTGCGGGCCTGAGCCTCTGCCTCTTCAAAAGCTGCAAGCTGTTCAGCAGACCCCGCAGTTGTGGAGACCGCCTAACGGGCATCTTTTGACCGAACAGGGGATCCCGTTCATCAGGGTGCCCTAACAGAAGCCGAGCATGCCAGTCTTCTAAAGTATTGAGATGCAAGGTGCAACAGAAGCCACACACCTGGGGATCGTGTTCATGGCCTAGGCAGTAGATTCACGAGGTGTGCAGGTTTGTCCAGGACATCTTCTTCCCGCACTCACATTTTTTAAAACCAGGTGCTGACTTCTAGTCATCCACGATAAGAATCCAAAGATCGCCTGAAGATGAAGATGTTTTCTCAATTTTGCCAAGGTTTGAAGCAAAGGGCCTACTCAACATGGATAGCAGTATGGAGGGAACCTTCTTCCAGAGGAAAGAAAGATCTGATGTCACTCGGTGGTGCCGAGGGAGTTACCATCTGGGTAGGAGAAGCCCGCTTGCAGACGTTCTGGCAAGCCTTAAAGGGATAGAAACACTGCCAGAAGTGTGACTAGTACATCATATCCATGTCCCAAGAAATATTCTTCTGGTCACTGCAGCAGAGAAACTTATTACCAAGATATGGATACAAAAATCCCTCTTACCAGGAATTAATGATGGGGCATGGTGAATGAGAGTATACGGATATTATGGGTAGTATTTATCAGCCATATTTTGATTCATTATGTTATTTAGAAAATCGCTTAGAATTCTTGGAATATGTGCTGTACTGTAAGTTTATGTTGCTCTGCAGAGCTGGGGGATATATTGGTACCCAGAAATATACAGACATAAAATCTGATGGCAGACAAGGACTGTCTGACCCACCCAGTCTGCCCATTTTCCCTACCTACTTTATCACCACAGACACTACTTGATTTATAGCTTTCTCCTCCATTCTTCCTTTCCACTATGATTCTCTTGTGCTTATCCCATCCATTCTTGAACCCCATGACTGTTTTTTCTCCCCACTACCTCCGCTGGAAGACTGTTCCAGGAATCCACCACTCTTTCTGTGAAGAAGTACTTCCTCACGTCTCTTCTGAATCTACCCCCCAGTTTCATAGCATGTCCCCTTGTTCTTGAGCACCTTTGTTTCTGAAAAATACTTTCATTTTCTACCTTAGTTACCCCCATGAGGTATTTAAATGTTTCTATCATATCCCCCCTTTCTCTCTTCCAGGGTGTACATATTGAGGTCCTTTAGTTTCCCCTTATAGGGCTTAGGATGAAGACCCTGCACCATTTTAGCTGCCCTCTTCTGTACTGCCTCCACTCTGTCTATGTCCTTCCAGAGATGTGGGACCAGATTCTCAAAGGGTTTGGGGACTAAGTCCCACACCACCACTCCAGTTGCAGACAGAAATCTCCACAGCTGTGGAGATTGCTATTCTCATCTGCAGCAGCTGTAAAAGATGTTACAGCTGGTCCCATGGGCCGTAACATTTTTCCACAGCTGCAGAGATTTCTATGACAACACCACCCACAAGTTGTCATAAATCATGGAGCCGTTCATAAACTGGCTCCACTTTTGAGAATACTGTAGCTGTGGGAGAAACTGCAGTTCCACAAGCGGCAAACCATTTGCGCTGAGTTTTTCCTGTAGCTGCGGAATTTTCAAGATTTTTGAGAATCCGGCTCGTGGCCTCCAGAACAGGACACAGTACTCTAGGTGGGGTCTTACCAGCAATCAATACAGAGGCAACACCACCTCCCTCTTTCTGCTAGGGGCACACTGAACTTTGCTTGTTGTCATATTAGCCACTCATGAGGACCACTCTAAAATATGACTAAACTGATTTAACTAGCCAGGGTTGATCAAGTCACAGCTTGAATTTGAAAAGGGCTAGAAGGAGGTGTAGCTACCCCTCCTAACCTGCACCCCAGTCACCACTTACAAACATCCTTCAGGCAGCATTTTATAAATGGGAGACGAGGAATCTGCAGGGAGGTCTGGAGAGTAAAGAGAAGATCCTCCAGCTCTATTCTGATTTTCTGTATATTTTGTAGTCATGAACAATGATTGCCTCAACTGCACCCTCCTAATTTCATCTGGATTTAAATGTAAACGAACATACTTAAATCTGATGTGAAAGCCTGCTTGACTCCATTGCAAAAGGTCATGCCCTAACTCATGTAAGGCATCCTTGAATTTAATTATGTTATTAGTGATAAAGCCTGCAGTAGTTATACTATGTATTAGTCAGTGCTGTTGCTGTCCTCTGAAGTCCCTATGTTCTTATCTTATGGTGGTCATCAAACATTTCAAGGCATAATGAGTGCTGTTTCTGTAGTTTAAAGTGTATCTGAGTTAGAAAAATACTTTTAGAGAATACGGGACATTTCAAAAGATGTGACAGAACTGAACTTCTGCTGGCTTGTGCAGGTACACATCATAAAATCCCAATGTTTTGTATGAGTGGGGTCATGACCTTTGCAATGGAGACAAACAGGTTTTCACACCAGGGCAAGACAGTGAAGCAAACTCATTTATAGTTACATTAAGATGAATTTAAGGGGGATACAAGAGAGAGAGAATCATTGTGCATGTCTACAAACTACACAGGTATACAGAAAATAGGTTGTGCACCTTTTCTTTAAAGGAGAAAGATGCAGTAGGACCTCAACTCATAGCAGTAAGGTAAATATATAGAAATGAGAATGGAATAATGTAGGCCCTGACCAAAGGGGGTCATGGTGAAATGGTAGCAAGGCTTTCACAAATCTCAGCTAATGTTTGTTAACTAGGAACCCCAGTTCAATGCATGATATGAAGAAGAAATTATTTAGATAAATATTAAAAAAAACTCAGTTTCAAGCCTTTTGAGGCAGGCACACTGGACTTTATTTTGTTGAGTTGTTGGGGACAGGAGTTTTTAGGAAAGGAAATCGACAATTTATGAGAGAAAGTTATTCCTGGAAGCCTTTCCCTGGGATGGACTGTATATGGCACATAATTATCTCTTTTCATATAAACAGAAAAATGACAGCAGAAACAGACCGATGGTCCATCCAGTCTGCCCTTGGATCAATTGTGTCCTAGAGTCTATCCAGAGACCTATCCCTTCCCTTCAGCTTATCCTTCCCCCTCTCCACACACACATTGGAGAGCTTTCTATTATTCCTCTTACTGTTTCCCACCCATGTTTGAAGCTGTCCACTGTTGTGACACCCATCACTTTAGCAGGGCAGCTGTTCCATGGCTCCACCACCTTTTGGTAAAATAATACTTCTCAAGAACCTCTTCAAGTTTCCTTTCAGTTTATATTCGTGTCCATGTGTCAGTGAGCTGTGTTCCTATTAAATAATTTTGCACAGTTCACTTTAATACCTTTCAAAACTTGAATGTCTTATCATATCACCCTCTCCCTCCTAGCCTCCAGCAAGTATGTTTAATGCCCTTAGACGTTTCTCATAGAATTCCTCTGTAGTCCCTGAGTCATCATAGTAGCCCTACACTGTATCGCTTCTAGTCTGTCCTTATCCTTTTTGAGGTGAGGGCTCCAGAACTGAGCACAGTACTCCAGGTGTGGCTTCACCAAGGACCGATAAATACAGGTTACTCACCTGTAACAGGAGTTCTAGGAATGGTATATGTTGTTCATCCACACTTATTGGCAGGCTCCTTGCCGTTTTAAATCTTGCTGGAAGGTCTTCAAGCTGGCTCCTCCCACCCACCTGGGTGGTAAAACTCTCAGCTCCGCCCCATGACACCAGATCTAGCCCACTGGAAGCCAGGTTGTGCGTCGAAGCCGGGGAGGCCGGGTGGGTCGTGTGGATGAACAACATATACCATTCCTAGAACTCCTGTTACAGGTGAGTAACCTGTATTTCTAGGGACATGGATATGTTGTTCATCCACACTTATTGGCAGACTCCTAGCAGTTCTCCGGGAGGAGGGAGGCAAGGCGCACACCCCTACTTAGGTAGAAAGACTGGAGAACCGAGGCCCCACCAACATCCTGGCGTGACCCAAGGTCGATGTGGAAGGGGAAACAGTAAACCTGCTTCCAGGTAGAAGCCCTGTGGATATCCTGGACCGGAGTATCCTTGAAGCACCCACTGATGCAGCGGAAGGGCGGCAAATGAGCACTTATCCCTCTGGGAGGCTCCATGCCTGCCCACCTATAGCGGGAGACCTATGCAGGAGGTGACCCACCCACTTGTTCGCCTGGCTGCAGGTCTGCCAGGTGCGGCTTCAGCGTAGATGACAAACAGCTGGCTAACCTCTCCCGAACTTCAGCCCTATGCTCCTGGGTAGGCTGCTTAAATAGGGTCCCGAGGAACCTATATATGGCCTCCGAGGCGTGAATGGGGATGAACCCCAGCAGAGGCAATACCCGGATAGGGAAAAAACTCCGCCACCGCTAACGAAAGGAACTTCGGGTGGGGCGTAGGACAACCTTGTCCCTGTGGAAGACCAGACAGGGAGATTCAAAGGAGCGTCTGGAACTCTCCCCTCCTTCTGGATGGCAGAGTAGCCCCAAGAAGGTGTTCTTCCACAATAGGTGGGGAACTCACACCTGTGCAAAGGTTCGAATGGCTTGCCCATGAGCTAAGCCCATACCAGCGAAGATTCCACAGAATGGGGATACTCTCCCCGAAGGGGAGGTGTGATCGAGGCCTAGAAAAGCACCAGACCACCTTTTCTGCACCACCGACTGCCTTCCGGCCCACGCCTGGAAGACAGGGGAGACCAACAGAAGCACCCAGAGGGTCTTCGGCCAAAGCCCTGGTTCAAAAAGAACGGACCGCAGATGGTCTGGAATGCTCACTGAGGGACGGGAGAGGGAGCCCCGGCCCTGTCCCAACATCAAATGCAGAACTCTACCATTTGAAGGCGAGCATATTTGGCCGACTCCCGGCAGGATGCCTCGAAAACATCGAGGACCTTGCCGAAAGACCCTAGGCCTGGCCCCTAGCCGCACAGGGACCAGGCCTTTAGGTGCAGGGATTGAAGGTCCAGATGGAAACCCTTCCCCTGAAAACAGAGATCAGGACCGGGCGGGCTGGAAGCTGCCTCGGGAACCTGAGGCTGAGACTGAGGAGAGCTGGATACCAGAGCTGGCCAACCAGTCTGGGGCTACCAGCATCGCCTGCACCTAGTCCCTCCTCGCCTTGCACATGGGTCAAGGGAAATGGGGAAGAGGCGTAGAAGAGGCCCGGGGTCTGCGACCTCAACGGCATCCCCTACAGCAAACCTTGCTGAGGGGGCGGGCATGAGACAGTCTCAGCCTCGTATTCTCCCTGGAGGGAAGGAGGGAGAAGATCCTGTGCTATCTCCGGCAGGGAAGACCACTCGTGAGGCGCAGCCTATGTCCGGCTTAGGGCATCAGCCAGGGTGCTGGAGGCTCCTGCCATCGAATGGCTAGGAAACCGCCTCCCAGCTGCGCGAAAGACCCAATACGGAGAACCTCCTTATGAGATGCAAGGGGCTCATCCGAACTTGGCGGGTTGGGTAGCACATGGTCGTGGTGTTGTCCGCCTGGACTTCGAACTACTAGACCTCGTGACAAATGGAGCGAGCGCGCAAGCAAAGCGACCACCAAGAGCTCCAGCGGTAGGAAAGACATCGATTCCCGAAGGACCAGAAGCGGAGCACTCTGTATTCCCTAGATGGGCACCCCAGCCCATCCGAGAAGCATCGGTCAGAGCAGACCGTCGACTGGGCGGACGAACAGGATGTTCTCCTGCAAGAGTTGGAATGGTCCAAAGGAGAGCGCCCCTAACTCCTGGGCTGTAGTCACTCAACTGGTCCAAGGAACGCGAGCACTGTGACCGCTGGTTGGCCAGTCCCCACAAGGGAACATGGAACCAGCGGGTCCAACAGACCACACTGGAGCTGGCCGCCATGAGGCCCCGGAGGAGCAGGAGGTCCCGGCAGGGCGCAATTGCCCAGTCAGACCTGGCCAGGTAAGGGAGGAAGAACCCCAGCCCTGTCCGCCGGTAGCCGAGCTCGGACTCAAGAGTCGAGCCTGGTCCCGAAGAAGGATCACCCGCTAAGGCACGAGTTCCAATGTGACTCCGATAACAGGAGACCAGCCTGAGATCCAGAACTCTGGATCGACCCCTTCCACCTGGAAGGGTTGTAGTCAGGCCGCAATCCGGGTGGGGTTATGCCCCGGCCCCTCGGTGCCGCAGATAGCTGCTAGGCAGAGACCGAAGGGCCTGGCCTGGAACTCGTAAGGAGATCCCCCGCTAGGAAAGGGAGGAGTCTCCCAGGAAACAGACAGAACGAGGAGAAAGTACGTCCTGGAGGCCCAGGAGCGAAGCCACATGCCCGTTCTGAGGATGGGATATCTAAGTCAGAGAGACCATCCAGGTGTGCTGGAAGAATGGGGCACAAGCCCTCATCTGTTTGAGACCAGGAATACCTGGACACGAACCCAGGGTCAGAAGGAGGATCCGCAACCTTCTGATCACCTCTATTTAGGGCCAGGCAAGTCGCCTCAGCGGGCCGACTAAAGAGGCTGTGGGACCCCAAGATCCCTGGGGCACGTGCTGGGTAAGGGTGAACCTGCTCGCAAACCCGAGACAGGTCCCACCCTTAGCACCTCCGACCCCTAGAGGTCCGGGAAAGTGGACCAAGTGGAGGAGATGCGGAGCCGTCCCCCCATGGGGGAACCCGGGTAGGGGCGACGGGGCTGGGGACAGCGCCCCTTAGCCTGTCACTGAGCAGGCTTGGGGAGGAAGAGGCCGAGGAGCCTCAGACCTTTACCTCCCTGCTTCCTTTTGGAGGAAGACGCTGGTTTGGAGTCAGGCTGCCCAGCGCATGCCTGCTGGCCCTCGTGCTGGGCCGGTCGAGCCGCAGGGACTGGGGCAAAGGGGCTTATGCAAAGGCTGCCTGGCTGCCCTTGTCCCCTCCAGGTGGGAGTGACCGAGTCCAGAGTGGCATCGACTTCAGACCCTGGAGGTGTCCCTCCACCCAGGGCCGAAAAGGTCAGTCCCCAAGAAGGGAATGTCTGCCAACTGCTGGGTTTCCAAAGAGAAGGAGGACAACTCAGCCACGCCCTGGTCGTACATGGCCACCTGCGGCTGCCACCGATCTGGCACAGGAGTCGCCTCAGATCCAGATCCATCTGAGCTGCTGTTTCGCTACACCTGGTCCCGCACCTGCCGGACCGTGGGTCCACAGGTCAGCCGGGAGATGAGGAGGACCTCATCCAGGGAGCCTCAGAGGGCATGGGAGAAATGTGCCATCAGTGCTGCCGAGCTGGCCTGACGGAGGCCTAGGGAGGATGCTGCATAAACCTTGCGCTACATAGTCCATCCTTTTGGACTCCTTGTCAGGGGGCCTATCCACATCCCTAGCATTTCCAGAACATTGGAAAACATTGTCGGTAACTACCCCCTCAGCTGAGGGGTGTTCCGAGAAACCGGGCAGAGAACCGACAGGGACAGAGTACTTCCTGGCCATCCTGGCCGATGGCGCAGGGCAGGAAGTAGGCCGCCGCCAGAGCTCCAAGGCTGGGGCCCACAATTGCCTCAGCCACTGGAAGGCTCTGAGGTGAACCCCTCGGTCTAGAATTCTGCAGGCCTGTTTGAACGGGGTTTGAGCTGCATCCCGGTAATTCCTGAGATGAGCTGGAGCAGACCCACAAGGACGATGGGCTGTCGTCCACAGAATGTTCCAGAGAAGACCTTGGGTCCTCCCTGCTAGGGAAACATAGAGGAGCCGATTTCGGCCCGAGGGGTCTGCAAAGCTGCCGCGAGGCCTGAGTCACTCTTCGTCCGCCAAGGGCGGGCGGGAGTGAGGGGAACAGATAACCTGCCGGACAGGTCATGACCCAGCCTGGGTTCCACCGAGGATGGTGGGGCAGCAGGGATCGGACGAGCAACCAGCCCCAGAGAGGGCACCTCGACTACCTCGAGCGGTTGCGTCGACCGACCGGGCGGCAGCGGCTTACTAGCTGGAGAATGAATCGGGGTCGATTGATTCCCAGACAACAACAGCTGCTGCCACATAAACTCCTCGTAACGTCGACGCCAACGGCATCAAAGCCACTCCTCATCTGAGGAGGGGGACAAGGAAGAACGGCAATGCCACTTGACTCGGTGCCCCGACTGAGAATGCCAAGGTCGGCCGTGAGCGGCTAGACCGAGAGGAGGACCGAGACCTGAATCCTCGGGGGAACCGAGGGCGGGCCTGGGAAGGAGCGGGGCGTGCCCGCTCCTCCTTCAGCTCAGAAGAAAGGGCCGAGGTCTGTCGACCTGAAGGTACAGGCAGAATCTCAGCCTCCGCCGGGGGAACCGGCAAAGGGATGGCGGCTCCAGCAGATGACAGCCCAGATGACGGGTCGAGAGACTCGACAACATTGATGGGAGTCCTGGCCGGCTGACCTGATGGGGACACCGTGAGGCCAGCGGTCAGAGCCACATCCTCGACCGAAGTTGAACGTCGGCCGGCAGGGAAGGGGGAATTCTCCTGCTCCCTCCGGCGCCGACGAAGGGACTTAGCCTGTGACTCCTTGGACTTGGGCCGAGAGGCAGGTCCCGAAGGTCCCTCTCCCTTCGAGAAAAGGGACTGGCGAAGCTCCTTGAACGAAGCTGCATGAGGAGAAATCAAGGACAGCGGGATAAGTGCCACAACCGAGGAAGAGGGAGGGGCGGCGGCCCCCTCCCCGGAGGGAGGAAGATCGAGCTGCTCAGCCGAGGCCACCGACGCGGACACTGCCCGATGAGTCTCCAAGGAATTTTCCAGAGCAGGAAAAATTTCCGGTCGCCTAAGCCCCGAACGGGCCACGCAATCCTCCAGAGAGCTGGCCGAAAGGGCACAACAAAAATCGCAAAGTTGAGGATCGTGATCCAAGTCAAGGCAGTAAACGATGTGGAGTGCAGGTCTTTTCCAAGGAATATGCCGGCACCTCCATGAGCCAGAAAACGAATGAGCCATCGCCGCAGTGAAGAAGAAGATCAAGTCTCAGAAAACTTCCAATTGAATTCGAAGACCAAAATTTCCAGGAACCAGTCGAAAACGCAGAGCGCTAAGAAGGGAACCTGAGCTTCCAAGTGGTAAGGAAGATCTAGCGTCATGGGGCGGAGCCGAGAGTTTTACCACCCGGGTGGGTGGAAGGAGCCAGCTTGAAGACCTTCCGGCAAGATTTTAAGCGGCAAGGAACCTGCCAATAAGTGTGGATGAATAACATATCCATGTCCCTAGAAAGAAGAATGATTACTTCTTTCCTTCTGCTATCTATGCCCCTCCCTATACACCCCAGTTTTCTGTTTGCTTCACTGTAGGCTTTGTTGCACTGGCTAGACTGCTTTAGAGTGTCATTGATCATGACTCCCAAGTCCTTCTCCTCTGTTGTCATACTAAGTTTAACCTCATTTAGGCAGTACTCTGTTTTGGGGTTCTTTTTCCCAGGTACTTTACTTTGCACTTTTTGAGCATTGAATTTCAGCCACACATTGGACCATCTCTCCAGCCTACAGAGGTCATTTTGTAATCCCTAATTCCTTTTACACTATCCACCCTTCTGCAGACATTAGTGTCATCTGTAAAGAGGCCAACATTATCCTGAATTCTATAGTATTGTCAGTAATGAACAAATTAAAAGGACAGGGCCCAGGACCGATCCCTGCAGTACTCCACTAGTGACCTCCCTCAGCTGATTTAACCCCTGTTGACAACAACCCTCTTCTGACTACCCTTAAGCCAGTTTCCCACCCATCTGACTAAGTCACCTGCTGCCCCAGATCTTCCATTTTCCTCAGTAAGTGCTTTTGAGGCACTGAGTTGAAAGCCTTGCTAAAGTCAAAGTATAACAGATCCACTGCATGACCCCTGTCTAGCTCCCTTGTTACTCGGTCAAAGAAGACAATTAAATTGGTCTGACAGGACCCCCTACCACAAAACCATGCTGCTTCCTATCATGTAGACCATTTTTTTCAGGAAGTCAATGAGATCCTGCTTGATCAGAGTTGCCATCAACTTTCCTACAATAGATGTGAGACTAACTGGCCTATAGTTCCCCAGCTGTTCCTTATCCCCCTTATGCAGTGGGACCATGCTGGCCATTCTCCAATCCCTAGAAACCACCCCCCATCTTCAGTGAAATGTTGAATAGTTTTGTCAGAGGGTCAGGCAGTTCCTCTGTCAGTTCCCTTAGCATTCTCAGATGTAACACGTCCAGTCCTGGGGCCTTATCTATCTTGAGGATGGACGACCCTTTCTGGACCCTATCTCTGGTGAATACATGTGTTTCCATCTCTGGAATCCCTCTAGTGGACACTTGGATGCCACTTTTGGGTAGGGAACCAGAATCCTCTGTGGTGAAAACAGAGCAAAAGTAATCATTCAGGATGACTGCTTTATGCCCATCCTCTTCTATTTCCCTATCCCTGTCTGACAACCTAACTATTCCTCCTCCTTTTTTTCTTTTTTCCCTAATGTATCGGAAAACTTTTTTTCCAGATTTGATCCCCTCAGCAATCTGCAGCTCTGTGTCTGCTTTAGCCTCCCTAACTGCCCTCTTTGCCTTTCCAGTTTTCTGAATGTATTCCTCCCATTCTTCCTCCCCTGTTTCTTCTTAAACCTATAGAAGGCCTTTTTTGTGGATATAACTGCTTCCTTACCTCGAGAGAGAGCCATATTGGTCTCAAACATATTTCTCTTAGCTACTGTCCTCACACAAATTTGTGTTGCTTCCTGGATGGTGTCTTTTTCACCCCTTGTCTCTTCTGCATCATCTATATCACCTGCCCTGATTACTTTATCCTGCACCAGCCTTCTCAGTTTTATGAACTCTGCCCCTTAAAGTCCAGGACCTCCATTCTGAGTGTTTTTTGTCCCCTATGGTCAAATCAAACCAAATGGACTTATGGTCACTATTTGCTAGTGGTTCCCCTACTCTTACTTCTCCTACTACTTCTGAAATAGGGAGAACCACATCCAGAATGGAAAATTGTCTGGTAGGTTCTGTTACCAGCTGGACCAGCAGACCATGCTGACAAATATCCACCATAGCTTGGCTTCTAGAACTCTTTGCTACTGGCACACCCAATCTACGTCTGGCAGGTTTAAATCCCCTACTATCAGCACTTCCCCTTTTCTTACTTCTCCTTTTATTTCTTCCCCTAGCCCTCTGTCACCCTCTTCACCTTGGGCTGGTGGTCTGTACATCACCCCCAGACATAGCTTCCTGCCTGATGATGCTGGGATTTGCACCCACAGCAGGTCAGTCTCCTCCATTCCATAGTTAATCAATGTTCCCATCCTCCACTACTTTGAACCTTCCCTAACATAAAGAGCTACATCCCCCCCCATACACACACCTTCCCTTCTATCCATTCTGAATAGTGAGTACCCAGCCTTTTCTGTTCTAGTCACTGCAGCAGAGCAATGTATATGTAAAAAGTGGCTACAAAAATCCAACTTACCAGAGAAGAATGGTGGGACATGGTGAAAGAGACTAAATGGATGCTATTGGTAGTATTTATCAGCCATGGGAATTTTTTTTCTTAAGGAATGCCTTGAAATTCTTGGAATTTGTACTATGAGTCCATGAAGGTATGAATACTGGAGAAGACACTGGAATTTAAAAACAGCTAAAATAAGAAACACTGATCCTAGCAATGATTTCTTTTCTCAGATGGGCATACAGCTGAGGTAAAATGATTCACAGTCACAGAGTATTTGGAATTTGTAGAAACTGTTTATCTGATGAGATGTCAAAAGAGCATTAGTGAAAACAATTCCAGTCACACTATATGAAGACCATGAGCGGTATGCCTACTGGGTTCTGTTAGGATTAGATTTGCAGCCGTAGCCTGTCCCCCAGATGTCAGGTACTACGGGCCACACCACACAGGATGAGGAACTGGACAGGATTCTTTATTAAGTCTGGGTGTTTCTGTTTGTAATAAATGTCCAAAACAGGAGCTTTTGATTACAGAAGGATTCTTTATTCCTTAGAAGCTCACACACAGCATGTGCAGCTAAACACTTCAGTCATTACCACAGGAAGGAAGATACTGCCTGGCTTCCTAGATTAATTGTCTCTAGGTGAGTCATTAAACTGGATAGGGTTGACTCAAATACAGAGCTAAAGCTCCTCTAGTGGCTGGAAAGCCATATCATCACTGGGCACTCGGCTCCGTACATCCTGCCCTCAGTTCCAGTTTGTAAAGGGCAAATTTTTAATCCAGGGCAGAGATACATACCTGGCAGGCAGTACTCAGCACACATGTGTGACCTCCACAGTCAGGAGTGGCTCAATGGCTGTAGCAACAGGTATACAACTAGCTTGCTTTCTTTTCTTTCTTTCTTTCTTTCTTTCTTTTTTCTTTCTTTCTTCTTCTTTCTTTCTTTCTCTCTCTCTTATCTTGTTCTGGCTGTTCTCTACAGCTTTCTGACTGGTGCGTATGCCCTTCCTTTTATATGAGGGGATGGGTGGTAGGCAGCTCCCCAGCTGTTGCATATGCCTCACATGATCACATATACAGTCATGCACAGTGCAACAAGCAATCAAAGTTAGGGGAGAGTCTGCAATATTCCTGGACTCAGGATCTCTGCCATACATTTTAACTCTTTAGCAACCAGCCTTGACTAGAATGGAAACATTTCCAAAGGTATGGGTGGGGTACCAGCCTCCCTTGTGCCCCTGCATAGGGGCACCATGGTATACAACCCTATATCTGTGGCCAGCACAAGCAGAAACACACAGGAGACAAAAGTTAAGGATGTCAAGCTTTAGGGCAAGAAAGATTGCTGGAAGAAGTGGGGGGACCAATTACCTTGGTTCTTGATCATGCAACCTGGATCTCAAACTTATTGTTTCAACTTACAAGGAGATGCCTCACCTTCACACTTGTCAAGACTTTAACTTTAATTGGTAATTTACATTTGGTTACCTTGCAAAATATTTATTTATTTTATTTATTTATTGAATTTTGTTGACCCGTAAGCCCACTGGCCTAGAAGTCCCTTTTCAAGGGCGCACTGGGGAGGGGATATAGATGGTAGGCAACTGAAATTGAACCAGATTAAGCTGTACCACAAACATCTTTGCAAAACCCTGGTACTAAGACTGATGGGCCGGTCTTGCACTCTGCCACCTTTAGCTGTACTCAGAGTCTATTACCTCTTGTGTTTCCTCTTCTGGATGCTAAAAGAAAGAAAGACAACCTACACTAGACATGGAATATATAAGATAACCCACACCTGTACTGAGGAATCAATAAAAGAAACCCTTGGGGTTTTTCCCATAGACAGAGAAGTTGGCACATACATTATAGATGTACACTCTTCTCTCATCATATAATTTTCCCACATGTTTAGTCTTCCCTTCTTTTGTCTTCTGATCTTTCATCTTTTTTCTTCTTTTCTGCAAAAAGCTTCACATGTCACACAGTAGATATTGCGTAACTCCTAAATCATTTTCTTTACAAAACAACAGAAATATCACACAAGATAGGTTAAGAGTTACCCAATATCAAATATTAAATAATATGTATTACACCCCCAGTAAGTTAGCGAAAATGGAGCAGGTGCAAGCGCCCATTTGTGTTAAATGTGGTAAGGGGATGGAACAGCACTACATGTTTATTGGTCCTGTGAAAAGGTTTCCAGTATGGACAAAAATCAAATTCAGAATGGATCCTTTACTGGGACTGGATTCGCTTTTACCCGAATATTTGTATACTGGTGATATATCCTTAATTAAGGTCAAAGAAAGGAAATTTCATATTTGCCTTATCTCCATAACGGTGAAAAAACTGGTTCTCAAGCATTGGTTGGACCAGACCATCATATCTTATACAGAATGGCTACATGATATGTCCTTTTATCTCAGGGCTGAAAATGATAGCGAGTTCTGAAATAAACCAACTGCCTTTGATAATAAATGGGGCAAGTTATATGCTCTTTACTTGAATTAGGGTACCCATTTTCTTGAGCTCTCTGTCTAAAACGTCTTTAAAGTTTGTATTGTACTTCTTGTACAAATAAGCTAATATGTGTTGTACTTAGGAGGAAATCAGATCGCTCCAACAGGGGGAGAGGGAAGGGTGATTGGGAGGAGGGCCATAGTAATCCTGGTAATAGTCCTGCTACATGGTACCATGTGATGTTGTTTAAAACTGTATAACATTTTCTAAATAAAAAAATAAAACAACAGAAATAGAAACAGGGAAAAACATAAACGTTATTGACAGATAAAGACCAAGGGTCCATCCAGGCTGCCAGTAGTTTCCTACCTATCCCCAGACCAAATGTCTCAAAGGGTTTCTATCCCAAACCCTCCCTTTTCCTCTAGCCCCCCACCCCACCTTCTTAGCACTGCCTCCTCGAATTATCAGCCCTTTGGACTTGTCCCCATTGTGTCTGAACCCATTTATAGTCCTTGCCCTTACCACTTTTGCTGATTATCAGTTCTATGGCTCCACCACCCTTTTGGTGAAGTGGAACTTCCTAACATCCATCCTGAGGTTTCCACTAATTAGCCTCCATTCTCATAACTATACTACTATTCATGTTGAATAGGTCCTCACAGTTCACTCAATTATTTCCCCTAAGGAATTTGCATGTCTCTATCATGTCACCACTCTCCCTTCTGGCCTGCGGCAAGTGCATGTTAAGTGTCTCAAGCCATTCCACGTAGGCTCTGCCCTGTTCACCTTGGATCATCTTGGTCACCATACACTGCACAAACTCTAATTTATCCCTGTTCTTTCTCGGGTGCAGACTCAAAAACTGTGCACAGTGCTCCAGGTGAGGCCGCACCAATGACCTGTACAGGAACATAATCACTTCCTTCGTCCTGTCAATCCCCTCCCAATACATCGCAGCCTCCTTTTTGCCTTGCTGAGTGCTTTATTGTACTGGTTGGATTGTTTTAGAGAGTAACTAATGATGACTCCAGGCCCTTTCCTCTGATGCTGTCGACAACCTCCCCCCTCCCATCCAATACTGAGTACATGGATTCCTCTTCCCTATGTACATCACTGAAAATTTCTGCACTGAATTTCAGTTGCTATATTTTGAACCTCTTCTCTAGCAACTCCACATCCCTCTTTAGCTCCCTCACCCCTACTCACTGTCTACCCATCCACATAATTTTTTTGCCATCTGCAATTTACACATCTTGCCGTGGATATCTTCCCCTATGCCCCTGATGAACATGTTGTGCAGGACTGGTCCCAGGACCAACCCCTGAGACACACACCCATGAATCCCTGTTCTCTGACTTGACCCTGTTTACTACCACTCTTTGCTTTCTCCCTCCAACCAGTTCCCTACCCATCTTACCAATTTCCTTCACACTCCCAGGTCTTCCAGCCTCCTCAGCAGCTTCTTGAGTGGCATTGAGTCAAAGGTTTTGCTGAAATTAAAGTATAGTACATATACCGCCTGTGTGAAGCTACCCAACTGCCAGTCATTATTTGCAGATGTGCATTATTTCTGTATATTCTCTTTATGTGATTTTGTGCATGTTAAATGCCACAACAAAATGTCCAGTGTTACTGAAAGGTCACAGGATGAGAAAAGGTCTTGCAAAATATGTGACATTCCTATGTGACCCGGAAAACCGCTACTAGCCAGGAAGCTGAAAATTATATTTTCAAAGGGGTTTTCCTAGTCAGCTAGTCGAAGGAGAGGTCATAAAATTGTCAGGGAATAGAAAACATCCCCAGGATCATAAAACTCTTCCACTTCAAGGGCAGGATGCCTGGGAAAAGGTTTGTTAAATAGCCCTTCCTAACAGGCTGGTGTAAATTGTCTTACAAGTGTCATATTGGAGGGCAGTAGGACTTCAAAGGCACTAATTCTGAAAATGTTATTAATGTGCAAGGAAGTGGTGATATGAGAACCCAAATAAGGAGATAAAATAATAATTCCTTAAATCTGGAAAAAGCAAGAGTGACATCTACTGACCTAACAAAAATAAGGCCACTGACTATCTAAAGAATGGGACCGCCATCCCTATTTAAGACCCTTTACAGAGCATTGGTAACTCACTTTTCAAAGAACACTCTTCTGACACACTAGAAGCAAGACTGCCACAACACAGAGATAGACTAAGAACCAGAGACTGCACGTATTCTTCTGGATTTCAATTCACTACGAACTTAAGGTAGAAATTAGATAAAAGTTTATTGTGCATTTGTTTTATGTATATTTTCCACTTTTATTTGTGTTATTCTGTGACAAGATTTTTTTAATGTTTAGTTGTAACTGTATGATTATTAATTATTTCAGTAAAAACATTTGTTTTTAAGAAACCTGCCTGAGCAATGTTTTTATATTGTGTGTGTGATTGTGGAATGTTCAATAATAATCTGGAACCAAACTGTTATTGATATGGGGTGCCACCATAAACTACCAATCGAATAAGGATCCTGTAAAGGGTAATCTGGGTAAAGATAGGGGAAATGTGAAAGTCTCAAGGAAGAGTCTGTGGGGATTTGAGCCAGGTTATTGCATGCTCAGTGAGAGAAGACAAAATCAGGCTTACAAGGCTTCCCCAAAGACATTGTGATGCCTGGATCATCCCCCTTTGTGCAACAACTGAGAGGGGTTCGTGTTTGGCTACAAGACTCAAGGTTGGTATTATACCCTTATCCATAGTGAAGAGGGGACCCTGGGACTTTGTGGCAAGTGTTCAGTTGTTAACTCAGCAAGCACTACAGAAGGACACAAAGAGGGTATCCCCTGTTTTCCCCCACCCTGTCATGGGTTGCACTTAGGGGTGGCCACTGTGAGCTCAATGGACCTGACCCTCAGGAGTGGGGTCGTGACAGATCTGATGCACGGTGGTGGGATCTGAGAGATCTGGTAGCATAATGTTGTGATTTGAGGGATATTGGTGGCACAGGTATAACAGTTGGATTTGAGGCCAGTGTATCAAGTTGTTAAGATCCTAAAAGGAGCCATAGTGGAAGTAACAAACAAATGCATCAGATTGGTATCAAAAGGCAAAGAAGGAAAAGGCCACCATGTTTCTCAAAGAGGTTGCAGAAAAGATAAGGGCTAAAAGGGCAGGGTTCCAGAAATATAAGGAGACCCAAAGGGAGAAGAACAGAGAGGTGTACTGAGAGTGTCCAAAGGAAGCAGGGAGGGCAGTAAGGAGAGCAAAGGCACAGACTGAGGAAAGTTTAGCACAGACAATAAATAAAGGGGGCAAGACATTCTACAGGTATATCAGTGAAAGGAGGGAAACGGGGGAACTGTAAGACTTAAAGGGGAGGAAGGGGAGTGTAAGGAGGGAGACATGGATAAGGCAGAAATACTGAATAAATACTTCTGTTCAGTATTCACAGAAGAGGGGGAGGGACAGGGACCACAGCCGAGCATCAAATGCCAAGGGGGGAAAAGGTGAACAAAAGTCCATTCATGGAGGAGAGAGTCCTGCAAGAACACACTAAATTGAAGGTGGACAAAGCAATGAGACCAGACGGCATATACCCATGGATACTATGGGAGCTGCGAAGAGAGCTAGCAGAACCTCTGGCAGCATTGTTCACTGAATCACTTAACACAGGAGTGGTGTCAGAGGATTGGAGGAGGGCACGTCATCCTTTTACACAGATCAGGCAGTAGTGAGAAGGCAGGCAACTATAGGCCAGACAGCCTCACCTCAGTAGTGGGGAAGATCATGGAGGCACTACTTAAGGAAAGGCTAGTGGGACATCTAGAGGCCATCGGTGCCCAGGACCCTAGGCAACATGGGTTCAGAGCGGTAGGTCATGTCAGACAAATCTCATAGATTTCTTCAATTGGGTGACGAAGGAAGTAAATCACAGATTGCATTTAGGGGTGGGTACTGTGAGCTCAGTAGACCTGACCCCCAGCAGTGGGGTCGTGACACCACTTACCGTATATCAACCATCCTTGCGATTCACTCTGCAATATCACTAGGTTGGTCTAATATCATCTTCCCACCACAAATCCATGCTGCTTGCTGTCCTGTAAACCATTTGCTTCTAGGTGGGCACCCCCATTACGGAGGCCTTAAAACCACTCCTCAATAGATATTCTTTCACCTCTGCTGTGACTACTGAGCAAAAGTAATTGTTTCAAACATTAGCCTTCTGCCTGTCGCCCCTGCTGACAACTGAGGAAATCAGGTAAGTGTGGATTCATGTATTTCAAAGTGTTTTGAACTTTCATTCATGATGTGGTCATTTTTGATACTTTTACCCCAAATGTTCAACATAGCCTTTTGGGACCCCACCTTATGAACAAGGTAGGTGAAAGTTTCAAATCTAGCCCAAAAGGTAATTTTGCACTCATGCCACAAAATCACCTTTTGGGCAGGTTTTGAACATTTTCACCTACTGGGTTCATGAGGTGGGGTCATAAGAAGACTATATTGACAATTTGGGGGTCAAAATGTTTAAAAAAAACAAAACAGTTATGAAGATACATTGACATTTTCAATGCTCGCTCTGAACTTTGGTGATTCTCAATATTTTGACCCAAAATTTTCAACATAACTATTTTTCACACCTCCTCATTAATGTGACAGGCATCACTTACCAGGTAAATGCACTAGCAGCCATTTTGGTCATGACCAGAGCTTGCTTCTGAAGTCCAGGTCCTAATCTCTTCAACTACTAGAGCAAAATATGCCCTTCATCATAAACCAGACGCTTTGTCTGCTGCTGGCAATGGAGCAAATATTACTGAATGCTGCTGCACAAGTGAGTCAGATAAGTACCTACAGACTTGCAATTTGTATCAAAACCTACAATCCATTCATATGTTCATTACTATTAGACAAAAAATGAAGAAGAAAAGTGATTTGAACTGTCTGTTCCCAAGGTGCCTTACTTTTTCAATCACATATCAGAAATAATAGAAATTCCACACATTTCCATGCATTTTGCAAACACAAGAAAATGCAAAATCCCAGTCGGGATTTTGTGTTCAGGATTAAAGGCTCAAGCAACCACGGGTCAAGAAAAGGCGTTTCAGTTTTTCTTAGTAGATCCTTTTCAGGTACTGCCTGGGCAGCAATCATTATTGTCGGCACTCTGTAGAGTCAATCAAGTTTTACTGGCAGGCTCCAGGTAGACCTTGCCCTTCCAACTTTTAGTGAGTGAAGTGGGAGCTGTTGATCTTCGATCTACTACTGTGGCTTGATCCACTCTCCCAAAGTTGAACTGATGCTCCTAATCGCAGCCAAGCATGGAAGATTCAAGGCGCATGTTTCCCTCCATCTTGCTTGTGATGACAAGCTGAGTCAGAAAAGCAAGCAAGCAAACTCATGTCACGTATTCTCAGTGCTACTGTTAAGTAAGACAAAGAACAGTTACGTAAGAACTTACTGTAACAGTAGATCTTCAAGGGAGTCTCTGTCATCAGGTCACACCTACAGTATGGAACTTTGCTGTCAGGCACTAGGATCCCATGGAAGCTTTTCTGCAGCACTGTAGTAGGGGCCGTCCACGCCGAAGTCAGGCTCCAATGTCACATGCCCTAAGTGTGGGTAGCCACACTCCCTTCTCAGTTCTTTCCCTAGCCAAAGGCCATAGAAGACAGGAGTTCCACCAGGGAGCCAAGGGGAGATAGAAGATGCCCAGCTAGCAGAAAGGCTGGAGTAACAGGACAGCTGAGCTGTGGAGAGAGAAAGAGAGAGAAAAAGGGGGATGGAGAGAGGGATAGCATGACCTGATGACAGAGATTCTCTCAAAGGTCTATTGTTAAGGTAAGTTCTTACATAACTATTCTATCTTCTTCAGGGACATGTCTGTCATCAGGTCACACCTATGGAACAAATCCCAAGCAGTGCTTGGGTGGCAGGGAGTCCAGATGCCTAAGAAAGAAGGCTTTGAAGCACAGCTACAGTAGGCCAAACCCTGCTCATCTTCTATAGGCATTGTCCAAACAGTAGTACTTGGTGAAAGTGTGAACAGTACTCCAAGTTGCAGTAACTCATATCTCGTTGCTGACATGCCTCTGAAACAGGCAACAGAAGTGTCCATAACTTGTTGTAATGGCCCTTAACAACCCCAGGAGTTCCTTACCATACTTCCTGTAACAAAAGTAATACAGTTGGCCAACCATTTGGACAGGCATTGTTTCAAAACTGGAGCACCATCTCTGCCAGGGGCAAAAGAAACAAATAACTGAGAGGACTTTCTGCAGTCCTTAGTACGGTGTGTATAGCACCTGAGAATTCTTTGCACATCCAAAGTATGGAGCAATGTTTTCCCTGGACTGGCATGTTCTGAAAAATAAACAGGCAGGTGGATGGCTTGATTTAGGGTAAACTCAGATACCACCTTAGGGAAGAAACTTGTCAGAAGTATGGCAGCTAGGATTCAATGCAAAGAAGTGCAAAATAATGCACCTGGGAAACAAGAACCCAGGGGAAGAATACACAATGGGTGGGGAGGTAGTAACAACAACAAAAAAGGAAAGGGACCTGGGGGTAATCATATGAGATGACCTTAAGGTTAGCAAGCAATGTGAGAAGGCAGTAGGGAGGGCTGGGGGTATACTGGGATGTATAGGGAGAGGCATCAGCAGCAGAAAACAGGAAGTTGTTATCCCTCTGTATAGACAGTTGGTGAGACCCCATCTGGAGTACTGTGTCCAGTTCTGGAGACCCCATCTCTGCAAGAACATAGACAGGATAGAGGTAGTCCAGAGGAGGGCAACTAAAATGGTGCAGGGTCTGCAAGAGAAGCCGTATGAGGAGAGACTAAAGGAGCTTAATATGTATACCCTTGAGGAAAGAAGGGAGAGGGGGACATGATAAAAACTTTTAAGTACCTCAGTGGAATCAACAAAGTCCAAGAGGGTAGCATCTTTCAGAAAAAGAGACTTGCAAGAACAAGGGGACACAATTTAAAGATAGAAGGAGGGCGGTTCAGGGGCAATGTGAGGAAGTATTATTTCACAGAGAGGGTAGTGGATGCATGGAACAACCTTCCTGAGGAGGTTGTGGGGTCTAAAACTGTGGGAGAATTCAAGAATGCATGGGACAGACGTAAGGCAATTCTTGTGGGGGGTAGGAAGAAATAGGCTGTTGGTTAACTAGGATCTGCGGCCTATCCTGTAGGTAGGGAAATGGGCAGACTAGATGGGCCAAGCGGTCCTTATCTGCCATCAAAGTCTATGTTTCTATGTTTCTAACTTAGGGTTAGTATGCAAAGAAACCCTATCTTTGTGGAAAATCAAATAAGGCTGCTCACACGTGAGAGCCTGTAGCTCTGAAATTCTTCTTTCAAAAAAGTACAGACCACATGCAGTTGGACCACCTGCAACCATCAGTAAGCAGAGGAAAGCCTGAAATAGCCAACAGGTGCACCTTGATAGAGGAATATTGGAGACCCGCATCTGATAACAACAGAACATACTCTAGAACTTGGTTGACCAGACAAGTTAAAGGGTCTAGATGTTGGGAAGTTGCACTTATAGCAAAATGCTTCCACTTCATCGAAAAGTGGCTCTGGTGGAAGGTTTTATTTCAGACACTAGAACATCAGGCACCTTCTGAGACAGCTCAAACCAAACAATGGCTATGTCCTCTGGAGCCATGCATGCAGATAGAGGGACTTGAGGTCTGATGGACCTGGGTTTCTGAGCCTGTGACAACAGATTCTGGCAAAGGGCAGGGGAATGGAGTTCCACAGCCAATTGTTGCAGTGATGGAAATCATATCTGACAAGACCAGAATGGAGCCACCAGAATGAGTGTCTTCCTCCATCTGTAACTTGATGAGCACCCTCTGAATCAGAGGAAAGGGATGGAAGGTGTACAGAAACCTATCTTCCAGGAGACAAACAACATGTCTTACCAGAAAACTCCAGACCCTGGACTGAGTGAGCAGAAATGCGGCAGTTTAGTGTTGAGTGGGGACACAAAAGGTTCAAATCTAGGTAGCCCCACCTGTTGAACAGGTCTTGTGACCAAGGTCAGTAGTTCCCACTCATGTATCTTGGACTAGTGACTGTCTGAGGCTGTCCACAAGACATTTTGGGGCACTGGCACATGGACAGCTGACAGTTCTAGACCATGATCTAGAGTCCAGTACCAGACCCTCATCGCTTCCAGCACAGGGCGTGGGAATGAGTCCCCCCTGCTTGTTGGATGACCAGGACTACACTGAGATTGTCAAACTGCACCAGCAGGGGCTCAGAGATGATTGTGGAAGGCCTAGAAGGCATACAGAACTGCCCTCATTTCTAGGACATTTATGTGGAGGAAAGTCTCCCACTGGGACCAGACGCCCTGGGTCTGATAAGGACCTAGGCGGGCTCTGCAACTCAGACCCAAAGCATCCAAGGTGAGGATTTGGTGAGGATTGTGAATAAGGAAGGGAACCCCTTTTAAGAGTTTGGCCGGGTCCATCCACCAGTGAAGCACTCTGTGGACTGGTGAGGAGACAAGGACCAGCTGGTCTAGATCATCTGAGCACTGATCCCACTGGATCCTGAAGGTCCACTGTGGGATCCTCATGTGCAGCCTGGCCAAAGGGACCATAACAACAGCCATGGCCATTAGGTCTAGTAGCCTCACTGTCTCTGGGCCACTTCCTGGGCCTGGGCAATGAGGCAGTCCACCCTGTCTTGGGAGAGGAAGGCCTTGCCCCTGGTGCAGTCCAGAACCACTCCTGTGTACTGTAACCACTGGCACAGAGTCAGCACAGACTTGGGCCAGTTGACAGTGATGCTCAACAGCTGGAACAACTGCATGGTGCACTCCAGAGTCAATAACAGGAGCTCCTTGGACTAGGATTTCAGTAAGCAGTTGTTCAAGTATGGGAACACATAGAGGCCTTTGCGCTGAGGGCTGCTTCTATAGCTGCTAAGCACTTGATAAATACCCATGAAACAGAGGATAAGCCAAAGGGCATTACCCTGAACTGGTAATGCTCCACCTCAAACAGGAACTGCAGGTACTGCCTGTGAGGGGAACACACCATGTTATGCAGATAGGCATCCTGCATATCGAGGTAGCATAACCAGTCACCCTGCTTGAGCAGAGGAAGAAGGCCATGCAGAGTGACCATCAGGAACTTTTTGATTTGGATAAAAAGATTCAGCTTCTTGAGGTCTATTATGGGTCTCAAGTCCCATGTTCTTTTGGGAACCGGGAAGAACAGGGAATAGAACCCCCTGTTCCTTTGATACCTGCACACTGATTCTGTGGCCATTTTGCACAGCAAAGTTAGCACTTCCCCTGAGCACCTCAGTGTGATCTGAAGGATAACAGGTGGGGACTGGGGAAACATCTGGAGGCTGTTCTAGAGTTCTGGAGCATGGCCCTCTTGATTGTCTGCAGGATCCAAGCATCTGTAGTAATGGTTCTCCACTGGGAGAGATGAAGGGAGAACCAGCTTCTGACCACCTTTAGGGTTGCCACCCTTCCTGGTTTGGCCAGGATTGTCCCATTTAGAGTACCCTGTCCGGAAATTTGAAAATCAGACCGGGACATTCAAAGTCCAGGTTCTAGATTGTCCAATTATGTGGGCACTACAAAAGTCCGGGTTTCGCAGTAGAAAAGCCAGTGTTTCATGTAATTTTGAGTAAACAATGACTTTTCTATCAAATTTTCCTATCTTTTTTTTAATGGCAATTCATGCCTAAAATGTAGCTGGTGCAGTTCTGAACCACCGGCAGTCACTCAGACTGTGTATTTTGTCTCTAGGCAATGGGAGGGGGGTCTCTTTGCTTTGCCCTGTGTCTATGCTCCAATCATCACCATCTGTGAGCATGATTGACAGTAGCTGACCTCTCATCCCATGCTCCCAGGCTTCTTCAGAGAGACTCCTCCCTTCCACTCCTCATTGTAGTGCATCTGCATGTGAGTGGCCAGTGCGTGACTCTAGAGTCTATTCCTGGACCAATCGGAGTAAGGGAGACAGACTACAGAGTTTGGTTTCTGTTGCCCAACTGCGACTGCTGTGCTGGACTCCTCCTCCGCTCACTCAGTTTGCCCCCTTGGTTGGCTGGCTACAGTGCTTAAACTTCGACCCAAGCTCCAGCTGAGAAGAAAATAACTTTGAGGCCTGCTCAACACTCACAGGCTCAGTGCTCCCTGAATCTCTCCCCATTCTCGTCCAGCAGACAGCCCTGGTGTGTGGTCGTGCATGCAAATGCAATCATGAAGAAGAGACTGTAGCATTCTTCTATTCTCCTCTAGCAGGTATGGAACATAGCAGCCAGGAGCCTCCGGTTCCTTTTTAAACAAGCAAAAACAAAAAAGCAACTTAGAGAAAGTGTCTTTCTTTGTGTCCTGATGATGATCAGAAATTGGGAAAGAGGAATGGAAACATGATGATGATGGGGGCAGGGTGGGGTGTGTGTGATTTGGAAATTGGAATTGGGAAAGAGAGGAATGGAAACTTATGATGACGATTGGGTGGGAGGTGGGGAGAGGGGACAAATTAATCCACCAATGCCACCACAGATTCCATCCAGTCAGACCCAGACTAACAGATTGTGTCAGTGTGATTTTGTGCAAAACTGCACATACATTGCATACATATTGTGCTGCTGGCTGCTTGCTTTAATTAGTTACAGTTGATAGTCAGTTATGGGGGGGATAAATTAATTAATCCACCACAGATTCCATCCAGTCAGACCCAGACTGTCAGTGTGATTGTGTGCACAACTGCTCATACATATTTTGTTGCTGCTTGCTTTAATTAGTTACTCAACAGTCAGTCATGGGGGGTGGTTAATATGCTTTTATTACGTTAATGTTTAGGTCAGTTGAGGAAAGCACTGGACTGTCTGCAGCAAGGTGTGATTTGGGAAGTAATGCGGGAGGTAAGAAGGGAATGGCATGAACTTTGTTCCATGGATGGTTGAAAGGAATAAATGGTTTTCATGTTGGCAAAATGGGAATAAGGTGGAACTGGGTACAGGGAAATGGGAAAGGAAGGGAGGAACTGGGAGAAAGTGTTAAAACTATTAGTTCAAAAACTAAAAGTAGCATGCTGCCAGTGCCACGACAGTGCCAGTGAAACCAGTGTATGCATAACATAGCTTAGATATTAATGGCCCAGGGAGGACATGGGGGGCATGTGTTGGAGGAACTCTTGGGTAGTCAGTGTTGATGTTACAGGTAGAGATGCACATGTCTATGGGAGAATACCAGCTCACCACTGCAGCATGGTAGGGTCCTGTCTGAGATTGGTTCTGCTTTAACTGCAAAGCACAGGAGTAGCCATATGGTTGAGACTCGCTTTCCCTGGTCCAACTGGGCACACCATAATGGACAAGGGAGGGAGATATGTATTGACCCAAATCGGCTGAGTAGGAAGGAAGGAATAGAGAAATGGATTATTCTTTATGGGGGGCAGGCAGGAGGGACCCCAGTATTTCTAATCTCCTATTATAAAAAAAAATACTTGTAATCCTTTATTGAAGATCTGCTATGGTTAGGAGCAGAGTAGTATGTGTTGCCTGTCACTTGTGCAGTGGTCTTAGACAGGGTGTGCTAACATGTGCTCTTCCCTAACTTAACGAACTTCAAGGTTTATAATAAGTAATTTCAGTTCAGATAGTTGACTTACTATTTATGTTTACATTAATTATAAGTTATTATGCTTTGCAATGGGAGTACTTATATTCAATTTTGTTTTATGCAAACCTCACATAATAAAATAAATTCTGAACATTGATACTTTTTCTTGATGCGACCGGGTAGTCTAACTCTGAGGACTTTTTGGAACTGCATTTGGTTGCCCTCATTCTCATTTCTTTATTTATTTGTCAGCAGAAACTGTACTGTCACCCTGACTCCCCCCCCCCATTCCATGAGTCGTGGTCGGGGGTCAGGGTGACAGTACAGACTGACACTCACAGTTTCTGCTGACAAATTAACAAAATAAATGACAATGATGCAGATGAACTCAGTTTTGTTGTGCAGAAAGCAACAATTTGTGTTGAAGAAAGAGAGCAATATAGATTTAGAATGCTTCTTACACTGTGACTCTATGGTGGCACTGTGGCATGTTAAGAAAGAGTTGTCCGAGTGTGATGTGCAGGACATAACTGTATAAAGCTAAGCTAATACTCAAGAGTCCATGCAGCTCAACCTCAGGTAATTGTTCTGTAGAAAAGGCAGAGGCCCCCGTTGATGAGCTGTGGACCTGGCATCGTGGGAGTAATCAGGGCAGTGACTGATGGATCTGGCAGCTAACTACTCGGGAAGGGTAGTATCTTCTACTGTATCTGTCTGGTTCAGCTGCATAATGGCTCTTATTTGAGTGTGCTGTAATAAGAATAAAAGTGACACAAACACCCTGTATTACTGTGTTGTGGTATCAGTTTTATCGTATTGCCATTACCTGGTCAGCTGTGTGGTTCTGGTTTGTTCTGCATTTACCTGCAAATGATAAAGAACAAAGTTAAAAAATCAGTAACAAACATCTGGGAATGGGTGTGGGAAGTGATAAGTAAGACACAGATGTTTCTTTTCAAAACACACAAGACTTTGTGTAAATTTTATTAAATATAAAAATAAAAAAATAATTAACTTCTCTTAACCAAATAAACAAAACAATAAACAAAGCTAGCAAAGTGCTAAATGGCTTCTTTTCTCAATTGAGACAACCAGTACTTTAGCAATTGTACTGCCACAAAGTAGATGAGCTCACCTCAGCACATCTACCATCCTCTGTGCTCCTAAGCCATCTGATTCCTCCAAAGGACCCTCCACCTTATATAGGTGGACACATTAACATAATTGGTCAGCTGATCCACCCCCTATTCTAATACATTAAATTTCTATTCTAATACATAGAGTTGGGGGATCAGTATGACAATTCCAGCATCCAATGAATAGATTTAAATATATTCTGGGAGAAACTCTTTTTCTTTTATTTAAAGAGAAGAAAAAAATGCTTAAATATGAATAAAGGAATTTAGCCCCTCCTTCCTGGCGCTGACATCACATTAGAATGCTCTATAAAAATAGTCCAGAAGGGGGCCGCTGGCTCCTAAGAAAGCAATACCTGAGACTAGTGATTCAGCAAGAGGGCCAGCTAGAGACTTCATTTCTCAGCACCAAAAACCAAAACGAACCTGTTATTTTGGCTTAAAACCTACTTCTAGGCAGGCACCTCATTTTCTTATGGTCTTTTATATTTTACCACCTACGTCTGTTCTTCGTTTTACTCAATAATTATAGAGCTTTTCACTTATTTTGTATACAATTGACAGAGCACTGTCCATCTGGGCGTTCTACATATTATGGTCTGTAAATAAACTATTCAAACAACATGAAGTCTTGCTATATTATGACAGTAGCAGTTTGTCCCACCACTAGAACTGCTCCGGAGGTGAAATAGTTAATACCATTCCAAAATAGAACTTTGAGCACGAGCTCTAAGAAGCAGCTCTATCTGTGTAATTTCAAACCCGAACTGTCAGATTCTTTACTCCGCCTCAGTGAACAGTCGCTCGGAGATTTCTCCTACTGCTGGTTCTATTTCTCGGTTTAAACAGTGTTTTCTCGGTTCGATTCAACCGAGAATAGTTTTATTAAACCACAAAACCGTTCAGTTCAAGCTCTGTCTGTGGTAATCGTAAGTAAATTTAAGGTTTTGTCTGTGTGGAACTTGTAAGTTTATCGTTCGGTTTTGAACCGATCAGCTGGGTTTAAAACTCATTAACTTGAAAGTTTAACATTTTAGAGTGCGTTCCGTTCTTATCGGTTCTAAAAACGGATTTTATTACGTTTTTCCACACTCCGTGACACGGTTAGGAACCGATAGGGTGTCTTGCCTGGCACTGCCGTTTAAAGGGCAAGTTTTTCTGGTTAGGCTGGCATTATGTCTGAGAAACCCAAAAGAAAACCGGCCCACTGGTTTCAACACTGTGATGTCTGTGGGAAGTCTTTGCCAAGGCTGACCCACACACCACATGTGTCTATTGTCTGGGTTTGACCACCTCCAGTCAGACTGCCAGATATGTAAGAATTTCCTGCAGCCACCCTGGAAAAGAGATTGGGCAGGCTCAGGAACGAGAGGCCAAAAAGTCCGCTGACCTGATGGCCAGCCGGTTCAGTGCCAACCGAACTGAGGGAGTGCCTCTGACCAGGGCAGACTTCGGCAAAGAAAGCTGGTTCTGAGGAACCAATTCCAGTAAAGAAACAAGAAAGTCAGCAGGTTTGGAGTCCAAAACCCCTTCTCCAACTGCTGCAGAGATAGCAAAAGCACTACAAATTGTCCAGTCACTGTCTCAGGTTCAGTCCGAACCGCCACTATCTGGAAAAAGGTCGTTCGTCCGTTCCAGTGGTTCAGGAATATGATGTTGAGGAATTTTATGAACCAGAGGAGGGGAGGATGATTATGAACAGTATGAATGTGGCTGGGAAGGTCTGGTGTGCCCATTGAACCGGACATTTCAGACAGACCTCTAGAATCTCCCCATGCTATCTGAGTCCCCATCTCATTTTATGTTTTACAAAAAGTTGTTGAAACCTCCAGCTTCCCTTGGAAGAAGCTGTGGATGAGCAAGAGGAGCCTGATTTTGTAGAAATGATGGATATTCCAGAGTCTAGGAGATTGTCTATTCCTTTGCATAAGTCTTTTAGGAAGCAAACAATAAAAATTTTAAAAGCTCCTAATTCTGTGCCTCCTGTAGATAAAAAGATGGACAGAAGGTACACATTGTCAGGTCCTGATACAGAATTCCTTTCTCAGCAATGCAGTCATGTTGGGGAGTAGTTCAGGCTGCAGCCTGTGATAAAGCTAATATTCCCTGGCTTCACATCCTCCTGACAAGGATTCCAGGAAGATTGATGCCATGGCGAAAAACAATATATGGCAGCCTCTCTGGGACTCAGGCAAGCAAATTATATGGCTTATGTAGCTAGGTATCAGAAATCTAGATGGGATACTGTTATGGAATTAGCCAAGGAAGCCCATGGCCAGCTGGCTGGCGAACTAGAACAGGTGGCTGCTGATGGCATTGAGGCTTCTAAGGTACAGTTTCATGCTGCTGTGGATGTTAATGATGTTTCCTCTAGGGTCATGGCCACATCTGTAGCTTTTAGTAGGTTGGCCTGGCTCAGGTGTACTAGTCTGTCACAGGATACCCAGACTAAGGCTATGGATTTTCCTGTGGTGGGAAATTCTCTGTTTGGGAGCAGACAGAGAATTACATGAAAAGATGGATGAATATAGGACTACTTGCAAGTGCCCAAGCTAAGGAGCGTCAAGCCACCCTCAGAGGCATACCCCAGGGTAGGCCTTTTCACAGGCCTTTTACCAGACTCAGGCCTCCTCTGCCTATGCTCAGAGGGGCTTCTTCAGAGGCAGAGGCAGACGAGGGGTGGGCAGGCCTGCTCCCACCCCTCAGCCTAAAGCTCCTGCTAAGCAGGCACCCTGATGGGGTGCCCAGGGCCGATTCTCCTTTACCGGTAGGGGGCAGGCTGGCTTACTTCAGTCAGAACTGGGCTTCTTTAACCTCAGACAAGTGGGTTCTGGAAGTAGTAAGCCAGGGTCTGGTTCTCATCTTCAAAAAGTTTCCCAAGTTGAGAACCAGACTTTTTCTACCTGCAAGTGCTTCAGAGACCCTTGCTCTGGAAGCAGAGGTCTCAACCCTGTTGGCTCTCAGAGCAGTGGAATGGGTTCCTCCCCTGCACCAGGGCAGGAGTCTGTATTCCAGATACTTCCTTACCCCAAAAAAGACAGGAGAATGGCGGCCCATATTAGACCTCAGATATCTGAACAAGCATCTTTTGAAACCAAAGTTCAAAATGGTAACTCTGGCAATGATTTTACCCTCCCTAAGGCCAGGGGACTGGTTAGCCTCCTGGACCTCAAGGATGCCTATTTCCATGTCCTAATCAGAAGCTCCCATCGAAAGTACCTCAGATTCGAACTACCCTCAGGTCATTACCAGTTCAGAGCAATGCCCTCGGCCTTACCTCTGCCCCAAGGGTATTCACAAAGTGTCTAGCAGTGGCAGTGGCTCACTTAAGGAGGCAAGGATTGCTGTTTTTCCCTATCTAGATGATTGGCCATTGTAGGCCAGTCCCAGAACAGGTAAAATCTCACCTGCAAGTTACCCAGCAGCTTCTCACCTCCCTGGGCTTTCTGCTAAATCTACCAAAGTCGGTTCTGGAACCAGTCCAGGTACTCACCTTTATAGGGGCAGAGTTGGACACAAAGCTAGCCAGAGCTTTTCTTCCCTTAGAAAGGGTGACGAATTTAGTGACTCTGGCCTCCTCCTTCACCCTGCAGGTCTCTCGACCAGCAAGACACTTTCTGCAGCTCCTGGGACACATGGCTGCATCCACAGCTGTTGTGCAGGGAGCAAGATTTCAGATGAGACATTCAGTTTCACTTGAGAACCTATTGGTCTCAGAGAAGAGACCCCCTTTCCAAGTTGGTCCCAGTGACTCGAACCTTGATCCAGGCCCTCAGTGGTGGCAGGATCAGAGCAATTTAAGATTAGGGTCCCCTCATTCCCCTGCTCACAATTTGACCTCACTACAGATGCTTTCCTTCTGGTTGGGAGCCCACATGGGCGACCTTTCCACTCAGGAAGTGTGGTCCCCGGAATCTCTGCTCCACATCAATTTGCTGGAACTCAGAGCTGTCTTTTAGCTCTTCAAGCATTTTCTGCATCTGTCCACAACAAGGTGATACAAGTCAGAACAGACAACACCACAACAATGTGGTACATCAACAAACAAGGGGCACTCGGTCTTGGCCTTGTGCACGAGGCAATAAGTTGTGGTCTCTGGCCTATTCCTGAACACTTCCCTCATAGCAGTTCATCTTCCAGGAAGGACAATGTCCTAGCGGATGCTCTCAGCAGGATTTCCCAGGGCCATCACGATGGTCCCTGGATCCTCAAGTGCTGGGATAGTTTTGCCAGATGGGGCACCCCTCAGATAGATCTTTTGCAGCCCCAGACAATCACAAACTTCCTCTGTTCTGTTGCAGGCCTCCAGTGTTGGGCTCAGTCCCCCTGGATGCCCTTCTCCTGGATTGGGAGGGGAAGTTTCTTTATGCTTTCCCTCCCTTCCCTCTCCTATTCAAAGTATTAGTCAAAATCAGATCTCAGCCTTGCAGGGTGATTCTGATTGCCCCGGATTGGGCCAGGCAGCCCTGGTACCCACTCCTTCTGTCATTGACAATCCATCTTCCCCTTTGCCTCCCCAGGATTCACAACCTGTTAACTTGTGCCCAGGGAAGGGTTTGGTATCCGGACCTCAAATCCCTCAACCTCAAGGCCTGGCTCTTGAGGAGTTAGAGTTTGCTGATTTACACCTCTCTCAAGGTGTTCTTGAAATCCTAAAGGCTTCCAGAAAGCCTTCCACTAGGGCTACTTATAGTTCTAAATGGAAAAGGTTTTCCATTTGGTGTGCTGGGAAAAATATTTCCCCAGAATCTGCTGATTTGCCCATTGTATTAGATTACATGGTCCGTCTTAATTCCTTGGGTCTCAGACCAGCTACCCTGAGAGTCCATTTGGCAGCTGTATCTGCTTTTGTGTCAGCAGGAAAGTCATCCCCTCTTTCCACTCACCCTGTGTTTTCCAAGTTTTTAGGATTACTCCATACTAATCCACCCTTTTCGAACCGGCCCTGCCTGGGACCTTAATGTTTGTATTGCCTAGTTAATGCAACCCCCTTTTGAACCTCTGTTTTCTGCAGAGCTTAAGTATCTAACTTGGAAAACTGTTTTTCTGGTGGCTATCACTTCTGCTAGATGCATAAGTGAGTTGCAAGCCTTGTCAGTGGAAACTGTCTTTATTTCTTTCCACAGGGATAAGGTAGTCCTTAGGACTAATAGGAAGTTTTTACCTAAGGTGGTTTCAGATTTCCATCTTAACCAATCTATCTCCCTTCCAGTATTTTTCACTGATCACTCCTCTTCTGGTGAGAGGAGGTTGCACAGCCTGGATGTTAAGATAGCTCTTGGTTACTATATAGGCGTACTAAAGGTCACAGGTTGAATCCTCCAACTTTTCCTTACCTATGGTGAAGTTGGGAAAGGCAAACCTGCCACTAAGAGATCAATTGCCAGGTGGATTGTCTCTTGTATCCATTTTGTTATCAGAAATGGGCAGAGATCCCCTCTGGCTTGAGGGCTCATTCTACCAGGGTACAGCTGCGTCTCTAGCTGCTGCCAGAGACATCCTATATTAGAGATATGCCAGGCTGCTACTTGGAAAACGGTACACACTTTTACCAAGCATTACTCCCTGGATGTCCAGGCCAGGAGAGATGCTCGGTTTGGCACAGCTGTTCTTCAGAGCCTATTCCCTAAGTAGGTTCTGCCCCTCCTCCATGGAGGTACTGCTGTGTAGTCTGTTACTGTCATAATATAGCAAGACTTCATGTTGTTTGAAGAAAAAATTACTCACCTTAGTAATGTTGTTTCTTCTAATGGAGTCTTGCTATATTATGACCTCCCCCCCAGCCTGCCCCTCTCAGAACTTCTACTTGGGTGGGTTGCGGGCAACTTAGTGTGGGCACTATTTTATGCCCTTTTAGCGTTTCTCCCCTTTTGGGAGTTTGGGGTGTGTGTGTTTTATTATACTGTTGTTTTATTCTCATGTTGTTAGAATTGTGTTAGTAGTTCTGGTCCTCTGACTTGAGTCTTGGATGTTGGGACCAGCAATGGTTGTTAATATTTAGGTAGCCATTTGGCTAGTGTAGGTTACAGCTTCCACACAGACCTTAGTGAGTTTTTGCTTGTAAAGATCTGACAGTTCAGGTTTGAAATTACACAGATAGAGCTGCTTCTTAGAGCTCGTGCTCAAAATTCTATTTTGGAATGGTATTAACCATTTCACCTCCGGAGCAGTTCTAGTGGTGGGACAAACTGCTACTGTCATAATATAGCAAGACTCCATTAGAAGAAACAACATTACTAAGGTGAGTAATTTTTTCTTATGGGATTCCTGCCTGGCTGTTACAGGCCATAAACAAATTAACTAAGTGGTTATTTTAGTTCCCTCTTATTTGTAGTTAGTTCCCAAACTCCTAGAAAAGTAAAAAGTAAATGGTGTTTTGTTATGCTGGGTCCGAAATATGCAGAAGGAATTTTACTCTGCATTTTATTTTGGAAGCCGGCGCTACACATTTCACAGCGGGAACAGCAAACGGCTTACAACCCAAGCGTATAACCTAACCCCCTTCAAAAGGAACCATTTCTTTATTCAGTGCTACAATATGTCTAGTTAAGAAATCCCACATTACAGAGGGTTTCTTACAAGCAGGAAGGTACTTTGCTAAGGGAGACTTAAAACGCATTTTGATATGGGTAGGATTTGAAACGCAGTAGAGACTGTGTTCTGCAATCCGCTCGAAAATCAGTTCGATCAATATGTTTGAATATCTGCCATGCAGCTACTGACAACCTAAACCCTATTTTATATATCTGGTAGGGAAATAACTCTCTCAACAAGGAAAATCATAATTTTGAAAAGTTTACTCTAAGCGAGTGAAATGTTTCTTTATTGTGCAGCGGGACACTTACATTCATCACATCTTCACCAGAGTCCCCCTATTCTCAGGGACCCACAGACCCTCATTTTACTCACAGTATAAATTAAATATAGTGCGACTCACTTGCCATGGAGTCTAAGTAGGGCTGTATTTATTCATTTACTGTCACCATGTCTTTCAGTAACGGCAACCTTCCGGTGTCATTCTAAGGGGCTTTTTTTCTAAGACATTTCACTTTTTATTTCTCAGTGTTACTATACACGGCATTGCTCACTTCTTAGACAGCCAAACTATGGCTGTTCCTCTCCAAAGAGCAGATCTCTGCATCACAGGGCAAGAAAAGGAAATACAGAGGGGTAGATAGTGTAAGATATCATAATGGGAGGCCATCCCATTATGATAGAAACGTGAAAGGAGATAAAGGATAGTAAAGGAATGACTGCAGTAGATTTTTAAGGTTTTTAGTGAATAGAATAGAAGGACTGTCCTGTGGTGTATCAATAAAAGAAAATGAAAACAAAAAAAATTGGGGGGGGTTCCATCTATCACAACATCACAACTGGGAACCAGTGCAACTGGTCCAAGTAACTGATGGATTCCATGTATTCGCAGAGCAGAAGCAGGGTGGGTGCCCTTTTATTTTTGGGCAGATTTGACTCATTCTGCCTAAATTAAAAAGGCACCCAGTTCCTGCTCTAATACCTGCATGTTATAAGAATCATGCTGGATAAAATGCAGAGTACTGAAGTAATAAAAGGCCCAAAACTCACCACAGAGCATCTAAAACACTATAGCTACTGCCCCAGACCCCCAGCCTTTACATTGCAATGGGGTTGGTTCATCACAACAGTATGGGTCAGCACAGCCACTTGTCCTTGGCCCCTGACTCTCCCCCCCCCCCCAATTTGGCCAGTCAGATTCTCCCACACCCATACCTTCTGAGGAAAATGTAACCCCCTCCCCCCCGGAGTCAGGGGTAGGACAGCCATATCAAAAGTGTGTTTTTTGTTCAATAAAAGCCCCAAAACTCACCACAGAGCATCTATAACCCTAGAGCTTCTCTGGGCCACCAGCCTTTACATCGCAATTGTTGGGTTAGTTCATCATGATATCCTTGGTCAGCATAGCCACTTGTCCTTGGCCCCTGACCCCCCATGTGGCCAGTCAGATTCTCCTATACCCATGACTTCAGGGAAAAAAATTACTTCTTTCCCCTGGAGTCAGGGGTAGGAAAGCCATATCAAAAGTGTTTTTTTCTTCAAGAAAAGCCCCAAAATTACCACAAAGCATCTAAAACCCCCAAAGGTTCTGAGGGCCACAAGAACCCCAGACTCCCAGCTTGTTTTGGTCAGATGCCCAGGTTTTTTGTACTTGGGAGGTGGCAACCCTACACCACCTCCTGGTTTGGAACAAGATGAAGTGGCCTGGCAAGGAGTCAGGCTGAGGTTACACCAGCAGCGTTGGCCGCTCTTCCTCTGGAGTGCTTAGCAGAGGAACCAGAGGTAGAGGAGGGGGCAGGCAAGGTAGAGCTGACCCTGTGCTTGCCCTGGAGCTTGGCTGTGGAACCAGACTTGTGAGAGACATTATGAAAGGAGGGCCTTGGTCTACTCCAGGGTTGGGTATGATAGAGGGAGTGGACAGACAGAAAAACCCTGCCAGAAACCTGCAGGTCATTGATAATATCCTGCACATCACTGCCAAAGAGTTTGTGACCTACAGAATGGGCATTCAACACCTTTTGCTGGACATCAACTGCAAAACCAGAGACTCTAAGCCAGGAGTGCCATCTAAGGCAAATTCCAGAGGCAGCTGCCCTGGCTGTAATATCAACAATATCCTAGGTGGCTCAGAGGAGATGATTACTGACATCTTACGAGGCCTGGAGAATTATAAGATGTTCTTGTCTCTGGTAGCCCTCAGGAAGTGCCTGAACAGCGGCCTTGGCCTTCCTCCAGAGGGTATTCTGGTACTTGATCAGGTGAGCCAAGTAGTTGGCAATCCTAAAACCCAAAGTGGCAAACAAAAGTCATCTTGCCCCAGAGGTCAAGCCTACTGGATTCCCGGTCAGGGGAGGGAAATAAGGGCAGCCCTGAAGCACCTGGTAAAGCTTACCAGCCTTTCTGGGCATGGAAAGTACAAGACTATGTCTGTGCCATGTAGCAGTGGCAGCATCGTTCAGTGCTGGAAGCAGAGAGGAAGAATAACCTTGGGTGGAGATTCAAGGTTCTCCAAGAAATCCACCAGATTCTTCCTGTTGAGATCCTCTTCCTCAGTTTGGAACCCCACAGTGGAGGAGAGCTGCTTCATGATATTGAAGAAAGAGGGATGCAATGGGGGGGACAGTACCTGGGTGGTGTTTAACCGAAACCTCACTCCTGGTGGAGACAGTGAACCTGACAGAGGAGTCAACTTCAATATCTTCTTCCTCAGAGAGGATGAGATCAGGGTGGTATTCCTTATCTGTGTCAGCCTGTTCTGAAGTAGGGAAGATGGCCAGAGTGCCAACTCTATAGAGGGTGCGATGCGGATTAGTCAAACTGATGTCGACACCGAGGCAGCACCCAACAGTGCAAGTGATTAGCACGGTAAGTGCAAGTAAGGCCCTGAGTTTTGGTCTGCAGCCTGTGCTAGCGCCTGTTTGGACTGAATCAGACCTGTGAAGAGAATCAAGGAGATCTGAAGAGCAGAAACCAGGCTCACCCTGTAGAAGACTGGAGAAATTGCTGAATCACACTCGGTCTGTCAAGAACTGAATCTGCTGTGTGTTCTCCCAGGTATTGTGCAGTAATTGCGATCGGGATCGAGAAGCAGCCTGCCTGGTATAGTACTTTCCTTTTACATATAAATGTGTGTAGTGCTTGTGGGGAATCGTGTTTCAAATCCCCTGTACAGTGAATTGAGTGCATGAAGCAGGAAGTAAACCCCAGCTTAATCCAGACTACATCCGTTTGCTCTAAACTGCAGTGGAGTCCAGTCACAAGGACCTTGTCCACATGGTCTGCTCCTCCTGGCAATCCAGGATAATCTGCTTCCTTCCAGTTCCCAGCATTGAGTTTGTGAGTACAAAGCAGGGTAGCTCCCTGCCATCTGTTTATCGAATTGCAAGTGTGTCATCTAATTGCTGCTTTTTTAATTTCTTCACGAACTGAGCCCTCCAGCTCCGGATTACAACTGGGTATTGTGCAAGTGTTTTTTCCATCACAGGGCCCCAACCAGCTGCACCGATCCTGGCTAGCCCCCCCCCCCCATCCTGGGTACCCAGTGAAAGTGACAATTTGGGACTCTGAATATGCGCACAGTACTGTGATTATTAATTTGTTTAACCTAATTAACCTGATTTCCCCCTTCCTTGTTACAGCTCCTTAAATAAATCAGATCTGTTGGTTTTCAGCAAAGTTACACTGACTAAGGTATTCGTTTATGTTAAAGTATTGTACTGTGGTTTTTGCACTGTATCATCTTGTTTTACAGGGGGTCCCCAGAGTCCAGTCGACAGAGCCAGTCCTGGGGGTAAGTGTACATTGTGAAGATATTCCTAATGTATTGTGTGGGCCACTAGTGGGAAGTAAGGGGGGTTACAGTGTCCCAGAGGGCTGTGACCAAGTTAGTTTAACTACTGCAAACCCTGACTTCTGGGTGGAGGCACCCGCCATTGACCTAGGCCCCTCAACCTGTTAGTAGTTAAGCAGGCAGGGGTAGTAGCCCTTGGGATAGCACCACCGAGGGGTTACAGATGCATTTAGTATAAATCGGATGTCTCTGTGGCAGAGGACATCTAATTTATGGAGATAGGAGGCTGCGCTGTTAGCATATAAAATGTCCGCATAGTATAGAGAAGAAGAAAGGCAGCTTGGACTAGTCTTTTCCTGACCTCTGTGGGGAATAAAGATTTGTTTCTGAAGAAAAATTCTAATCTCATTTTTAATTTTTTACAAGTGTATGTATATGAACGGTAAAAGAGAGGTGGTTGTCTAACTTCAAAACCAAATACTTGTATTTATCAACAATCGCAATGGAATCCCCAAAACATGTTTTTATGGTAATGGTGTCCTTCCTTGACTGTGTGGGTGAAGATAGGGTGGGTGGAAAGCACATTATCTTAGTTTTGTTTGCATTTAGCAGCAGTTTTGAACTAATAAGGTTTAGTTGGAGTTGGTCAAAATCAGATTGGAGAATGGTACCAACTTCACGTAATTATGGTTTTGATATACTGTATATAAGATGATGTAATCAGCGAAAAAGGTGCAGTTTTGCTGTGTGGATATTATTGCTTAATGAGTTGATATAAACAGAAAAAAGGAGGGGGCCTAGTATTGATCCCTGAGGCACGCCTCTCTAAAGTCGTAGGGGCGAGGGTACGAGCCTATCAACTTTAGTGTATTGGACTCTATCTGTGAGGTAGCTGGCAAACCAGCTTACAGATAAATTATTTAGACCATGCTCCTTGAGTTTCGACAGTAAAAGTGTAACCCCCCCCCCCACAAATGGGGGTCACTAAAAAGCCTTCCGATTTAAAATAGTTTAGCGAGAATGCCTAATGCCTCCATGTACTGTCACTTTAAGAGCTGCCAATCTGCAGTATAATTAATTTGAACTGGGGGGGACTGTATGTTTCCTTGCTCGAGTCCCGCCTGGGCCACTGAGCAGATCGCTCTGTTCTGCAGTCGCTATATGCGCAGGGGGAGCACTTTCAAAAGATGTAATTATCTGCTGGGAATTTGTTAGCGTGATAATGACAGTACAGTTTGTCTAACCTGCCTTTCTTGTAGCTGGGACTCTGTGTGTTTAGCCCCTCCATTTCAGATCTGAACAGCTAAATAGGTCCAATTAATGAGGAGGAGCTCCTTAAAATGGAGCCTACTGGCAAATCTGCACTTGGACTCTCAAATGGAGCCAGTCATAAGGGGCTTGTATGGAGAGAGCCTCTGGGAAATGTAGTTTGGACCGTGGCGCCTTTTTTTGCCAATAGAGGGAGCCTGTTGTGACTGACAAGTAGAATCAGTCAACTGCAACCTTTTGGATTTGAAAGAAATGCCCAGACTGTCTGCTGGGAGAGTCAGTCTGAGCATGGAGCTGGAAGAGTGAGCAGCTCGTAGGGCTGCTGCCCCCAGGGCAGCACGGGAACCGTGCGGGAGGCCTGAAAAAGGCCTGTCTTTCGTCGGCTCTCCTGAGGGGAGAGAAAAGGACTGTTTTCTCAGATCAAGTATGTGAACATGGGTGAAAAAGGAAAGCAGTCATTGTGGCCTAGATATTGGGCAACCAAGTGTTCAGACAGAGATTCTGAAGTGGAAACCTTGATTTTCAGACAGAGATTCTGAAGAGAAGGCTTGATTTTCAGACAGAGATTCTGAAGAGGAACCTTGACGCTGAAGTGCCCTGAGGTTTGGGGCAGAAGAGAACTGTGTTTTGAAGTTGGAAGCTGAGGGGGAAACTGCCCAGAGTGTTCGTGCAGCCATTGTGCACAGTAGATTCACGCGGGAAGTGCGTGTGAGGCCATAAAGTTGGCCTGCATTCATTAGTGAGTAATTATTCAGACAGTGACTCCGAGCTTTCAGAGAAGAGAAGAAGCAGAAGTCATTTTGGGACCAGACTTAACCTGAAGAAGACCGAAAGTGTGCAGAATTGCGATTGGCCTGTCAGGACTCTGTGGTCTGGTACAGTAAGTGACCTTTACATATAAATGTCTGTGAGTGCTTGTGGGGACTGAGCACTGAGTAATTCCCCATGTTGTGAACTGTGTGCTTTGCTGGGAGTGTGATTCCCTAGCAGGGTTTGATCTGAATCCGCGTTTGAGTCAGAGAAGCATGCCTTGGTAGCCAGGCTCAATCTCCTGAGGTGACCAGCTGCTTGCCTGGTGGTGTTTTGTGTACATATAAATTGTGCAGCGAGCTGGAAGTTGCAGCCAGCATCTCTTGGACTGCATCTGCCTGTGACTAAAGTATATGAGATGCTTGATGAAGGTGTTGTTGCCAATGTACTCTGGATGAATGCCTTTTGGTATATAAAGTACTGGATGTGACCATATTTGAATTGCATATAGGATGCTTGACAAAAGTATCACCCTCATTGCTTTGGATGAGACTTTCAAATATTGTGCTGAAAGTTCTGGATGCAAGATCCACATAGTTTGTTCAGGAATGTTCGGAAGTCTGTGAGTGCAGGGCAATCCCTGATTTGTCTGTGAGTGCAGGGCAATCCCTGCTTTGTCTGCTAAAGTGCAGGGCAATCCCTGCTGTGGTTGTAAATAGTAATTTGCTGCTTTACACAAATCTGTTTCCAAGTTGCCCCCACCCTCAAATTAATAGCCGGCCACCTCAACCAGCTGCAACTCCATCAGGCCTGCAACATCTTGGACTGTGGTATCTGTTTAACCAGTATGGTATGAGATTGCAGGGTTTCTGCTGTATCTGGGACTGGTACCAGTGTGGGTATTATTAATAATTGTGTTTAACATCTGATTTATCAGCAGCTAGATAGCCAGGGCTCTGGATGTCTTAAGTCGAATGGTAAAATGTGATTTATGTCTGCCTGTTAATATGTAGCCACCCAGCTGGAGGGTTCACCAGCAAAATCCAAGATGATCCCTGTACAAGTGTAAATATGGTAAGATAACCTCTACTCCTCCTGTTTCCCTTTCCTAGCTTCTTTATTCCCCCGAAATAAATATCTTGTTGTTCTTTGAAATCCTGTGTGAGCATATTATTAGAGAGAGCCTTTAATTCAAAATGTGGAAATGTGGGGAACTGTGTATTGGGGCTTGTCTAGGGAAGGTAACTGGTCACCGTGGATGGTGTAGCAGCTCAGGGGGCTACACCCAGTACCATCTCACCCACATAAAGCACCCTAAGTGGAGGCACTGCTCAAAGGTTAAAAATGTTATAAGTTAGCGAACCCAACCCCCTTAGCCTATGTTCAGGGTAGTAGACAGGGGTGTAACACTGGGGGGTTACAATAGGTTATGGTCCACCATGATGTGCCACTGTGCCATGCCAAGTCCATGGTCATCAGTTGAAGATATGTTCTTTCCACAGCTGCAGCAATGGAAAAGGACTGATGAAGGAGTAGTTCTTAACATACAAAGGCAAAAATTATCACTTTAAAGTAAAGTGATTCAAATTCTAATACCAGAGAAAAAGGTAAGTAGTTCTGGTGGCCGAACAGAGCGACAAAGCTTCCGTGGAGTCTGTGAGTGAATGGTCGGTGGCGAGAAAGAACTTAGGTAGGAGCGGGGCCACCCACACTTATATAGGGCATGTGATGTCAGAGCCTGACATTGGTGTGGGTGGCCCCTACTAGACTGCTGCAGAAAAGCTTCCATGTGATCCTAGTGTCTGATGGCTAAATTCCATAGGTGTGCCCTGATGACAGAGATAGCCCCCAAAAAGATCTGCATGCTTCTCCCTCCTGACTTACCATCATTGCCACCACCATTGTGTGTCCTGGACGTGAGAGCCAGGGTCTACGGGAGCATTCAGAGCTCTCTTTGGCAATTTACCCCATCAGGTGCACACACCTAGTGACAATGCTGCCAGAAACTGCAGCAAGTAAAATAAAATTAAAAAAATGGCAAGGTGCATGGCGGGCGCATTTGGTGGGCTGGCAGTCTGGCACCAATTTCAAACCTTGGAAAAGGAGGGCAAGGGGGACCCCCCAAGAGCTCAGAGCAACAGGGGCAATTCCCCTTTCCATTCTGTTAATCCAGCCCTGATCTCAATTGTTCTTAGTTGTAGGATTTGCAATACCAGAGAAAGGAAGTGTGTCCTGGAACCCCAGGTCCACCTATGTGAGCCAGTAACTCAGTGGTCAGAGCACCATAATGGTATTCTGGGGGGCCTCAGTTCAGTTCCCAGTAGGTCACATTATTTCCTTCTCACTACAATTTGTGATTTCATTACTAAGCAGTGGTCAATACTTCACCAGAAATACAGTATCTAATTGTCAAGCACAATAAATACATTTCTCACTTCCTGAAATTTTTCCCAGAACTAAAAATTATTAATGGTGGTAATATGGTGCTGCTGCACTGTTTACTACATTATAGATCAAGGGAGCACTCCTGGCCAATTGGAGCACTCCTTTCTTCTGTGCGTGAGGCACTCTTATTCTGTGAAGAGTGTCTCATATACAGCTGTCCTAGAAATGGGCACGTTTGGATACAGTTTAAAAAAAAAAGGAATATATTAAAATATATTAATACCACCACCAAGACCACTCATGGGGTTGTAGGAGTGGTCTCACTTACATTCTTAGGGTATCAGAATTGCTTACCTTCGGTTTGCAGGTCTCATATCCTAAGAGTGTGCATGAGACCACTCTTACAACCGTAAGAGTGGTCTCAGCGGCGGTATTCACATACACCCTCTTGGGCTGAGTCCCTTCACATTCAGTCTTCTTAAGCATGTAAGTGCACTTAAATGTACATGCACGATATACACATTTCTCTGTTCCCGAAATTTTCTCCTGAACAAGAAATTATTAATGATGGTAAATATGCTGCTGCTACTGCGCTGTTCAAGTCACCCTCTTGGACTGAGTGCACCCACAGTCAGTCTTGCTGTCACTTTCCGAAACAGGAGGAAATAAGACTTGTGCCGACAAGATTGAAATTATTTAGACTCTAGTCCAATTCATGTTGTGCTAAACCTGAGAAAAGAAAACTAAAATAAAAAAGAAAAAGAAAAAAATAAGGAAAGGTTACTTACCATCACGTTAGTGATGGCCATGTCTTGAAATGTCATGAAGTGACCCCAGAACAGCAGTCAGAGGAGGAGTGTTGCTTGCTGGAGGAGATATTAGGACAGGAGACCTGTAAAGGCAAGGGAAAATTATTTAGACTTCCTTTATACTTTAGTTAAGTTGCCTCTGTTGTGGCTGCATGGTATATCCATTGTCCACTCCCAGCTGTCACCTGTGAACCATGAGAGAAATTATTTTTCCTTAGACGGTCACTATGGTGGCTGCACAGAAAATCCATTATCCACTCTCTTCCCTACTGTGTCCCATGAAGACATGAAAGAAATTATTCTTCCCATCATGGTCACTGTGGTGGCTGCACAGTAAACCTGTTGTTCATTCCAAGCTGTCACTTATCAAGAAAGACATAAGATAAATTATTTTTCCCATGATGGCCACCATGGTGGCCAATTGGTAAATCCGTTATACACTCCCATCCCTGAGTCACAGATGCCAATTACCTCTAAAGACAACAAAAAGGGAAAAAAATAGAATGATATTTTACTGCCACATTAGTGATGGCCATGCAGTGTACTTGCACAAGAGGTAGTTAAGGAAGAGGCAACTTGCTTGCTGCTAAGGGGAGGTTCAGCAGGACAGTATATGTGTAGACATAAGTCTGTGCCTTGCAGGCTGTCTCCCTTTGGTAATGGCTTGCCAATCATCCCTGTGAATGGTCACACCTCTAATGAGAGGAAGACAAAAGGAAAGAAAGACACACATTTTAATGTCTTTCAAGCAATAAGGTGGAAGTCCCTACTGCTGTCCTGTGTTAAGAGTCACAAGGGAGGAGTGTGAACAACAGTGAAAGTCCCTTACCATTACAGCAGATAAAGGTAGGGCTTGCTGGAATATGATACTTTTTTATTCTTGGCTGACTTGAGGGCTTGCTGCCTTGCGAGCTGGCGGATTAGAGGGTTGGCTTGAGGGCTGTCCATCTGGTTGCCATTTATGCTAGATTAAGAGCCCAGGTTTGTCTTTAGACATATGTGGTGGAGGCGCTGGCCCATTTGTTTGTGGATATTTTATTTTTTATTTATTTACTTTTTGTTGACCGGGTAAGTGCACTAGACAAATCCTGCCTATTTTCAGGCACCACCCGGGGGAGGGGGATACAGATGAATGCCAACTGACCTTGAACCAGATTAAGCTGTTGGTGGTATTTTTAGTGAATGAGGGAAATTTGGCCAGGACACTGGGGAAATTCCCCTATTCTTTTCGATAAGTGCCATGGGATCTCTAACATTCACCTGAACTACCACCAATCCAGGCAGATGGGACCTCAGTTTAACGTCTCATCCGAAAGACGGCACCTCAGAACTGCAGCACCTCTCTCATGCTGCACTACAGTGTCAGCACTGGGATATTAATCCAAGTTCCAGATGTGGGAACTGAACCCACAGCCCTCTGATCTCCCGGCCTCAGAGGCTAGTGTGCTACCCGCTGAGCCACTGACACTGCAAGGGCCCAAGCAGGCCAGAGGAGGAGGAGAGGCAGTATCTTGCTTACTGGAGGACTAAAGGAGGCATGGTCTGCCAGGCAATGTCATTTAAGCTTGATTAAGAGTCCAGTTTGTCTCTGGGTAGAATAGAAACTTAGAAACAATGGAGAAAAAGACAATGGCAGTAAGGACAGGGATGGGTCAAAAATAAATAAAGTCATAAAAAAATGGAGGGTAATGAGTACCGATGCCCATAGTCTAGGTAAAAAGCTCCCCGAAATGGTGGCCTCGATGGAAGAGGGATGCCTGGATATCATGGCAGTCACAGAAACATGGTACACAGAGAACCATGACTAGGATGTCAACATACCAGAGTACACAATCTACAGGAGGGACAGGGAGGGAAGAAGAGGAGGAGGAGTAGCTCTCTATGTAAGGGAAGGGATCAAAGCAACAGAACTAAAGGGTAAACAGGGAGGAGAGGAGGCACTGTGAGTCACCCTGGAGACTGGAAATGGCTCCACAATCCGCACAGGGGTTGTGTACAGAGCCCTGTCTCAGGGGGAACAAAATGGACAAGGAAATGATAGAAGGCATCCTTTGGATCGCAGAGAAAGGGGAGATATTGCTGATGGGGGACCTGAATATGCCAGATGTTAACTGGAGCACCTTTGCTGCAGCCACATCCAAGAGCAGGGCCATTCTCGATGCCCTACAGGGGGCATGCCTCAGACAGCTAGTTTTGGAACCCACTCGGGAGGGAGCAATCTTAGATCTGGTACTCTCAAATGGGGATGAAGAGAGGATCTTGAAGTGGGTAGCCATCTGGGAACAAGCGACCACCAAACAGTGTGATTCATGATAAACTTAGCTGTAGAGTCAAGCCACACAAAAGTGAAGGTACTGGACTTCAGGAGGGCTGATTTTGTCAAAATGGGAGAGTGCCTCAGAAAAGCACTAGCAAACAGGCAAGAAGGTGGAGTGGAGCAACAATGGGGAAACATCCAAACTGCCATCACAGAGGCAACAAGCCTTTGTGTGAAGCAAATAAACAAATCAAAATGAAAGAAAAAAACACTATGGTTCTCAAAAGAAGTGGTGGGGAAGGTAAGGGAGAAAAAGAAAGCATTCAGGAAGTATAAGGCAACACAGAAGGAGCAGGACAGAGAACTGTACTAGTTAAAGCAGAAGGAAGCGGGGAAGGCAGTCAGAATAGCAAAGGCCCAAACCGAGGAAAATATAGCCAACTCAGTTAATAAGGCCGGATAAAGCTGGCCCGGTGGCGCTGAGGGTTGAGGCGATGGGCACCACACCTCGCGTCATGCCAGCAACCTGGGTTCGGGAACGGCCCCGGGTGGCTGGCGGTCGGCAGGGGAGGAAAGAGATTGAGCATCTGGAGGACTGCTCTCTCTTCCCGGGGAGGGCTAGGGTTGCGGTTCACTCAATGAGCACTCTCTGGCGGAGGCTGGGGTGGACCCGAATGTGGCGCGCAAGGTGTATACTGGGAGCCACATGGCATTGCCTGGGCTGCTGAGCTCCAGGGGACGTAGCATAAAGAAAAATGGAAAAACTCACCTCTGATAGGAAAAGCACCTCCTCACTGTCCACACTCCCACTACGGGCTCGGTTCAGGCTATCCCTCCTTCTGGACCGGTGTCTCAACACTAGAAGAAAGAGCGCCCTGGGTGGGGGCGGCCCTTCCCCGGTGGGTAGACCCGGGGGATGCCTGGTGCAAGACAGGAGCTTGTATCTCCCGAGCCACGTGGGGAGGTAGAGATGGTGATCCAGGAGGTTGCCAGAGAGAGTTCAGAGGTGAGTGGAGCATAAATAGAGTTCAAAAAAAAAAGAAGGGGGATAAAACCTTTTAAAGGTACATTAGGGAGCAAAGAAAGGTGAAGGTAGGTATACTGAGGCTGAATAAAGAGGAAGGTGGTTGGGGAGAGAGTGACAGTGAAAAAGGAGGGATACCGAACAAATATTTCTGCTCAGTATTCACAATGGAAAAGCAGGGGGAGGTACCTAATCCAGTCAATAGAAGCACTCTGGATAGGGGGGTTGATATTAGTCCTTTCACAGAAGAAAGGGTTCTGAAAGAACTCTTAAAACTGAAGGTGGATAAAGCAATGGGGCCTGATGGAATTCACCCCAGAATTCTAAAAGAACTAAGGGAAGAACTAATAACACCACTGACTACCCTTTTTAATAAATCATGGGAGGATGGTGTGGTACCTGAGGACTGGAGAAGGGCGGATGTGATTCCCCTTCACAAAAGTGGGAGCAAGACAGAGGCAGGAAACTATAGACCTGTCAGTTTGACCTCAGTGGTAGGGAAAATGATGGAATCACTTCTGAAAGAAAGAATTGTTGAGTACCTAGAGGCCAGTGGAGCACAAGAGGAAGGTCATGTCAAACAAATCTAATTTATTTTTTTGACTGGGTGGCCAAAGTAGTAGACCAGGGAGGGGCCATGGACATGGCCTACCTAGACTTTAGCAAGGCATTTGACACGGTCCCGCATAAAAGATTAATAAACAAGTTAGCCAGCCTGGGAGTGGGTCCCAGGGTGGTAGCGTGGCTAAAACACTGGCTGGACAACAGGACACAGTGGGTAGTAGTAAATGGAGTCCACAGTGAAGAAAGGAGGGTTACTAGTGGGGTCCCACAGGGTTCAGAACTGGGGCCGGTCATTTTTAATGTCTTTATAAGTGACATTGCAGAGGGACTGGAAGGGAAAGTATGTCTCTTTGCAGATGACACAAAGATCTGCAACAGGGTTGATACGCAAGGTGGGGTGGAAAGGATGAAAAGGGACTTGACAAGGTTACAGGAATGGTCAAATGTATAGCAGCTTAGATTCAACGCAAAGAAGTGCAAAGTAATGCACCTGGGAAACAAAACCCAGGGCAAGAGTACATAATGGGGTGAGATACTGACAACAAAAATGGAAAGGGACCTGGGGGTAGTCATATCAGATGACCTAAAGGTGGGCCAGCAATGTGAGAAGGCAGTAAGGAGGGCTGGGGGATACTGGGATGCATTGGGAGAGGCATCACCAGTAGAAAACAGGAAGTTGTTGGCCCTCTGTGCAGACAGTTGGTAAGACCACATCTGGAGTACTGTGTACAGTTCTGGAGACCCCATCTCCACAAAGACATAGACAGGGTGGAGGCTGTCCAGAGGAGGGCAACCAAAATGGTGCAGGGTCTGCACCAGAAGATATATGAAGAAAGACTAAAGGAGCTTAAGATGTATAGCCTCGAGGAAAGGAGGGAGAGGGGACATGATAGAAACTTTCAAATACCTCAAGGGAATCAACAAAGTCCAAGAGGGTAGCATCTTTCAGAAAAAGAGATGTGCAAGAACAACGGGGCACAATTTGAAGATAGAGGGGGGACAGCTCAGAGGTAATGTGAGGAAGTATTTCTTCACAGAGAGGGTTGTAGATACATGGAACAGCCTTCCTGAAGAGGTCATAGAGTCAAAAACAGTGGGGGAATTAAAGAATGCATGGGACAGGCATAAGGCAATTCTAGTGGAGGGTAGGAGGAAGTAGGCTGTTGGTTAACTAGGATCTGCAGCTTATCTGTTAGGTAGGGAAATGGGCAGACTAGGTGGGCCAAGCGGTCCTTATCTGCTGTCAAATTCTATCTTTCTATTTAGTCCAGGTTTGTCTCTGGATGCAAGTGGTGGATGCGGTGGCCCATGTTATTGTTTGCATTTAGTTATGCAGTGTTCAGTGATTTGCTAGTTTGTATGTAGGCATCACATGGAGATGGCAAAAGCAGTCCCCCTCCTTAGTAAATAGGTTCCTCGCTACATCAAACACATAGATCATCCCAGAGTTGGAAACCAGAGTCGTGTAGCCCCAGCCAAAATAATGGCTGTCTGCCACTGGGATCAATAGTGACAAATCCTCCCCTGCTCCGCTACACTTCCTAACTTGCTCCTAGGCCTCCAAAGTCAGACTCACCAATGGGTTCCTTTGTTTAATATTTTTTTTTTTATTTTTATTTTAGTTGTTTAACCAGGTATAGCACACTAAGCTGGAAGCTTTTTTACAGGAGCGACCTGGGAGCACAAGGAGGTTAAGTGACTTGCTCAGGGCCACACAGTATGCAAGCGGAAGATGTGGGATTCAAACCCAGGTCTGGTCTGCTGGATGTCACCAGATTTGCAGATTGTCATACACCCATCTGCCTTCCAGGTCCAAGTATGCTGCTAGCTTAGCTGGGGCTCCCTACTCTTCCCGATCAACTCGACTAGCTGCCTCGCCTCTGTTAACTCAGTCTTGAATGTATCTGCATTGTACAAATAGAAAATATCCCTTAAGGTCCAGGAAGTTCAAACTCCCCTTATCCACGCTACTGTTTTAACTCTGGAGGCTCATCCTGGGCCATTTGTTTTGCCAACTAAATCGGTTGAATTCACATTCCAGATTTTTGATCTCCTCCCCAGTGAGTCCTATTGGCAGCATCTGTAAAACATACAGAATGTGCAGCAACACATTCATCTTTATGAGACTGATACGGTTCATACAGGAAATGGATAAGGCCCTCCAGCAATCTAGATGTGGAAGAATGTCCCGCACCAGGGGCCTATAGTTCAAGTTGTATAAACCCTCCATGTCCTTGTCCATCAAGAGCAATTTTAACATTTTCTAACGTGTGTTATCTGGTTACACTCTTCGTTGCCAGCATGGCATGCTGTCAAATACCTGGAGTGCTGCTACCACTGCAACTGGGCTTAGTACAATTTCTCCCCCACCCCAAATCAAATACCACCCCAGGTACCTGCGCCCAATGTGCTGTAAAGCACAGATAGGAGCTACCAGCTGTTTGGCCAATAGTCCACATATCCATGCTCAGATGTATGTATGTGTATGTATGTATTGTGATGTCAAGTGCAGCAGGGCATGCATTACTGTGTATGCGCATGACACTTTTCCATACAGTTATGGAATGACACACATAGAGAAAGTACAGTTATGTAAGAACTTACCATAACAGAAGATCTTCAAGAGGATCTCTGCAGCAGGCTATCACCGGTGGGACTGAGCCGTCAGGCACTAGGACCACACAGAAACCTTTCTTACTAGCAGTGTGCCAGAGGGCGCTGCCCACCTCTGATGTCAGCTTCTGATATCAGCCTATCCTATATAAGGCAGGTGGCCCCCAAGCCTTCCTCAGTTCTCCTGCTGGAGACCAGAAGCAGGATTCTGGAAGGAGGGAACTGAGGAGAATACTGAGGTAACCTGGTAGCAGAAGGAAAGCAGAAGGCACGCCCCGATGAAAGGGGAGCATGACACAGATAAAGAGAGGGGGAAGGAGGGAGGGAAAGCAGAGCCTGTTGAAAGAGAGCCTTTTGAAGATCTACTATTATGGTAAGTTCTTACATAACTGTACTATCTTACTTTGAGGGCATCTCTTGCAGTAGGCTATCACTAGTAGGACTGAGTCCCAAGCAGTCCTCACTGCAGAGGCGGTATGACAGGTGGATGGCAGGTAATATAACAGCCTACGAGAGAAGGCCTTGAAGAACCGCCAGACCAAAGTTGGCATTCATCCTAGAAGATATTTCCAGACTGTAGTGCTTTGTAAAGGTGTGGACAGTACTCCATGTGGCTGCAGAACAAATGTCAGCAGCAGACACGTTATGGAAGCAGGCCACTGAGGCGGCCATGCCCCTTGTGGAATGGCCCTTGACAGGCCCAGGAAGTTCCTTACCATATTTCTGGTAACAGTAAACAATACAATTGTCCCACCACTTAGACAAACACTGTTTGGAAACTGGGATGGCCTCTGTTTCGGGGCAAATGAAACAAACAATTGACTGGACTTACGATGCCTTGCTCAATAAAAAGTGTTTTGAAAAAAAAAATAATTTTTAATCTGGTGCATATAGTATTTTAGAATTTTATGTACATCCAAGGTATGGAGCAACGCCTCCCCTTGGTTGGAGTGCTCTGGAAAATAAACAGGCAGGTGGATGGACTGATTCAAAGTAAACTCTGACACCACCTTAGGAAGAAACTTAGGGTTAGTATGCAAAGACACCACGGCAGGGTGTCTTTGTAGAAAACCAAATAAGGCTCTTTACATATGAGGGCCTGAAGCTCTGAAATCCTTTGAGCAGAAGTAATGGCAACCAAAAACAATGCTTTCCACTACATAAAGCACAACTCGCAAGATATGGCCAATTCAAAGGGAGGCAACATAAACTTTTCTAATACAAAATTAAGGTCCCAAGATGGGATGGAATCCTAAACTGGGGGTTTCAAGTGCAAAAGGTGTGGGACACATCAAGCTGGGCCACTGTGCACCCTTCCATAGGTACATGGTGCACAGAGATGGCAGAAAGATGTACCTTTATGGAACAGTATTGCAAGTCCAGGTCCAAGAGAGACAGGAGGTACTCCAGGACATGACCTACTGGGCAGGTGAAGGGATCCAACTGGCGCAATGCAGCCCATAGAGTAAAACACTTCTATTTCACAGAGTAAGTGGTTCAGGAGGAGGGCTTCCTGGTCACCACCACCACATCGGCCACCTTGTGGGAAATCCCAAATCTGGCTATAGAGGATAGGCTAACATCAGAGGTGAGTGGCTCCTTCTGGTACACTGCTAGCTAGAATGATTTCTGTGTGGTCCTAGCACCTTACAGCTCAGTCCTACCAGTGACAGCCTGCTGCAAGAGATACCATCAAAGTAAGATCTATGTCACTGAAGGAATCTGCCAACTGAGAAAGGCATAGGCCATCAACTTTCTGTATCCAACATTCTCCATAAAATAGAATGGCAATAGGTCAATTGGCAGCATTTCAGCTGCTGCTGCTGCTGCATTTAGTTCATGTACAATGGCATGACTGTTGGGTATTTACACTGTTGCTCAATCATACTAGCAGTGTAGGCTGGATCTTTGTTGGTGTTGGGCTACCAAGCAACTGGACTGTTCATGGCAGCATTGTTGGTGGGGTAGTATTTGACTCCTGGGGATTCACATGTGCTGTTCCAATAAAAGTAATGATTTGGGGTGTTTTCAGCAATGGCATTAATGTGACTTGGTGCCTCTGCGTGGTTCTACTCAACCCACTACTGCTGCCATGCCCACTACTAGGCAGTCCCACTGACTCCACTCTGTATTCCTCCTCATTCAGCCCTCCCTCCACCTGGGCTGTTTCCCTGACACTTTTGATTGCCAATGACGATGTCAAAGACAGACGCCTTGCACCTGCTTCCTTCTGGTGTTGAGTTCAGTGTAATAGGTGCCTGGTATTTAAATGTGTGTGTTGCCCATGGGTGCCTAGGTGGCTGCCATTTACTAACTCGATTTTAACACAGCTGCTAGATAGTGACTGTTTCATCAGCAGAGACCAGTACAGTATATTGAAATTCCAAACAGGGATTTGGCACTCGTTGATTTTACATGGTGGGAATGGGACAGGGGAGGAAAAGGTGTGAAAACAGGTGCTTTTGTTGGGATGCTTTCTTAACTTCAGTACTGGGTGACTGATGTGTAATGGTCTCATCACTAAGAGGAAAAATTAGTGTAGTATTGGGGGGCTTTGGTAGTTGGATGAGATAGTAGGCAACCATCTGCATCTTCTGCAGCACCACTTTTTTTCTTTCTCTTTTCAGGCTCCCATAGGGGACCCAGATCATCATCCCAACAGTCACTGATATCATCCTCCTGAACTCTGTCGTCATCATCATCACTTTCTTCAGCCTCTGTCTTCCTCTCATCATCGTGAGTTGGACCCACATTTTTAAATGTAGTGATTTCTGACTGCTCAAGAATCTGATCTCCCTTTAGGCCAAAAAGAAGGCCATAATCCTTCTTTGGCTGCAGCCCACCCCTCCAACCATACCCCACTGGCAACAGATTGTGGTTCAAATTTACACTTTAGAGAAACTGATGTATCAATTGAGGGGGGAAGTCCCCATAATTTCAGGATAGATGGCAACCTTGGATATTATATTATATTATATTATATTATATTATATTATATTATGTCACAGAATAACCAATTTGTTCCCTAGCACTACTAGACAGGAAATTGACTTTGGTTAGCTCCTAGGAGATTCTGCTCTGCTACCTGGGATACTATTTTCTTCTGCTATTTTGACTTGTTACTCTGTTTGAACTGAACCCTGTTGACATCACTATCAGTCAGCTTGCTATCGATATCTGTATTCTGAAATGCCTCTTCTACATGTTAATACATCCCCAGAGCCACTCGCTGCTGAAAACAAGTGGTTTCACACGCCTTCAGCTGAGTGAGAACAGTGACGCTGAAGGCAAATGAAACCACTCCTTTTCAGCAACGAGTGGCGACGAGGGATGTATTAACACATTGATGATCGAGAGCGATCAATAATATGTATTTTTTTAAAAACTGTTCCCAGAACATGCCCATTTCCAGGGCATCTGCGTATTAGACGGTCTTCACAGAATAAGAGTGCCTCACGCACAGGGGAAAGGAGCTCTCTGATTGGTCAGGAGCGCTCCTTCGCTCTATAATGTATTTTGCAATGCTGATTAACTGCACTATATCTGAAAAAGGTTTTAATAAACTTTATGTATAAAAAAAAAAAAAAAAGAATCAGATTTCTCTCCTCTAACTCATGCTCCAGCTCCACACTTTGGGGAAGCAGCACCACCACCACCAGCAGTCATGGCGACACCGACACCAACTGTGCCTGAGCCAGAGGTTTTGCCACCTTTTATACTGCTCTTCTTGTCCTCATCTCCACCAGCAAGGATGTTACAGATGTGGCAGAGAAACCTTTTGCAATATTAATGCCACCCCACTGCCGCCAACTCTTTTGCTACCACTACCAGTCCCACAGCCCATAGAAGATGCTGCTGGAGATGTATTTTTTTTTTTTAACTGCAACATCCTTTTGCCCTACAGAACATCTGCACTTATTTGCTACCTCCCCTGCACCTATCCCTTTAGTAGAGCATCCGTCCCCTATAATTTTTTAATATTTATATGTATAATTATTTGCAAAAAACTTTGTTAATGCACCAATTAGGATTCAACTTAATGCCACAAAAGTAGGGAAATGTGGTGTTACGGTTTCCAACCCTAACTCCCCCACCCCCCACCCCAAGCAGCAAAAGGAAAACACATTAGGATTTTGGGTCTCCAGAGTCTTGGCAAACCAGTGATGGGGTCGTCCTTGGGGTTGTAAACACTAATGCTTACACCTCTCCCCTGCCCATAGCCTCCTCTCCAAAGTACAAGGTACAGCTGCAAGCCAGTGCTTAATAGTGACACGCTCCTCAAAGGTAGAGGACTATGTCTTGCTACATGTTGCCAACGCATCACGTCTAATGTTGTTTACTCAGAGAATGGGTGGACATTAGGGCTGACAACCCCAAAGTAAACCCCACCACTGATTTGCTAAGGCTCCAGAGACCCAGAACACTACTGATTTTTCCTTTTGCTGCTTGGGGGGGGGGGGGGCAAAGGTGGGGAGTTACATATGAACATGCGAAATTGCCAGCAGAAACAGGCCTCACAGTCTATCGAGTCTGCTCGAGTGTGCAGCTAACACTTCATCTCACAGCTGCCCCTCCCACCCCCCTCTTCCCAGTATCCATTCCTTTTCCCCTGTCCCAACCCCTCTTGAAACTTCCCACCATCTTACAGGACACTATCTCATCTGGTAAGGTGTTCCATTTGTCCACCACTTTTCAGTGAAAAAATGTCTCCTCATCTCCCTTTTCAGTCTTCTCTCCTCCAATCTCAATATATGCCCGCTTGTGTCCCTCCCCCTTCTCATCTGGAAAATCCCTTCTGTGTTGGTCTTGTTTATCCCCTTCAGATACTTAAAGGTCTCGATCATATCCCCCCATCCCTCCTCTCCCCTCAGCGAATACATATTCAGCTCTCCCAGCCTGTCCTCATAGGGCTTGCTCTCTAATCCCTGGATCATCTTTGTGGCTCTTTGCTGCACCCCTCCAACAATCTGATGTCCTTCTTCAGGAATGGGTGTCAGTACTGCATGCAGTACTCCAGGTGGGGCCTGACCAATGACCTATACAGGGGCAGAATAACCTCCCTCCTTCTGGGTTGGAAACCCTATTGCCACATATTCCTACCTTTGTGGTGTTATTTTGAACCCTAACTGGTGCATTAACAAAATTTTTTGCAAGGAATATATTATACTGGCTCAGTAGGGACAGTATAGTTAAGGTTGCCTAGCCACTTCTATGTTAAACCCCAAATTTTGCACATTAATAACTCTAGAACTGTTTGATCGATTTGCCTGAAATTTTGCATGCGCGGTCTGGTACCATAGAGCTCTGGATCTGGCAAGTTGCATTCTGGTCAGATTTGCAGTTGTGGAGCTGCAGAGTGCCAAGAAATTTGCAAAAAAACACTTTTTGGGCAATTTCTTTGCTCGGGGCTATAGCCCAAATGGTTTATCCATCTGGTCTGACATTGTCAGAGTATATGGGGTCTGGGTCACTGATATGCCTTTTGAAGATTTGGTGAAAAAATATTATTCCGTTCAAAAGTTATTAAAGAATGACGTTTCCCATTATAGTCTATGGGAAAAAATATATGTGCTGTGCAAAAGCAGCTTGTACTGCCGCGACAGTACATTTTACTGTCGCACATGCCCTCAGTACTGTCGTGTGGTAGCCATCTTGTTTTCGGTTAGCGGTGGAGAAAAAATGTTTTAATTCAAACTAGCATGCCCCTTTGTCAGCTGTTGTGTTTACCTAAATGGGGCCCTAGGAACACGATCCTGGCATCAGATTGTGAAAATAATGGCCAGAAATGAGTTTTCTAAATTTTTTTTTTATTTACTACTTTTTGGTGCCTCCCACTGCCAGCACCATCCGCCCGGTCATGGACTCCTCAGCTGCGGCTTCCCATATTAGCCACCCTCTGAGTACCCCCTGGCTTACCCCCCAGGGTGGGGTCATGGCACCAGACCCCTCTGAAGGTGCCACAATCAGTGGGATAGGGTGGGAGTCGGCCTGGGAGCCAATTGCAGCCGGGGGGTAGGCGTCATCATGGTGGTGGGTGGCAGGCTTTTTCTCCCCTGTAAGCAGGGGCGGGAACATGCAATGATGCCAGTGTCCATCCTTCCCCTCGGATCCTTGTTGGTACCAGTCGCTGTGGTGCCCCTGGCCTCTGCCAGGGGTCCCTTGAGCGCCAGACACACACCGCACCCTCCCTCCCCAGAGAAGGAGAGCAGTCCATGGTACACTCAATCTTTCTCCCCCAGCCGGCTCTTCCGATGACCCAGGTCTGTTCCTGAACCCGGGTTGCCGGCATCACAAGTGGAAATCCAACCGCTGCGCCGATGGGCTGGCTTGAGTTGTCTACATTTTTTCCATCTGTACTGTTGCAGTTTGTGACAGTACAGCACAACACTGTCATGATTTTGGTGGCATGGTGGTGGCATAGTGTCACAAATTGCAACAGCCTTTCATGACTGCTTTTGCAATTTGTGACAGTGCACGTTTCTTTGGCACTTCAGTACAACTAAATGGTTTGGTCTTTTGGGCTGCAATTTACAGGGTAGAAAGGGCTTGCCCCACAGATGTGCCTTTTGCTGGTTTGGTTTTAAAATTTACACTGGTTCCATAGTTATAGCATTCCAAAATTGAGAAATTTCCCATAGGATAACATTGTGGTGCCTGTATCTCAAAAACGGTTCGAGATACGAATTTTTAAGCATGCGTGCAGGTTTCCAAGTCATGATTACAACTGCACTGGAATTTCTTCCAAAGTTGTTATGGTTACTGAGATATTGCCAAATTAGTGTTGCAAAGGTTACTTGGAATGTCTCTAGGCCTGCACTATGTCTCCGTACTTATTTGTAGGTGGGAGTGCAGGGCCCAGAGGGCCTGCGTGCCCACATATGCATACCATTATGCAAAAATGGGAGCAGGGTATGTCATTATGCAGTGCTGGGAGTGAGGGTTCATTTCAATGTCTCTACACTTATGGATATATGGCAGCACAGGGTCCAACCAACAAATGGATAACATTACATATTCATGGTAGCATAAAGCGAGAGCAGGGCCCGGACAACCCTGTGCTCCCACAACCACATACCAGTTACATTACACTTTTGCAAAAAGAAGGGACATTTATGGCAAAAAAAAATCCATTTTAATGCAGCAGTTAGGGTTTCTATTACAGCTACAAAAGTCTGGAAATCTGGTGTTAAGGTTACCGCCCCTACCACCCCCCCACATCCCCCCTACAAGGTCCAAACACCAACCAGCATCGCAGTGTGCCTTGGAGTCATCAGACCTACAGTAACTTTCATCCCATTCTACTATACTGTACCATCGCAGCTTGTTTAAAGATGGAATGGGGTGAGAAGGCAAACAGTAAGATGGCGGCTAAGCTGAGCCAGCTAACAAGAGCTCTGTGCTTGTGAGCCATTTGCCTGTTCCTGTATTTGACGCCCGTTCTACATTTTATTGTTTTGTTTCACTCATTTTGTTTTGTGTTTTTCATTTTTCGTTTTTATTCTGTGTGTTGATATCATGCCACCTATGGAGTTTTATCAATTTCTCCGGTCTGGTTCATTGCTTTGGTGGACCAGTGACCAGCGACAATCCCGAGGGAGGGCTTGTTTGGGAGCCCATGGTTAGACCTTGGCTCCTTTTGGCTCGTTTTGCTTATAGGATGCCCAGGAGTGCTGCCATTTGAGAGGTGCAGAGGATGACTACTGATATTTCGTGGGGCCTTTATTTGTTCGATTGACTGATTTGTTTGCTGCTGCAGCTCATTCCTACCCTGAATCCGTGGGAGGAATAGTGGAACTTTTGTCCAAAGTGGCATGAGTAAGAAGTATCATAAGAAGTACTGTGTTAGAAAATAGGACACTGGACGTTGATCTGAGCCAGAGTAGCAGTGTGTCTGGGTGTTGTGTGTGTGTGTGTGGGGGGGGCCTCCTCCGTGTGCCCTGGGCTGGTGGCTGCCTTGCTTTCCACAACCGGGCAGGAGTCACCCTTGGGGTTTTCGGGGAACCGGAGTCTGGGTTGGGCCTCGCCCAAATCCCTTACAGGGCATTCCTTGTGATCTGTCCCCTGGGGGATTGTAGCTGCAGGTTGTGGGCGGTGGGGTGGGGGAGCTTGTGAAGTTTTGGTACACTTGGGGGGGGGGGTCCTCCTCTGGAAGCTAATTTACATGCCCCAGTCCGCTGCTGTATGGACGATACCACAGATTACATTGAAGATTTCCAAAATTGCTGCCTGATCTAAGGTTTAGTTTCTTTTTGCCGTTGAGGATCGTTTTTGCGGCACTGGAACTGATTGATCTGGGCTTGCTTTCCTAGTGTTGAACTTGGTCTGACTGCAATTCCAGTTCATGGTTCTGTGGAGGGCCTGTGTGTGGAGGAGGTGGACTACCTAGCACTGGTATCCCTCCTTTGCAATCTGGATTGTTTGTGTTTGATTTAGTTGCTCTATTTTTACCAGTTCTTTTTTTTCTATTAGTTTCCCCCCCCACTGCGTGAGAGGTAGTGGCGGTGATCCATTCAGGACTTTTAAAAACTGGAGTGGTGAGAGGACTCTAGTTTATTGTATCTGCATTTCTCCTACTTGTTTGAGAGATAGTGGGAGTGATTCATCCTGGACGATTAAAACTGGAGTGGTGAGAAGGCTGTAGTGCACTATATCTTGCACTTTCCTTTTTTATTGAAAATTTTTGTCTACTGTGGTGTTTATTTAATTGTGTTTAAAATTGATTTAGATAGTAATTTTGGGGAGAGTGAGTATTTTTATAGGATTATTTGTGGTTGTTTTTTATATTTCTTTTAAGGGGTGGGGGAATTACGGATTTATTGTTGACAGAAAATGTGTTGGTCTGCTGCTGTCCCGGTCAGGCACTACTCCCCCTCTGAACTCCAGGACCTCCGGCCCTTTTATTTTCCTTCCCTGCCCTCAGCGGTATATAACTGCTGTAGGGCTCTGGGTATTACTAGTAGGAAGCAGAGGTGGGTTGGGGGTCCTGGACCTCAGAGGGGGGAGGAGCGGGTCATCTGGATTGGGGTTGTACGGTCCAGGAGATGCCCTGCGGTGAAATGGTCTCTAGACTGTGGTCTTCCATGTCTAGTTACCATACCCAAGGGCTCCAGTGTTTCTGGGCAGACAACTTGGTCAGCCCCGGAACCCCGTCCGACTCGAGTGGTGTTATGCAATGCCAGGTCTATTAGGAACAAGACAGCAATTATTGTTGATCTTGTTAGGACAGCAGCCCTGGCTTGCATCACCGAGACCTGGCTTGATGACAATGTGGGCTCCATTCTGGAGGCAGCAGTCCCAGCTGGGTTCTCTGTGATATACCGCTTGAGATCGGACCACAGGTGTGGGGGGGGTGGCTATCTGTTTTAGATTGGAATTGGGTCTTACAGGTGTACCAGTTGAGGGGGCCAGATCATTTGAGTTTACCGTAGCAGAAGGTGTGGGCTGCAGGATCATTCTCATCTACAGTCTACCCAGGGGTGAGAAATTGTTCCTGCAGGAAGTAGCAGACTTCATCATCAATGTGGCACTGGAGTCGCCCAGGCTGATGTTCCTGGGTGACTTCAATGCCTGGGTCAATGATGAACTCTCGTAGTTTGGTCAAGACTTCCTCCAACTTATGTGTTCGTTGGGGTTCACACAGGTAGTTGCCTCTGCTACTCATAATCAAGGTCACTCACTTGATCTGGTCTTCCTCCTGGGGATCGAGTCCTTCAACTTGGTGGTGGAACCAGTCGTATGGTCTGATCATTACACAGTAAGATTCAATCTCCAGCGCCCCCCCCATAGGTCTGCCCCTGTGGAGATGGTCAGATACTGCCCATTGAGGGGTGCAACTCCAGAAGGTCTTTTGGTGGTATTAGACCTATCAGGAGTTTCGAGGGCAGGCGAGGATCCAAAGAGTCTAGTTCTGGTCTATAATAAGGCTATTACTGAGGCTCTGGATTCTATAACCCCAGTCTGTGTTCGTCCTCTCTCTCTCTCTCTGCCCTCGGTCCTCCTTGGTTTGATGGGACCTTGAGGGAGTGGAGACGTTTAGGACGAAGGCTAGAGCATCACAGGTGGAAACTGACCCTGGAAGCCGACCACTATAGATTGGTAGATCATTACCAAAGCTAACAATCAGCAATCATTCGTAAGAAGGCAGAGTTCCTGCCCGGTGAGATTGCTGCTGCTCAAAATCAACCAGCTCAGTTCTTTCAAACCATAGACAGGATGTGCAGCCCAACCTTTCTACAGGGTCAAGGAGCATTTTCACAAGTTAAGTGTGATGAGTTCGCTCAATGTTTTGTGGATAAGGTGGCTGTTCAGTGCACTCCATGGGGGTTGGTGGTGGTCGGTGTATGGTAACTTCCCCTCAGTCTTCTTGGATATCTTTTGACCAGCCAGAGATAGGGGACATCGTGTGTATTGTCCAGCATTTCTGGCCAACATGCTGTAGTTTGGATCCAGGCCCAGCACACCTATTATTGGGGTGTATGGAGTCCATTAGCCCAGTCCTTGCAAAGACTGGTGCTCCTTAGATTCGGGAGAGTTACCTAGCTCCCTGAAGGAGGCGGTGGTGATACTACTTCTTAAGAAAGCTTCTTTGAACCCAAACAGCTGTGCAAACTACAGACCCATCTCTAACCTTCCCTTTGTTGGGAAGGTGATTGAGAAAGTAGTTGCGCTGCAACTGGAGAACCATCTTACCATCCACGATGTTTTTGATCCTCTCCAGTCAGGCTTCCAGAAGAGACATAGTACCAAGACTGCTCCGGTTCGGGTGCTCAATGATCTTCTGATGGTGAGGGACCAGAAGCGCTATTCCATCTTGGGGCTTCTGGATCTGTCTTCAGCATTTGACACTGTGGACCATGGGGTTCTGCTTGAGTGCCTGAGGGTTATCTGTGGCCTGGCTGGTCCAGTTCTCAGATCATTTCACTCTTTCCTAGCTGGCAGGTCTCAGAGGGTGGTATCTGGGATTTTTTCTTCTGAGTCATTCTCTCTGCCATGCAGGGTCCCTCAAGGCTCAATGTTGTCCCCCATGTTGTTCACAGTGTATTTACTGTCCCACGGATACATTATAAGATGATATGGGCTGAGGTTTCACACTGTGCTGATGATACACAGCTCTGTCTGTCTTTTGCACCCAACCAGGATAGTGCGGTCTCGATGTTTAACAGCTGTCTGGCGGAAATCCATGACTGGATAAAGTCTAGCTGATTGAAATTTAATTCCAGGAAGACTGAGGTGTTGGTGGTGGATCCGGGGCACCGGATAGAGAAGCCAATGGTGGGTTTACCCTCTGGGCTTTGGCTTGATGGTGTACAACTGCCTACCTCTGAACGGGTGCATAATCTGTGGGTGGTTCTTGATGATGGGCTGACACTGCGGGCGCAGGAGTCGGCAGTCATCAAGTCTTCCTTTTACCATCTTAGGAGCATCACCAGAATTAAGCACCTTGTTCTGTCCGCTGATTTGCCCGTGTTGATACAAGCCTTTGTGACCTCTCGCCTTGACTACTGTAACTCCTTTTACCTGGGGCTTCCAGGGGTTGATATCCACCACTTGAAGCTGGTGCAGAACACTGCACCACGATTGTTGACTGGGACTTCGCGCTCCAGTCATATTATTTCCATGCTGCGTGATCTGCACTGGCTGCCTATACAGTGGTGGATCACCTTCAAGGTCAGTCTTGTGACCTATAAAGCCCTGCATGGACTGGGGCCTAGTTACCTGCAAGAGCTCCTGGTTCCCTACAGCCCCAGCCGTCCTCTCTGCTCAACTGATGAGGGGTTGTTAGAGGTTTATGTTTGTGGCACCATCCCTGCGGAACTCTCTACCTCATCAGATTAGAGAGTGCAGGACTGTGGAGGGCTTCAAAACCAGTTTAAAAACACATCTATTTAAGCAGGCTTCCAGTATCTGATGTTTTTATGGATTACGGGAAATTTTCATTGAAGTTGAATTATCTGCAAGGTTTTATTGAATTCTTTTATGATATGTATGCATGTACAGCGCTTTGACATTGGAATTGCGCTATATAAATAAAAATATTATTATTATTATTAGGTTTGACCACCCCAAGGCACACTGCAACTCGGGTTGGTGTTTGGACTTTGTGGGGGTGGTGGGGGGGTAGTAGGGGTGGTAACCCTAACACCAAATTTCCAGACTTTTGTAGCTGTAATAGAAACCCTAACTGCTACATTAAAACAGAGGGTTTTTTTGCCATAAATATATAATATATATAATACAGTATATACTGTGTGTGTGTGTGTGTGTGTGTGTCCATATATTTATACAACATACTGTATGTGTGAGGATAAACTGCAAATGGAATTCATCCATGCCCTCCCAAACCTTCAAACCCTGCCCATTCCTCTCACCACCATGGCCACCCCCCCCTTCCCAGCATACACCAAAGAAGTTGACTTGTTGCCGTGCCCAGACCAAAGCCTTGGTCCTCCTGCTTCTACTTTCTGGCAACATACATCCCAACCCAGGACCAACCCCCTCCCACCCATCAACTTGGCCCACTGGCCTTAAAATAGCCTCTATGAACATATGCAGCCTGCTGAAAAAATTTGATGCCCTCCAGTGCTGGGCCATGGCACACCAACCAGACATCATAGCTCTGGTAGAAACCTGGCTGTCCAAATCCACCCCTGACTCTCTTGTCTCCCTCCCTGGCTATACCCTATACCAGGAGGATCGAGTAGGCAAACGAGGGGGAGGCTGTGCTATCTACACTCGAGACATAATTACTGGTCAAGCTCTCCCTACCCCTGCCCTTGTAAATAAGGCCCAGGCCCTCACCCTCAAGCTCACCCCGATCCCTCTAGGGGCCCTCTCTATTTCACCACTGCCTACATTCCCCCCAAAAACCAGAACCCAGCCCTGGTATCACTAACTGACTATCTGGCCACCCTCCACCATGCGGCGGAGCAAATCCTAGTTGGTGACCTAAACATAAACTGGCTCAGCCCCTCCTCTTCCTCAATCCAGGACACTTTGCCACCCAAGATCTGACGCAACTGTCACCCAACCCACTAGAATAAACCCAAAATGGGAACCAGCACCCTACTGGATGTACTCATCACCAATCGACCCCAAAATCCAAAACATCCAGGTCCTACCAGACTCCCTAAGTGACCACTCCCTATCCTATTTCTATGGGCAGCCCCAATCCCAAACCCAAAGCACAAACCACCCTCAGAAGGTCACCGGTGGGCTGAGTGCTTAGGCAGTTTCTCACCCAGATAAACTGCTTCCCATTCAGAATGCACCCAACATTGACACTGCCCTCACTTTCTTTCTCCCAAACGTTTAACAATGCCTGTGATCTCTTGCACCCTTCACAAAACCCGATCCAAAAAACAGAATGCACCCTGGGTCAGCCCTGCTCTCCTACAATTGCTTAGAGATCGGATAACCTCTGGCACCGTGCCACTGAAACAGGTCGGCTGGCTGATAGACAAGCCTACAATGCAGCCCGGAATAAGTGCTCTTGGGCGGTCCGTAAAGCCAAGGCTGACCACTACCAGGCCACCCTCACCTCTTCCTGGGGCTCGGCCCGCAAGTTCTGGGATAATATTAAACAGTTAAATGGAAAGTCACGGTCCCCTCCCCCATCTCAGCTCTCTAGTGATGGTACTACCTCCACCGATCCTGCCTTCATAGCTAACTGCCTCAACACCGCTTTCACTGACCTTAGCACAGTCCTCCCCAGTAATTTCTTTGAACCCCCCCCCCCAATCCGCCACCACCCCAGCTTCCATCTGTGCACGGTATCTGCTCGGGAGGCCAGACCCATCCTTATCAAAGCTTTACATGGCAACAATCCCGGCAGCGATTCACTGGATCCCAGTATCCTCAGGTTGGTGCTAGATGAAGTCCTAGCCCCGCTCACCGGCCTACTAAACTGATCGCTCTGCCTGGGACAATTTCCCACCGCCTGGAAAACAGCCATAGTCACGCCCATTCATAAAGGTAGTGACAGGTCTGCAACCAACAACTACCGACCAACCTCCATCCTCCCTCCCCTCTCAAAAGCCCTGGAAAAAGTCGTGGCCATTCAAATCACCGAATATCTATCCAAGCATGACATCTTATGCCCGGAGCAGCATGGCTTCTGTGCTGGCCACAGTACCAGCACTGCACTAATTGAATTCTCCAACTTCCTTCACTCCTCCCTGGACACCAGCTCACTAGCTGGTGCAGTGTTCATTGACCTATCAAAGGCTTTTGACACTGTCTCCCACCCTCTTCTGCTGAACGCCCTCTGTCACACTGGTCTCGCGGATGGCCCACTAGCATGGTGCTCAAGCTACCTAAGCGCCCGGTCACAGTGTGTTAAAATCAGCGGAACACTCTCTGATACCCGTCCCATACACTCAGGAGTTCCCCAAGGCTCCATCCTGGGCTCCCTCCTCTTCTCACTCTATCTGAACACCCTGCCCAGTGCTTGCTCGGGCAAAATGCTTTTGTTTGCTGATGATGCTGTCATTTTTTCCACCCATCGCAACCCCATCTCCCTTCAGGATTCCCTACAACAGTCCTTCAATGAGGCTGATGCCTGATTTAAGGAGCACAGACTCATCATTAATCTTAAAAAAAACAAAGCTATGCTTTTTGCCCACCCCCAAAACAAAGCTAGCAACCACCCTCTCCATATTCTTCCTAGTACCAAACAACCTCTGGAACAAGTCTGCTCCTACAAATACCTTGGGATTACCTTCGACTCAGCCCTCACATTCCACGAACACATTGATGCCCTTGCATCCGCCACCAACATACGGCTTGGCATCCTCTTCCGCCATCGAAACTGCCTCCCCAAATGCTCTCCGCTCGCTGTCACATCCTCAGTACTGTCCCTGGTAGACTATGACTTACCAATCTATGGTGCCGCTTAACACAACTGCCCTCAAAAATACATAACCCTAAATAAGGCTTGCAGACTGATTACTGGTGCCCCAGGCTCACACACACCTGTCAACTGTATATGATGCTAAACTCCTGACCCTAGAGGAACGGCTTCGCTATCATACCTGCCTAATCACAAAAAAAACCCTACTCGGGCTCTCTCCACCAGGGGTGACTGCATCCATCCTCCAGACCCCGCCCACTGTTGCTACACGGTCCTCCCACAAGACCACTCTACTAATCCCCAGATCAAGAACCACTCATGGTCAGAGGTCCTTCTGGCACAGAACCCCACTCTGGTTTAACTCTCTCCCTGCCACCATCTCCACTGCCACCACAATCTCCAAATTCAAAACCACCCTTCGCAGCCAACTCCTCAACACTCGTAGCTGTTCCTGCCTCTGAATGAGGCCCTACCTTGACCTCTCCACTCATGACAATGCCCACCGGCAGCTCCAGCCCCCACCCAGCCCACCCAATCCCTTACCCAGCACTCCACTCCTATATAACCTGGCAGAGCCTGCTGCCTCATGCCAGTTGATTGCTCAGCAAGTGAAACCAATTATGTCAGACCTATTTCTATTACATGTACCCTGTAAATGTATGTTGTTTGACCACAGTGTGACGTGGTGCCTCTAACAAATGCCTACTTGAAGAAAATCTGTACTATGTAATCTAAATGCTATGTATGTCTCAATGTGACAAGGTACCTTCGGAAACGAGCCTCTGGCTCAAAGGTTGTAAACTGATTCTCACAAATAAAATAAAATAAAATAAAATAAGATAAAAAGGGGTATCTTGAGCCATTGTGCAAGATAATATTATCTTGCACAGTACCTCTACATCATCCTGTTATCTTTTAGTGTTTCTATACATTATCCTGTTATATTTTGTCACCATTTGTCATTGATATATTAAATATATTTAATGAATTTGACAGAATAACAGATAATAAGTCTCTCCCATTACATACTTCTGAGTCTGATGAAAAACGTATTTTAGAAGGTTTTATTAGTAAGAGGTAGTTTTCAGGCCCTACCACTAGAAGATCAATAACTAACCAATACAAATTTTGTAACCAAAAACAAGCTAAATTAGAATGGCATGTCCTCACCTTAACTGAATACCCAAAACAAAAAAGAATACCTAGAGGGTTAAGATTCAAGTAGAACATAACTTTTCTTCAGTCATTTGGTTTTGTTCCTACCTTAAAGGAAGGTCTCAAGTTGTCCAGATAGGAAAATCCCTTTCACCTTCACTTCCCATTAGCTCAGGTGTCCCTAAAGGGTCTGTCCTGGGTCTTATTTTCTTTTCAGTATTGCTAAATACTTTATGGTGGGCAGATCCTGCCAGACAAACCTTGTAGAGTATTATGACTGGGTGACGTGGGAACTGGACAAGGGCCATGCAGTGGATGCCCTGTATTTGGACTTCAGCAAGGCCTTTGAGTCAGTGCCACATGGGAGGTTGGGAGGGAAACTGTAATATGTGGGGACAAGACCAAAAATGGTGAAATGGATCACAAACTGGCTAAAGGGAAAGCAGAAAAGGGTGGTGGTGGGGAGAATCTCTCATCACCGAGAGCGGTGATAAGTGGGGTACCTCAGGGATCGGTACTGGGAACAGTGCTGTTTGGGCTTTTTATTGCAGATATCTCACATGGGATCCAGAGCAAGATCAGCCTGTTCACAGACAATACCAAGATGGGAGCAGTGGTTGATGACGTGGAGGGTGGAAGGGGTTGCAGGAGGATCTGACTAAGCTGCAGGAGTGGGCAGAAAAATGGCAGTTGGGGTGTAATGCCAAGAAGTGCAAGGTTATGCACTTCAGAGACAGGAACCAGTGGAGGGATTATCACTTGAGTGGTGTACAGTTGGGGATCTCCACAGAGGAGAAGGAACTAGGAGTGATCATTACGGGAAGCATGAACAACTCTGCTCAGTGCAGGAAGGTGGCAGCAAAAGCCAACAAAATGCTGGGGTGTATTGCAAGAGGGATCTCCTCCAGAAAGAGAGAGGTTATCCTGCCCCTGTATAGGTCATTAGTCAGGCCCACCTGGAGTACTGCATGCAGTACTGGTGCCCATTCCTGAAGAAGGACATCAGGTTGTTAGAGGGGGTGCAGCGAACAGCCACTAAGATGATCCAGGAATTAGAGAGCAAGCCCTATGAGGACAGGCTAGGAGAGTTGAACATGTATTCACTGAAGGAGAGGAGGGATGGGGGGGGATATAATCGAGACCTTTAAGTATCTGAAGGGGATAAACAAGACCAACTCAGAAGGGATTTTTCAGATGAGAAGGGGGAGGGACGTGAGAGGGCATGGACTGAGATTGGAGGGGGGAAGACTGAAGAGGAAGATGAGAAGACATTTTTTCATGGAAAGAGGGGTGGACAAATGGAATGCCTTACCAGATGAGATAGTGTCCTGTGAGATGGTGGGCAGTGTCAAGAGGGGTTGGGGCAGGGGAAGGGGAAGGGATACTGGGAAGGGGGGTGAGAGGGGCAGCTGCATTGATGAGGGGCTAGCTGCACACTTGAGCAGACTCATTAGACCATAAGTCCTGTTTCTTCTGGCAATTTTATATGTTCGTATGTAAATGACATACCTTCTGTCTGTTCATCTGCATCTATTCATATATATGCTGATGACACAGTTCTTTTTGCATCTGGCTCCTCTCCCCTTGACCTTACCTCTCGACTTCAATTAGATTTTGACAACATTCAGCACTGGTTCAAGGATAAACAACAGTCTCTTAATGCCAAGAAAACAGTCTCTATGACTTTTGGTACCCATCAGAGGCTTGCCAAGCTTACTTCTCCCCTACTGTTTAATACCCTTGATGGTGCTAATGTTGAAGGTGTCTCCACCTTTAAGTACCTTGGGGACTGCCTTGACCGGCATCTTGATTTCTTTTTGCACATAGATGCAATTCACCAAAAGCTTCACCCTAAGCTTGGTGCTTTATATGGGAATAAAGTGAGTATACCGCTCACTGCCCACTGAGAAATTATCCTAAATATAATCCTTCCTATTTTTGACTACGATGATTAGTCTAAAATAGTGCCCCTAAATCTTCTGTTGCCAGACTGGACCCCCTTTTTCATTCTTTCGGCCATTTGCTTTAGATTGCCCCTCTTGTACACACCACTGCTGTCTTCGCTCAGCTCGTTCCCTCCCCTCTCTGGATGCTAGGCGCCTTTCCCATTGTGTCTCTTTTTTATCCAAATTCTGGTTCTTCCCTCTTATCTCAAATCCCATCTTTCCCCTCCTCCTTCTTCCTCCTGCCCCTCCGCAACAATACTTTCCATTCTCTCTTTTTCTACAAAATCTATTCTCGGACAATCTGCTTTTTCTTAACACTTTCCAAAACTTTGGTCCTCCCTTCCCTTTCCTATTCTTTCTGCCTCTTCTCCTTCCTCCCTAAAGTCTCCTCTTTCTGATTTTTGTCATCCTACTTGCAACTGCTTCCAACGGTTCCTCTTTTTCTCCATTCTCTAGTCTTGCCCTCTTCTAACTGTTCTGCTGTTGTTGCTTTCTGTATATATTAGGGTGTGTGTTATTTTCTAGATGCCTTCATTTACTATTCTGCTTATAATATTTATGATTCTACTTGTAAAACTATATTATTGCATTTTACCTTGTTATTTTTTTATTGTTGTCTATCTCCTACTCCCCCTTCCCCCAGGACACATCTGAAAACGAGCTGTTTTCAGCTCATTATGTACTATACTTCCTGGTTAAACTTTGAAATAAATAAATCAGTAACTTAGGTTTCGCAAATCAAATTTTGGAAACTAAATGGGATGGAGCAAGGAACCATTGCTCCATAGATTTTATGGTTATCATAGCTGAAACAATAACAACTGAACTTCAGAAACTGGTAACAGTCAAGCAGTTCGATACCATAGAATCTGCTCTTATGACAGAACAAGAGACAGACAGCTCCCCTCACTTCAGAATTCCCTAATCCAGCAGGGCCACTCTCCAAGACAAATTGACAGAGAATTTGAACGGGCCATACAAATACCACGAGACAATCTGCTAGAATACAGGCTAAAACATCAAACTGACCGCACACCCCTAGTGGTCACTTACAGCCCCATGCTAAAACCCCTTCAGCAAATTATTAAAGAACTACAACCCATGCTGAGAGAAGATGAAACACTGAAGGACATCTTCCCTGAACCACCTGTCATTGCCTTTAAGCAGCCCCCCAGCCTCTCAAACATAATAATTCATAACAGGCTCCCAGCAGATCATAATAACCGAGAAACAAGAGGGACAACACCATGCAACATGGCAAGATGTAAGACCCGCACCCACATATGCACACAGGCCACCATCAAGACAAGCCAGAACAATATAATAACAAACTCATGCCATAGCTGATAGGGCCATGAAGAGCTACCAAGTGAGGAAAGTTACACATGTGCATAGAAATTATTCAACACCCAGGTGTAACTTGGCCATATTTTAGAGGTGTTGCACCAGATGTTCAACATGGCCTTTTTTGGATGCCTCCTCATGAACAGTGCCAGTGTCATTTTGTTCAATTGTCCTGAAAGGTAATTGCACAGAGCAAATGTGCTATTCTGCACCACAGGTGTGAAAACATGTTTTGGGTGGGTTGTGGAAAAGGGCAGTTGTACTGTTTTGAAGGAGGTATGCAAAAATGGCAATGTTAATAATGTGGAGTGAAAATATTAAAAATTAGTGATGTTAGGAGCGTGTTTAGAAACTGCACAATGCACCCTCATAACACAGTCGTTTTGTTGAATTTTTGCACCAGATTTGCAACATGGGCTTTTTGGGACCCCACCTCATGAACGGTGGCAGTCATTTCATGAATCAGTCCCGAAAGGTGACTCCGCGCAGTGACCGTGAAATTACCTTTCAGGACTGAGTAACAAAATGACAGTGACAGTTTTCATGAGGTGGGGTCCCAAGAATGCCATGATGAAAATTTGGGGCAAAAATTCCAAAAAATGGCTGAGGTATCAGCATAGGTTGAAGCTCCCAGTGAATTGCTGTATAGCACGCTAACGTTTAATTCTTCAGTTCGTGGTTGGACTTTGAAGAGTGCAGATGTGACAGGGTCAGAGAAGATGACAGCGCCGACCTCTGGAGGTAAGTATGGAGTAAGGGGGAAGGTGGGTGTTCAATGGCAGGGTGGGGGGAGGGAGGGACCAGCAGCGATGACGAGGACCATTTTCAGTTTCACAGAGGAAAACAAACTGACAACGAGGGACCATTTTCTAATTTACAGCAAAACAAAAAAAAAAATTTCAGCACACTGGGGTGGACTCCCAGTGTACCACATGAATACTGACATGGGGCTTGGGCACCCTGATGTTGGGCATGACGTGGGCAGGGGGCACCAGGAAAAAAGAAATGCAACGAGGGACCATTTTCTATTTTACAGAAAAAAACAAATTCCACACACTGGAGTGGGCTCCCAGTGTGTAACATGACATATCGGGCATGACTTGGGAAGGGGGGCACAGAATAGTGAATGGCATTTTGCCATGTGCAATATGGTGGCACTGCAGAACTGCACATGCACACGACTCGTGTGCAAGTGCAGTGCACGCATCGGAATGCAGAAGTAACAGCTGAAATAGTGTGGCTGTTATTCCATAGGCCAATTGTGGTGGAGGGGTTTAAGCTCTGTTGGGCTTTTGGAAGGATACTTCCAAAAGTCCAACGGAAAGGGGTTCTACAATTGGCCATTTTCAGAGCTACAGAGCTTGCACAAAATGGCTGTAGGCTCTTCCCACAGCCCTAAAAATCAGTGGATCCTACACATGTCAATCCAGCAATGTGGTTTACCTAATTTAGTGCAAGAAGTACATAAATGGATGCTATATTGAAGAAACTGGGAAACCACTGAAAACCAGGGTGAGTCACCACTGACAGACAATAGTAAACCAGGTTAGCAGCACACTGGTAGGAAACCATTTTTCACAAACAGATCACTCTCTCTTGCATTTATCTGTCTTGACACTAAAAGGCAACTTCAAAAACACACAGGACAGAAGGACATGGGAACTGAAAAATATAAAACAATTTAAATCTAACATTTGTGGACTGAATCGGGACATTGGATTTATGACACACTATGGTAAACTGTCATTCTCTTGCTATTGTTTGTTTTTCTGAGTTATTGCCTGCCTGCTTTGTTTTTATTACCTGTTCCTTACTTTCTCCCTGCCTATCTAACAAACTCTTCACCACAGTTCTGCCCACTCCCTGATTGTCTTCACACCTCACTGTTTATATTACCTCACACTCTGTTTATCTGGGCCTTTGTTGTTTTGTTTCTTCTAATTTCTTAGCTTCCATGTATTTCTTAGACATCTCCTGTCTATTCTACCCTTTCAGCCTACCTTCTACTCCTTTAATCTCAGAGCATTCTTATTTGTGTTCCTGTCTGGTCCTTTTTATTACCCTTTCTAGCTTCCTTTTTTCTCCTACTGACCTGTTCCTATTTAGTACCCCCCCCCATTTCTTCTCACACTTTTTTACTTTACTACTTACATTGACTTTTATTTCTAGTCCACTTTTATCACTTTCTGACTTCACTTCCTGCTATTTTTTTTTTTATAAATTGCTCCACAGTGGATATAAATACTGCTTATGTTGCTCAGTTTTGCTGTTCATCTGAAGAAGGGACCTGTGAGGCCCCGAAAGCTTGTGTATAATTTCATCTTTGTACAAGACACTTGCTGGTCCAATAAGAGGTATCAAACCTTCCATCATCTCCTGTTTTACAAGAACCAATATGGCTAGAATCTCTTTTTACAAAAACTGGAACATGAAATAAATACCACATACACAGAAATAAAACAAAACACTGACAGTTGTGGATTTAACCAACTGCATAAGTAAGGTTCCAAACAGCTAGAAGACTTTAAGGAGGAAACAAGGGCAACCAAAATTAAGAAATTTAAAATGGATTTGGAAGGTTATGAAAATAAAGACTATAGCTGATTTAAGGAGAAACCAAATAAACAGCAAATAGGTATATCATACAATTCAGACTCACCCCTGTGCACACTCAGTACTGATACAGAAGGGAATGTAGAACAACAAAGGTCAGGTCCATTTTAAGGGACAGTGCAGTTCAGGGGGAGAAGACAATTACAAAGATGTCAAAAGAGGTCGCTGCTGTCCTCCTACTCCCTCCCCACCCTGCCACTGAACACACACCTTCCCCCCTTACCCCATACTTACCTCCCGAGGTCGGCGCTGTCATCTTCTCTGACCCTGTCACATCTGCACTCTTCAAAGTCCAACCACGAACTGAAGAATTAAACGTTAGCGTGCTATACAGCAATTAAATGGGAGTTTCAACCTAGTAATAAAAGAGTTTCAAGAAAAGGTCCAAGATGCAGGAGAAGAATCCCCAGACACAGGAGAAACAGAAGACAGTACAGATCAATGAAGAAAGAGAAAAGATAAAGAAAAAGACACCGCACACCCCAGTGTTCAGATAAGGTCACAACAGAAACATAATTCATGTTTAGCTTATCAAACAGAACCTTGACAGAGGAAGAAAAGGAATCATGAATAAAGGGTTGTCTTTTTGCCCTCATGAACAGCTGAAGGAATTTGAACAAAAATTTATTTAAATTGATTTTATAGGAAACTGCGACTAAGACATTTTTTGATAATTTACCACAGTCTGAAAATAGAAATATCAGAGAAATATACAAATATAAGAGAACAAGAAAAAAAGATAATTTTGAGCCAAAGACTTAACCTTAAGTCAATGTACATACCCTCAAGAGTAATACCACATAACATAGAAACTTATATATCACTAGTAAATAAGGACATTACCAAAATGGTTAAAATTCATAATAGAGACAGGAGAACAAAATGTAACATAATTACTTCTGAATATGCAGTCTTTAGGCTGGTGAATGATGAAAAATAGTAATAAAAAATGTAGACAAAGGGGGAGCCATTGTGTTAATGAACTATAATATGTATAAAGAACAGTGTGAAACATTTCTTAAGGATAATCAAAACTACTTGAAAATACAAAGAGACCCTACCCAGGATATAACAAATTTCATTTCAGAAGTACTAACAAGGACAACAGACAGGAAAAGGATCAAAGAATGGGAGGCAGATACTGTACTTAAGAAAAGTCCATCTATCCATGTATTGTGCACTATACCCAAAATACATAAACATTTAGAGAAACCACCAGGTAAACCAATTGCATTTGGGATTAATTCAATACTAGAACCATTATCCATTTACATAGACTTCCATATTAGTCTGTTGGAAGAAAACACGAAAGTGTATCTCAGAAATAGCACGCAGGTAATAAGTTTTGAATGAGCTGAATGAAAATAGGGAGAACTTGGAAGGCTGCTTATTGGCCACATGGGTCCTCAAAGATTTATATACATCCATACCACATGACTTAGGCTGTAAAGCACAGTGAAGCTTTGGAGGAGGGGAGACAGGAAAAAAATTTTCGAAATGAAGTTTTCTTGCAGATAACAGAAATTGTATTAAGTCAAAATTACTTTAGATTTGAAAAAGATTTCTATCAACAAATTCAAGGGACAACAATGGGGTCAAGCATGGCCCCATCTTATGTGAACTTGTATATGGACAGTTACGAGAAGAAATATATATAGCACTTCATTGATGTTATGCTAGTAATTTGGGATGGACAGAAACAGGAATTGGAAGAATTTCATGAGTTCCTGAACACAAGAACAGATTAATTTTTGTGAAGAGTCATAGCTACACCGAGATCCCCTTTTTGGTTTCAGTAATATTTAAGGAAAATGGTTTTCTGTGTGCAAAATTACATGGAAAACATACTAACAGAAATGTCATACTATGAACTGATAGTTACCATCCTAAGGGATTGGTGAATTCAATTCCTTACAGTCAATTTATAAGAATGAATAGAAATTGTGGTATTTATTTATTTATTTTTTTATTTAGTTTTTGTTGACCGGGTAAGTGCACTAGACAAATCCTGCCTATTTTCAGGCACGACCCGGGGGAGGGGGATACAGATGAATGCCAACTGACCTTGAACCAGATTAAGCTGTTGGTGGTATTTTTTTTTATAGTGAATGAGGGAATTTGGCCAAGACACTGGGGAAATTCCCCTACTCGCTCCAGTCTGCTGCCTGTAGGGGACTGGCCATTTTCAAGATGGCCACTCGAAGTTCTGCCTGAAAGGAGAAGGGACGGCGGAGTGGGAGAGATGGCCTCGACTCCCACTCATGGAGAACTAGAGGCTTCAGTCTTGGCAAAGTCCGAAGCCGGATGCTGAGACGGCATTACCGGAGAATATACCTAAATAGGAGCAGAAAGCTACAAAAAAGTCTACAGACTTTACAAAATCAACTTATTTTACAAAAAGGTGATTTGAGTCAACGAGAATGGTATCCTTAGTGGGTACAGAAAAGGAACCTTTTCCAGTGACATCGCGGTTCGGATTCCAGAGATATGCGGTCTGTAGGTTCCAATATGCAGACTGACTTTGCGACTTTGAAAAGATCGGAGGAGCGAGACACCGGAGAGCAATTTGGGACTGGTGTGACGGAGAGAATGCAAACCACGACCTGTGTACCTTCTTGTGATGAGGTCTGCAATATTACTTCAGGTACGGTGTCATTTACCTTACAAAATGATATTAAAGGAAAACGAGCGGACGGAGCGGCGGCTGTTGAAGCGCCGGCAGCATGCAGCTCTAGCTAATAGGAACCGCCAGATTGACTGCAACTGAAAGAGAATGTCTGCAGTTCGGCAGCGATCTTGCCGTGGTCTGCAGGTGGGACATTAGTCTCTCTGAACGGAGCTCCGATGTGAAAAACTATAACAGTACTGTAGCTGCTGAACTCTCCACTTCTAACTTACAACAGGCTGGCAGTCTTGTCGCAAATCTCAGCGAGTGCCTTCAGCCTGAATTAACTTCGTCTGAACAGTATGTGAACCCAATTATGACTGCAACTGCTGCTTCTTCAGCTTTTGGTACTACTGACACTGCTACCTTAACTAAGGCATCAGGTTTTGTTCTGAAACATTTACTGCAGAAAGAATCGTCTCCTGCTCCAGTAGTGACTTATCAAACAACCGAGGGTTTGCAAACAGGGGTCACTGAGTTCTTTTTCCCGGTTGATAGTAGAGGGAATACTCTTACTTCTAAACCAAATGCATTACAGAACATAAATAAATCCTCCCTTTTAAGAGAAGATGGTGAGGAGGTTTCATGGTCACCAAGTAAAGCATTAAATGAGGCAGGTTGGCGGCAGACAGATGCAGGTATATGGAAGCCTGATCCAAGTTGGAATTCACAATTGTCACTGTCTCAGCATTCCCCAGAGTGGGCTCCTGTGGTGCAACCTATAGAAAGTAGTATTGGGGGAAATAATAATATTGAAATTGATATGTTGGAACCTCAGGTTAGTTCTGCTGAATTGTTAAAACCCTCTTTGGCTCCACTAAAGGAACCCCATCAACAAGCTTCATCTTTAAAATCCCATTAGCCTTGCACTTCCCCACTTCACCTTCAGCTCGAAACCCTTAATGTCTGAACTATTTACAAATTCGCACAGAGAGGCAGCCCCAGACGGAATGCAGTTAGATTAAGATACAAAGGTGGGTTAGAGGTTAGGCCTGATAGGTATTACGTAGGAAAAACATTATTGAAGGATTCCTTGCATTTTTCTCCTCAAGATGTTTACGCCTTTATAAATATTTTGGGGGAGGACAATTTTGATATAAGTTTTCGTACACAGCATGCTTTGGATATGTTTTGGATAAGATATGGTCAAGTTAAGTTTTCTCCTCTTTGGACTCCTTTCATTGTTATTCCCTTATCTAAACCTTTAATTAAATTCATCACTGTTATGTTTCGAAATGAGGGGGTGTGGGTAGAAGATATTACTTTTTGGCTGAAGAACAGGTGTGATGTTTTAAGTGAACCAGAACCCATTCTTGATTCAGAGCAATTTTGGACCGGCGGTTGGAAATATAAAATTAAGCTTAGACAAACTGAGGCTGGGATAGCACACATACCAAATTCCTTTTTATTGGGGAGAGATAGAGGTGTGTGTTTTTACAGTGGACAACCTCGTGCATGCTATAAGTGTGGAGCAAGGACTCATCTTTCTAGCGTGTGCGATAAGCCCAGATGTGATAATTGTGGGGAGGTGGGTCACTTAACAATGTTTTGCAATAATCAATCATGCTGTGACTTATGTGATTCAAAGGCCATGTTTTAAAGTCTGCCCTTGGGCTGCTCACAACTTAACATCTAATTCTGGCTCTGAGGTGTTTATTCGGAAAGCACAGGAAGCCTCAACTCAGGTTTTTCCTACACAAATGTGTCACCCTACCCCAAGTACCACTCATATGAATTTAGCTGCTGTTAAGGAATCAGTGGATTTAAAAGGAAAGGTTAAAAATGTGGACGACAGCAAAAGTAAACCATTGTCAGACAGCAAGGTAGAAAAACAAGGTCAGCACTCCACAGTGAGGAGCGTGTCAAATACCATGGTAGAATTGCTTAACATTTTAAGTATTCCCCCAGTTTGTTTTTCTGAGGCTGTTACTGAAAAGGTAGATAGCACAAACGTAGTAAAAGAGCCTTTGATAGCTTTGCACAAAGAAGATCATCCAGGAACTTACAACCCAAACCTCCCCAGCAATGCACATTGAGACCAGTAACTCTTACACTGCCCTATGTTCCTCATGGGAAATATGGAAGCAGAGGTAGAAGATTCTGATTCTCAAAAATCTTCTTTATCAACCAGGTGCATGAGCGTTAAATAATTACAAGGGTAAGAAACAGAAAAGAGAAAAAATAAGAGGTTGAGCATTTTAAAAGGACATGATGCTGACTTGGGGATCTTTAAATGCTCACAGCTTATTGAATAAAGCTAAGAGACAATCACTTTTTCACTTTATTCATGATTATCCATTTTCAGTCTGTTTCTTACAGGAAACTTGGATGTATACTATTGAACAACTGGTAGCATTCAAAAGAGAGTGGGTTTGGGGCCCTTCCTTTTGGTCTTTCGGGGAGGACTCTGCAGATGGGGTAGGGATTTTGTTTAATTCTTTTTCTTTTCAGTTACAAAATTTAATAGACCTAATTCCTGGTAGAGTTTTAATTGTGGATGGGAAATGGTTAGGTCTAAGTTTCCGTTTCATAAACATTTATAATCCTCAAACCAAATCAGGTAGAGTACACTGTCTCAATATGATACAGCCCTTTTAATTGACAATGGCTAGAATTTTATGGGGTGGAGACTTTAACTGCCCAATTCCAGGTGTTCATTATAAAAACAATAACAAGAAAATATACTGTGATTCTAATTGTCTCAAAAAATAATTAGAGTGGCCGGTTTGATAATTTGTAATGACTCTACAAACAAAGAAAATAGTTTTTCATTTCAGAAAGGCAAATCCTTCTCGTTGATAGACCACATGCTTGTTTCACCAAATATGCACATGTTATCATTTAAAATATTCCCATGTGAATTTTCAGATCATTCCCTTTCAGTAAGTATGTACAGTTTTTCAGACAGTCTAGAAAAAAGGCATCTAAGATGGAAACTGAATAATTCCTCTTTAGAGGTTCCTTTTATACAACTAGGTGTTCAAAATCTACTGAAGGCCAGATTATCTGTAGTTTTTTTATATTCTGATATTGGAGAATGGTGGCAAGGGACTAAAACCGACTTAAGAAATTGGTTTAAAACTAAAGGACGTAAAATTAAAAATGATAATTTTCTGTACTATTTGGGTCTAAGGCAGCAATTACAGAGACTATTAACAATAGCTTCCTCATCAAAATGGGATTATTCAGCTCAAATTGCTGTGCTGAAAGAAAAGATGAGAGAGTACCAATATACTAGAAGCAAAACAATGCAGGTTATTTTAATTAATGGGGTTAAAAAGTCACCAATAGGAGATCCCTTCGAAATGTGTAAAAAGTTACGGGAGTCATTGAGAATGGAAGAGTTGAGGAGATCAGATGGGAGTATAGCTACTACGGTAGAGGAATTACATACAGTAATAGTAGATCATTTCCATGCTTTAAATCCATCTGAAGGAATCAAAACGGAAGATATAGTTGACTATTTAAACCAGATACCTGTTCTGAGTACTGTGGTAAATAGGTCAGACAACTGGGTCCCCATTACACACACAGAAATTTTAAATACTATCAAATCTTTGAAATCAAACATTTCACCAGGAATAGATGGCCTTACTAATGATCTATACAAAAGCTTTCCAGAAGAATTTAGCCTATGTTTGGAACTTTTGTTTCAGTTTTTTATTGACAAAGATATAATTTTTCCATCATTTACGGAAGGATTATTGACATATATATTTAAAGTTGGTGATAAACATAATATAGCCAATTGGAGGCCAATTACGCTCCTAAATTCTGACTACAAAATTTTTGCTAGCATTTTGAATAAACGATTACTTAAATATGCTGGTAAAGTCATCTCACCTTTTCAATATTGTGGATTGCCTGATAGAAGGATTCAGTCGGCCCTTATGCTGATTAGAGATGTGATTGATCATCTCTCAGATAGGGGTATTACTGGATGTCTGGTTGCAGCAGATTTAGACAAAGCCTTCGATAGGGTACACTTGCCATTTCTGTTCTTGACTTTGAGGCACTATGGGATTCCACATCAATTAATTAATTTAATTGAGAAAATATACAAAAAAGTGGTTGCATTTCCTTTTGTGAAAGATTGTATAGCAGACGGTTTTATTATAACCACAGGGGTACGACAGGGATGGCCGCTTAGTCCCCTTCTATACACCTTCGCTCTGGATCCTTTTTTAAATAAGGTATGGGTAGCACAGCATTGGGAGGGCATTGTGTTCAAGGATGATAGTCTTTTACAGTTAAAAGTACAGGCTTACGCAGACGACCTTGTACTATACTTCAAAGATTCAGCTATGATTTCCCACTTTATGGTTGCTTTTAAAGATTTTGCCAAAGTTTCAAATGCAAAATTGAATATAAAGAAAACACAGGGCTTATTTATAGGGGCTAGTGGACTTGAGGAAACATGGCAGGAGGGAATTCACTTATCCAGGACTTCAATAAAAATTTTAGGGATTAAATTCGGTTCTCAAAATATACCCAAGGAAAATTGGGAAGGAGTGCTTGAAAAACTCAAAAGTAAGGTCAAAAGATGGAAACAGTGGAGATTACCCAAATTAAAAAGAGTGCACATAATCAAACAATTTATTTTACCCATAATACAGTTCGTAGCAATGATATTTCCTCTACCAGCAGCATTTGAAACTAAAGTTTATAGTTTATTTTTTCAGATGCTTTGGGGGAATCGCCTAAACCCAGTTAAAAGGAGTTTTACTTATTTAAGAAAGACTCAAGGGGGGTTAGGGATGATAGACCCAGTAGTTTATGCACATGTTTTTTTCATTACAAACACAATAAAAGAGGGTTTGAAAGAAGAATCAAAAGCTGCAGTAACATGGAATTTAACAATAATGGGCAAATACTACAGGAGTTGACATTTGTTACCTCCTAAACTTAACCGTCATGTGCATATCCCTGAGTATTTTAGGCCTGCAGCACAGAAAATATATAAGTGGAAATTGCAGAAACAATCAGTACTGACTCATAATACCAAGGGGTTGTATCAGCTCTTGATGACCAACTTATACCCTCAAGAGGCGGGATTTAAAGTTGTCCTTCTGCTCTAATCCCCTGCACACACAATTAAACAACCCTAGGATGCCTAGAATCAGTGGGAAGCATAATGGTTAATTTTCTATGGAAAATTAAATGTCAGAGGAATGCAAAATATAAGGCATTACATGAAAGGCTCTGTCCTATTTGGATTGTATAAACACTGAAAACAATGGAGCATTTTTTTATTGACTGTTCTTATGCTAAGGGTTTGTGGAATTACTTAGCTAACTTATGGGGTTATAGATGGATGCATAAGATGTCATATGAGTTTTTAATTTTTGGGAAAAGTACCCTTATATCAATGGGTTTTCATGTAGAGACTTTAACTCTCTTTTTAGGTTGCCTGAGGTACTATTTATGGCAAGCAAGAATCCAATGGGTGTTGTATCAAAAGAAAATTCCTTATTCTTGTGTGTGCGGCTTAATCATAAAAGAATTGGAAAAAATGTATGCTTTAGATGCTTTAAGGGTCAATTCGGGGACTTTACGAAAATGGTGGAAAGGATTTTTACACTTCATTAAGTATAAATAAGAAGGTTAAATGTCTACAAAACTTTTGGCATCTATAACTAATGTATAACTTGAATTTCTTGCTTATGTAGCAAGCTATTTACGGAGCTGCATGATTTCACTGTTTTTTTGATATTGACATTCTTTTTTTGATTTGTTCTATTATTTGGTTTGCTTGTACAAATGTTATTGTATATGTTCTTTTTCTAATAAAACACCCCTACTCTTTTCAATAAGTGCCATGGGGTCTTTTAACATCCATCTGAACGACCACCAATCCAGGCAGATGGGACCTCAGTTTAACATCTCATCCAAAAGATGGCACCTCAGAAGTGCAGCACCCTTCTCATGCTGCACTACTGTGTCAGTACTAGGATATTAACCCAAGTGCCAGATGTGAGAACTGAACCCACAGCCCTCTGATCTCCCGGCCTCAGAGGCGAGTGTGCTACCTACTGAGCCAGTATATAAACTGTATAAAAAGAGACTACTTAGAAGCAGAGAGGGAAATGGAAGGAAGGTTTCTGGATAGGGGTTACAGTAAACAAAGTGTGGAAATAGCAAAAGAGTGGGCAGGGAATAGGACCAGAGATGACTTACGTAATACTGGTTTAAGACCAAAAGATCAGAAATTGGAACAGATATTAATGACAACCGCATACAGTGATTGTTTCAGTAGTGTCAGAGCTATACATAAATATCAGAAAGTTCTGCAGTCTAGTCCAGCTGGTGAAAAAGCATTTGAAAAACCACCAGTAAGGCTGGCCCAGTGGCGCTGACGGTTAAGAGTCTGGACGCCACACCTTGCACCACGGGCGACCGGTTCAGGAATGAGCCGGGGCACTGAAGTCGGCAGGGAGGAGAAGAATGGGTGCCCAATGGCTGCTCTCCTTCTCGGGGGTTCTCTGCAGGCTCCCGCCGCAATACCACCATCTGGGGCAGCCCAGTGGTAGGTGTGGTACATCGGAGTAGCAGCAAGGGTATTGGGTGGATGTCGGCAGGGGGCAGAGAGGGAGGCACATCTCAGTGCACCTCCTAGCTCATTGGCCCCATTTCACGCCGAAGTCTAGGGGAGCTCACCAGGAAAATGGAGCTCGTCACTCCTACATCACGACTCCTCTGAAGCCAGACCACATCACCAGGCGCTCACTAGGGGCAGACTGTAACATGGACTGCTCGTTCTACTGTTGTGTGGGGGAAGGCTTGGGGTGACCTTCCCCTGCCCTGCCAGGGGGGTTTACCGGGTTACCTAAGGGCTCTCTGAGCGATCGGACACTCTAGGAGCAGACTCCTGGGGGCACCATGGGACGTTGTGGAAGGCTACTTTTGGGGGTCTGAAAGAGTGGAGTGATGGTGTAGGTAGGATAAACATAAGGTTAAAAAAAAAAGAAAAAACACCTGTAGTGGTTGCAAAGAAAAATAGGTCACTGGGAGATCAAGGTATGCATTTTGATCACACTATTCCAAAGACGGTGGTGACACCTATGTGGAACAGCAGAAATTTGAAATGAAATTACCTCTCTGGTCACTGTATGTGCTGTAATAAAGGATACAGAAGAAAATCAGAAATGTATTTGGAAATGAGGATATTGAGATCAGAGACATTATCAACTGCCAGATCATAGGGGTGTGTACCTCATAAAATGTGTAAGTGACTTGGTGTACACAGGTAAAACTTCAAGACATTTAAAGACAATGATCAGGGAACACAAAAGGCACATAAGGAGGGGGAGATTTGAATTCTCCCTTTGTGAGACATTTCATGGAAAACATCATCAACTACCTTCATCAACATTTTTTGGACTTGAAATGGTGGAGTTGGGCAAGAGGGAAGGATTTGGAAAGAAAATTACTATGTACAGAAGCATTTTACATAAATAGGTTAAGTTCAACTGACCACAAATATGGGCTAAATAACCTGTAAATATGTATATAGATTTCAAATGCATATCTCAGGTTCTTTACTAAAGGACCACCAGGTAAACCAGACACTTTGGTGTTTATTTACACTGACATCAATAGGTGCACCCAGTGAGTAGGTCCGGAGGGACTTCCCTTGCCTCACTCTGGACTGTATAAGACAGCCTACTGAAGCATTTTCTTTTTATGTTGCTTGCACACATGTGCAAGAAACAGTGCCATCATCAAAGTTTTCGGAGGTGTGGCAGCCCTCTTCCAATTCAGTCAGTGTGTTTGCAGGTGCAGCCGCAGTTCTCCAATCAACGCTGCAGTTGTCTATGACAGCAGTTGAAAATGCAGTCACCATACAGTTGAAAGGGAGAGCTACACTCCAAGAGACTATAGTGTGCCACGCTGGGAGCCCACCCCAGCATGGCAACAGTTCCTAAGGCCGACAGAGGTGCCCAATCTCCCGTCAGCTCCACGGCCCCCCCAACAGCCTTCCAGCTGCCACGCTGGGACCCCACCCCAGCGTGGCAAACATCTCATAGTCCAAGTAATAAAAAGAACCTGAAAGAAAAACCTTCCTCGCTGCTGTTTTGACCCCCCTCTCCCCAGCCACACCACTGCACACCTGCCTCCCCACACCCCATCTCACCCCATACTTACCTCCGGCTCGTTGCGATGATCTTGATGGACCGGGACACATCTGCACTCTTCAAAGTCGACCACGAACTGAGGAAATGCCGGTAAGCTGTATAATGTAATAAATAGGGTTTTTTCAACTTTAGTGCACATCTCGGGCATTTTGGGGAATTATTTCACCAAATTTTCAACATGGGGTTTTTGGGACCCCACCTCATAAATTCTACTGTCACTGTCATGGTGTTAATCGGCCGAAGGTGATTTCGCAGTCACTGCACAAAACCACCTTTCGGACTCTATTTATGAAATGACAGTGTCACAGTTCATGAGGTAGGTCCCAAAACCCTATGTTGAAAATTTGTGAAAAATTCCCAAAATGACTGTTTTCTGACATGCGTTACGCTGTTCCTCACATACGATCGTAAGTTCATGAATTTTAATATGTTCACTCCAGATTTTCAACATTGCCATTTTACCATACCTCCTTATGAGCAGTACAGCTGTCATTTCTCACATCTGACCCAAAATGTGTTTCAGTGCATGTAGCGCACAATGGCGCAGTTGGTGTGTGAAATCAATGTTCGGGACAGATTAAGAAAATCAAAGTGACACTGTTCATGAGCAGAGGTGTTAAAATGGCTATGTTAAAAATTTGGTGAAAAATATCCCAAAAATGACTGTTTTACGAGCATGCGTTACGCTGTTCCTACACACACTCATAAGTTCGCGAATTTTCAATATTTTCACTCCAGATTTTCAACACTGCCATTTTACCACACCTCCTTATGAGCAGTATAGCTGTCATTTCTCACATCTCACCCAAAATGTGTTTCCTCACATGTAGTGCAAGTGTCAGTGGCTCAGTAGATAGCACACTCGCCTCTGAGGCTGGGAGATCAGTGGGCTGTGGGTTCAGTTCCCACAGCTGGCACTTGGGTTAATATCCCAGTACTGACACTGTAGTGCAGCATGAGAGGGGTGCTGCATTTCTGAGGTGCCGTCTTTCGGATGAGATGTTAAACCGAGATCCCATCTGCCTGGATTGGTGGTAGTTCAGGTGGATGTTAAAGATCCCATGGCACTTATCGAAAAGAGTAGAGGAATTTCCCCGATGTCCTGGCCAAATTTCCCTCATTCACTAAAAATACCACCAACAGCTTAATCTGGTTCAAGGTCAGTTGGCATTCACCTGTATCCCCCTACCCTGGGTTGTGCCTGAAAATAGGCAGGATTTGTCTAGTGCACTTACCCGGTCAACAAAAAATAAATAAAAATAAATGGCGCAGTCGGTGTGCAAACTCAATGTATGGGACACATTAAGAAAATTACAGTGACACTGTTCATGAGCAGAGGTCTTAAAATGGCTATGTTGAAAATTTGGTGAAAAAATTCCTAAAAATGACTGTTTTACAAGCGTGCATTGTGCAGTTCCTACGCACACTCGTAATTTCGTGAATTTTTAATATTTGCACTCCAGATTTTCATGTGCATGTCTTGGGAGGAAGGCATGGAACTACAGTATCACTTCCAAATACCTAAACAGCACGTACAAGCAAGCAACATTCGGCATTGACAAATGCTTGTTTGATAGCAAGACAATACCAGGAGCAAAGAGGGGAGAATATCCATGTCTGCCGAGTGTTAAAAGTGAAGCACTATGGCACTGATTAAATCAGTTTGAAAATAGTAAGATTACTGACATGAATTATCTTCTCTCCCCCAGACTCCCCAGAGGTTACTACAAATGGCAGCAGTAGAGCTGAAATGCAAGCAAATGGATTCACAATTAAAAAAAACAAAGGTTTGAAACGAAGTTGTGAGTCCACTGGTGCTTTACATGTCTTAAGGGCAAACAAGTAATACTGACTAATCACCAGAAATTAGTTAAAAAGGTGTTTAAAGAAGAATGCAATGAGTGATATGCAAGGCAGATAAAAGTAGTCTTTATTGTTTATCATTTTTTATGTTTTTACAGATTTACAAAAAAAAGAACTTACAAAAATGAATCATGAGATTGTCTAAAAGGAAAAGGTGAACAACTCTTTTGAGCATTTACTATGAATGATTTTGATTCAGATAGAGTGTTCTCCTTAATATGTATTTAACTAAAAAGTATATGTAGCTGTATTTTGTAGCAGTATATCCAGACATTTGTACAGAAAAAAGATTTTGAAAAGAATACAATAAACATATACTAAAAAACTTAAGTGTGGGTGTCATATACAGGTTAACAATGTATATCTTATGTTATGGTATATATAGATTTTAAAAATATAAAAAATTAAAAATATATATTTATTTACATTCCAGATTCCCTGAGGAAGAGGTATTTATTGACCACAAAATGATGGATTATAACTGAAAGTTATGTTAATAAAAAACATGAATAATTAAACTATATGGTGAGTGAGCCTTATTATTTTAGTCAAGTTTGGAACTTCTCTGAAACTGCCAATGTGTATCATAAACTCATGAAAATTGCAACTATGGTCATTTAGTGTCATAAATATATATATATATACAGCATAGAGAGAGAGAGAGTAACTAACACCATGCTGTAAAGAACAAGATGGTTTACATGCCTTGAGGGTGCTGTGACATAATTTGTCACGAGAGCAAAACTTGAGTGCTTCACTGATGTCACAACACCTACGAGATGTGCAAACAAGCAAGTTATTCACAGACTGGTGTTTTGTTTATGTTTTATAATATGATGAATAACATGCTTCTAAGCGCTCTGAAAATATAATATGAAATAATTGAGCAGTTCAACATGCTCCTGGTTTAAAAACATTGCTAGGGTGAGGAGACATTTCATGTGTCTTCATTTATCTGCTGCTGGATCCAGACTAACTCGTTGCATACTCGACCCCCACAGAACTGGCAAACAGGCCAGGGAGCATATACAGCTGAATCCTGTGTCTGGCAACACCAAGTGCTAAAATCATTGCAGTCAGAGTTACAAATGCAGTCCATTACCCTGGCCCCACCAGACTGTCAGAAACCTGGGCCAGGTAACACAGCACTTTACTCCTGGTGCCAAACATACTCACAACACTGCAGCCAGAGTTTCCATTAGATGTTCTAACATTATACTGATGCGTATCTCATATTTTAGTTATTTTATAGTGCCATACTAATAGTGTCATAATTACATGCCCTCATACAATACATTTCTCTTAATGTGTGTTACTGCATGACCTTATTGAAGGCAGTATGAATTGAGTGTACCCTTTAGTCACTTCCCCCTTGAGGAAGCTCCAGAGTTTGGACAGACACTTTGCCTCTTGGTTAGCTGCAGGTTTTATGTCTACTTTTTTATTCTGTAATATTTGCACTTCACTATATGAATTCACAATACAACTGTGCTTAACCTTACAGGTTCCCTGTGATGGAGTGTATGTCCGTCACACTCCTCTTCACGACCCTGCAACACAGGCAGCACAAGTTTTGACTGGGCCTGTGGTGGGATTTGTACAAAATCCCTACTGTTTTAAAGTTGGACCTTTAAAGCCACTCTGTCGCTGGCCTGGTGGCACTGGAGGTTGAGACTTTGGTCACTACACCTCGAGCCACGCCAGCGACCCAGGTTCTAGAACAAGCCCAGGCCACCAGGTGTCGGCAGGGAGGAGAGAGGATTGAGCATCCAGAGGACTGCTCTCCTCTCTTTCTCTCTGGGGGGGGAGACTTGTTGTCCAGCTCATTGACTGCCCTCTGGTGATGGCTGGAGGGCAATATGAGTCAGGAGGCACAGTCCGACATCCTTGCATCAGTAGGGGAGGGGAACAGGAGAAAACACGTGGAAAAGAGCCTGGCAGGGTCCATGATGGTCCACTGCTCCTGAGGGCCACCCCCAGCTCCTGGACTGGGTCTTTGGAGGGGAGGAGAAGCCAGCAACCTCCTTCCTGGCTTCACCGCAGAGGGCAATCTACGGGGGGGGGGATTACCAGGGACTAGCGAGTGTAGGAGCGGCAGGACCGGAGAGAGAGTCACTCCATCAGGAGAGCCGTAGCCACCTGCCAGGGCTCCGGAGAGGTAATAAAAACCAATATGGAAAAAAAAACTCCCTGCCTGGTTGTTCTGAGTGTGGGATGTATCTCAGGAGGAGGGGTGTTTACAAGCAATACTTGGGCCCAATAAAAGGGGCTGGGTGAATAAAGAAAGAGAGGGTTTTTGTTTCAATTAGATGATGTACATGGAGACAGAGACTGAACTGAATTCTTGGCTAAGCTGAATGCATGCTGTTTTGTTTTCTGCTTACTGAAGTAAAGAAGATTTCATGTTCTTAAACTGGCCTCCAGAGTGCTCCTTTTGAGAATGTTCCCAGAAGCTGCCTGGCACACTACCCTGTCACACCCCCATATTCAAAGGTTTGTGCCAGGCACAACCTGTTTTCATCACTGCTCACTGCCAATTGTGCTGAGATGCAGTTTTCAGTTGTTTGCACTGCACTGGTCAGATGCACTAGCGCCTGAGTACAAACATAATGTATGCAGCACAGAGAAAGGGGGAAGCGACGTAAATATGTTGCGCACTCTAATAGTCAATGGTTTTGCGCTGCACAGATGGTAATTGGTGCAACTTAGCACTGCACAAGTTAAGGTCTATAAAAAGCAGGCCTTAACCTGGGGTAAACCCCAGAGGCTTGGAGCAATACTGTCCAATACATGGCTCACATTGTGTACCTCATGCAGGCTATCATGGAGGATGAGGAGCAGGCAAATTCTTCCCCCTGGGCCCCAACGCAGGCCTCAGAGGCACTATGCTGCTAACAGACAGTACCTACAGAGGGCAACCTAAGAGCAACTGAAACACACAGTAGGATGGGAACAGAGGTAACACCCAATCTAGATTAGGGGAAGAAAGTGTGTAGAAAGCCAATTATCCTAAGTCACCAAGGGACCAAAAAAGGGAATTGAAGGAAAACCTTACATAAGGTGATGGGTCGAACACAGACTCAGAAGGGGAAAGTAAAGGGAAGCCAAGAGGAGAGTTAGTGATAAGGGAAGTCTAAAGGTAAGGGAACAATAGGGAAGCAAAAAGTCAGAAGGATAAACAATTCATCATGTATGGGAGTGGTGCAGCGTAATGAGTGCAGGGCTGCAATCTTCAGAGACACATTCTGGAAACTGAGGTGTTGCCCCATATGCAGACACCTCTCTGCATTGAGAGCAGAGGTCGCTGGACTCTGGACCAAACTGGTACAAGTACAGGGCATCATCTGCTTCACCCAGGGGTCACATGGTTTGCCACTGCCTCCTGAAAGGATGCCAGCAAGGAGGCAGAGCGGCTAGACCTCGGTGGGCTCCTGGACGGTGGGGGAGGAAGGAAGGATGGAAGGAGAGCACCCCTCAGACCTTACAGCTGCTCAAGTCCTTTCCCATTCTGGCAGTATGGGGAAGCCGAGAGGAGGCACCTGAAGCAGGAGTAAGAGAGGAGGTGGGTGCCCTCAAGGAAGTAGGCCCCAAGAGGAGGGGAGTCCTTTGGCCAAGGAGGAGGCAGTTGCTGGTGAGGGGCTCCATAGTCAGGTGGATTGAGTTGGGAGTCTGGAAAACAAAATTATTGACCTTGAGGTAATCATTGCAGAGACAGACTTGGATCTGGTGGCCATAACTGAGCCATGGTGCACAGACAACCACAGCTGGAAGTGGCCATCCCAGACTACACCATGTTCCAGAAGGACTGATGAGGGAGGAAAGGCAGAGGGGTTATTTTATATCTGAAGGAGGGTATAAGGGCCATTGAGATGCAGGGACAACAGGGGGACAATGAAGTACTGGATGTACTATTGGTCAGCCTAGAGATGGGGTGGGGAGCCATTATTCACATGGGGATTGTGTACAGACCTCTGACACAGTGGGAGAATTTAGATAGAACCCTGTGGGGAAACCACTAGTAAACTGGCCAGAAAGGGGGAAGTTTTAATTATGGGGAACTTTAATCTGCTGGATGTAGATTGGGGCATTCTGGCCATAGCAACATTAAGAGGCAGGGCCATTCTCAACTCCATACAAGGGGCATTTCTCAGGCAGCTGGTTTTGGAACCCACTAGGGATAGGGCAGTGTTGGACCTGGTATTTACAGAGACAGCATTGCTGATGCCACAGTGGGTAGTCCCCTGGGTACAAGTGATCACCATACTTTTTAGCACCTCAGTGGAGATGGGGGAAGTTTCAGTGGAATGAAGGAGGGCCTATGTGGTCCCTCTGCACAAAAGCGGCAGCAGGAAGGATACTAGCAACTACATGCAAGTCAGTCTCACATTTGCGGTGGGTAAGTAAATAGAGACACTGCTGAAGGAGGGGCTCGTAGAGCATCTGGAAGCAAAAGGACTGTACGACCACCGTCAATACAGTTTCACAGGAGAGAGGTCATGTCAAACTAATCTTATAGATTTCTTTGACTGGCTTACCAGGGAAGTAGATCAAAGGAGAACAGTAGGCATGGCCTATCTGGACTTCAGTAAGGCTTTGAACACTGTGCCACACAGGAGGCTAGTTAAGAAACTAAGCAGCCTTGGGGTGGGGGAGAAAGTGACAAGTTGAGTATCAAACTTGTTAAGGGTAAGAGGCAAAGGTTAATGGTAAATGGTAGCCACTCAGGTAAAAGAAGATTGACTACTGAGGTGCCACAGGGTTCGGTGTTAGGGCCGGTCCTCTTCAGTGTCTTCATAAGCGACATTGTGGAGGAGCTTGAGGGGAAGATGTGTCTCTGTGGATGATGCAAAAATATGCAACAGGGTTGATACTCAGGAAGGGGTGGAAACAAAGAAAAGGGATCTGAGAAAACTAGAGGAGTGCTCTAAGGGATGGCAGCTAGATTTCAATGCCAAAAAGTGCAAGGTTTTGCATTTACGGCTATGGAATCCAGGGGCTACGTGTAATATGGGGATAATGGAGTTTTAGTCACCAAACAAGAGACCTAGGGGCATTACATCTGATGACTTCAGGGTGGCTGAGCAGTGTGACGAAGCAGTGAGAAAAGCTAGCACAATGCTGGGGTACATTGAGAGAGGGATTTCCTAGCAGGAAGAGGGAGGCAGTACTGTCGTTGTATCGCTCACTGATGTGGCCACACCTGGAGTACTGTGTCCAGCTCTAGATGCCACACCTCCACAAGAACTTTGAAAGCATGGAGGTGGTACAGAGGAGGGCAACCAAAATGGTAAGGTGGTTGCACTAAAAGCCATATGAGGAAAGACTGCTGGAACTCAACATCTGCTCCCTGGAAGAGATCAAGAGGGGACATGACTGAAACCTACAAGTACCTCACAGGAGTGAACAAGGTGCAAGTGGAGGGTCTGTCTCAGAGAAAGGAATGCACTAGAATAAAGGAGCATGCAATGAAGCTAAAGTGGAGAAATTTAACAGAAATGTGTCAAAATAATTTTTCGTGGAAAGGGTGGGGGATGACTGCTACAGCCTGCCAGAGGAGGCAGTGGGAGCAAAGAATTTGGGGAGCTTCAAGCATGTGTCGGATAGGCACAGGGGCATATTAGATTGAGGAACGGGGAGAGGGAGGAACATCTATGACCAACTAGGGTCAGTGATGACAGAACAGGCAGGGACAAGGGGCAGACTGTATGTACCTAGAGGTCCTTTTCTACTGACAAAATCTATGTTTGTTTCTACCGTCCATGAGTCACAATCGTCCTCAGTGATGAACAAATTGTGGGTCAGTACAGGCTCAACAGGGCCATGCTCACGTGGCTATGTGAGCTTCTGTATGAGCAGCTTCAGATAGACATCCTCTACAGTCACACAGTGTCCACAGAGCTAATGGTGACAGCAGCACTGTGCTTTCTGGCCACCAGTAACTTCCAGATAATGGTCTGTGACACCACTGGCATCACACAGTCTGCCACCTTGCACCTGTTGAGCCAGCTCCTAGATACCATGCTTGCCCATGCTGGGGAGTTCATCATATTCTCTACCACACAAGCAAAGTAAACAGCAACCATGCAGCAATTCTATCTGGTTGCACACCTACCAGCCGTACTGGGTGCCATTGACTGCACCCATGTTGCTACCAGTGCACCTCCTAGAAATGGAGTAGAGGCCTAAATGACTAGAAAGTACTTCAACTCCATCAGATGTCAGGTGGTGAGTGATGCAACAAGGCTCATCAGTAATGTCCTGGCATTAAGGCAACGACCACGACATCTTCACATGGTACAACTCCATTCTGTGCCAAAGATTTGAAAGCAGAGATATACCTAGTGGGCACCTCACTGGTAAGTGTACAACCAAGGTCCCCCTCCTCCCATAGTTGCCATTGATGTCACTAACCCGTGCCCTATTCCTACTAAGGGGACAATGCATATCGCCTGTGTTTCTGACTGCTAACACCTGTCCTATCGCCCAGATCTCTTGCAGAGGACAAGTACAATGCAGCACACATCGCTACATACAATTTCATTGAGTGGATCTTTCTCATACTCAAGATGCAGTTCAGATGCCTTGACCATTCTAGCAGTGCCCTACCATGCAATCCTCAGAAGGCCTGTGCCATATTAATAATGTAAGTAAGTAAGTAAGTAAGTAAAATTTATTTATATAAGGCGCCCTTCCCAAGCTCAGGGCGCCTTTACAAAATTACATAAGCAGCATTAAAACCACAATAATAAATAACATTTTCTATATCACAGCTTCAATATCATTTACATTAATGAAATGCTTCATTAAAAAGGAAGATTTTTAGGGCTTTTTTAAAGCCCTCCACAGTCAGGCTATTGCGTATCTGGCAAGGTAGAGAATTCCACAGGGTAGGAGCCATAAAGGCAAATGTTCTTCCACCAGATGTTTTTAAGGTTACCCTGGGAATCTCTAGCAATCCCTCGCCAGAGGATCGGAGGGAGCGGGAGGGGCAGTAAGAAGTCAGGAGTTCTTCCAGGTAGTGGGGTCCCAACCCGTGTAGGGCTTTATAGGTCATCAACATGACCTTGAAAGTGATCCGCCACTGTACCGGCAGCCAGTGCAACTCACGAAGCACAGGTGTTACGTGGTTGGACCTTGGGCTTCCAGTCAACAACCTAGCCGCTGCATTTTGCACCAGCTGCAAGCGGCGAATATCCACTCCCGGCAGCCCTAGATAAAGGGCGTTGCAGTAATCAAGATGACTGGCAACAAAGGCGTGGACCAGGATAGGAAGATCCTCTGATGGAACCAGGTGTTTCACCTGTGCTATATTCCTTAGATGGAAAAAGGATGATTTGACCACAGCCAACACCTACGCCCTCAGGGTCAGGCCCTCGTCAAATGTAACACCAAGGTTACGTACCTGGCCAGATGCCATAAGCGGGGTCTCCCCCAGAAATAAACCTGAGGGTTTTCCCGCCCATGAACCTGACATCCTCACCCCTGGTTCCACCACCAATACCTCTGTTTTTCCCGGATTCAACTTCAGCCAAATGGTACTCATCCAATTCCGTATCTCCAGGAGGCAGTTGTTAAATAATGTATTTGACTCAGACTCCTGTTCGAGCACAAAAGACATATAGAGTTGAGAATCATCTGCATAGCAATGAAACTTCAACCCATATAGTCTTATAATGTTCCCCAATGGAAGCATGTACACCGCAAATAATATGGGGGACAGCACCGAACCCTGTGGCACCCCACAGTGTAGACAGTGAGAAGCCGAAGAATGAATCCCTGACACTACTCTCTGACTCCTACCCTGCAGGAAAGACTTAAACCAACTGTAGACCACTCCCCTTAGTCCACAGAAAAACCACAGGCGATTGAGCAGCACCCCATGATCCACAGTGTCAAATGCTGCTGAGAGATCAAGGAGAACCAAGATAGAATGAGTTCTCCGATATCTCGCAATCAGGAGATCATTTAGTACCCGAACAAGAGCCGTCTCAGTACTATGCCTTTTCCTGAAGCCAGATTGGAGAGGGTCATAGATACTGTGGATAGTTAAATGGTCTTCCAGCTGCAGTGCAACCACCTTCTCGACAATCTTTCCCAAAAAGGGAAGATTCAAAACCGGTCTGTAGTTTTCTGGGCAGTCTGGATCAAGGGAGGATTTTTTCAAAAGGGGGCTTACTATTGCCTCCTTCAAGGGATCAGGAAAGATCCCTTTCTCCAGTGACACCGCAACTATCCCAGTAAGGATCGGGCCAATAACCTCTACACACCCCACAAGTAGGTGAGTACGGCCCGGATCCAATCTACAGCAGGTAGGCTGCAAAGTCTGGATGATCCTCACTATATCCATGACTGCTGGTTGACTGAAGGTGAACCAAGTCAATTGGGTATTTGTGCCCCTCGGTTGATCACTGCAAGATCCTATGGGAAGGTGCAGGCTGATCTCATCCCTGATAGTGGACACCTTATCAGCGAAGAACATCGCAAATTCCTCACACTGTAATTGTGACAACGTTCGCCCAGATTGAAGACAGACTGGATTGCACAATCTGTCCACAGTCCGGAAGAGCTGGGACGGTCTATTCCTCGATGTAGCAATTTCCCTGGACAGGAACTCTGCCTTCCTATGGTAAACTGCTAACTGATAGGTCTGATAATGATCTAACAGTCTAAGCCTGTCCACTTCCATGTGAGTTTTCTGCCAGTGTCTCTCCAATCTTTGGCCCTGTCTCTTCAACCCACGGATCTCCATGGTAAACCATGGGGCCCCCAGGTGGAGAGTACAGGGCTGAACATGGATTGGAGCAATGACATCCAGGGCCCTCACAACTGCCCTGTTATAGGCTAGCACTAAGGACTCTGGGTCAGTGCTATCCATTGGAAATCCCGAGAAGTCCAGCTCCGTCATTAGGCCTTCTGAGGTAACTCCTCCCAAAGGACGGAACTGTACAATCTCCTTTGGGGCAGGCCGCTTTTGGGGGGCTGCGAAACTGAACAGCAGGGCATGATGGTCAGACCAACTGATGGGCTCCACCTCCACACCAGAGACTTCCATCCCCAGATGGAATATAAAATCCAATGAGTGTCCCCCCGATGGGTTGCAGAGGTAATAACCCGTGTCAGGCCCAATGAGTCCATCAATTGGAGGAGGTTTTGACCAAACGGCGTGAGTTCATCGTCAACCCAGGCATTGAAATCCCCCAGAATTAACCATCGGGGGGATTCCAATACCCTCTTGGTGATGAAATCCGCAACCTCCCTCAGGAATTCCCTCCCATCACCTGCTGGACGATAAATGAGAAGTATCCTGAAGCCTGCACCTGCACCCACAATACACTCAAAGGATTTGGTACATCCAACTGGTATCTCCCGGAGGTCCAGTTCCTGTGTAAAACAGACTGCAACTCCCCCACCCCTACGGTCCACTCTCGGGTGGTGACTCACCGAGAACCCGGCCAGAACTGTGGATTCCAAAATGGGGCCCGAATTTTCATCAAGCCAGGTCTTGGTGATGCAAGCTAAGTCCACAGATATAACAAGATCTGCCACCAAAGCAGTCTTGTTTCTGATAGATCTAGCATTGCTTAACACCGCCCAAAAGGGGCGAGACTCCAAGGATGACTCCACTTCCTGTCTGACCAAGTCAGTGCCCTTGGGTATGGGTACAAGACATGATGGACCTCGCTTCTGTATCCATTTCATCCCAGGGCGCCTCCTGGTTCCAACAATCCCTATCCGTCCACTCTTTTCCCATCCTCCACAAGAGTTCCGGGATCTCCTATTCCCCCCACTCCTTCATCTTGAAGTGCCGAATATTCGTCATCTCCTATAAACTTCCGAAGGAAGTGCAGGACATTCAAAGGGTCGGAGATCCCTCAATCTTGAGGGGGAGTACCGCCTGACTGTGTTTTTACCAACCCAGCACATTCAAACCCTATCAATAATACTAAATTATAAAAAAAAAATGCTAAATCAATATTTCTATTTAATCTTAATACACCCACTTAATAAAACCACTCCACACTCTACTTAAATCAAAAAACTAAAATAAACAACTATTAGCAAAAAAACAAATCACACTCAGATGGCAACTCCTCCACTCTCTCTCTCTCACAAAGTGGGGGAAAAGAGGGAAGATTTACAAATCCCACCCACTGTCTCTCACACAGAAGGGGAGAATAATACAAAATGACCACATTAATACCTACTTAAACTAACATAAAATAAATAAAATAAATAGATAAACTATTACTTAAAATAAAATATTCACTCAACCAAAAAAGTCTCAGTTCGTTCAAATGTCCTGGTCAATCCTGTATTTCTTCTTAAACAATTTTATCCAAAAAAACAGATGATAATAAACATAAAGTTCATGTCTCAGGGAGCAATGAAAGAAATTCAGTTCCTCCTATGGGCTCTCACTTCCACAGAGGATCAAAACCAGTAATGAATCCCAGCGATAAAATCCCAAGTCAGTTCTTTAATCAGACTTTACTTCTCAATCAAGAATCAATTCAAATTGTTTCATACGAACCCGCCACTGTCACTCCCTGTTTAATCGTGATATCTCACAGATTCAAGTAGCTGGCTTTATTTCGTGTCTCCTCACAATCTTCCTTCCAACTGGAGATGAAATAGATTATTCTCAGTCAATTCCATCGACATCGACAGCATCGACAACATCCCCTGAACTTCACCCAGCCACGAAACCCTTCCCCAGACCCGCTCTGCCCCACGGCCACCCACCAGCTACCGTTCAGCAGAACAGAAGCACTACAAAGCCGGTCGCCCTACAGCGGCAAGCCCACAGCACACCACTGGGTCGGATCAAGGGCCGAGAGAAAATTCCTCTCAGGGAGAATCAACCAACTTGCTGCCCCATAGACTTCTCAATGAAAAGACCAGTCAACTTCAGTGCCTTCCTCTACTGAAATGGTGCATAACGATAAAATACAAGCCCCAAATCTGTTCCACGCTTCACCGCCCGGCTACCAATCACAAGAATTTCACTCTAATTACCAGCTTTTTGATCTCAGTCACAACCCCTCTCAACGCCTTTCAATACCCAGTAATCACACGCCAGGGATAATCCAGGGACGATCCAGAGACGATCTTTCACTCGTATAAACCAAACAGAGTCAATACCATCCACCAGGACCGTTGAAAAAACAAAATAAAATAAAAGCAAATAAAACGAAGCAACGAAATAAAACAAAACAAATGACAAAAACGCATAAAATATATTAAAAGCTCTTGAGGTTGTTCCACTGCTGCTTACAGCCTGCCCAGCATGGTGGCCATCTTTCCGTAGCTCCAATGGGGAAACATAAGAAAACTCCAACTGCCTTGCTCTGTTGTCCCAGCGGGCTCCTGCCACATCTGCTACCTCCTAATGAAACCCCTAGGTGGCACTATCTCTAGAGTTACTACCCCTGCCTGTGTAGCCCCGGTGCCATATGCCAATGAGCTACCCCCCTTACCAAGTGTCTCTGATACCTTCCACCATAAACCATATATCTCAGCAATAAGTGCATGCAATGAAGTTCACCACCACAGCAGTTTCAACAAACAAATTCAGAGTTTATTCGGGGGGAGGGGGTAAGGACTAGGGAAAGTGATACCTGGACATATGGTAGCTGTGAAGATAAAGCTGAGGTTAAATGCAATAAGCAATTTCAACATGTGGGCCCACAGGCCAAGCCCTCCCCCACACTGGTACCAGTGTCCCTGTACTGTCCTTAGGGGTACCCATTAGATGCAGGCTTGATTGGTGCCATGGGTTGGCTGGCTGTTAGAGCCCTGTAATATTTTCAGAAAACTTGTAGAATGAATAACAACAATTCCCCTTTCCCTTCCAGGAGCCAGACCCTGGGTACTCACAATTTTGCAGAGCTCAGCACCAGGGGAGAGGGAGCTTCTTGAGTTAGTGCAGCAATAAACACAAGCTGGCCAGGATCCCTCTGCTTGGATGCAACTTGCTTGAGGATCTTGCAGCTGGTCACCTTGATTGTAGTTCTGGCCGCTTGTCACCTTCAGCCGCTTTTGGCCCACTGTAGAGCACTATGGCAGGACAGTACCAGCCCCAGAAGCCCCAGACCCTGGAGTGGTTCCACAGCTCAGCCCCCAACAACAGGTTGCAGATGCTCTAGCACCCCAGCAAGCACCGGTGACTTCCTGCTACAGTGAGTCCCACTTGGAAGGGGTTAGCAAGTTCCCTCCCTGGCTGTGTGTGAGGACTCCCAAATCGTGGGGATCCTCCTGCAATCCCTACACTGAGCTCTCAGAGAAAGAAAAGTCCTTAGGCAGATTATCCACTAAAGTCCAGTGCCAATTAGTAGGAGTGCTAGCCTCAACTAGCCCAAGTCCAATTCAGCAAGGGGGCTCAGGAATAACAACCCCCTGCACACCAGTCCACACTTTTCCAGTTTAAAAGTGCCCACCTTTTCTTCAGCTGCAGCTGGAACTCAGCTCTCAGCCACTTTAACCAGTTCACATAGGACACACACAGTTTCTGATAGCACCCTGATGACCAGAGAGGCTCTGCCCCTTCAGAATTCAAATTGCAGTCCTAAACACAGGCAAAACAGATTATCAGTCCTAGTTGTGTCACTCTGCCACTCCGCACAGCTCTTTCAGCAAATTCCAACTTTTCAATGCAGGGTTTCGGCAGCATTCAGTATCTCATTAATCACAAGCAACTTCTCTATACCTGAGGAATTACAGTCCAGTCTCTTTCTCTCTTTCCCCTTCTCGATCAGTCCAGAAGCAAGTACCTGGGGAACCAGAACCTCAGCACAAATGTTCTTCCTGCTGTCCCTTTTCCAATCCACTTCTGCTAACAGCTGCTCTCCAAATGGGGGTCTGAGGAAACCCCTGAAGCACAATGTCCACTATCTCAGCACAGTCCTGACTCGTACAGAGCCCAACCACAGACTGAAGAAATCCCAGTAAGTCCTCACTTTATCAGCTGAAATCCCAGCACTCTGATTGGTGTTGAAGCCTTTCAATAATCGATATCCATAGTGATCAATACTTCCTGCTCATTTACTGGGGCATGATCTAGGCACCAGAATTAGTCCCCTCCTTTTCTCAGGAGTCCCTATGTGTCCAGTTTGGGTACCTAGATCATTGATTGGCTGCAGTACTGGGGTTAAAAGTCACAAACATGTCAGCTCCCATATGTTTAAATGGAGTCCATTCAGCTTTGTACAGTCTCTTCCCTTTTCAGTTCTGGTACAGCCCAATATAATACGTTTTTGCCACCAACACTCCACCGGGTTATAGCCTGAAGTGTCCCCTTTCAAGCAAGCCCACTCTCATGCCCAAGACCCCTGTAGTTTAACAGTCACTGCCACTCTGTCCCCCCCAGGTGGTAGTCAGCAATCATCAATATTCATGGGCCCACTCATTAATATTCATACCCCCCAGTGGCCCCATTGTTAGCACTCTCATTGTGGTGCAGGCACAGGCTTCTGCCCAACCTCTTTGGGTCTCTGGTCCCAAGAACACCAGAAGGGGCACCAGGACCACAGACAATCTCTCCATTGGTGGACCGCATCGGCGGACAGCATCAACAAAGTGCTAGAAGCGCATATGTGAGTGCCGGCCAAATGTGCCCTGCCGGCACAAGGAACTACGGCCCAAAGGGGCGGAAACAGCATACTAGCAGGGGAAAAAGTGTGGGGCAAACCAGGAGAGCCAGCAAACCAAGAACTAATGGGGGCAAATACAGGTAAGCCGCCAGACGGGGGGTTACCCCTGTATTTCTGACCACAGGTTGAGGGGCCTGGATTCGATATTATGGTGCCATTACCCAGAGTAACAATAGTGGGGGTATCTACCTAACCAGATATAGCCCTCTGGGAAGCTGTAGCCACCCGCAAGCCCAGCTAGTGACCCAATACCTTGTAACAAGAAATAACCCCTTACAGTGTCAGCCGAATTTGCCACACCAGCAGCTCGCAACTGAGGAACTATGCCCGAAGGGGCAGAGACAGCATACTGGCTGGGGAAAAAGCATGGGGGCAAATGAGGAGCACCAGAAAACTGAGGACTAATGGTGACAAATACAGGTAAGCCCCCAGAGGGGGGGTTATACTCCCCTACCCCTTGAAACGCTTGGCTTCCATGGCAAGTGTAAGAGAAAATACCCAAAGTAAGCATCAAACATTAATAAGATTAATAACATTTCTCTCTATACACCTGGTTCCTATCTAGCATTTAATAACCATAAGAACACTCAAACAAGGAACAGTATATACATTTTAGCAAACCCTTTTTCCTCCTTTGAACCCTTTGGCTACATGAAAAGTGGCACCCATCAGATAGAGGATACTAAAATCCCCCAGAGTACACTTTTTTTTTCCTCAACCATGCTAGGGACCCTGTTCTCCTCCCTCTTTTCCTTCTGGTCACCTTTCCCTCAGACTTGGGGGGGTTAGCATCAACAGGGCACCCACCTTCTCTAGGGGCCTAGGAGTAATGTAAGCTCCATTATGCACTACAAACAACAGTAAGTCTGTAGCAACCCCAGGGGAATCATATGCCAACTTAAGAACAGGCTGTATCATCCTCCCTGTCCTTCGAGGCATCTTCTGAATACCTGCACCCCTACCTACTCCTGGGTCAATGATGATTTCCTCATCTTCTTCATCCTCCTCTTGTTCCTCATCAAATGGAGTGAACGACTCTAACACTTCACCCACATCAGGCACAACTCTGGGGGAACTAACCTGGGCCCCTTCAAAGGGCACAGTCAGATCAGTATTCAGTTCCAATGTGGGCCCTTCAAAAGATGCATCTTTCCCCTCATTTTCTTGATCCCCAGAATCACCCTGCAACCATTCCCTGTGTGTATCTGCAGGGGAGCTGCTCCTGTACCACTCAAGTGGCTCAACCGGACCAGTATTCAAGTCCAGAGTGGTTCCCCTGAAGGACACAGCCGGAACAGACTCCCCAACCCTACCCTGTCTTTTAGATGTATCCCTTATCAGGGGTGATCCCTGGAATAGCCTGGCCAACTCCCTGGTAGGATAATGGCTGCATGGGGTCTCATATTCTCCCCCTCAGATTCATCTTCAGTATCTCCCTCATCTGAGATCTCTCCACCCTAGACAGTCCCAGCCCCCATGGTATCACTGTCTCTCTGCCTCTGTCTTCTGGGTGGAGCAGCTTGAGTGGTGCGGGGTGATGAAGGATAGAAACATAGAAACATAGAATTTGATGGCAGATAAGGACCGCTTGGCCCACCCAGTCTGCCCATTTCCCTACCTACTGGATAAGCTGCAGATCCTAGTTAACCAGCAGCCTACTTCTTCCTACCCCAACCCCCTAGAATTGCCCTATGACTGTCCCATGCATGCTTGAATTCCACCACTGTTTTTGACTCCACAACCTCCTCCGGAAGGCCGTTCCATGCATTCACAACCCTCTCTGTGAAAAAATACTTCCTTAAATTACCTCTGAGCTGCCCCCTCTATCTTCAAATTGTGCCCCTTGTTCTTGCACACCTCTTTTTTGAAAGATGCTACCTCTTGGACTTTGTTGATCCCTTGAGGTACTTGAAAGTTTCTATCATGTCCTCTCCCTCCTTTCCTCGAGGCTATACATATTAAGCTCCTTAAGTCTCTCTTCATATGTCTTCCAGTGCAGACCCTGCACCATTTTAGTGGCCCTCCTCTGGACAGCTTTCATCCTGTCTGTGTCTTTGTGGAGATTGGGTCTCCAGAACTGCACGCAGTACTCCAGATGGGGTCTCACCAGCTGTCTGTACAGAGGGATAATAACTTCCTGTTTTCTACTGGTGATGCCTCTCCCTGTATCTCCCCAGCCCTCCTTGCTGCCCTCTCACATTGCTTGCCCACCTTTAGGTCATCTGATATGACTACCCCCAAGTCCCTTTCAATTTTTGTTGTTGTTAGTATCTCACCCCCATTGTGTACTCTTCCCTTGGGTTTTTGTTTCTGGGGTGCATTACCTTGCACTTCTTAGCATTGAATCTAAGCTGCCATACATTTGACCATTCCTCTAACCTTGCCAAGTCCCTTCTCATCCTTTCCACCCCACCTTGCATCAACTCTGTTGCAGATCTTTGTGTCATCTGCAAAGAGACATACTTTCCTTCCAGTCCCTCTGCAATATAAGCTCATAAAGACATTGAAGAGGAACAGTCCTAATACTGAACCCTGTGTTCTCCACCAGTAACCCCCTTCTTCAGAGTGGACTCCATTTACTATTACTCCTGTGTCCTATTCTCCAGCCAATTATTTATCCAGGCTGTCATCTTGGGACCCTCCCAGGCTGGCTAACTTGTATATTAATCTTTGTGTGGGACTGTGTCAAATGCCTTGCTAAAGTCTAGGTAGACCATGTCCACAGCCCCTCCCTGATCTACTACTTGGGTCACCAGTCAAAGAAATCTATCCAGATTCATCTGGCATGACCTTCCCACTGTGAATCCATGCTGCCTTGGGTCCTGTGCCCCTCTGGCCTCTAGATACTCGACAATTCTTTCCTTCAGAAGTGATTCCATCATTTTCCCTACCACTGAAGTTAAACTAACAGGTCTATAGTTTCCTGCTTCTGCCTTGCTCCCACTTTTGTGAAGGGGAATCACATCTGCCCTCCTCCAGTCCTCGGGCACCACCCCATCCTCCCATAATTTGTTGAAGAGGGTAGTCAGTGGTGTCACTAGTTCTACCCTTAGTTCTTTTAGAATTCTGGGATGAATCCCATCAGGCCCCATTGCTTTGTCCACATTCAGTTTTAAGAGTTCTTTCATAACCCTTTCTTCTGTGAATGGGCTGGTATCAACTTCTGTATCCAGAGTGTTTCTACTGTCTTCCACAACTTCCTCTGCATTCACTACTTTGTCACTAATAGGCAGCAGATGGTTATGATGAATAACCTTGTGCCCTTGAGTCTCTCCCTCAAGCCAAATTTTGTACACCGGTAGGCCTGCAAGCTTCTCTACTATGACATATGGGATGCCTCCCCATCTGTCAGCAATCGTATACGTTCCTGATATGTCCAACTAGCATAGTAGCACTCTGTCTCCTGCTTCCCAAATGGAGCTCGCACTTTTTATCATAGCATTCCTTATTCGCCTAGTTCCTCTTAGTGGTCATCTCTGAAGTGAGCCGGTATGCATCATCTAATTGTTGTTTCAGGATTTTCACATACTGCAGATAGTCTCCTGTTCCCAGTCCATCCAAGGAGACTCCATAACACAGGTCCACCAGCAAACGGGTTTCCCTTCCAAACAAGAGATGGTAGGGAGAGAATCCCGTAGCGTCACTTCTTGTGCAGTTGTAGGTGTGGACCACAGTTCTTACCCGCTGACTCCATGTGCGCTTGTCCCGGGGATCCAAGGTGCCCAGCATGTTTAACAGGGTCCTGTTACAGAAGGGACAGGGAGGGGAAAAGAGGAGGTGGAGTAGCTCTATACATAAGGGAAGGGATCAAAGCTACAGAACTAAAACGTAAAGGGGGAGGACAAGAGGCACTCTGGGTCACCTTGGAGACAGGGAATGGCATCACAATCCGCACAGGGGTTGTATACAGACCCCCATCTCAAGGGGAGGAAATGGACAAGAAAATGATAGAGGACATTCTCAACATTGCGGAAAAAGGGGAGATACTGTTGATGGGGGGACCTGACTATGCCAGATGTTAACTGGATGAGATGTACTGCAGCCACATCCAAGAGCAGGGTCATTCTCAATGCCCTGCAGGGGGCAGGACTTAGACAGCTAGTGTTTGAACCCACTCGGGAGGGAGCAATACTAGACCTGGTGCTCTCAAATGGAGAGAGGATCACAAATTTAGAAGTCAGTAGACATCTGGGAACAAGCGACCACTGCACAGTGTGCTTCACAATAAGCACAACCATGGAGACGAGCCATACAAAAACAAGCATACTGGACTTTAGAAGGGCTGACTTTGGCAAAATGGGTGAATACCTGAGGAATACACTAGCAAATGGCCAAAAAGGAGGGGTGGAAAACAATGGAGAAAAATCAAAACTGCCATCATAGAGGCAACAAGCCTTTGTGTGAAACTGATAAAGAAAACAAAGCAGAGTAAAAAACCACTATGGTTCTCAAAAGAGGTGGCAGGGAAGGTTAAGGAGAAAAAGGCTGCATTCAAAAAGTATAAGGAATCACAGTAGGAGCACGACAGGGAACTGTATCAATTAAAGCAGAAAGAAGCGGGGAAGGCAGTCAGAAGAGCAAAAGCCCAAACCGAGGAAAAAATAGCCAATTCAGTTAAGGGGATAAAACCTTTTATAGGTACATTAGGGAGCATAGAAAGGTTAAGGGAGGAATAGTGAAGATTAATAAGGGAGAGGAGAGGTGGGCAGAGGGAGACAGTGAAAAGGCAGAGTTACTGAATGAATACTTTTGCTCAGTATTCGCAAAAGAAGATGAGGAAGAGTTACCTAAACCAGACAATAGAAGCACTCTGGGTAGGGGGGTTGACACTAGTCCATTTACAGAAGAAAGAGTCATAAAAGAACTCCTAAAACTGAAGGTGGACAAAGCAATGGGGCCTGACCGGATTCACCCCAGAATCCTAAAAGAACTAAGGGAGGACCTAGTGACACCACTGACCACACTTTTTAACAAATCATGGGAGGATGGGGTGGTACCTGAGCACTGGAGGAGGCAGATGTGATTCCTTCACAAAAGTGGGGCAGGCAGAAGCAGGAAACTACAGACCTGTTAGTTTGACCTCAGTGGTAGGAAAATGATGGAATCACTTCTGAAAGGAAGAACTGTTGAGTACCTAGAGGCCAGCAGGGCACAGGACCCAAAGCAGCATGGATTCACAGCAGGAAGGTCATGTCAGACGAATCTGATCAATTTCTTTGACTGGGTGACCAAAGTAATAGACCAGGAGGGGCTGTGGATATGGTCTACCTAGACTTTAAGGGCATTTGACACAGTCCGCACAAAGATTGATAATCAAGTTAGCCAGCCTGGGAGTGGGTCCAGGGTGGTAGCCTGGGTAGCAAACTGGCTGTACAACAGGACACAGAAGGTAATAGTGAATGGAACACATTCTGAAGAAAGGGGGGTCACTAGTGGAGTACCTCAGGGCTCAGTACTAGGTCCAGTCCTCTTTAACGTCTTTATAGGTGACACTGCAGAAGGTCTGGAGGGAAAGGTGTGCCTCTTTGCAGATGACACAAAGATCTGTAACAGAATTGATACACAAGGGGGGGTAGAAAGGATGAAAAGGGACTTGGCAAGGTTGGAGGAATGATCAGACGTATGGCAACTTAGATTCAATGCAAAGAAGTGCAAACTAATGCACATGGGAAACAAAAACTCAGGAGAAGAGTGCACAATAGCAGGGGAGGTACTAGCAACAACAAAAATGGAAAGGGACCTGGGGGTAGTCATATCAGTTGATCTAAAGGTGGGTAAGTAATGTGAGAAGTCAGTAAGGAGAGACAGAGGGATACTGGGATGCATAGGAAGGGGCATCACAAGTAGAAAAAGGGAAGTGGTTATCCCTCTGTACAGATAGTTGGTGAGACCCCATCTGGAGTACTGTGTGCAGTTTTGGAGACCTCATCTATGCAAGGACATAGACAGGATGAGAGCAGTCCAGAGGAGGACAACTAAAATGGTGCAGGGTCTGCATCAGAAACCATATGAAGAGAGACTGAGAGAGCTTAATATGTATACCCTTGATGAAAGGAGGGACAGGGGGACATTATGGAAATGTTCAAGTACCTCAAGGGAATCAACAAAGTCCAGGAGGGTAGCATCTTTCAGAAAAAGAGATGTGCAAGAACAAGGGGGCAATATTTAAAGATAGAGGGGGGGACGGCTCAGGGATAATGTGAGGACATTTTTTTCACAGAGAGAGTGGTGGATGCATGAAACCGCCTTCCTGGGGAGGTTGTTGGGTCTAAAACAGTGGGGGAATTCAAACATGCATGGGATAGACATAAAGCAATTGTAGTGGGGGTGGCAGGAAGTAGGCTATGGGCAGACTGGGTGGGCCAAGTGGTCTATCTGCCGTCAAAGTCTATGTTCTATGTTTAATCTTTCAGGTTGGGGTCACCTTGAGGATGGTAAGGCGTGCTCGGGACTTCCTGATGCCCCACAACAACAATAGTTCTTTGATGAGCCGGCTCTCAAAATTGCAGCTCTGATCATAGTGGATCCTCTGGGGGGGGGGGACACCATAGTGCATGAAAAACCTCTCCATCAATAATTTGGTCACAGTGGAAGCTCACTGATCCTTGGTGGGGTAAGCTTTAGCATATCAGGTGAAATGGTCAGTAACAACTAAAACATTGGAGGTATTACATGAGTCAGGCTCTAGCATGAGAAAGTCTATGCATACCAATTCTATATAACACTCCGTGCCGGCTCCCCACCGCCCCCACCACCACCCTTGGTCGACGTCTAGCTTTATACTGTTGACCACATGATCATCTAAAACCAATCAGCTCACTTTCCCATCTGCAGCCTATATTAGTTAAACACTAGAGGACTCCCTCTCACTTCTTTCACTGTTAAGCTCCCTAGCTGACAGCATGGCATGCATCATTTGGACCGTAATCCAATCCACCTTATTAATAACAATCTTTTCTCATTTCCACCCTTCTCTCCCTGTGACAAAATCCCTATCCAGGGCCCCTTACATCTGCCTCACCACTCACTACCCCAGAAATACAACCAGGGCATATTTCTGGACTCCTCTCTCCCCAGTTCAGCTCAGCGCCAATTATACCTCTAGCCTAAGCGGAACTAAAAGCGGGTCCTTACTGGTGCAAGCTACACCCCCTCTAAGAATCACACACTAAATAGCCCCAATCCTCTCCTATCCCAAGCACTTTTAGCCCAACTAGTCCTTACCATCCCCATACCAGTCAGGTCCCACAAATTTACCGCTAATCCACGCCGTATAACTCTTTCCAAATTGTTCCGGAAAGCTGCTCTCTACCCCTTCCTCCTCCTCCCTTCTCATCTCGGTAACAAACACCCCAATCCTGGACCTACATCGACTAGTGTCCCCATGGGCGCCGGAAAGGTGGACTTCTACTGGCCTCCTTAACATTTGCAGCCTATCTAGGAAGATAACGTAGCTTCAAGGCTGGATCGCCCAACACCCCCTGACATCTTGGCCTTATCTGAAACCTAGCTGTCCAAATACCCCTGATGCATCTGTCTCCCTAAATGACTATGCCATCTTCAGAGCTGATAGATCAGGCAAGAGGGGTGATGGATGTGCCACATACGCCAGAACTTTTTTATAGCCCCTATTGGTCTCACTGCCCTCGCCAGCACACGGGGTCCAAGCCAAATGATCAAAGCCACCGTAGGCACTCCTGGTAAACCACTGTACATTATGGCTGTCTACATCCCCCCTCCAACCAGAAGCAAGCCTTTGACTCTATCCTAGACAGCATCACCCAGCTCCCCCGCCCCCCGGGAGCGAACTGATTATTATGGGTGACTTTAATGTGAACTGGTTATCCCATGCATCTGCCCCATTCAAAGATGCAGTATGTGCCTATGACTGACCCAAACTGTCCAGTCTCCACTAGGCAAGATCCCAGGTCAGGGACATCCACCCTTATTGACCTCATCTTTACTAACTGTCCCAATCACCTCTCCAATATTAAAGTGCTCCCTGACGTGCTAAATGACCCCTCTCCGGTCTCATGCTTTTGGTCGAATACAATCACTCCCAGCCATCCCAAAATCTCCATCCAAAGGCACCTCAAAAAAGGTAGCCTCTCTCGCCTTAAACTCTATCTCTCCTCCTGCGACTGGGCACCTGTTCACACTGCCCAGTCAGTTGACGCTGCCCTAACCTCCTTCATTAAAATTTTCAACACTGCCTGTGACATATTTGCCCCTTTCTCAAAACAGGTTATAAAAAACAGGGACACTCCGTGGATCTCGCAGACCCTACTTAAACAGATGCACCACAGATATAACCTCTGGCACAGGGTGCTGAATTCCCAACTTGCTCATGACAAGCAACTCTATAGAGAGGCAAGAAACAAGTGCACCTGGGCTATTCGGCTAGCCAAGTCAAACTACTATTAGCAAGCACTCACCACCACATGGGGCTCTGGGAACAACTTCTGGAGCAATGTCAAGGAGCTTTGTGGGAAAAGTGTCTCCCCAACCCCAACGCAAATACTTGACCATGGAGCCCTCTCCCAAGACCCTACCATTATATCCAATGTCCTGAACAACTCTTTCTCCGATCTCAGCCACATCCTACCCCTAAACATCGTTGACCCTATCTCCAATGGCCCCTCCAATGTCTCCCCCACTACTACTCTCCGGCCCTTCTGGCTGAGAATCCTCTCCTGTAACAAAGCTAAACATTACCTATCCAAAGCCTTGTGCAACTCGAGGTACAGTAGTGACTCCCTTGACCTTAAAATTCTCCGTTTAACTCTTGACGAGACCCTCCCTCACCTCACCAAAATATTAAACTGCTCACTACATCTAGGTCAATTCCCTATGCTTTGGAAAAGAGGAATAATCACGCCAATCCTAAAAAAGGGTGATCCAACTGACCCTGGTAATTATAGGCCCATCACTATCCCCCAAAGCCCTTGAAAGAATCGTGTCAGACCAGCTCAACGAATACCTGGCCAAACACAATCTGCTTTGCCCTGAACAACACAGGTTCAGAGCAGGCACAGCACTACCACTGCCCTGCGAATTTACATCTTACATATATGAGGTGCTGGAACAGGGGTCAATAGAAGGAGAAATCTATGTTGACATGACCAAAGCATTTGACACCGTCAGTCACGCACTACTTATCCACTCTCTCTCCTCCCTCTGTCTCACTCCTGAAGCAATCGCATGGTTTAAAAACTATCTCACTGGCCGAACACAACAAGTCAAAATCAACACCACCCTATCCGCCAAGCAACCAGTTCTTGCGGGTGTCCCTCAAGGGTCTATTTTAGGCCCTCTACTTTTCACCCTCTTTCTGAACTCCCTCCCAAAGGCCTGCAGTGGTAAACTGTTGCTCTATGCAGACGATGCCGTAGTGTACTGGAAAAATACCAATCCAAACTTTCTTCAAAATACCCTGCAAGGTTGCTTTAGAGAACTTGAGTCATGGTTCACTAATCATTGAGTAATACTAAACTACAACAAAACTAAATCTATGATCTTTGCTCACCGCCAAAACCCCTACAGTAATGCCCAGCTATCCATCTCAAATTCCCAGGGCATCCATATTGAACAGGTCCCTAACTTCAAATATCTAGGCATCACACTGGACACATCCCTCACCTACCACTTACACATTAACCACCTCTCCTCCTCGGTAAACACCCTGCTTGGGATTCTCTACAGACACAAACACTGCCTCCCCCCAGGCCCCTACGGCTGGCAGTATCCACTCCAGTCCTATCACTGGTCAATTATGGGATAATAATATGCGGCATGGCTGACCACACAGCCTTAACAGCATCAATCTAGCCTCACCAAAGCCTGCCTACTAGTCACAAGCCAGTGATAGATTAACCCATACGTGCAAACTCTATAAGCGAGCAAACTGGCTGACCTTTGAAGGAAGACTAAGGTACCACACCTGCCTCCAAGCCAAAAGATCATATGGATCTTGCACCTGTGGCTTTCAATGCCTCATCCAACCTACCCCTCACAGGAGCACCCCCAGACACCAGGCTAGCACCCCCTCTTAGTCCCCCACTGTAGGACTTCACTAGGGTAAAGGTCTTTCCGTTGTCGTGCTCCCATCTGGCTTAATGACCTTCCCTCCTCCATCACCCTGGCCCCTAGCCTTGGCCTAATTAAAAATGGCATTAAGAGACTGCTCCTTGACTCGGAGTCATGTGGCTGTTACAAACATCCCTCCCTAATTTCAGAATGCGATAGAAAACAAGAGTCTCTCTTGACCCAAATCTAGGCCTACAAACCCGACGGGATTTAAACCACTGACTCAATGCCTGGGTGGGCCTACCGAAACAGTAACCAGTCTCACTTCACCTTGATGACCTAGGATCCTTAACAACCCTGGTGATACTAATCTAACATTGCAAATTATCTTGTACAATGTAACTATGTATAATTTGTCTTAATGTGATGTTCTGCTTAGTGAGCTATGTACAAAATTGTCTTAAGTGTTCTGTCCATTTTGTATTGACATGGAGCTTTTGCAAAAGAGTCTTCGACTCAAGGATTGTAATTCCAAAACTTCAATAAAATAAAAATAAAAATAGGGCCACTAGTTTTGATGTTGACTAATGGAGCAGCCCTCTGGGGCGCCTTCCGCTTTATACAGCTCATGCAGCTCTTACAATATGCTTCAATCTGCCCCATCTTTGGCCAATAAAATCGGATTTTACCAGGTCCAAAGCGGTTCAGCTCCCAAGTGCCCCATATCATCATGCAGGGCCTTCAACACAGTCTTAACATGCTTCTCTGGGAGTGCCAGTTGCTCTCAAGGGGTCCCTGCTGGCTCTGGGTCTCTCAGCACAGCATCCCCTTCTTTAACTGTAGCTTAGGCCATTCACAAAACAGTAGCCGTGCCTGAGGAATAATGGTATCCACTTGTTCCTGGCTCCCCTGCCATTTCAACACTTGTACAATCTGCCCAGTGACTGGGCTGGCCCATTGATCCCATTGTAGCTCTTGAATAGTTAATTGTGGGAGGGACCTGACATCTAGGGTGGCCAGCCGGCAATAGACGACTGGAAAACAATCCCCCCTGAGGCCCCCAGATAGTCTACCAAATAATGGGCATCTTCGGTGGGAAAGATCTCTTTGCCATCATGCTTCTTACACAAGGCCTTTACAGCTTGCTCCGAGATGTGTACCCAGTTTGAGCTCTCATAGTTACAGGCTTGGAGCTGCCTGGACAAAGCATCCGCATCTATATGGTTCAAGTCTGGGTGGTATTCCACACAGTAGTCATAGGTGGACAAGTCTGACAGCTACCTATGACCAGCTGTGTCCAGCTTAGCCGTAGTCTGCATGTAAGTAAGGGGGGATTATTATCCATCTTCACCAAGATCTTGGCCCCATACAGATAGTCATGGAACTGATCAACTATGGCCCACTTCAATGCCAGGAACTCCAATTTATGGACAGGTACCTCTGCTCTGAAGGGTTTAAACTGCGACTGGTGAATGCAACTGGATGTGTTCCTGTTACAACACAGCCCCCAATTAACTAAAACTGGCATCGGTATGAAGGATGTAGGGTTTCTGTGGGTCTGCATAAGCTAGCACTGGGGCATGGGTCAAACAATAGATGATGCCCTCAAAAGCAGTATCACAATCCCCATTCCATCTCTCACTGAATGGTTCCGATGGGCAGAAATAACTGGAGAGTTCTGCAGTTTTCTTGCTTTTGTTAGTGGTCGGGTACCCCTGTAGCAGGTTCAAAAGGGGCTGCACCACATGGGTGTGGTCCTTTGCGAATCGTCTGTAATAGCCACAGAAACCCAGTAACCGCTGTATGTCCTTCAGGGTTCGTGGCTTAAGCCAGGTGGTAAGGGCCTCAACCTTGCTGGGGTCAGTCTGTATACCTTTCTCCAAGACGATGTGCCCCATATACTTGACCGCAGTCCAGAAGAACTGGCATTTGTCAATGGACAGCTTCAGTCCAAATTCTTCCAGGTGGTTCAACACTTTCACCAACCAGGCCTTGTGCTTCTTCAGGGTTTTCCTGAACATGATGATGTCGTCCAGGTAAACCAAACAGTCCAGCAAGTTCATATACCCGACAGCCTTCTCCATCAGGCACTGAAAGGTGGTGGGGTGCAAGAGATCCCTTGGGGCATTCTCAGAAACTTATAAAATCCAAGGGGGCATATAAAAGCTGTCTTCTCCCGATCCCAAGGGTCCATCAGGATGTGGTAATAGCCACTCCGTAAATCCAAAACCAAAAACCATTGGCTTCCATTTAAACAGTCTAGTGCATCCTGCACTCTGGGCATAGTGTGCTGGTCTGGCATCTTCCACTTGTTCAGGGTGCCATAGTCCACTCACATTCATATGGCCCCTCTCTTCTTCTTCACCGCCATGATGGGCGATGCGTAGGGGATCCTTGATTCCTGAATAATCCCTGCAGCCAGCATCTCCTGCAAGTGCCGCTGGATGTCATCAATATCAGCTGGGGCCAGCCGCCTTGACCTCTCTAAGAAAGGCTTGTCATCAGTGAGTCATATCCGATGCTGCTCTCCACTCACACCCCCTACATCCCACTTGTGCAGGGAGAAAACATTCGTCCAAGCAGCCAGCTTTTCCTTCACTCTCTCTTTCCATTCCACTGGGATGGGGGATTAGCTCAGGTCAAACAACCCTGGATCAAGTCCCACTGGGGCACCCCTGCTCACTGCAGCAGTATGCACTGTCATGTTGGCTTAATAAATCTGAGCAGGTGTCTGTCCTTTCTGTACCACCACCTCCTTATCTGCAACATTCTTCACTTGCACATTCACCCTTCGAATAGATGCATGCACTCTGGCTGGAAGAACACTAGACTTGACTAACAGTCCCACCAGCAATCCATGTTCATTATCTGTTTTTTTTTTTGTTTATTTATTTCTCCCCCTCCCTGGCCCCGGTTGGCTCCCCATCTGGCCACCATCCCATCGCTCCGCTCCTTCAGGCACACGCGGCCCCGCCAAAAATCTTCCATGCACCAGCCCCATGTTTTTTGCAGCAATGTGTCATTGAGCCCCAGTCTCCACTAGGGGTCAGGCATGAACCAACCACATGTCACCCCCCTCCCTAGAGATGGAGAGCAGTCCGATGCATGCTCAATCCATCTCCGCCCTGCCGACCCCCAGTGGCCTGCACTCGTTACTGAACACGGGTCACCAGTATGGCGTCCAGTGCCTCAACACTCAGAGCCACCAGGCCGGCCAATACCTGATTCTTGACATCCTTCTTCAGTGTCACTATACCAACAATGTTGCATTCCACATTTGATGGGAGCACAATTTCATCTCTGTCCCTTCTCCACACTATTCCCACTGGGTCATCAGACTCCTTGACAGGAGATTGCCCCTTCCTTCGGCCTGGCCTCCAAGACCAGGGGGTGTAACGGATACTTCTCTCCTCTTTGTTCAGCCATTCAAGCATGACATAGCTGGGCCAGATGTCCAAATGTGTGGGCATTTGTGCCCACCAATACCGGCACTCCATCAAAGAGGTTAGCTTCAGGACAAATCAAAACTAAGGTCTCTAAGGCGTCACTCACTCCAGCCACTTTAGCAGGGAATGCCATCCATACCTTGACTTTGCCAAGATAGGGGTATGCCTTTTCACTGAGGCCCCCACGTGCAGTCCCTCAGGCAGCTGTATTTCCACATCAGATATTTGCTGATCATACCAGGATTTAAAGATGATGGTAACCTGGGAGCCGCTATCCAAAACAGTGCAGGTGGGGACCACGTTGATGGTGATCTTAGTCTCAGTTGTTGCTCCCACTAACATTCACACATCTAGTGGTGCTGTTGTGTTAGTTCTGCCTGATGAGACTCTTGTGTGAGCCATGGAGCTGGACCTGCCAGGGGCCCTGGTGCACTCGTTTACTGGGCCCCTCATTAGTTTCCCTGCTTGTGGGCTGTGTTGGCGGGTGCTCTGTCTCTGTTAAACGAATAGTCTAAAGACGCCCTACACCACCTATGTATATGCCCCTCACCCCTACACCTATAGCATATGACTGGTTCCCGAGGCCACGGCCAGTCTGGTGACACCAGCCAAGCCCCAGGCACTCCCACCAGGGCACTCTGAGCTGCATAATTCCAGTCCACCACCCGCTCATCTCCCTAGGCAGCAACTGACACCCCCCCTCTCTCTAACTCGGCTACCCTATAGACTAATTCTTTCATCTAGGCCTTAACACCCATATCAGGGGAAGTTACCAAGGTGGGGGACCCAGTACCAAACATTGTCAGGCCCACATTAGGGACAATACCACTCACTCTGGGAGTCTCACTTGAATCAGAACTCATAGCTAGTTTAGTGGTGGCAACCACATCCCTCTACCCCTTAACAGAGTCCTTAATTCCTGTACCTCTCCAGGGGGTATGTTTCGCTTCATCTGTATCGCAGCCATGGAGGCCCTATACATTCCCCAATGACCCTGCTCCTCAGCCTTCCGGACCTCCTGCACCAAAACCTAATAGGGAGGGGGGTTATTTTTGCTGTCTGCTAGATGCAACTGCAACTGTAACACTAACAAAGGGGAATAACAAGTGGCCTTCACTACATGCTCCAACCTGATCCAGTTTAGATCTTGGGCTGCTAGCCCCCTTTTCCAAAACACCTTCTGCAAGGCCTTCTCCACCCAGGCCAGGAAAGCAGATAACAGTTCCCCCTCCCACTGCCTAGTGGTTTTGAACTTCCACATGAGGTCCTCATAAGTTTCAGGGTTCCCAAATACACTTTCCAAAGTGGAGATATATACCTGGGCTGGGGCTTTGGGATCTGTGGCTCATAAAGAATTTATAACATCTAAGGTGGGACCCCTAAACTCTCCACTAATCGTTTCTGTTTCTCAACTTCAGAACACTGCCAATCTTGGACTAACAGGGTGGCACCATCCATCCAGGCCTCCAAGTCATCCTCACCATTTGGGGTAGGTTTAACCCCTGAAAACATTCTTAACTTGTGGTACGACTCAAAGGCCACAGGCATGGAACCAGGCTGGGGTCTCTCAAGCTTTGGTGCCTTCGGGACAGACCCCGCTCCTTGACCCCTTCCCCCCAGGGAGATCATACAGAAGGAGGTTACTACCAGTAGAGCCTCAGCCAATCTCTCCACCACCAAAACCCGGGTATCCAACTGGCTTCTATGGGTTGCATAATCTCTTTTGGCATAGTCAGTGTACCTCTAGCTGAATCAAACATTTTCCCTTGAATTTTGATTTTTCCCAATCTCTTTATGGTGGATACACATTTTTCAACATCCCCCTCTTCCATCTCGGGGGGCAACCCCAGCAAGATAAAAGACTTCTGGGGATCTATTTTAATTCCCCCACTCCATTCCACCAACCTCATCTTATCCTCCTTGGTAGGCCTGAACTTAAGCTGGGACAAAGTGAGCTTGGAGCCTGAGGGCCCCTCAGGGGCCTCGACGTACTGATCTCCCAGTGCAGACATGGCTGGTCAACAGGATATCCCAGTGGTGCCTCCAAGATGTAGCCCCAGAGCCATATGCCAATGAGCTCCCCCCCCTTGCAAACTGTCTCTGATACCGGACAAGGGGCCTGGGTCCTTCTATGGTGTCAATCAGAGTTTGTTCCCAGAAATATTGAAAATAGCACAGTGGCTCCACCCAGAATAAAGTATCAGTGGACCAGATATCTGCTTGGCACAGCCCCCTGGGATACTGTGCCTTCCCACCTCCCCAACCAACCACTCTGAACACTGTCTCCCCAAATATCTTGTTCCACTATAAACCATATATCTCAGCAATAAGTGCATGCAATGAAGTTCACCTCCACAGCAGTTTCAACAAACAAATTCACAGCTTTATTCGGGGGGTAAGGACTAGGGAAAGGGATACCTGGACATAGGGCAGCTGTGAAGACAAAGCTGAGGTTAAATGCAATAAGCAATTTCATCATGTGGGCCCACAAGCCAAGCCCTCCCTCACTGGTACCAGTGTCCCTGTACTGTCCCTAGAGGTACCCACTAGGTGCAGGCCTGATCGGTGCCATGGATTGGCTGGCTGTTGGAGCCCTATAATTTTTTTAGAAAACTTGTAGAATGAATAGCAACAATTCTCCTTTCCCTTCCAGGAGCCAGATCCTGGGTACTCACGGTTTTGTTGATCTCAGCAACAGAGGAAATGGAGCTCCTTGAGTTAGTGCAGCAATAAACACAAGCCAGCCAGGATCCCTCTGTCTGGATGCAACTTGCTCAAGGATCTTGCAGCTGGTCACCTTGATTGTAGTTCTGGCCACTTGTCACCTTCAGCCGCTTCTGGACCATTGCAGAGCACTGTAGCTGGACAGCACCAGCCCCAGAAGGCCCAGCCCCGGGAGTGGCTCCACAGCCCAGCCCTCAACGATGGGTCATGATGCCCTAGCACCCCAGAAAGCACCGGTGACCTCCTGCAACAGTGGGTCCCACTTGGAAGGGGTTAGTAAGTTCCCTCCCTGGCTGTGAGTGAGGACTTCCAAATGGTGGGGGTCCTCCTGCAGTCCCTGCACTGAGCTCTCAGAAAAAGAAAAGTTCTTAGGCAGATTCTCCACGAAAGTCCAATGCCAATTAGTAGGGGTGCTAGCCTCAGATTCAATAGCGCAAGTGCAATTCAGCAGGGGGGCTCAGGAATTACAACCCCCTGCACACCAGTCCACACTTTTCCAATTTAACAGTGCCCACCTTTTCTTTGGCCACTGCTGGGACTCAGCTCTCAGCCACTTTAACCAGTACACACAGGACACACACAGCTTCTGCTAGCACCCCAACGACCAGAGACTCTCTGCCCCTTCAGAATTCTAATTGCTGTACCAAACACAGGCAAAATGTATTATCAGTCCTAGTTGTGACACTCTGCCACTCCGCACAGCCCTTTCAGCAAATTCCAACTTTTCAATGCAAGGTTCCTGCAGCATTCAGTCTCTCTCATTAATCACAAGCAATTTCTCTATACCTGAGGAATCACAGTCCAGTCTCTTTCCCTCTTTCCCCTTCTTGATCAGTCCAGCAGCAAGTACCTGGAGAACCAGAACCTCAATAAAAACGTTCTTCCTGCTGTCCCCTTTCCAATTCACTTCTGCTAACAGCCACTCTCCAAATGGAGACCTGAGGAAGCCCCTGAAGCACAATGTCCACTCTTTCAGCACAGTCCTGACTCATACAGAACCCAAACCGCAGACTGAAGTAATCCCAGTAAGTCCTCACTGTATCGGCTGAAATCACAGCACTCTGACTGGCTGTTATGGTCTTTCAATAATCGATATCCATAGTGATCAATACTTCCTGCTCATTTATTGTGGCATGATCTAGGCACCAGAATTAGTCCCCTCCTCTTCCCAGGAGTCCCTCTGCGTCCAGTTTGGGCACCTAGATCATTGATTGGCTGCAGTACTGGGGCTAAAAGTCACAAACTGCCGGCCCGGTGGTGCTGAGGGTTGAGGCGCTGGATGCCACACTACGCGCCACACCGGCGACCCAGGTTTGGTAGTGGACTCGGGTTGCCGGGGGTCGACAGGGAAGGGAGAGGATAGAGTGTCCAGAGGAGAGCTCTCCTCTCCCGGGTGGAGGGCCAAGGGTTGTCCGGTGTCCCAGTGACCCCCAAAGGAGATCATAGGTACTGCAGGACGACTGGCACGTAACAGTGGGGCGAGCGTGATGACGTTGGCAGGGTTGCCATGCACCAAGACTTCATTGCACATCGTGCTTGTGGAGAGGATGTGGGAAGGACGTAAAATCCACCTGGAGGACAGTGGAGATGACAGGAACTTCAGTGACATGGCCCACATCCCCGCGCCAGCCCGCACATCAGAATCCTCCCCAAGGCACCAACCAAAGCAGCCAGGTAGGGCCCCTTGAGTCTGTAAGGTCACCAAGGGTGGGCGAAACCTCCTCCGGGGGTTTCCGGTTGCTGGGGGACTGGGTCTGGACTGAGCTGTTTGGGTGGGGAGTTCCTGGTAGGGTGCAGGCAGGGAGTGAGAGGCCCTCATTGTATGGGTACCCTGGAAGGATGCCCTGCCTCCTGGGTGCATAAAAGAGAGTTAAAAAAAAAGTCACAAACATGTCAGCTCCCATTTATTTACGTGGAGTCCATTCAGCTTCTTACGATCTCTCTCCTTTTCATTTCTGGTGCAACTCAAAACAATACCTTATTGCCACCAACACCCTTCCAGGTTATAGTTCAAGTGTCCCCTTTCAAGTAAGCAAGCCCACTCTCATGCCAGGGTCCCCTGTAGTTTAATGGCCACTGCTGCCGTAACTCTGTCCCCCCAGGCAGCAGGCAGCACTCAGCAATATTCATGGGGCCACTCATTAACATTCATAAGCCCCCCGAGCAGCTCCGTTGTTAGCACTCCCATTGTGGCACAGGCACGGGCTTCTGCCTGACTCTCTTCAGGTCTCTGGTCCCCAAGAACACCAGAAGGGGCACTGGGACCAGACAATCTCCCCATTGGCAGACTGCAACGGCAGTTGGCAACAACAAAGCACTAGAAGCGCATACGTGAGTGCCGGCTGACTTTGCCCTGCAGCTTGTGAAAGAGGAACTACATCCTGAAGGGGTGGAAACAGCATACTGGCAGAGGAAAAAGCATAGGAGCAAACCAGGAGTGCCAGCAAACCGAGGATTATTGGGGGGGCAAATACAGGTAAGCCCCCAGAGGGGGGTTACACCCATATCACTGACCACAGGTTGAGGGGCCTGGATTCGATATTATGGTGCCTCCACCCAGAGTAATAATAGTGGGGGTATCTACCTAACTGGGTATAACCCTCTGGGAAGCTATAACCACCCACAAGCCCATCTAGTAACCCAATAACTTTTAACAAGAAATAACCCTTTGCAGTGGTTGACACAGTGAGTAATGAATATTAATAATACGCACACACCCTTTGCACTTACCATCAGGGTCTGGCCTTCAGAAAACTCCCTGGGACCCCCTGTAAAGGCAATGTTAGCAGGCAAGCATACATCTTCAATACTGTAAACCTACTAAGAATATGCTCACAAGCCAGGTTAAACGTGAAACAACAAATCAAATTTATTAAGGGGTTGTGAACAAGGAAAGGGTGTGAATTTAGATGAATGATTACTATACTGATTTAATTCAGGTTACTATGCATGCACCGTAGTCCCAAAATAAACAGTCCAACAACATTGGATACCTAGAATGTTATGCTGGCTGGCCAGAAATGGTGCCTGGGTGTGGCCGGCATTGCAGTAGTTGTTGGGGCCTTTGATGGAAAGAAAAAGGCAGTTAACATGCACAAACAAGACTTTGGTTATTTGTAATCCTGGCCGGTTGGCTCAGTCCTTTGTAACTCTGTGAAACACTGAAGCAATCAGACAGTACCATAAAATGATTAGAAGAAAGGTTGCAGAGAGCTACCCTGAGTTTACTCACAACACCAGTTCATTGGAATGGAGCTGGCGATATGAAGACCTGCTGCTGATCACCAAAGAGCATGGGGAAGCTGGGCCGGCACTACACACCTCTGCTTCACGGATTTTCCCTCAAGGTGAACGCAACCACGATAAACATTCAGCACATTTAACAGGAACAGCATTAACTTTTCTAACTCACAGTTTGTTTTCAGGCTGGTTGTTATTGCAGTCAATTCACTGAGCAAACCTCTCGATCATCAGAAACAGTCTCTCACAACTCTTGGGCCAACTGCTTTACAAAAGATTCTTTTCGGTCCAAACTCTCAAACTGTACTTCTAAACGTCTTGGAGCTTCTGCTGCAGTTGAAAAGTCAGTATTCGAATTAATCCAATTACTGCAATAAGGCAGTCTAAAGCTGAAGTGTTACAGCAGGAAGGCAAGTCAGGCCTTTCCCAGCCGATTCTCCTAGGCTCCTTCCTTGGAGCAGCTTCTCGATAGCGCAAGCTGCTCACTCTTCAAACTCTAACTCCAACTGAACTCTTTTTTCTAATAGTTCTTGAACTAGTCCAGTTTTCTAGCAATCTGGCTGGCTAGGGGAGCTCTCAATTACAGTTCTGGTGCTCCCACTAGTCAGTTTAGGTGGCAACCTGTAAAACTACAAGAACTACAGTTTTCCTTCCCACGAGGCACCTGAGCTAAGGACCCCAAGGTCCCCTGTGTCCCAACTGGTCCAAATTCTGGAAGTCCCAGACCAGACATGGTGGTTCCCATTTGGATAAACAAACTGCAAGAAGGCAGGTTAAAACAAGCACTCTAATTTAGATATAACAGCAAGTTAGAAGTGAATATTTACAGTAATAGCTAAAACTCCCTTTGCCCTACTATCGACAGCAGAGTGGAGCAAATTAAAGCGGTGTCTGGCTGGGGGCCACATGATGCGTTGGAATGGGTGAGATGTGTCTGCCTCGGCTCCACTCCTCAGCTCTCATAATTTTATATTTTAGTAGCCATTTTGCTCCAAAATCGTATCCGGACCTTAGTCAGGATGTAGTTCAACTGGACGAGATACCGGCGGGAAGCTCTTGGCACTTTAAACTACAGAGAACCAGGACAAAGTTACTCGGGAGATATGGAAGCAGAAATGCGGCCTGTAGGCCCTTCTCACACTCTGCCAACCACACCAGAAAAGCAGAAGATGGCCAAAATGTCTAAAACCCAGCCAGCAGAAGCCCCCAAAGCAGCATCAGCGTCGACTCCCCTTTCGGAGAGAAAAAAATTCCTCTCCGAAATCTCGCCCTAAAAAGAGGCCTTGCTGGCCATAACCAGTCAACTTACTGGCTTACAGCAAATATCAGAGTCTCTGTCTCACTGCATGGGTGATGTGGAGGTGCAGATGAGGTCCCTGGACGATTGGCGCTCGAGGCAGGAGTCAGATACCACTGCGGTCTGCCATAGGATCAGCAAACTTGAGAAAATTGAGGACCTCGAGGGACACAGTAGGAGGAATAACCTCCTCATCATAGGCCTCCAAGAAGGGGCTGAAGGTCAGAACCCCATTCTGTTCATCCAGAAGTTTTGTGAGAAAGTAGCAGGGTCCTCGCCTAACGGCGCTAGCTACGTAGTCGAGAGGGCTCACTGGGGCGCTCAGGCCAAGCCTGCACCGAATACAGCACCTCATCCTCTAATATTTAAATTGCTAAAATACCTTGATAAAACACACATCCTGACTAAGCTAAAGGAAATGAAGGAAATACTGTGGGAGGGTGCAAAGCTGCGTATCTCTCAGGATCTCCCAAAGTCCATCAGAATTAAGAGGGACGAACATAATCCCATCATATCGAAGCTTATGGCAGCTGGTTTGCGTTTCAGGATATTGTATCGTGCCATGCTTCAGATCACATACCAAGGCTCGCCTAGATCATTCGAATCTGAGGCACAGGCTAGGAAGGAGCTGCCTGCGCTATTTCCTGAATTGTTCCAGGCCCCAAAGTGAGACATTCCAGTGAGGGCTCTTGGCTCCCTGGTTATAGTGTGGTTACAAGGTTCGAGTTTACTGAAACATAGAAACATAGAAGTTGACGGCAGATAAGGACCGCAAGGCCCATCCAGTCTGCCCATTTCTTTTTCTACCTTATAAATGTGCCATCGGCCTTTGCTCTGTCAGTGGCCTATCTATTCATACTCATTTGTATTGCTCCCTTATGCCTATCCCATGTCTGTTTGAAGCCCTGCACTGTATTCATAGCCACCACTTCTTGAGGTAGGCCACTCCATGCATCCACCACCCTTTCTGTGAAAAAGAATTTCCTCACATTCCCCCTTAATCGGCCCCCCTCTAATCTCATGCTGTGTCCTCTTGTCCTGCTATTTTTCTTATATCTAAACATGTTAGACTCTTTCACTTTGTTAATGCCCTTAAGGTGTTTGAATGCCTCGATCATATCACCTCTCTCCTCCTTTGCTCAAGGGTATACATATTGAGCTCTGTTAATCTGTCCTCATATGTCTTCTGATGCAGTCCCTGCACCATTTTGGTTGCCCTTCTCTGGACTGCCTCAATTTGGTTAATGTCCTTGTGAAGGTGTGCCTCCAATACCATCGCAGTACTCCAGATGGGGCCTAACCAGTGTCTTATAAAGAGGATTATTACCTCCCTCTTACGACTTGTGATACCCCTTAATACACCCTAACACCCCCTAGCCCTTACCTACTGCTTTAGAGGTCTGCTTGGATGATTTCAGGTCATCAGTGATGCGATGCCTAAGTCTCTTTCTTCCTTTGTGACTGCTAGCAACTCCTCTCCCAGACTATAGGTGGCTTCAGGGTTTCTCTTCTCTATGTGCATGATCTTGCACTTCTTTGCATTAAATCCCAGTTGCCACTCTTCTGACCATTTTGCTAGTTTATCCAGATCTCTTCTCATTCTGCCCACCCATCTGGATCATCTACTCTATTGCAGATCTTGGTGTCCTCTGCAAACAGACAAGCCTTACCCTCTAGTCCATCTGCAAGGTCACTAATGAAGATGTTGAGAGGACTGGCCCTAGGACTGATCCCTAGGGTACCCCACTTGTGACTTGCATCTCTTCTGACTGTATACCATTTACCACCACTCTCTGTTTTCTGCCCGTCAACCAGTTTGCCACCCAGTTGACCAACTTCTGACCCATCCCAAGCCTACCCAGCTTATTTATCAATCTTCTATGTGAACAGTGTCAAAAGCTTTGCTGAAGTCAAGGTAGGCGACATCAACTGCTCCCCTTGGTCCACCACTCTGGTTACCCAGTCAAAGAAATCTATGAGATTAGTTTGAGGGACCTTCCTTTGTAAACCCATGCTGTCTTGGATCCTGTGCCCTATGGATTCCAGGTGTTGCACTACCCTTTCCTTAAGGAGTGCCTCCATAATCTTGCCCACTACTGAGGTAAGACTGACTGGTCTGTAGTTCCCTGCCTCCTCCATGCTACCACTCTTGTGCAGCAGGATCACATGAGCCCTTCTCCAGTCTTCTGGGACCTCTCCTATGCTCAGAGACTCACTAAACAGTTCTGCTAATGCTCTGCTAGTTCCACCTTTAGCTCCTTAAGTACCCTGGGATGTATGCCATCAGGTCCCATTGCCTTGTCCACCCTGAGCTTAGCAAGCTCTTGTAGGACCCTTTCTTTTGTAAAGGGAGTAGTGCTCACCTCCCTCCCCTGTGTCCATGGTGCTGAGCTTGGGCCTGCCCTACCTTCTCTTCAGTTAATACTGAACAAAGTATCTATTTAGGATAGATGCTTTACATGTCCTCTTCCTCACATGCTCCCTTTTCTCCATTAAACTAGCAATACCCTCTGGACTTTCTCCTTTCACTAAGGTATCTATAGAAGTCTTGTCACCTTCTTTTACTGTTACGTGCTAGTGTTTCCTCAGTTTGGGACTTTGCCTGCCTTACTGCCTTCCCTGCTTCCCTTAGGGCAGTTTGGTATGCCTCCTATCTTCATCCGCTGTGTTCCTTATATTTCCTGAAGGCCAGCCTTTTGGCTCTGACTTTTCTGCTACTGTATTTGAGAACCAAAGTGGTTTCCTTTTTCTTTGCACTTCCTTTTCTGTCTAACACAATGGGATGTTGCTTCAAGTATTGCATCCTTAATGCTTGCCCACTTTGCCTGTACCCCTCACCTGTGTTTTTGCCTGGGCTAAGCAAACTCTGTTGACCAGCTTATCAAAGTCAGCTCCTCTGAAGTCCCATATTTTGCCTTGGAATGGGATGATTTAGATGTAGTAGCCAAATTGAACCATACCATGTGATGGTCACTGGCCCCAGGTGACCTTCTACCTGGAGATCTGTGATCCCTTCCCTGTTAGTCAGTACTAGATCTAGGATAGCCCTGTCTCTTGTGGGTTGTTGTACCAGTTGTTTGAGGCCCTCCCCTGCAGGAATCCACTATGTGTCTAGTTCTGGCAGATGTTCCTGCTGGTATTGACCAATCTGTATCCGGCATGTTGAAGTCTCCCATTATCAGAACCTCCCTTTAGCTGTCATGTTTTGTATATCTTCTAACAGTAATGTGTCTATGTCCTCCCCTGGTCTGGGGCCTGTAGACAACCCCAGTTCTTATGGCTGTCCCATTTCCTGTTTCCAGGGTGACCCACAGTTCTTCTGGCTCCTTATGTGTATTCTGAATTTCTGTAGCTTTGATATTTTCATTGACATACAGGCCACTCCTCCCTCACCCTTTTGCATCTCGGTCTCTTCTAGACAATACATAGCCAGGTACTGAAGTCTCCCAAGTGTGGTTACTGGTAAACCACATCTCACTAATTGCTACTATGTCAGTTTAGCCTCTGACATTATTGTCTGCAGGTCTGGGATCTTATTTCCCAGGCTGTGAGCATTTGTGTACATGATTTTCCATTGGCCAGATTTCGATGTGTTAGTTGTTGGGTGAGGTTTGGCATTACCCCTGTGCGTCGTATGGGGAGACAAACCTTTTTTCTTACCTAGTGTTGCAAATGAACTGCAAACATGCTGAATCCCTGTTTGACCACTAGCTGAGGGGGGGGTGTTCTTCCCATTCGACGTATGGGGTGCTGCACCCTTCTCCCCATTTGCTAGTTTAAATATTCTGCAAAGACGTCAAACTTCTGCCCCAATGCACTGACTCCCTCCTTAGTCAGATGCAGTCCATCAAATTTAAAGAACTTTCGCTCCCAGAACTGTTACCAGTTCCCTACAAATCTGTGTCCTTTTTCCTGGCACCAGCCCTTGAGCCACGTGTTTAGTTCCCCTATCTCCCCTTCTCTGACCTTCTGTCCATCTGCCCCCCTCTCCCAGACTGGCAGGATCTCAGAAGGAGATGCCAAACGAAATAGATGATGAGTTTGTCCTTGGCCTGGTCAGGTGCTCCTTGGTCTCCACAACTGACCCGGCTGGGCGGATCGTTAGTCCCTATGTGTACCAGGACATCAATGTTTTCTCCTGCTTTGTGAACAATTTAGTAATGCGGTCAGTGACTCTCCATGCTGATGTACCTGGGAGACATCTGACCATACCCTGGCTGGAGATGAGTATCAACTCCCGAATCATGGAGTCTCCTATGATCAGAAGTTTTTGGATTTCCTGTTTGCTTTTTGTTTTGGTTCCTGATTTGGGTGAGTTTTGTTGTGCTAGCTCCTGTCGCATGAGTGTCCTGCTCTGCAGTGACTTCTGCCTCTTTGTTTGATTTCAGAGATGAGGCAGATACCTGTTTATAGTGTTTATATGGTTTTTGGAGGTAATATGTTGGAGAGCAGAGAGTGATGGGGCACCTGATTTGCCCCTCCTAACCACCTGCCAACCTCCTGGTCCAACTACCCTCTGCGGTCGAGGTTTTTCTGTTGGATGATGGAGAAATGGCGGGTGGTTCTTATAATGTATTTCCTCTTGAATATGAAATTTGAGGCGTGCAATCTCTGCCCATGCTGCCCAGAGCTGAGCTCTAAGATCTCCAATGGCCCAGCATGTAGGACAGTGTCCTAAATCCTGTAAGACTGTCCTTCTGAAAATTGTTCCACAGTACCTGCAGTTAATGATATCCATTCCAGATAAGTTGCTGGGTTTATAACCTAGTCAGAGTAATTAGAAGGAAAAAAATGCAAGTAATGGTTTGATTGTGTTTTGTTTTTGTTTAACGCCCCTGTAAATGAGCTCACCTTGTGGATGCCCCACTGATCCGCCCCTTCCTGCTCCGCCACAGGAAATGTCACAACTGTGGTACCCTATAAAAGGTGAGTGTGGGGTGGTTGGGGATGGGGTGGGTGGCTGGGCCCTTCCCCTGCCGAAAAAGAAGAACCACGGATGAAAGAACAAGGAGGTAAGAGCAGAAACAATCAGTCAACAACAAATGCAGTAACCCTGAAAGCTTATCCTAATGTTAGATAAAACTGTAAAACCTGTAAAGCACCACCTGTAATAATTTCAGAGAAGATATACGCTGTAAGAAACACTTTGCTACAGAGAAAAATAAAGCGATGAAATGTTAGCAACAAACAGTAGCAATCCCTGTAAGTAAAAAATAAAAACAACATCACACAGTAAATCTGCTTAGCCAAAAGAAGTCTTAATCCTTTTCACTTGCTCTGGCAAGGTTCTCTACTCTGCCTTTCAAGCAGTCTTGGAAGGAAAGAGCTCAGGTGAAGCTAGGTGCCTTGGCCAGCAAACCAAGCCTTCTACCTCCAAGATATCAACTAACCTGACCTTTTAACCCTTCTTTCTGTTGGAAATTACTGACAGTTTGCCAGCTCCACCCCTCACATACACACCTAATCCTTTGGAAGAGCTGTGGGAGGAAAGCAATTAGCTCCTTCAATGTGAGAAGGAGACTGAAACACCTCTGAGACAACAAACCTTTTCAACAAAAAAAAACAAGAATAAAATAAAAGTGTCAAACAGTAATTTTGCTTAGCCCAATGATAAAAAAGTCACAAAATTGTAAGCTCCACCTGTAATAATTTCAGAGAACATATACCCTGTAAGAAACACTTTGCTACAGAGAAAAATAAAGCAGTAACAGAAGATATACCTTGCAAAAGACAATTTGAATCAGAAGATTACAGCAGTAATCTGTTAGCACACACCTGTAGGCACACATTGTAATAATGCAGAAGAAGGTATACCAGCAACAACAATTTGAATCAGAGAAAAATAAAGCAATGAAATGTTAGCAACAAACAGTAGCAATCCCTGTGAGTAAAAAATAAAAACAACACCACACAGTAAATCTGCTTAGCCAAAAGAAGTCTTAATCCTTTTCCCTTGCTCTGGCAAGGTTCTTTACTCTGCCTTTCAAGCAGTCTTGGAAGGAAAGAGCTCAGGTTAAGCTAGGTGCCTTGGCCAGCAAACCAAGCCTTCTACCTCCTGTGGACTTTATCTAAATTCTTTGTTCTGCACCCAGAAGCTTCCGTTTTTTTTCTTTGTTCTGCACCCAGAAGCTTCCTTTTTTTTCCCTCATGACCCCATCATTTACATTGGCTCCTGCAGACTGACCCCATCTCTCAAAGGATCAAGGACTTTAATGTGGCTGTACTCTACTCCCATATCCAGTTGGTGAACTAACCTCAACTGAGAGCTAAAATGACCTGAAGTGATGAAGCACCAAAAGGGACCCCACAGCCTTGAGGCCTCTGCTTGCGGCTCTGGGGAAGGGGGCACAACAGGTGCAACTTCACAGTGGAAGAGGTATCACACCGGCAGCAATGGATGGAAGGTAGGCCCTCTAGTGAAGTGGAGGGAGGTGGGCAAGCCCAAGAGACAGGGGGCCCTATCCATACAGTTCCCGCAAGGATGCATCAATCTTAGGTCTGGGCACTGAACTAGGGGACTTACTGGAGCGTGGCTTGACCTAGGGGCCAGATGTACCCTATTTGCACGTTTATACTCCCCTATGATCCGGGTGACAACCATGCTGAATTCAATGAGGTTGCTGAGTCTTTAGCTAATCCCCTCAGGCAACAATACCTGGCGATACTGCAGTGCGGTGGGACATGAGGGGTTGAGATGGTGGGTTTCTCCTGCCCCCCATGGCTCATTTCAGGCTATTAGCGAGCTGGACAGATCAATGCACTGACTTGGGTACAGTATGCCAAGGGCGAAGGTATAAGCTTGTATTGGGCCTAGGTAGCCTCGAGTCAGTGATAGCATCTTCCCAGAGGGTAGCGGGCTTTTGCTGGCACCTACATTACAGGGAGCCCTGGGCTGACACTGAGCTCGGAGGCCAATATGGAAAAGAGGGCTAGACCATGTGGTATGTGGAGGAGCAGACTTGTCTTAGGGAAACCCAGGCCCTGCTGTTCGTTGCTTACAGGGGCCCCTCATCTGAGGTGGCAGGGACACAAGTGTACTCACGTGGAGTACCCCTGGGGAGCCCCCTGTTGGCTGCACTCATTAGTCGGGAGGTGGAAACCCTTTTGCCAGAGCAGGGCAGGCAGATAAGTTGGATCTCTCCCTTTGGAACTCCTGCTTTTTGATGCCGGGGGAGGCTATGAGGAACACATGTTTTCAACCTTATGGGGCATGAGGTCTTTCATTAACATTGGGGCTGAAGCTGCCTGTAGGACATTATAGTAGTGTAACCTACATGGGAGCTGGGGGGGAGGGCTCATTCTGATGGGAAGTTTCATCACGGGCATAGCTAAGGTGGAGGGACGGCCGTTAGGGCCGGGGGATAGCTTCTTATATATAGTTCCAAATGGGGAGGGAGTAGGGTGGAGGGGAGGGGCTTTATGGAGGGGATGCATTCACTTCAGTCCTTTTGGTGTACAAGTATGTTGTCATCCCCTGGGGAGGGATTAGGGAGGGGGAGGGGCCACCTTCTGGAGCATGGGGGGTGGCGGCTGGTTATGGATGAAGGCTAGGGCAAAAGTAGGCAGGTCGTCTCGTCATGGGGTCCATCTTTAAATATATGTCATGGAATGTTAAGGGGGCAAATAACAAGTGCAAATACTATATGATTCTTAAGCACCTTGCTAAATATCAGTCAAACGTGGTCTTCCATCAGGAGACCCACCTAAGGCAGGAGGACGTGGGTCTTTTCCGTTGAGACTGAGTGGGTCAGGTGGTTGGGGCAGGAGCCAGCAATAAAAGGGCAGAGTGTGCATCTTGATTGATAGGAATACCCCCTTCCCACTGGTGGAAGTGTATAGCGACCCGGACAGTCACTTTACACTGCTTCATGGTAAGCTAGGGTTAACCAGAGTATAGCTGGGGAGCATATACGGACCGAACACAGATTCCCCGGGGTTCTTCTCCCATCTCATTACTCATCTTGTTACACCCACCAACCCTTTTACTATCTGAGAAGGGACTGGAATTTTATATTCCAGAATGATATCGACAAATCGGGGGACTTAGGAAGAGGCTTTCACCAGCGTAGAGAGGGCTTCAGGACCTCATGGACACTCTAAGCCTTGGGGATCCTTGGCGTATCTTCCACCCGGTGGATAGACGGTACACATTCCACTCCCTCCCACACAACTCTTACTCTAGAATTAACTATTTTCTGACATCCATTTCTGGTCTTTGGGGGCTGGTGTCCTGCAGTATTTTACCCACTGTGTTATCGGATCACACCCCGATCTTTATGGAACATAACCTCGACGGCTTAGATGATCAAGACAGGGTCTGGAAATTTAACCTGACACTGCTGAGAGACCATCGCATCACCCAGTCTCTATCGACCTTCATCACAAACTTTTTTAAAGAAAACTTGGGTTGAGTGTCCTCCCTTGACATGTTGTGGGGGGCAGCGAAATGCGTATTTCGTGGAGAATGCGTAAGGATTGCCTCTAAAACTAAACAATTTAAAGAGGCCTCTGTTAGGACTATACTGTGCCAAATTAGGGCTTTGGAACAGGAGTGCTCTTCCTCTTCTGAGGATAGGGTCTGGACCAAACTGAATACTCTCCAGGCTCAGTACTTCAGCATGTTGGCAGCAAATGCAGACCTGGTGCTGCAAGGAACCAAGTTCCATTACTTGGAGTCAGGTGAGAAAGTGGGTAAGTTACTAGCCCTAAGACTTAAGCAACTAGAAGCCCAGAGTGTCATGCAGAGTATTCAACCCAAGGCAGAAGGCCCCTTGCTCACTAAACCAAGAGAGATAGTAGAGACCTTTAGGTAATTCTATGAAAAACTTTACTCGACCACCCCTGAGACCGCGCCAGACTCGACACTAATAGATCAATTCCTGGACTCGGTAACTTTGCCCTCCCTCTCTCAAGCCCAACATGGGTTTTTGGGTGCCCACATCTTGGCTGAGGAGGTTAAGAAGGTCATCGGCCATTTACCCAAGGACAAGGCCTCAGGCCTCGATGGGTTTAATAACTTATTCTGTGCGGCTTTCAGTGAGGAACTCTCCTCCTTCCTGGTGCAACTTTTTAACTCCATACAATCCTCCAGTATTTCGGACCATTCACTTATCCAGGCCTGGATTTCAGTTATTCCAAAGTCGGGCAAATCCCTGCTGTTGCCAGGCAATTATCGCCCCATTTCACTGCTTAACCCTGACATTAAGATTTTAGGTAAGATCTTAACAAGTCATTTACCACAGGTCTGGCAGAGTCTAGTCAGTAATTCACAGGTGTGTTTTGTAGCAGGGCGGCTGTCCTCAGATCATACATGTAAGATTCTTCACCTTATGGCATCTGCAATGGACTCTCCTGTCCCATCAGTTCTGGTCTCGATTGACGCTGAGAAAGCATTCGATCATGTCACTTGGCCCTTTCTTTTTGCAGTGCTGAACAGGTTCGGTTTCCCTTCCTCCTTCTGTGACTGGTTACAGACACTGTACTCAAACCCCACAGCGAGAGTTTGATGCAACGGGATCCTCTCTTCCCCTTTCTCTCTTCATCGTGGCACTAGACAGGGATCTCCCCTATCCCCATTTCTCTTTAACATCTACCTTGAGCCTCTGATTCGTGCATTTCAGGCACATCAGGAATTACAGGGTATGCGCATGGGGAAGTCCACATTCCTCCTCTCCGCATATGCAGACAATCTCATGCGGCACTTAGAGAACCCACGGTTGTTAATCCCAGCAACTTTAAATATTATCAACCGATTCTCATTGGTCTCGAGATACAACATTAACGTAGACAAAACCTGTGTCTTGCCTCTTAATTCCTGGGTTCAGAAACACTAGATAACTGATATGGGCTTGAAATGGGAACCAGACTTCCTCACCTATCTGGGCATTAAACTTCCATGTAATTTATCGCAACTCGTGAATCTTAATCTTACCCTGACTGTAACTGCTATCAAAGCTGACCTTCTCAGATGGAGGCACCTCCCCCTCTCCCTGTGGGGGCGTACCAATGTTGTAAAAATGAACGTACTTCCTCATATTTTATACTCCCTTAGTATGATCTGTCCCTATCTCCCCAAGAAATGGTTCGCTAATTTACACTCTTTAATCTCGGATTTTCTGTGGCAAGGGAAAGCAGTGTGGAGGGCGTACACCAAGCTGCTATTCCCAAAACTGATGGGGGGGTCTTGCTTTGCCAAACTTCTTCTTATACTGTTGTGCAATTCATTGCAGCAAGATCTTCCTTTCGAAAGAGGGGGGTGGGGAGAATGGCGGTTCGGACTATATACCCCAGTGGATAGCCTTAGAGCAGTAGGTTTGTCGGACACAGGGTATAGATCTAAAAGCCCTTCTTTACTTGAAACCTGCTGACTTGCCAAGAGCACTTAGAACTTCTCCTTTGTGGTGGTCGGTTAAGGTCCTGGGCCAAATCACCTCCTTGCTGGGTATGGACTTGACCAGGAACTTAGATCAATCTTTACTAGGCAACCCTCACTTGAGGATAGCAGGTCGGGCTATACCAGAAAGCTTTTGCCCTAAGCTATGGAGAGTTCCACTGTCCTCACTCCTACAGGCTAGCAACCTAGCCTCAAGCCAAAACATTCCGCTACGATACTCTATTCCGGTGCTTCACACCTTCAAATACCTCCAGATGAAGAAAGTGCTCGCACACTTCTTGGGCCCTTCTCCCTCGTATACAAAGGCAGCTCCCCTGAATGATAGCACACACTAGGAGCACAGAAACAATAGCGTGTGCTGGAGGGGCAGGGCAACTGGAGCGGCTGTCGAAGAGGCGACAGTACTGTTCGGCAGACTGACAATACATGGGCGAAAAGGGCAGCCACCCTGCTACGGCAAAGCCCCAATCTGCACAACCACAACTGGCAACCCCAAAACACCAAGCCGGCCATGAAGCTAGCATCGGAAGTGAGTAGCATGGAAGGGAGCTGCCAGAAGACAGACACCCACCAGGGCATACACATGGACAGCCTCCCAGCACAGCACAACAGCTGGTGCAGGCCCCCCCCCAACAGCACACACCATATGGACCGAGGCGGCACATACTGTGGAGTTGCTCCCTTGACCACATACCCATTCACTGCCACTGCCACCACGGTGGGCAGCTCTGTACGTGACCCATCGGCTGCCCGCCTGATGCTGGATTCCTGAACCCTGTGTAGTTGTGCCCCCCTCCCCACCCCGTATGCTGCCACCTTGGGCTGGCTGCCTACCCCGTCACCCTTGTCCCTGGGCACTTGGCACTGTGCCATGATCTGCTCGCACCATGCCCGTCACCTGGCCAATGCCGCCCATGTCCATGGGCCCCTTGACCCTCTCGCACTTCTACACGTGCCCATTTGGTTCGCCATCCTGAATGCGCTCTCGCCACCAGTCACCATTCCTGGCTCCTCGCCCTTCCTGTACTCTGCCTCCCGTACTCACCCATTGGGCACTTGCGCAAAAGACGTCACCCTTATCACATAAATCCCCCCTGAAGACATCTCTTCTGCAACTGGCCTCCCGCCCACATGCTCTCTCCCTCCTCTGCAAAATGTTAATGACCCATGTGTCCAATGCCCCTCAGGGTATTTGTTATTACTGGCAGCAAGAGCTTAACTTGGCCCTGACTAGCAGGGAACGGCAGAAAACATGGCGGCAGTGGCATAAGTATATAAAACAAGATTGGCTACAGTTCTTGCAGTTACGTTTCTTCCACAACTTGTATTTTACCCCAGCCCAACTATACAGGATGGGGAGGATCACCTCCCCCTTCTGCACTTCATGCGGTAAAAGTGTAGGGACAATAAAACATCTTTTTTGGAACTGTGACAGGGTTACACCCTTTTGGCAAAGAATTAAGGACTCGCTGGATCCTATACTGGGGCTGGACTCATACTTTACCCCTCAGATTTGTCTCGTGGCTTCTTTCCCGGCCAACATGAAAGGGGTTCGAAAGGTGCATATGGCCCTCATTTTGGCAGTGGCAAAGCTGAGTATTGCTCGTCACTGGTTGGATCAGCATAGTCCCCCCTTTCAGGAATGGCACGCAGAAGTTCTTCAGGTGCTAGTACTAGAAAAACACATTGCCCAAAGGCAGGATAGGATCCAGGCCTTTCAGAGCAGATGGGGGCAACATCTTGCCCTGTTACCAATCGTACAGTGTGGCAGACTGCCATAATGGATAGGAACTGCAGCAGACCTGTTCTGAGGGTTGGGAAGGGAGTCCCCCTTGAGGGGCCCCATTCTTAGGTGGACCAGTTTGCCCTAGCCTCTAGTCCTGGACCAGCCGGAGTAGCGTAATTTGCTCTAACACTCCTTTTGGGTCACTTATTTCTACTTATTCTTCACAGCTCCGGGGGTGGGGGGAGGAGGGTATGGGGAGGGAGGGAATTGCTGTTTTTTCTGGTTATGTTAAGTTTCCTTTTGCATCAACCTAACTGTATGCTGACATTTAATCATTCATAAAGTCTTGCATCGCCCTCTTATGCCCAGCTAAATGCGGGCCAGACTGGATATGGTCATAATCTCCTTCTTGTGTCTCGGCTATGAAAGGCAGTTGTATATTGTGGGGGGATAGTTTGCTGTATGGTCATTTTTCCTTTGTTTTTGAATGTATTCCTGAATAAATGGAAATTCAATAAAGTATACTAATTTAAAAAAAAAGAAATAGTGGTGTCTCTCCAGTTGCGAGCTTTGAAGCACTCAAACCCAGTCCAGACCATTTCCTATACACACACACACTGGATAATGTCTTAAAGGGACAGGCGCGGAGGCACATCGTGGCACACTCACTCAAATCAACAGGATTAGCAAATAACTATGAACTTACTGCCTATGCAGGATGGCTGCTTGGCAGTGGGCATGACTGGAGCCCAGGAAGACACTTAAGGTAAGGCCCCAAATTGGGGGGGGGAGCTACACTTATCTGCAGCATACTGCATAACATGGTGTTCAACCATGGAATATGTTTACCAGCCCCAGAAGGAAACACTGCAGCAGATGCTGAGCCAGCGTACCAGGGGATGCAAGAGCAACTCGACAGGCATGGCCCAAGGATGGCCTGGAGGTCTAGGGAGTACAGAGGCCACCTCGTTTCAGATGTCTACAGACTCAGATGATGAACACAGATCACACAGAAGACAGTAGTGGTCTAACAAAATGTATTAGAAATGTCACAAAAGCATGTCAAAACAATATAGAGATTAAAATTAAAACATAGCCATCTAGGTAAATGGGGATAAATAGGGGGATTAAAACAAAAGAATAGCCATGCATGGGGGTGCATAAAAGGGGGGATTCCAGTAAAAGAATAGCCATCCAAGCAGGGGGATGGTGGGTAAAAAGTGGGATTGAAACAAAAGTTTAGCTATCTAAAGTGGGAGGTGGTAAAAAGGGAGATTACAACAAAAGATTAGCCAACTAAGTGGGGGGGTGAAGAAGGACTGAAATAAAAGAATACCCATCCAGTCGGGGGAGAGTGAAGCGGGACTGAAACAAAAATAGCCATCCAAGCAGAGGGGGAAGGGGGATGCAATGTAAAATAAACCTTCCAGGAGAGAAACATGGTTATGGAGGGGGGTGGGGTATGAGGTGGCAAATCCAGAAGAGGGCTCAGGTGTCATATGCACTCTAGGTACAGGCAACCTGTACCACCACAGACATGGGGTTTGGGCATACAATGTATCCTGTTGGATAACAGCAGGGACATCATCCACATAGTGGGTGACAGGTGTGGGAACAGCTTGAGCCACCCACAGCCATGGCCCTGCAGGATACTGACCCCTCTGAATAGCAGGCCATGGCCAGGAGTGCACGGCATCTGGCCTTCATGTGCCAGTGTGCTGGGTGTCCTTCTGCCCACACTGCAGGGGGTGGCCTGATGCCATGTGTTTGTCACAGGGTGACACTCTCCCCACGAGAATGGCCAGTGCTGTGGTCAGCATCTGCATTGCCAGAGACAATAGTTGCAGCCTCCAGCATGGTAATGGTCACCCCACCCCAGGGGTTAAACATTTTTAAGGGAGGCCTGAAGTCCAGGATTTATGTTCTTTTGGTTACATAAGTCTGTGGCAGGTGTTGATAAGTCACGTTTTTTTCACCTACATTTTTACCAGAGGGTGAACATTGTCTTTATGTCACTAAGATGTGATGAGCACCTAATATTATTTATTATTATTTAATATTTCGAATTACAATCATTGCGCTAGTAGCTCATTTACAAAGGTTCCACGTCCAGTACAAACAATGAGATATACAGAGGCATTTAACTTATGCACAATCAGTTCCAGAGTTACACAATGTGAGGAACAGTACATGGTAGGCCAGTGCAAAAATCAATATAAGTGGCAGGCTGGCTGGCTCTGTCAGTAGGAAGGGGAGGAAATGGCAGCCAAATATAGCCCTGTTAAATGGGAAGAGTAGGGTGATAGGGCACAGGGGCGAATCTGGCCTTACCAGTTAGTTTGGTCCCAGTGCACCAAGCATAGATAGGAAAAGAGAGAATATTTGGTGGGATGCTAGGATGAGAGAATAAAGGGTATAGGTAATATGAGACAGAGGAGGACACATGGGGTGGGCTTTGTTGTAGGCAGAGGTAGAGCAGGCTAATTGGTGCACTCACATTTACCCATCAGAATCAGATGCGAGTGTAGCTCTCTTTTGAACTGCACAATATAATACAGAGTTAAACTGCACAGCTCTGCATGTGTTTTTCTTTCTTTCAGAGCACACACGGGTACAGTAATCTGGGTCTTTAAATAGAAGGTCAGAGACTCTGACTGAGCATTTAATACCAAAATAAGTTACAGAAGCCCTTTCCCTGTATTTTTCTAAATAATACTAGGAGTTAAAATACATCTGACCTACTGGGGCTTAGTACAACCACATTTATGACATAGACACTCCAGCAGTGTCTGATTTGATCTCACTGCCGCTAGCTAATTCTCTCTCCCAAAGTGTACAGTTTTAATAAATTTAAACTGATATGAGACATGAACTTTTTTCCCTTGACCTCGACTGGGTGTCTAAGTCTAATGCCTGCCTGCCTGCAAAGACAGCCTACAGACAATAATTTTTCCTTTTTTTAATTTCCCAAGTTTTTGTTTAATTAGTTCTCAAAAAGTACACTTTTAAGCAGAATAATATCCTCCTGCTTCACGAGTGCTACCAGAGAGCAGGGTATTCAGGGAATGAAATGCACCCCCTCCTCTGACGACAGGTGAAAAGGATCCTCCCTTCAAAGTTGTGACACAGAAGAAAAGGAATAGGCAGGGGAAGAGAATGCCGCAACCTCCCCCTGTAAAAGATAGGAGTAGAGGGCCCCCATCTTAAATTAGGAAACCAGTTTGGACCCCTTACTAGTGATAGCCAGGATGGAGACACTGATGTGGAAGGTACGGATACCTCCTCGATTGGTTCTACTACTGATACTGAAGGGGGGACGGAGGACTCCATAGCTAACAGAATTAGGAGATGGAACATTAACAAGACCCCTTAAACTTTCTATGTTGTTAGTGATGGGATTCATATTTTTTCCCTTTATTTTTATGCATTCACTAACCATTACCTCCCTTAACACAAATAGCACAAAAAGTGAAAGAAAGCGTACTGGTGCTTTTTTCTTTGAAAAATGTTAAGAGTGATGTAATATGCTTAGAGGATACTATAGTAAAGACCCATTTTGAACTTCAACAGTCAGCCAAGGAATGGACTCTGGGGCCTTCCTTTTGATCAACTGGTACAGAAACTTGTGATGGGATAGGTATTCTCTTAGCAAATCCCCAATTCTCAGTTACAAGGTTAGTAGATATTCATCCTGGAAGGGCCATGTTGCTTGACCTTTCCTTTTTAACAGAGAGATTTCACCTTATTGCGGTTTACGCTTCCCAAACTAAAGCACAGCGGGTGGCTTTATTTAAAGAGGTGCAGCCCTTTTTACATTCTTCTAGACTCTTAATATGGTTGGGGGACTTTAACTGTGGGTTAAGTAGGATGGATAGAGGTTTACAAACTAATAAAATGTATTGTGATTCCTCTACATTAAAACAGATAATTGATACGGCCGGTTTGATATATGTGTATAGGAACTTACATCCCACAGGGGGGTATACTTTCTTTAGAGGGCAACTTAAGATGCATATTGATTTTATATTTACATCCGCAGTTCTAGAGATTCTAGAAGTTTCTAGTTGCCCTTTTGAATTTTCTGACCATGTGGCATTGACAGCCAATATATTTTGGGACTCTGCCCCTGCTGTAAAAAAAATAAATGGAGGCTTAACGTGTCCCTTTTAAAAGATCCGGGGATGGATAAAAGTTGGGGACAACATTGGACAGCTAGGCTCTCTGTGGTAAAGCTTTATGAGAAGGTACAAGACTGGTGGGAGGACACAAAAGCAGTAGTCCAGAGCACGTTTCAACAGAGATCTCAACAGGTCGCAAATAAAGATTACTTGCATTATTTGCGGCTTCGCCAATATTTGCAGCACTTGATCTCTCAATGTGAAAGCACCACGCATGATTATGGCTCTTTAATTAGTAACACCAAGAAAGAAATGATGGAGCTTCAGTACAACAGAGCAAAATCTTTAAATCAGGAACTCAGATTTGGTACTAAGGTTCACAAGCATTCCTTGGATCCCAATAAGGAATGCAAGAACAGGGTGGACAGCATGGTTATCAAGGGCCTCTCATCGAGTACAGGGCAGCAGGTACACTCCCCACAGGAATTACGAAAGTGGTGGAGAAGTATACTGAAGGGCCTAGATATTCAAAAGAGTTGAGCCATGCGCAATAGGGTTGTGCCTGAGCAAGTCCGAAATTGCGCCATTCTGCAATATTCAGCAGGAGGCAGTTGCGCCCCCGAAATCATGCTGAGCAACAGCGCAATGATAATGAAGGCATGTGCAACCGAAGAGGAGTGAACCTTGCATAAATGGCGCAGTGTGATATTCAAAGACTTGCTAATGTCGCAATGTGGAGCAAGCAGAAGTTGCACCATAAGCGGGAAATGAGCCAAAATAAAAGGAGCAAGGAAGAGGCGAAGAGAGCTACAGGAAGCCACATGAGGCACAGGCAGAGGCACATAGACAGGGCAAGTGGCACAAACAGGACAGGCCAGGGAAAGGCCACAGTTAACAGCCAGGCACAGGGAAGGTGTGGGGAGCCACACAGCACAGAGGCCAGCACAGGCAGGTGTACCCGGTGCAGGGGAGGTAGCAGCCAGGACAGCGGGAGGAATATAGTAACAGCTGCCAAGGGGGGTGAACACAAGCCAGGGACATGGCCAGTGCCACCTTCCACATGGAGGCCATAATGAGGGGGGTGAGAAGGCGGGTGGCAGGGGGGCATGGCCGTGGAAGGGCCCATCGGCGGTATGCCCCCAGCAGGCAGTACCGAGCCCGCACCAGCTTTGAGCTGTACACAGATACTGAGATTGTGGGCCAGTACCACCTGAACAGGGCAATTCTGAGGTGGCTCTGTGAGCTGTGCAGTGATGTGATGCAGGCACCCACACAACGGAGCCATGCCCTGTCATTGGAGACCAAGGTAACAGCCTGCATGTGCTTGCTCGCCACAGGTACCTTCCAGAGACCAACTGGGAACACCACAGGCATAACCCAGTCAGCCACATCATGCCACCTCACCCAATTCCTCAGCGCACTGCTGCCACATGCTGAGGAGTACATCCATTTCCCAGCACAGTGGCAGAGCGTATAGCAGCATAACAGGAGTTCCACAGGGTAGCACGTATGCCTGGCATGCTAGGAGCAATAGACTGCACCCATGTGGCCATACGCACACGACCTGGCCCTGAGGGGGCTGCATACATAAATCGAAAGGGCTATGCCAGCATCAATTGCCAGGTGGTGTGCAATGCCAGGGGGCGCATCATCAATGTCTGTGCCACGCACCCTGGGGGAGCACACAATTCTTACATCTGGCACCAGTCAGCACTGTGCCACAGATTTGAGAGTGAGGACATCCCCACTGGCCACTTAGTGGGTGAATATGCAAACCACATGGACAAATATAGGGCCTGGGGGGGGGCATGGCCAGAGGTGGCATGGGTAGTGGCCTACATGACCTGGGGCAGGGCGATGCTGATCACCAAACTAACCTCCACCCTCTACACACAGGTGACAGTGGATACTCACTCTGTCCCTGGCTGCTCACACCCTACCGGCGGCCCATGACCCCATCGCAGCAATGCTACAATGAAGCACACGCCACCATGCATAATGTCATCGAGCAGGTGTTCAGGATGCTGAAGGCATGTTTCCGTTGCCTGGATACCTCTGGCGGTGCCCTACAGTACAGCCCCTCAAAGGCCTGTGGGATACTCCTGGCCTGTTGCATCCTGCACAACATGGCCAACGAATGTGGGATAGCCGTACAGATTGAAGAGGGGGACAGCGATGGAGATGATGGGGACGCCGGTGACGATGGTGATGGGCAGCCCCCCCTTGGCCGATGGGACCCCCGACTGCTCCAGCTGGCACATCTGCACCAGGACACCATCACAGAGGAGCACTTCAGCGAACCCAGGTAAGTCATGGGGCCATGCGCAACCATCAGTGGCCAAGGCACAACCCACAAACACTCAGGAACCCACACTGGGGGTGCATGCCATCAAGGGAAGTAGCAGGGCACAGAGGCACACACACAGCCAGGGATGGGTGAGGATTAACATGCCACGCCGAAGGACACACACACACACACACACACATGCACACACACAACGCAACAAACGTGCACAGAGGGCAGAAGGCACACCGACCCAGAACACACACCCTAGCAACACACATGTCCACAGGCCACCATGCCCACTGCCTGTTCATTTGCATGTGTCAGATGCTGAGCACCATTGCACATTGGTGTACAGCGCAATGCAGGCATCATCATGCACACGTAACCGCGGACAGCAGCCGGGAGGGTGTGCAGGTGGACTGTGTGTCCACGTGCAGGGCCAGGTACCCACCCGTGCACTGCCCACTGAAACACACAATGCACACAGGGCAGCACCAGACAGTAGCCACGCTGGGAGACAGGTCAGTCCCGCAACGCAGTGCCACGGCCACCACAGATGCATGGGCAGCCCCGCCGAGACCCGCCAGCACTGGCAGGCTGACCACTGGCCTCATGGGGTGGCACCGATGATCCCCAAGGGGTTCCACTGTGTGAACGTGACCGTGCCCACGCAGAGGTCTGCAGCACACCGAACATGCCTGCACCAGGAGTGCTCAGGATGTCCACAGCTGAACCCGGCGTCGACAGGGTGGGAGTCGCACGACGCCGGGAACGGGGGGTGGATAGTGCACTGCGTGGTGTCCGCGATGCATGGGCACCTGACTGTGTGCCATTGTGGCCATGACAGCAATGAACGCCTGTGCATGCCTGTCAATGGCAGCGGTTACATCCTCCCATAAATGGTCCATCCGTGCCATGATCATTTCGGCCCCTGCTGCGACGCCCTCTGCATGCTCCGAGACACGCGAGTGCATCCACGGACGCCGCAGCCGCATCTGCTGCTGGACCGATGCTCGCAGTAGGCAGGTGTGCTCGCCCAAGAGGTCATCAGCCTCCTCGGCATCCTGTCCCTCAGGGGTGCAAGGGCCTGATGTTCAGCACCCCTTGAGGGTGGGTGCTGTGCACCAGGACCAGGTCTGACATGTCCACAGGGGTGCACAGATGCCGCCACTGAACCCTGTACCCCCAAGCCCAGTGGGTGACTGCTGATGCTGCCCTTCCGGCTGCCGCACCCCAGGGCTCAGTGGTGCCACTGCAGTGGCTGCAACAGTCTCACTGTCCTGAACAGACACCAGTGCTGCCCCACTGGTGCTGACAGGCACAGCCTGGGACTGTGCTGACACGCAGGCCTCCACGGCGGCACCACCCACAGCCATGGGTGCGAATTGCCCTGCTGTGTGTCCATCCAGTGGCACACACGTGTCACTGCCCAAGACGGTCGTGTCATCACCACTGGTGCCAGTCTCTGCCCTGGCCACAGCCACAGTGTGCTGGCATCCATGGATGCCAGCACGCTGGGACACAGGCAGGGCTTCCTCCACACCTATCTCAATGACATCAGTGTGGACAGCCAGGCGGCCCCACTGTCGTACTGATCCACAAATACCTGTGGAGGTGGATGGTCCCACCTCTGACTCCATCCAACTGTCCACAGTGGACTGGCCCACCACGCTGACCCATGCAGATGCTCAGGATCTGTAAGGGAAAGCAAAGTCGCTATGCGTGTGACCTACCCTGTCCACCCCAGACAGACCATGACTTACCGTGCAGTGATGGACCACCACCCGTCTGGAAGCCACCACCCGGAACACCCTCAATGGCACTTCGGTGCATGCTTGCAGCAAGCCTGTCCTCCACTGGGGTGAGCTGTACCACCTCCGGCTGTCCCCCACCTGTTGCAGCATGTGCTGCCCTGATGGCAGCCACCATCTCCTTCACCCTCCTCCTATCTGTGCCCATCTTCTTCTTACACTCCTGCACAGAGCGCTGGTGGCTGCCATGCAGGTTCACGGCATGTGCCACCTCCTCCCATGCAGCAGCACGGGCCTGAGGGGTTCCCCACCATCCACTGAGCAGTGGCTCCTGATCCAGGTAGGCCTCAAAAAGGGCCTCGGTTTCAGCCTTTGTAAAGTTTGGCCTCCTCCTCCTCCCACCACTGTTGTCCTCCTCTCCAACAACGTGCTTGGTCATTATGTAGCCTGTAAGAATGGCAGTTGTTACCTGTGACTGTGCAGTACCATGCATGTCCCTGAATCCACAGTCCACACTCCAAAACAGCATGCAACTCACCAATAAACTGCAGTAACCGACTATGGCCACTGCAGCACATTGTCGCACCTTTATAGCGCAACCCATGCAAATGAGGCGAGGAGCAACTTTAATTAGATGCAGATTGCAGTGCTGCGCCATTGAAAGGCTGATCGGATGATTTGCATATGATGGCTGAATATCGCGCTGTTGCGCTTTGCACAATTGTGTTAAACATGCTGAGCCAATGGCACAGTTCTGTGGCATGCGTAGTACACCTCACTGCGCATGCCCAGCTTGCTGATGCAGGTGTCTGCTGCGCTGATGATGACACAGAGCCAGGCGGACCCAGAGCCTGGAAAGGCAGTCCCTTTAACAGTCCCTTGGTCCCTGACTTCCCCTACCCCTCTGGACCCACCTCACACCCCTCCTATCCCATCCCATTTGTCCACTCTTCCCCTGCCCACCCCACCTTTTTGTGTCCCCCACCACAAACTTGTAAATAGTTTTTATTATTGTACATAGTTAAGTTTTCTATTTTTACAATACATTTGACTTTTATATGAATACCGTGGTGGTCTCTGATTTGCAGCGGGCTATAGGTGCTCAGCTGCAGTGGTGTCATGGCATCAGGGGTGGTGCAGTCATGGGTATGTGTGTGTGTCCGTGTGGAGGTGACTATGGTGTGGGGGTAGATATCAGTCAGTGTCTGTGTTGTGTGTGTTGTTCCCTGTGCACTGGATGACTGTGTTCAGTGGTCCATGGCGCATGCTCTGTGTCCATGGCACACCCATCGGCCCATCTATGGCCTGTGCAGCCAACACATATGCCTGTCTGTGACCTGCATGGTTTGCTGGCATGTCAGTGATGGCATTCCCTGCAGGGTGGACACTGTACCCATCACTTTGCCGGGTGGCCCACGTCACTGGTGTGGTGCATGCCTGGCTCAGGTGGCACTGTGGGCGGCATGGTCATTGTCCCACCTCCATGCTGTGGCTTGTGTGTGTTGCAGGGGATGTGCCCCACTGTCTGTGGCTTGTGCTCCGGGTGACTACTGGTGGTGTATGGGTCCATGGTGCCTGCGCAGGGTGGCTTGCACCCAGTGCCATGGTGGACTGTGGGTTGTGTGGGTTATTAGCTATATGGGCCCACAATGGGGCTTGCTGCCCTACCTACTGCGCCCCTGTGTTGTTGTGCCCTTGGGTATGGGTGGGTGTCTGTCCAGACCCTTTGTGGCATCCAGTGTGGTGTATGTTTCCACGCACCACTGTGGGTGTCTGTGCTGGCTGTTGTGGCCAGTGGTGGGCCGGGGTGTGTCACTGGAATACTGTGCAGAGCGCTGTACCACTGGTGGTGGTGTGAAGGACACGACCATCCCATATGGGGTACCTCTTGTGCCAACACATGGTCGGTCTCTCAGCAGTACTTCGGGGGACTGTGCCTGGTGGCACTGTGTCTGCTGTTGTTGCATTGCCGTGTGCTGCAACCTGCTGATGGGTGCTCGTGGTGGGGCTGGCTTGCATGGTTCTGTGGTGCACAGGGTTGCATTGATACAGTGGGGGTGGTGGCATGCATGGGGTTTCCTGCAGTGGTGGTCACTGCTCATGGGGGGGTGTCTGGGGGTCACGGTGCAGGGTGTGCTGTGCACTGGGGGGAATGGTGTGGCACAGGGTGGTCTGCCCTCCTTGTGTGCCAGTCACAGCTTGCCGGTAGGTGTGATGGGGCACCATGGCCGGGCTGTGGGTTGGTTGCTTGTCTTCATGGACCAGTGGTTATTCCAGCATTCCCCTGGTTGTGCTGTGCTTGGGGTGTGGGGGGACAATGTCTGTTCTGCTGTGTGTTCCTGTGCCCATCTGTGGCATGGGTGGTGGGTCCCTACCTCTCTGATTATGCAGTTACATTGCTCTGCAGCTGGGGGGCTCCCTGGTTGCACTATGGCGCCTCTGGACTGCTCAGCTGAACATCCCTTATTGCACTATGGCGCATCAGATCTGCTCAGCTTCCCCTCCCTAGTTGCGCTATGGCGCAGGTGGTGCGATATTCAGTCGTTGGCTGTAGGCACAATTTGGCCTGCTCCTTTTTTGAATATCGCGTCTCTTGCGCATGGGCACAATAGACTTGCGCTTGCTCCTGCTATTGCGCACTTTTTGGGCGCAGTTTGAATATCTGGGCCAAGGTCTTTTTGGTTATCCACCTCCCTTTCATGATTCTTCTGATCACTTAAAAGCATTAGAGCTCCCTCAGGTGGCAGAATGGGATGTGGCAACATTGACCTCTGCAGTATCTCTGGAAAAGGTTAAGTTAGCTATATCCCGATTACCTTCATAGTCTGGCCCCTGGCACAGATGGGTTGAGTTTAGGGTTTTGCAAAAGGTATATTGAGGATTTGTCTCTGGCCCTAGTTATTCTGTTTAATCAAATTTTGGCTACTGTGGAATATGGAGCTTCCATGCAGGAAGCCATTTTAGTTTTAAATCACAAAAAAGGAAATAGGTCAGACATTAACAACTGGCATCCATTGAGTCTGCTAAACACAGATTTAAAAATCCTAAGTAAAGTTGTATTAGCTAGACTTTCTAAAATGTTGGGTTACTTAATAAGTCCTGCTCAATCCAGTGTTATTCCAGGGTGCAGACAGCAAGATAACTTGGTTTTACTAAGGGAGATTTTTAGTAGAGGTGAATTAGATGATTTGCAAGGGTATGTGTTAGGCCTTGATCAGGAGAAGGCCTTTGAAAGACTTTCCAGGCTTTCCTTTTTCCAGTTTTGAAAGCGTATGGGGTTCCAAATATGTTTGTTAAGTGGATACAGGACATGTACCAAGGGGCCACTATTGTGCCCAATGTGAACGGGTGGTATGGCAGACATATTAAGGTCTTCAGAGGGGTTAGGCAGGGATGCCCGTTGAGCCCCCTTCTATATACATTCAGAATAGACATTTTAATTTGTAAATTAATAGCCTCGGAGGAATTGGTAGGGATAGCAGTGACACCAAGTGCGCCGGCAATAAAAGTTTTGGCCTATGCGAATGACTTGGTCTTGACTGTGTCGCCCACAGTTGCAACACACATGCTTACTGCATTATTAGAGGAATATTCAGTTATTTCTGGCTCTAAAATCAATTTTTTTTAGGAGTAAGGGTGTTATAGTTGGGAACACCTCCCTCCCTCTGGACAGACAAATAGCAGGGGTTCAGGTGGAAGCATAACCTATTACTATTTTAGGTATTGATTATGGTCCAGGTGAAATTGCTATTCCAAATTGGGAAAAAATGTTTAGGAAAGATGACTAGGTTAGTGGGTGGTTGGAAGGGGCTACAGCTATTCAAGAAAAAAAGGGTTGTCTAGATAAAAACTCTTTTAGTACCAATTTTCTTATACCTTAGTTATATTTTCCCCCCTTCACAAGAGGTGGTGACTGCTCTATATAGAGTGTTCTTCCAGGCCTTTTGGGGGTCTAGATTGAACCCAATAAAAAGGGAATTCACCTATCGGCCTATTTCTCAGGGAGGGATAGATATGATCCATCCTGTGGCTTTTTATTTAAGTATCTTTTTTGCTTACAGTTTTAGTTGCGTACTAAAACCAGGGGGACTCGTTTAAAAAAGTTCAGTAGAGACGTGGCTCTTACCTAGTCTTGGGCCTTGGGGACTTAAAAAGCCCGGAGGTTTGAATGGTATAGTAAATATGTCAAGATATGGGCTGGAGAGCATAAAAGCTGTTTTGAAATGGGGTATTACAGTGAAACATCTCCAGGCAATGGTTAGGAAAGCCATATATACTGTAGGGCAATATTATCGGCTGATTCCGGTAATTTTCGTTCAGTTATTTAATTCTAGGATTCCGCCCTTTGCCTGGGATTGCATTTGGTTGAGTAATTTTGGTCACTTAAGTGTAAAGGGTAATAATAATAAGCACAAGCAGCATGACGAGAGATACTGCCCCAGGTATAATTGTGGGAATACACTAGAAATGCAGCAACACTTATACATTGAGTGTGCATATATTACTCACTTTTGGGAGTTATTGTCAGAGTTTGGAATGAGCCCCAATTTTTAAAAATGGATTATCAAACATTGTTGTTTGGGCCTTCAGGGCCTATCTTTAGTAGGTATCATATAGATACAGTGTATATAGTGTTAGGGAAAATTAAGTATTATATTTGGCAGTCTAGATGTGCTTGGGTCCTGCAACAAAAAAGTATAACGCATAGAGAACTACTGAATAATATACAGAAAGCTGTCAGTAAAACTAGGGAACTGGATGCAGTAAGATTTTCACCCGAAAAAATGAAGCATTTATGGGTAAATTGTGATTTTTGGACAATGTAAAAAGGGGAAAAAATGATGGTGGGGTAATAATCTCTGGGCAAGAATGCTGTGTTTCCATGTAAACAAAGTGAATTTCTTAAGTTAATTATTATGTCTGTTAATTAGTATTTATGTATAGGGTGTGATGAAAATGTGGTTATATGCTTTATTTTGTATTTTGATTTGTAATTTGTTTGTAATGAAGTCCATTTCTTCAATAAAATTCCCCTACTCTCCAGCAGGGGGCTCTTTCTCTCTGTGGAGAGAATGGCGAAGCCCAGTTCATCAATGGAGGTTGAAGGAGTCAGACGCACCTCAGGAAGGTGCAGGATGTTAAGGATTCAAAACTGAAATGGTGGCTGATGCCACAAATTATTTTACCTTTAAGTTTCCTACAGGGGTTGTGGCTGATCGAGTGGAACCTACAGAACATACAGAAATGGAAGAAAACATTGAGGATGAGATTTTATTAACTGCTGAGGTGACATTAAAAGAAAAACTGGCACAGAAAAAATGACAGCTATATGACATGCATAAGGAAAAGGAGCAGGAGTTCCATATGTCTAACTGCAGCAGGATGAGGAAAAGAAATGCAGATGCTCTCAGGTCAGTCCAGTCCACAGTCTTCTATGGGCAAATGAATAATTTAAGCTCACCTAATTCAGCAGCGGACTTTGTTCCAGCCACGGAAACAGTGGCTTATAGTCAACAAATGAGTGAGTTCTCGGAGGGCGAGTGGTCTCCCATGATGGTGCTTCAACAAGCCAGATGGCTTTTTGAAAATGGCAGCTGGGTTCCTGACCCAAGGATTCCAATTCTGGGGACCCTCAGCAAAGTTCTGAGCAAATTGTTGGTGAAGGAATTCACCAACCAAGTGTTTCCACAGCAGCAAATGTTAGCCTTCCTGCACAGGAGGAATCCTCTCAGCCTGTGGTGGTAGCTGCTCCTACATTCCAGTCAGAGTTGCGGTCGGAGGCTTCAGCATACGCTGTCTCTGATAAACAACAAAGTCAGTACTCCAAAGATAACGTAGCTATACAGTCTCATTCCAAATGAGGAGAAACTACTGTGACTGAAGCAATGGATTCAGAAGGGGAGAATGTTGAAATGGCTTCTGAAGGTAATGCCCCACTTGTTATTTCTGATACGGCTAATGAATTACCCGATGCTGTTGTGGAGGAGAGGGGGCCTTCACAACCTGAGTTACAATAAGTTCCTTTGACTAAAACAACCTGTGCAAGTCTGTTTAAAAAACCTGTGGAAGCAGCCAAAAGGAGATTTGTGGTCCAAAGTGATCCTGCCACTATACAGATCACTGGTTAGGCCTCACCTGGAGTACAGTCAAGTTCTGGAGGCCCCACCTCAAAAAGGACATTGACTGAGTGGAGACGGTGCAGAGAAGGGCTACAAAAATGATTCAGGGACTGCACAAGATGTCCTACGGGGATAGACTGAAACAACTGAACATGTATTCCCTGCAACAGAGAAGACAGAGGGGTGACATGATCGAAACATTCAAGTACATAAAAGGCATAAACCAGGTACAGATAGATGATCTCTTCCAATTTAAGAATGGCAGCAGAACCAGGGAACATGATCTAAGGCTGCAAGGACCGCAGTTCTCCACCAACACCAGGAAGTTTTTCTTCCTAGAAAGAGTGGTGGATGCCTGGAACAGCCTGCCTGCAGAGGTGGTGGGGGCAAGCACAGTGGTAGGTTTCAAGAATGCTTGGGACAGATGCAAGGGAGCCCTCAAACCCAAGGGCAGTTAGAAGGCTAGGCTAAAAGTCAATGGGAAGACTAGATGGACCTGGTGGTCTCCTTCTGCCATCAACTTCTATGTTTCTAAGATTAAGCTACAGAGGGGACCAAGATATGTTACCTGATAGACATTATGTGGGGAAAGCGTTAATACAAGAATCAATGCATTTCACACCAGTAGACATTTATGCTTTTATTCACACCCCTAGAGATAATAACTTAGATGTTAGCTTTTGTTCTGCTTCTCTGCTGGATACATTCTGGAGACTTCATTCCTCTGTTAGGAATATCTGTTAGGAATACACCGTTATTGAGAGATTTAATAGCTATCCCTATAACTAAGCCCACTATAAAAACTGTGACTATACTGCTTCGAAATGAAGGGATCAGTATAAATGACATTATTTTCTGGCTTGAAAAACACTGTGACATACAAGGATCTCCAAATACAATTATTGATGATAATGTCTTCTGGACGGGAGGGCTCTTTGTGTAAAGTTGAAACAGACTGAAAGTGGCATTAACCATTTGTCTAGTTATTTCTTTTTGGGCAGAGATCGGGGCATCCTATTCTAGCAAGGTCAGCCCAAGAGTTATCAATATGGTTCTCTCACACACTTGAGCACAGACTGCACTCAGATAAAATGCTTTCAGTGTGGAGCAGTGGGGCATAATGCTCATTTCTGTATGGTGCCCCCCACTTGCAATCTCTGTGGGGATAATGAGCATGATTTTGGCTCTTGCACCATGGCGGCTCATAATTCAAAGGAGACAGCCAAACAAGACTTTTACCTGCAGAAAGCGAAGAGATCTTTCCGGTATCCTAGACCCCCCTCCCTTTGATGTACCCAGTGCAGGTCATTCCCAAGAGTCAGAGGAGGTTAGTCAGGAGAATGCTCTGTCTCCAACCTTTGCACCTGCGGTGCTTCCTGAGCACTTTGAACAGCCAGGCTCTATGGAAATTTCTTCGCAAGAACCACATATGCCTCAACCCCTTCCCCCCCAAGTTAAGATACCTCGGTCTGAGCAAGATTCTTTTCAGAAGGTGCCTACTAATACCCAGAAAAAACAACAGTCTGTCAAGGTTACACAATCTGGGGATGGGATTCCGCTACACAACAGATTTGAGGCTTTTCAAAGCTTGGGAGAATAAATGGAGGAAGCTGACTGATGGATCAGTTCAATTTACCCTTAGTGATGTTCCAGCTGGCCTTTCTAGTCAGCCTGTTACCAAAGTGAAACCTCCTAGGTTAAAAAGGGTGACTAGATCAAGTGTGAGGTCATCTAAACCTTCTGAAACATAATAATAATAATATAGCATCTCTGAGGCTTGCAAGCCTAAATGTCAATAGTATTAAGTCTGAATTTAAAAGGTTAACAACATTTTCCTTATTACAACATATGCAGTATGATATCTTTTTATTAAAGAATACCAGATTCCGTACTGTATCAGATATCTCTAATGCACAGAATGCATAGGTTGGCATCTCTTTTTGGTCATTAGGGGAAGATCAATGTAGTGGTCTAGGTATTTGTTTTTCTAACCCTGATATAGTTCTACATAAACTGGTGGACATCTGTCCAGGCAGGGTTCTAATTTTAGATACTGGGTTTGCAGAATGGGCATATAGAATTATAAATGTGTTTATAAACCAAAATAAAGCACAAACCAAGGCTCTTAGGTTATAACTTTTGAAAACAATGCAGCCTTACCTTTATACTAGTCATCAGATTTTAATGGGTGAAGATTTTTTTTTTCCAATTTCTTTCTCCCTCCAGTCACGGTCTGGGGGGCCTCTCTCAGGCATCCTGCCTGCTCCTTCCCTGCCTGAAGTCCTCCTACCTGCGCCTCCTCTCTCCCTCCTCCTCCTCTGTCCATGGTCAGCACCCCCAGCTTAACCTCTCCGAGCTGGGGCCACCCCTCCTCTTTGGGTGCACTTAAAGACAGACTCCAATATGGGAGAGGACCCGGGTGGAGGAACCTGGAAGGCCAGGCAGGATGGACCCGGCTTTGGGCATGGGGGCAAGTGCCATCACCTACCCCCTCAGACTGGGTTTTTCCTTGTTCTGGAGATCTCTCCTCCCCTTTCCTGTGTGTGCACACCCCCGAAGCTAGGGCGCTGGCAACCCTTGCCTGTGTCCAGGGCACATGATTATATGTGCAGCCCGGCGTCGGTGGCGTGGCATCAGGGCCTCAACCCTCAGCACCACCAGGCCGGCTAGGTGGTGATTTTAACATTAGTCTCCTACAATCTGAGAAAACTGTGGCTAAAGTAAAAACAGATAATGATATGAATTTTCTTAAAACAGTAATTCAAAAAGCTGGTCTGAAAGGTGCTCAAGCATCTTTAACAACAAGCCAGGCCATACTTTAAGGGATCCCTGTCCACCTGGATAGATTTTTGGTTCGTATCTAAGCTCCTCCCTCTTTCAAGCACTGAAACCGTGCCAATGGAAACCTCAGACCATGCTTTAATAGGTATTTGTGTCTCAGCATCCCCTCCAAGGGCAGGTGGCCGGGGGGGGTGTGGAGATTGAATGCCAGTCTCTCCCAGGATCCAGGTGTACTTCAAGATCTAAGAATACTTTTACAAGACAAACTGTTTTCTATTTATATGATTCCTCTATCCAATGGTGGTCTGATATGAAACAAGCCATAACAGCTTTTTTTCCAACAGGTTTCCCTTAAAAATTGTGCTACAAAGAATGCTGAATATAACAGATTACAAAATATTTTTGGGGGGTTACTATCACAACAGGCTGAACAAGGTCTAGATCTTACAGATTAATGAAATAAAAAATAAAATTCTCTCATTTCAATACGACAGGCAGGAATCATTAGAAATAGAACAGAGGTTTGGCACCCAGGGTAGTAAATACCAAACCAACCCTTTGGAAGATTGTGGTATGAAACAGCACCAGAAAAACATTACAGAACTTAAGAATACAAGCACCAGGCAGATATTGTCAGATAATGTTTCCATTTTAAAGGAAATGGGAAATTTCTTACAGGCCCAAAATAAACCTTCTGATTTATCCAGTACAGATATTGCCCTTATACTTCAGGCAGCAAATAACGCTAAGGTAGATTCTGTACAGTCGCATGGTCTGATTCAGTCCCTTTCAAGTATGGAATTAGAACTTGTTTTATCACAACTTAAACTGGGGGTTGCACCAGGCTCAGATGGGTTGCCAGGAGAACTTTATAACACTGTATATCAAATGATTCCTAAAGAATTATTATGTGTATTCCAGTCCTTTCTAACAGACGTGTCTGACTGAAAGCATGTACTAAGGTTTATTGACTTTTCTTTATATGAAAGGAGACCATACAGATTTAAATAATTGGAGACAAATCACCCTCCTAAATACTGACTTTAATATTTTAACCAAATTGCTAAGTGTAAGACAAGTTAAGGTTTTGTGGGTAGATAATTCATCAGTCTCAATTTTGTTTGGTCCCTGGCTGATGAGTTACTGATGCCTTGTTTGTACTAAGGGAAATCATGGATAAGGAAGAGTTGAAGGAAACTGAGGGGGTTTTGATTAATTTGGACCAGGCAAAGGCCTTTGACAGGGTGTCCCATGAATTCTTGTGGCGATGTTTGGAGTCTTATGGGTTCCCACAACAATTTATTTATTGGGTCAATCTACGTTATTCGAAAGCATTTGTACGTCCCTATGATAACAGATGGATAGGCCACAAATGTTATGTTAAGGTGGGGGTACATCAGGGATGTCCCCTAAGTCCTCTTTTATTTATTCTTACGATGGACCCTTTATTTAGAATTATTTCTAACTCACCAAACATCACAGGCATTAGTTATCAAGGGAGGTTCCCGGGTAAATCTATCTCCTATGCAAATGATCTTGTACTTACAGTACATGATGTGGCATCCGGACTTCTAGCCTGCAAGCTGGTACAGGTGTTGTCAACAGCAACTGGGGCAACAATCAACACTAACAAAAGTAGTTGTATTCCAGTTCAGAGGAACACAATTTTGGAACAAAAAATAGGAGAAATCCCCATTGCTAGACAACCAAGCAAAATTCTGGGACTATATTTTGGTACTGAGGATATGCAGACTTACAATTGGGACTTAAAATTGGAAAAGGTCAAAGGATGGTGATTAACTGGAATAAGTGGCATAGAAGCAAGGAAAAGAGGGTCTGTCTGCTTAAAACCTTTTTGGTTCCAGTTTTTTTATATTTAAGTTATGTGTTCCCTATTCCCAAACACCAGGAGACAGCACTTTTAGCATGTTTTTTTCCTGTTTATGGGGTAGTTGTTTAAACCACATAAAGAGATCAATAACATATTTGCCCAGAAAACAGGGGGGAGTGGGGATGTTAAATCCTTTAGGGGTTTTTTTGGATTATATTTTTTTATGCAAATTTAACTCCATTATTGAGACAGTCTGGCACAGATTGGTCACTTTGGGCTTTCCATTCGGTAGAAGACATTTTACAGGAATGGCAGAATAATTCATTCCAACATAAAAATAAAAGAAAATATAAGTTGAACCAATGGTGGATGAACTGCTTTACACAGATACATGGATACACAGAAATGTGACAGCAGAGAAAGACCCCACGGCCCATCTAGTCTGCCCAACACCCTACCTCCCCCCTTCTGTTATGCGTCCACCCTCTTTTCCCAAACCCTTAAATCTATCCCAAGCTCTCTTGAACCCCTCCACCGTTCCAGCCTCCACCATCTCCTCCAGCAGCTTGTTCCAGACCTCCACCACCCTCTCTGTGAAAAACTGCCCTCTGACATTACCTCTGTATTGCCCACCTTCCAGTTTGAGGCTATGTCCCCTCGTGTTCGCTCCCTTCTTCAATTTGAACAAGCTACCACCCTCCACCTTGTTTTTTTCCCTTCAGATACTTAAAAGTTTCAATCATGTCCCCCCTCTCCCTCCTAGTCTACCGAGGGTACAAATTCAGCCCTCTCAGTCTTTGCTCTCCCCTCATCCGCCAGCTGCCCTGCCCCCCTTCTCTAATGGCCCCTGCCAGAACCTTTCCTCCCCTATGTCCTCGACTAGAATACCTAGGGGGCCAAAACTGTTTGTTACTTCCGCCCACTAGTCCATTTCACCTATGCCTGAGTCATCTTTCATTTTGGGCATCTGTCTGCCTTTACCTGAGCCAACTGTCTTCTATTTCTCCTGATCCCCAGCTGACCCCTTTTCCCTAGCTACAGGAGTCATTATCTTGCCTCTAGTCTTCCTGCTGTCAGTTCCCGCTGACCCCTTTCCTCCTGTCTCGGGCTTCCTTGTCCCAACCCTGGACTTGCTGCTGTCAGTTACCACCTCTGGTCTACCCCCTCTGGATCCCCCTTTTATCCTCTCCCACCCAAGCCCTTGACTTCTGGAACAGTGTACCCAATCCTCCAGTGGATCCATTCAGCCCTTCCCACCCCTTCCCTGGCTTATACTGTCTCTGTCTCTCTACCCTCCTTTCCCAGCTCCACCCCCATTTAACACCCCCCCCAGCCTCGCCACTTCCTCATTCAGCTGAGTGAGCTGCTTACACATCATACATCCCCCCATCCTCCAAGCCCAATTTAGGATCATAGCCGTTCCACAGCCACTGTACCCCACCACCCTGCCAAAGATCCTCCTCCCTTGGTCGCCCCTCCTTCTGTGTTGCTCTTCCATTTCTTCCATGACACTCAGATACAGTTACAGATACAGATACTGTCCTAAATTATACCTTATGTATTTTGGGCCCCCGACCCTCACCCCCTCCTCAGCCTCAACCCACAGGCAAGAATTTTTAGAAATAATAAAACATGTGCAAATCATAGACATCAAGAACATATAACCACAGTCACCAAGTTCAAGGTCAAGTCCAAGTCCCCCAGCACCTTCAACATCAGTAGTACAAGTCCCCAGCACCTCCAGCATCAGTAGGCTCGACCCAGTTCAGCTCACTGCAATTTCAGCTCCTTTGTGAATGTTTTCTTGTATCTGTGATTCATTTCCCATAGCCACCAAGGCTGAAGTCCAAGTCCCCTGTGGAGAAATGCAGGACCCAGTTCCTTTTCTGCAAACCAGCTCCTCGCAGTGATTTCCTTAGCACAGGACCCTCCTTGCTCCCTCTTTCCATCCTTCCATGTACTCGGCCACTCCTCCTACAGACCAGCCTGTCAGCTCCTGCACTTCATATATGGCTCCTCCTCCCCTCCGTATTTAATAGAGCCCAGGGACAACTCTCAGCACTGCGCACCTGCAGTCTGGCTGGCTTTTTAAAGCCTGACCGCCTTGGCGCTGCTCTCCCTGATTACAACAACAAACAATTCTCCCAATAGAATTATTCTGTATGATACATGAAGAGTTACAGATGATTAAGCAATCTGAACAGGGTAAGGTTAGCATCAAAACATGGCAGGACAGATGGGACCCTTTCTCTTGGTTATCATAATGGAATTACCTGTCACTATCTATTCAGGTATTTAGTTTTCTTCTGGGTTTAAATTTAAATGTCAAATGTTCTTATTAGCTGAGCTCATATAATGAAGTAATTCATGAATGCTACTGCTCATTTGACTGAAATATGGGAAATAGTGAGTTTTTCTGTTTTATTGTAGCATTAAAATATTTTAGACAGTAGAAATTCCTAAGGAGTATCACCATCTAGTGCTGCGTAAGGAGCAATGGGTTGCATGGATGGCTCGGATACTCGGTAATTACATCAGGTAAGTCATATAAAGATAGATATCTTCTGCTAGAACTCAATTGAATTCATATTTGTTAATTCATTTGTTTAAACTAATGTTTCCTTTTTGAGTTTGCGCATGTGCGGCAAACTCCTTGGGATAGTAGGCTTTGAGGGGTGTGACACTGTCTGTGCATTGCAGAGTGCTCTGCAAGGGGCGCAACAGTATCACACCAATCCTCAGCCAGGCCAGTCCTGACACTGTTTTGTCTGCAGTGGTCTTCACTTGAAAAGAAAAAGATGCACCAATCTGGAGATGGCTTCTTCCTTTCATCTGCAGGTCACTGCAGAGCAAACAGCTGTTTGCATTGTGACATCTCTGGTTCGCCACCCCACCAGTCCCTGTCTGAAAGGAGGGAGGAGGCGCTTTCCTCACCTACATCCTCCACGTCCCACTGTCTCCAGCTCTAAAGTTTCTCTGAGTCCCACCCATGCGGAGTGGGCCACAGCCTAAGCTCTGTTTGGGTTGAGAGTATTCAGTGCCTGAAGGCACTGTTACTCTAAGTGTAATTGATCGCTCTGGTGGACCCCCCCCCCGCCTGCATACATTGGGGTTCTCAATCCCTGTGTCAGCCTGTATCCACCCCTTATCCTTTAATGTGGCACACTGGGAGCCCACCCCAGTGTGCCAAAATCTGCTGTGGTGTTTCTGACACTGGGATGCCCACTCCCAGTGTATATCCTCTGACCTCGGGGTGCCCAATCCCCGGATAGGCATTGATCCCCCCTTGATCCCCCCCCCAGTACTCTGGCACACTGGGAGCCCACTCCACTGTGCCAAAATCCATAGTTTCCCTGTAAAAAAGGAAACAGACCCATGACATCTTTTTTTTTTTAACCTGAAAAAAAGAAAACAGTCCCTCATCATTGCCACTGGCCCCTCCCTCAACCTGCACCTCCTCTGCACCCCACCTCCCCGCACCCTCCCACCCATACTTACCTTCGGAGGTTGGAAGCAGTGATCTTCAGTGGACTGGGAATATATCTGCACTCTTTAAAAGCCGACCACAAACTGAAGAAATTATGGTAAGTCCTTTCATGGTAGTGAATGGGAGGATTTTAAATTTAGGTTGATATCTCAGTCATTTTTGGGAGTTTTGGTCCCAAATTTTCAACATGGGGTTCTTGGGACCCCACCTCATGAACACAGTCACTGTCATTTCATTTTTCGGTCCTGAAAGATGATTGTGTGATCACTGCACAGAATCACCTTTTGGGACCAATTAACAAAATGACAGTGCCACTGTTCATGAGGTGGGATCCCAAAAGGCCCTTGTTACAAATTTGATGAAAAAACTCCAAAAAGTGACTGCATTACAAGCGTGTGTTGCGCAGTTTCTACGCACATGCATAACGTCCTCAATTGTTAAGGTTTTCACTCCAAATTTCTAACATTGCCATTTTTTCACACCCCCTTATGAACAGTACAGCTGTCATTTTTTGTATCCTTCCCAAAATGTGTTTTTGCATCTATGGCACTGAATGGCACAGTCACTGTGCGAAATCAACTTTCAGGACATATTAATGAAATTTCAATGCCACTGTTCTTGAGGAGAGGTCCCAAAAAGACCATGTTGAAAATGTGGTGAAAACATTCCAAAAAACGGCTGTGTTATGAGCGTGCATTGCACAGTTTCTACGCACACTCATAACTTTGCCACTTTTTCATATTTTCACTCCAGATTTTCAGCATTGCCATTTCTTCACACCTCCTCATGAACAGTACAGCTGACATTTTTCAAATCCTGCCCAAAATGTGTTTCGCATCTATGGTGCTTGAATGCAACTACGCTATGCCAAATCACCTTTGGATTGAGTAACAAAATGATACTGCAACTGTTCATGAGGGTAAGTATAAAAAGCCCATATTGAAAATTTGGAGCAAAAATACCAACAACGCCTAGGGTGTTAGGGTTTCCAACCGTAACGCCCACCCTTAAAATGCAAGGCAGAGGAATATACACAGAAAAATATGGGAGGCATGTACAACAGCAATACCAACAGTGAACTCTTGGCATTGACAAATGCTTGTGTGTTTATTATTTGGAAGTTAAATATACAAGGGAAGGAGAGGTGTTTCTTTACTCAGACCACTCTATGGAATTAAAATTTTTAGTAGATATTTTACCTTTTTTGGTTTTTCCTTTTGTATTCTTTTCTATTGTTCTGTTTTTTGGTTTCAACTTATGGCTGTGAGGAAACAAGCTTGTATTTATTGATTTGGTTTCATGGGAAAAATAAAGCTGTGGTGACATAACATGTTTTTGTAACTATTATTCTTTAAAGACAAAAATAAAAATTCCCCTTACTCTTTTCCTGGTGGTAGGAGGGGGGAAGAGAGCCAGCTTTAAAATGTATTTGATATCTGGAACTTTTTTTTTTTGCTTTCTGTATTAATTTGAGGTGAAGTTAACCTGTTTGTATTATTATTTGCTTTTTAAGTATTAATAAATAATTACCCCTACTCTTAAAGTAGTGGGAAGGGGGTAGAGAGTATGCTGAAATAGTATGTTTATTTCATGTGATTTTTAACATGCATTGTGATTAGAGCTGTGCAGAATATAAAATTCCACCCGCAGAATGACTGTTCTGATTCAGTGGAATTCCAAGGAATTTTCATGAAAATTCCATGGAATTTCGCAAAATGTTAAATTTCAGTTATTTCATCATAATTTTAAAGTACGTGTCCAGATAACACCAGATTTGGCATGTAAACAGTACCCCATACTTTACAAGAGTGTACCAACTATCAGAGCTGTAGATTGAAAGGAGTAGAGTTATGGGTGGCCAAACATTTAATCAAAATTACATTTTTAGTTATTTTAAGATAATTTTAAAATTTCTTATCCAAATTTCTCCACAATATCAGGATTTAGAGAAGCACATAGAATGCATATATGCACCATGTGTTAAGTCTCAACCTTCAATAGGAGCTGAGTTATAGGTAGCCAAATATTTTGCCAAAATTTGGATTTCTGTAATTTTAGTATAATTTTGACCATATTCATTGGAATGTTACAAAAATTGACAGGTGTACAGGTTATCAGTACATTTGTATATGCCCATAGTTTCCGATTTCTAGCTTTAAGTGGGACTGAGTTATAGCCTGCCAAACATGTTGCCAAAATTTAAATTTCGGTTAGTTACCTGTTATTGTAAAACTATGTATCTAAATTTAACCAGAGTTGAAACATTTAAACTACTATACCACATGACCATTTCTGAAGGAAGTTCATATTTGCAACTTTAAATGGGATTGAATTAAAAGTAGTTAAACTTTAACAACATTTAAAAATGTAATTTTGCAAGAATGTAAACTACAAATTTATAAATCCCGGAAACTTTAAAACTAGAGAATGCAATATCATTAAATTTGGCAGGTTTTCAGACCTTACAAGGAGACTGTGTGTGCTAATTTTATTAATTGCTTGCTGTGAGAAATTGCTAAATAACATCTGTACTTAATGTGAGATCCCATGAGTCTTTGTGAAAATTGTAGAATTTCATGAAAAATTCCATAAAACTGGAATTTTCTTATTTCACTCTGCCTTATCTAGGGATTCTATTTAAAGGATAGGGGTATAAGAGGCATGTAGCCCAGGAGGTCACCAGATTCAGGAGTTAGATTTACAGTTTCACCATGTCTTGGGCAGCAGGATGAATGAACTATTGCTATTCCAACAGGGTAGGTTGCTAGGAAAAGGAATAGATGACTCACATTTTAAGGGAGTTTGTCACTTTAAAGAACAAAGTGGATATCAGTGGGATCAGTAGTTCTACTAAGCCAATCTAGCTATGCCAAAAGAGAAGGGGGGTAGTCACCCAGAAAGGAACAGTAGGACTGCAAAAAGCTCAGCCCAGCTTATCAAATGAAGTAGTGATATGTGCATTGCTAATGTTAAATTACACAAAAAAATCTGGATGCTTCATCTACAGTATATGTTATCACAGATATGTGTGAAAATGTTACTAATCATTTTTTTTTCTTCTGCAAAATTAAAACTGCTTAACCAATTTATCCAGTTGTGTTAGACACTAGGATACACTGATTATGGATATACTTGTCAAATGTTAATTCTATGCATGCAAGAGCAAAGAAGTTACAAACATCAACATTTTTGATAGTTTTCACAAGGTTTTGCAAATATTTACATAGTGACATTTTGAACCCCTGTAACTTAGAAATCTCTTATCTAATTCTCTCCATATTTAGATCATTCTATAAGTATTACAAAAATGTTATCTGTACTGCTTTACACATGTCTAGCTCCAAAGGTGCCTGAGTTAAATGCAGATGAATTTTTTTCATGAAATTTCCTGAAAAAAAATAAAATGACAGATTTTGAGCACGTACAATTTTGAGACGATTCATCATATTGTCATGAAGTCTGGCACATTATTAGAACACCTATCATCAAGAAATAATGCCAAATTTAAGATTTCTGATCCAATATCCGGTAAAGGTATATGCAAATAAAAATGTTTGTGAAATTTTGCACAAACAATAAAATGACAACATTTGAGCACCTACAATTTTGAAACTATTTTCATGATATTTGGCACATTAGTGGATATTAGTCCATAGAGTATGTATGCCAAATTGCAGAGCTCTAGCTTGAATGGTGGCTGACGTATAATGAAATAAATAAATTAAAAAAATTCCACAAAATTCTGATGAAATTTCCCAAAATTTCACAGAATGTTTTTGAAATTTCACTGAAATTCCATGGATTCAGAATTTTCCCATTCCACACAGCTCTAATTGTGATATTATTTGATTGTTTTTTGAAGTTATAATAAAAAAATTCCCCTACTCTTTTCAAGATGTGCCATGGAATCTTTGACATCCACCTAAACTATCACCAGAACAGGCAGATGAGAGCTCGGTTTAATGTCTCATCCGAAAGACGTGTATGGGTATACTGGACAGGAGTGGTGAGGAAAGCAGGACAGAGGCATCACATGGGCCTTGAGTGCCCAGTACTAGATCATAGCTACAACACTGGTATGTGGCATGGAGGCTGTGCCCAGTCCATGACCTATGGTCATACCTGTCTGTGTGGCACGCCATGACTATGCTCACTGGTAAGCTGTGTCCCTGTACAGTACAGTCCATTTCCACCATGCACATGTGGCTGCAGTGGCACATTATTGGTATATAGGTATGTGTCCTGTTTAGAACTCATGGTAATGTACCACATGTTCCACTGCATGCTATTGATAACTAAGGTCACCTTTGTCCCATTTCACAGGCAACAGGGCCCAGCCAGGGACATGCAGGTTGAACAGAATGGACACGCCAGAAGAACACCAGATGGCAGGAAGGGGGGGCCTAGCCATGAAGGTGGAAGTTGGAAGACCAGGGAGGCTGATCAATTATCAGACACACATCTATGTAGGTATCCTGCATTGTGTGTTTCGTAGTCTGGGTTGCATGTCTACAACATGACTCATGTTTCTGCTGTGGAAGGGGTACATCCATGTGTGTCTCAACAGGTTACAAGCATGCCTGTGGGGGAAGCATGTAGGCAGTTGTGGTTTGGGACACTCACCTCGCTCTTAGGACACTGTCCCACCACTGAGGACTGTAGTGTGTCAGGGGCTTTGCCATTTACTGGTTTGATCATCATTGCAACAGGCATGCTGCACTGTGTGTATACTGTGCCTTGGCATGCATTACACCATGCTGTGGCATGTCCCTTATGCAGCAGGCTTGGTTCACCAGGTTGGTGTCAGTAATGCACACTGCTCTGGTGCTACACCTGTCATTGTTTGTCAGATCTGTTGTGTCACATGGTTGGGTCTAGGTATTCATACCTGTCTGGCAGCAGTAGGCACTGGCCGTGCTTGCACCGTTACACCCCAATGGCATGCCATGTGCAGTGCACAGCACCCATTGCAGCATTCCCACCTTATTATCATCTCCAGTGCCACCTGCACTGGTTGCCATGCCAGTGCATCTCACCAGAGACCACCTTATGTGGCATGGGGTCAACAGCAGGGGTGGTCACTGATAAGCCCTTAATGTACAGTACCTTACCGTGTATTTGTTTGATGTTCTACTGTTGGTAGTGTCTACCCAACACAGTGATGTCCATAGTGTGCTCATTCCACAGTACATAGGTGATGCCATGCATACATTATAACACAGTTGGATCATAGGGCCAATGACCTGCATAGACCCTGTATGGGGGCCCCCCCATACGTAGGATGGGTCCATGGTCTGTTGGGATGGAGGGTGCCCCCAGGTGGCTGTACATCTCACAATGGTGTTGTGCTGATTGCAGTACAGTGTATCAGGTGCTCACTCACATACCACACTGCTGCACTCACATGTTATCCTGCCTGCTGCACACAATGCTGCGTAAAAGTCCCATCTGTATAGAGCTGTGCTGTGTGTACCATATGTGTGTGGTGCCTGGGTCCTGCCCCTACTGTGAGCAAGGGTTGCTCATGGATGTCTGTTGGTCTGCACACTTATGTGGGCCTGTGTGCTGGATGCCTGGTCTGCAGGATGCTGGATGTGTAGGTGCTACTCATAGCCATTTGTGCTGTTACACTGCCTACTGCATGCTGGCTTGGCATTGCTGTTTCATGTGCTCCATTTTCACATCTGGCATGCCTGTCAGTGTCATGTGTCCCTTGCACAGTTTAGTTATGATCCATTGCAGCATGGCACACTCACTGTATGTGAAGCCTTCTATTGTTCAGGTGCACAGTGTTGTCTCTGGTACAGTATGTCACCCACATTCCATTGTGACTATGTGACTCCATCCACATGTGTATGGCATGCTGCCCATGTGTTGGCTGGTTGTACTTCTGTTATGCACATTGTGCCGCTCCTGTATCCCTCCTCCTGTGTGCACTGGTGGCTGAGTTCAATGTATTTCTTTCCATAGTGCTGAAGGAAAGAGGCAGGACATGTTTATTTGCGAGGCCAGAGCTAATTTGTTCCATTGCCAGGTCCAGTTGGAGGGTGGAGGACAACACCAGGACCATACAAGACCCTCCTGTGGCAATACAGTGTCATCTGCAGCAGCCACAACCACCGCCACCACAGCCTGCCACCTCTTGATATCAAGCACTGGACATTGTTTTGGGTGCCAGGTGGGTGCCCTTGGTTTTCTTTATTTATGATGCTGGGTCCCTTTTTCTTTGTTTTTTAACAGGTGGGTGCCTTTTATTTTTCTGTTCTTATATGACAGGAGGATTCTCTTTTATTTTTCTGTTCTTTTATAACAGGAGGGTGCCCTTTTATTTTTGTTTTCTATCATGGGTGGGTTCCCTTTTTTTTGTTTTTCTATAATGGGTGGTTGCCCTTTTTTTTCATTTTGTTTTTTGTTGTTTTCTACAGGCCATTGCTCATATTATTTTTCTTTAATAAATGTTTGTGATGTACTTGCTGCTGTGCTGTGTGTTTTTCATTGGTGCCCACCTCTCCCACCAGCACCACCTCTTAGGCTGTTCTCTGCACTGCTTGCTCTGCGCCTGTGTACAGTGCTATATTCAGTGCTATGTTCAGTGCTGCACTTGTGCCCTGCCCTGACTTGTGCTATGCTGTTGCACTATGCACGTACACTGCACTGGAGTGGCCCAGTATTCAAAAGTGTTAGCGCAGGTGTTAATGTCAGTGTGCTATTTCTGAATATGTAAGTTGCATGATGCAAGCACAGCTGGCTGACCCACAGCTGGTCCAAAGAATTATTGTCCGATTGTTTTCAGTGGGGACATATTTGCTACATTAGCTTCGATGTCTGAATATGTAGGAGTGCACCTCTGCTCTCCTTTGTCCTGTCTTGTAGAAGTACAAATATGGCTGCAGCATTGCAGAGGACTGTAGGAGGGCAGTAGGGCCCAAGAGTCAAGCTGCAGTACAACTAACTGTACATTTGCAATGAAATGAGCAGTGGTCTGGTCCAGTGCAATGCAGTGCAAAGGTGGTCATGAACTGTCTGTCATGGCGGTGGCGGGGACAGCAAACACTGGAGGTGCTGCAGGGACCCAACGGTGCTCATTCACACTGCACCTTAGCAGCAGCTCTCCATGTCCATCCACTGTGCAGATCTACTCTTTTCCCTCTCTGAGGTTTTACTTCCTTCTTGGATATTCAGTGCAGCAGCAACACATTCTGTGTGAACCATGTTTCTGGCCAATGTGATCATTTCATTTGCACAACTTGCAAGCCAGTCCTTACAGAAAGCAAGAGCAGAAAAACAAGGTGCTGAATCTGCATGTGGGCTGAAAATCAACAAGCATTTGTCAATGCCAAATGTTTGCCTGCTGGCATTAGCATTGGAAGTGCCAGAGTTAGACAGATGAATAATAGGAATGGCAGTGAAGTATTGAACTGACACCAACCCCACCCCCACCCTGCAGAGATGGACAGGTATTGGGGTGTGCCTTTGGGTCATCGCCCATAACACTGATGTCATTTCGCCTCACCCTACCCTGCAGACGCTGGCAAGTGTCGAGGAGTGCCTTGAGGTCTTCGGGTTTTTACACTCAACCCATTCCATAAGAAATATGCTGAAATGGGTGCAGTATAGGAGAATGGATTGAACTTTGGAGCCCGAAGAGTCCAAGGCACACCTCAACTCTGTCACCTAGCTGCAGTGGGGGGTGGAATGGCATAAGCGTTACTGTCAACAATCCCATGTCACACCCCTGATGCCTGTCATTCCCTACAGGGTAGGGCATTATGGTTGGAAACCCTAAAGCCCCAGGCCTTTCTTGGTATTTTCACTCCAAGTTTTCAACATGGGCTTTTTGTGACCCCACCACATGAGCAGTGACACTATCAGTTTGTTAGCGGAAAGCTGATTTTGCACAGCGATTGCACCATTTGGCACCACAGGTGTGAAAACACATTTCAAACAGGATGTGAAAAATGACAGCTGTACTATTCATGAGGAGTTGTAAAAAAATGGTAATGTTGAAAACCTAGAGTGAAAATATAAAAAAAATTGGTGAAGTTACGAGCGTGCATAGAAACTGCGCAACACACACCCATAGTGCAATTATTTTGGGATTGTTTACACCAAATTTTCAACATAGGCATATTGGGACCTTTGCTCATGAACAGTGACACCGGGATTTTGTTAATCTGTCCCGAACATTGATTTCGCACAGCGACCACACCCATTGTGCACCACAGGTGTGAAAACATGTCTCGGTCAAGATGTGAAAATGACAGCAACACCATTCATAAGGTGGTGTGCAAAAAATGGCAATGTTAAGAATCTGGAGTGAAAATATAAAATTGAAGCGATTACAAGCGTGCGTAGAAACTTGCATAGCATAGCTAGTAACACAGTTCATTTTTAAATTTGTCCACCATATTTGCAACATGGGCTTTTTGGGACCTCTCCTTATGAACACTGCCACTGTGATTTTCTTAATCTGTCCTGAACATTGATTTCCCACAGTGACCACGCCATTGTGCACCAGATGTGCAAAAACACATTTTGGGCAGGATGTGAAAAATGACAGCTGTGCTATTCATAAGGAGGTGTGGAAAAATGGCAACGTTGAGAGTCTGGAGTGAAAATATTACAAATTCTCGAAGTTATGAGCATGTGTGAGAACTGCGCAATGCATGCTCAAAATACAGTTATTTTTGTAGAATTTTTTCACCAAATTTGCAACTTAGGCTTTTTGGGAGCCCACCTCATGAACAGTGACACTGTCATTTTGTTAATCAGTCCCAAAAGGTGATTCCGCACAGTGACTGGGAAATCACCTTTCAGGACTGAATAACTAAATGACAGTGACTGAGTTCATGAGGTAGGGTCCCAAGAACCCCATGTTGAAAATTTGGAGCCAAAAATCACAAAAATGGCCAAGATGTCCACCTAAGTTGAAAACCCCCATTGATGCCATTATACAGCTTACAGTGATTTTCTTCAGTTTCACGTCGGCTTTGAAGAGTTCAGATGTCTCCCCTCCACTGAAGATCATTGTGCCAGGTTCGGAGGTAAGTAAGGGTGAGGGTAGTGCGGGGAGGTGGGGTGCACAGAGGTGGGTGGGTGCAGGGTTGGGGGAAAGGTGTCATGACCACAAGGGACCGTTTTCTTTTTAAGGGAAAAAATGGAACTTATCAGGAAGGTTTTTTACAGGTTTGCTAAATACATTTTGCACACGGGTGGGCTCCCAGTGTGCCACCTGTGTTTTTTGGCAGGGGACTGAAAGCTGAAGGGTATTGGGCACCCGTCAGCAAAGAAAAGCATGTCTGTGTTTAGGGGATGATGCCAAGGGGGATTGGGCACCCACCTCGGCAGACAAATAAGACAAGGGGGACATTATGCCAGCGGGAATTGGGCACCCCTGTCGGCAAACTAACTGGGGTGGTGGCATGCTGACAGGGGGATTGGGCACCCCCAACAACGTCAGCTTTTAAGTGACTGTGAGAGGTGGACGGCGGGAGCCACCACCTTTTTTATTGAAATGTTTCACCAGGAACAGCGTGTAATGGAGGCGTGTCAGATCTGCCACCGCAGTGATGAGCCTGTCTCTCATTGCAGCAGCGGATTTCTTTCAAGTTGGTGGCACGCTTCTCAACTGCTGTCACAGACAGCATGCTCATTCATTGGTACCACAGAGACAAGCCCAAAAAAGCAGTGGCAGCATTGGCCACAACATTGCCATACCTCCACAACCTGCTACTCCAGCAAGCTGCCACAAAACATTTCTTACACATGCGCGCAAGCAAACATGTAAAGGTAATATTAAATACACACTGAAAATGAAAAATAGAGTTAGAATCAACATTTTCACCATAAGTCATCTTCAGGAATTATCTAAAAGAGAAAACCAATTGTGGAAATGAAAGGATAAGTGTGACTCTAAAAGAGAAAAGATATTCAAATATTCTCTAACTTTGCTTTTTCTCTTTCAGGTAATTCCTGAAGAATATCTGTGGTCAAAATGTTGATTATAATTCTATTTTCAGCATGCGTTTTATAATACATTTTTGCTTTGCTTACAGACATTAATATACCTAAAACTTAATACCTCTTAAACAAGAGGGTGTATACTGTAGTACACCACCTGAGAGGACCATGTGGGCAGCCAGGATGTGTGCTGTAGGATTTCAAAAGGAAAAGCATGTAAGTAACTCACTCTACTGCAAGAGAAGTGAGAGGGGGGCTATTTGTATAGGGGCAGTTTAACTCAGAATAGAGAAGAAATGTAAGGGATAATCATCCTTAGGAGTTGAGATACATTATTTTCATTTAGGGTAAAAAGGGATCTAATTTAATCTGATGGGCCAGGTGACTCTTTTTAAATTTAAGTTCCCAGGAAGTTTTTGGGGAAATCAGGTCAAGTGGGTGTCAGATAGCCAGGTATTAAGCTCCAGCTGAAACAAGTTAGGGCTAAGCAGAGGTTTCTCAGCATGGCTCAGTTGGTAGCACATCTGCCTCTGGACCAGAAGGTCATGGGTTCTCATCCCACACCGGGATAGACTTGCACCTAAAAATCACCGGCATCCGAATGCAGTATTGGGGGGTGCTGTACTGCCGGGGTGTGCCATCTGTCAGATGAGACGTTAAACTGAGGTCCCTTCTGCCCATCCTGGTGTTGTCCTGGTGGGTATCCAGGTGGAAGTAAAAGGACCCAGGGTACTCTTTGTAAAGAGCAGGGAACATTCCCAGTGTCCTGGCCAACATTCCCCTTCCCATAAACCGGTTCATGCAATTATCCAGGCTGTGGGTGGGTGATGATGTGCGATATGGCCGCCACCACACATTCAGTCACTTCACTACCAGTCTAGCATTGCTTGTAAAGTGCTTTGGGATACTGTGTATGAAAAGCGCTATATAAATGCTGATTCTTCTTCCTCTTCTTCTTCTCGCTGTATATAAGAGCAGTAGCACCAAGTGACCCTGGAGCTTGAGGACAGCACAGCAGGAGGATGTCATCTGCAGAGTATCTGCAGGGGGGTCCACAGGTCTGCAAGACACTATGCCTGTTTGTTTATCAGGCATGAGGTAGGAAATATCTAGTTCACCCATGAGAATACTCTAATCGAGTTTTGTGTAATATATCTGCACATTGTTTGTTGTTTGTATAATGTTGTAAACTGAGTTGTGTTCAGGTCTGTTCCTAAGTAACTAGGAAAATGTACTGTAGGAAAATTCAGGAAGCATGAGAGATTAACATGAGACAATAGCTAGGGTCACTGGAGGGACCAGCTAAAACCTATTTGGGGTACAGTGTGTTAGGGTTTAATACACATGATTATGGTGGGTATTTGGGATAGCCTAACATAACCCTATTTTGGGTGCAGCAGCAACTACTGTAGTTCTAGCTTAAGGAATGTTAGAGACTCATACAGAGGACCAAGAGCTGACATGGGTAGCAGGCAAAAGAGCAGCCGGGGGGGGGGTTGGCTGAAGAATCTCTCTCCTCCGGGGTACACTGTGGAGGTGATGGGTTGCCCAGTCTGCCAGTGACTCATGGCATTTCTATCTGAGTTGTCTGCAGCATGGACCATAATGTGGCAGCTGCAGAACAAGTTTGAGTGGGGGCCGGGGATGTCCACTGCCGCCCCTCAGGTCCTGTAGGGTTTGCAACAGAGTATGGAAGGGGGGGAGGCCAGTGGGAGTGGATTGAAGATCACTGTATCAGGAGAAGGATGGGGCTGTCTGCTAACCAGCAACTATTTTCCCCCCAGTCAAGGGAGAGCAACCTGTTGTCCCAAGGGCCCCAAACAGCAGCCAAGCCTGCTGTTGGGGATGTGGTAAGAAAGGGTCAGCTGGAAAGAAGATGGTCATAGTAGGGGGTTCAATTGTTGGTGACACTGAGACAGTGGTCTGCAACACAGAATGAGGGGGTAACAGTAGTGCTTTGTCTCCCAGGGACAACAGCAGATGGGTACACCCCTAGGATAGACGAGATGATTAGGGAAGTGGAGGGTAGACCAGATATTGTTGTCCATGTTAGAACAATCAATCTGGCAGAGAAGCCAGTAGGGATGGTTAAGGACAACTTCAGGGCACTCAGGGTTGGCCTGACTCATGGGGTTGGCTGGTACTGTGACCTTTTCAGAGGAGAAGCACTGAACAGGATTTTTGCATTCTGGGAGACTGGGGTGCCTTTGGGTGGACAAAGGCCTATTTAAACCAAATGGCCTTCATCTTACAGTGAGAAAGTTAGTTCACTGGGGCAGACGTTTGAGGCTTTCATCTCAAAGCAGTTAAACTAGCAGAGGAAGGCTGGGGATAGGGTCATCCATGGGATACACCCCCTCAAGGGAGACCTAGAAAGTGCTCCTATATCAAGATGAGGCATTCTGGGAGCAGGGGGCATCACTGAAGGAGTAAATGATAGGGCCACACATCTAAGAGTGAGTATCAAAATGTATAGGGGTGAAGGTTCAGTAAAACACTTATCTCAGGGAACTAGCAAAGTAGGGCCAGCCAATGGACAGAGTAAGGATGGCAGGCAAGGTTTGTGGAGGGTTGTCTGCTTAAATGCCAAATGTCTTAGAAATAAAATGAGTGCGCATCAGGCAATAGTAACAGACTGCAACCCTGACATAATGGCTGTGACAGAAACGTGTGCATCATCACCTGACAAAGACTTGGACCTCAGTGTCTCAGGCTAAGCATTATACAGGGGGGACAGGTTAAAGGGGAGAAGAAGAGGGCTTGTACTGCACATCAGGGAAAGTATCAGAGTGATGGAGGATAAGGAGACAGGCAGCTTGGTAGAATCACTATTGGCACAGCTTTCAGTGGATAGGGGAGGATTGTACATGTGGAAGCAATCTACAGGCCCCCTAATCAGGCAGAAGAGGTGGACAGGGCTGCAGACAAAGAGATCAGAAAGACAGTAGCTTAAGGGGGAAGTAGTTCTGATAGGAGACTTCAACACACCAGACAATGACTGGACATTGCAGTTATGAGGAGCACCAGAAATCAGCCAGGGTGGGGGATGCTAATGAGCAGCTATGGATTAGCAGCGTTGTTATCCAGCTCCCTCTCCACAGGTCGTTTAAGTTCAATAAAAGTGGTAAAAATGATATAAAAAGGTGAATCACTCAACAGCTTACGGCTGAAGAAGCTGTGATGGATGAATATCTGGTCTCAAACATGGGGAACCATCTCGTAATGCAGCTAAATCAACAAAAAAAGCTGCTGCTTCCTAGTGTGGTAGAAGGCCCAAATATAATCTTGTTGTCCGCACTGGAGATGGAGATAGTCAGGCGGACCCTCACAGCACAGGTACTGGCTACAATCTCTCTAAAGTTAGATGTGATCGCTACTCAGATCCCGGAGCAGCCCATACCGTACAAGGCAGTCAGATATATGAATGAATTCATTACATATCTGGACCTACTGCTGCACGCCTATTGGCTCTTGCTCTGAACCAATGGGTGTGCAGCTCCTACTGAGCAGTCAGTCAGCGGGCAGGGGCGGCAGGTGGGTGGATGCTGCTGCCGCCGCTGACGGGGAGCGGGTGGTGGGGCTCTGTGGTGGGTGGGTGGGGCACTAGATCACCAAGCTACTGGGACCTAGGGGACTCTAATGCCCGCGATCGGGCCGAGGTCCACTGGACCACCAGGGATATGTTATTGGGGTTGAACTCTGTTCTGCCGCGATCAAGCTAGTGGGGGTGGGGGATTACAATGGGTTTGCCCGCGATCAGGCCAGTCAGGGGGTTTACTATTATGCCCCGATCGGGCCAGTCAGAGAGGGATTGCTATTATGCCCATGGTCGGGCCAGTCGAGAGGAGGGGTTTTACATTATGCCTACATCGGGCCAGTCGGGGAAGGGGTTTACTATTGCGCCCGTGATCGGGCCAGCTGGGGGAGGGAGGTTTTACCATGCCAGTGCCCGCGATCAGCCAGTCGGGGGAGGGGGTTTCTACTACTATGCCCGCATCGGGCTGCAGTCGGGGGAGGAGTACTATATGCCCATGATTGGGCTGCAGGGGGGGCACAGGGAGTACGTCGAGGGCCACCCACAGGTGGCAGCTGCTGTGTTGCGCCCTGCAATGTGGCAGCTCAGCTGTGGATGGCCCTCTACTTACTCCTTTTTTTTTTTGCTCAAAGTTGTGCAGGCGCAGGTTGGGGGGTTGCACCTGCACAACTCTGCACAGCCCGCTGAATATCGGGCTGTGCAGTTTATGTATGGTTCCTCCCCCTCCGGTTCAGCATGCCTTCATTAGCATTGCGCTGTTGCTCAGCTTGACTTGGGGGGCGCAACTGCCACCTGCTGAATATGGCAGAATGGCGCAATTTCGGACTTGCGCAGGTGCAACCCTATTGCGAATGGTGCCACCCTCTTGAATATCCAGCCCAGTATCTTTTCATTGTTATGATGTGTCGTAAATTGGCCTGGATTTAAAAAATGATGCTAAATAAATGTGATACTAGTACTACATTCATACAGTCATTGGTGACGTTTTTGTTTTACCTAGTCAAGAAACATTGTCAAAGCTTAAGTGTTCAGATAATTTTTATATCTTCTTCACTCAGTTCATCTCCATAATCTGACTAGAGGGTCTTGTAAAAAGCTGCAACACTAGTATATGTAGAGTAACTGTTTTAAGATCTTGAGTATGGCCAGGGATATCTTACTTTTAGAACTGCTGACTTTGAGTATGTTATTTTCAGCCTGCCTGTAAGATAGTAACATAGTCACTCAGCCCAGAGTCATGGTATTTTTATTCTAGAAATATAAGTATTTTTTTCCTAATTTATGTTTGATTAAATTGTTGAGCTGAGCTCTAATACACAGGAAGGCCCCATTTGGTTTACCTTTATATGTTATACGTATATATAGATACATATATACCATATATATTGTACATACTTGCATACCTACAGTACACACATACTGTACAGTACTGGGGCAGAAAGATGATTACTGGCCCATTTAGTTCTTCCCTCCTTCCCACCATCCTTCCAACCAGCTCAGTGAGAATACGTTGCTACCCTTTGTTCTTCAAAGTACTTGTCTAGTCTGTGTTTGAAAGTGATTACAATATCATCTGACGCTGTCTCTTCTAGAACTTTAGTCCAAATGTTCATCACTCATTCTGTGAAACGGCTCTTTCTTATGCTTCCCTTGAATCTTCCTCGCTTCAGTCACATCATGTGCTGGCTTGTCCTGTATCCTTCTTTAAGCTTGAAGCACTGCATTAGGTCTGATGGTGTTATACCATTTACGTATTTAAAAGGCTGTGATCATGTCCCCTCTAATTATTCTTTTTGATATGGCAAACATTCTAGGTTCTGTCAGCTAGTCCTCAAAGCCCAATTTTTCCAACCTGCCAGCCACCTCAGTAGATCTGCTGTGTGCTTTCTCATGCCTGTCAGTTCCTGTCATATTTTTTCATTTCTTTCCTAGTTCCCTTCCCTGCTCTCCTTTTAATCTTTTTGTAGGTTTTGTAAAGAAAATTCCTTTCCCAGAGAGTTATCAGTGACATTTATTTTCTGCAGTTTAAAGCAGCATTAAGCATTAGTATCAAAAATTGTGACTTGTACTTTTTTACTCCATTTTAGATTGCCCCCTTACCTCCAGTCTTGTACGGTACCCTTGTTTCCTGGTTTTGAATCTGCTTTAGTACTTTTTTTACATTTGAAATATTAAATGGTGCATGGGTTTTAATATGGCTTGTACCAAGTTTTTATCTATATTCTCAGCTGTTGTTATGCACTTATTGCCCAGTAAGATCAGGCAGCACTGTCTGCTAGTTTATTTTAGTCACTAGAAAAGTGATGTTAAACAAAGGGGCCCAGATATTCAAACTGCATCCAAAAAGTGCGCAACAGCAGGAGCAAGCACAAGTCCATTGCGCTCATGCACAAGAAGCGCGATATTCAAAAACTGCACAGGTCAAGATGCGCCTACAGCTGACGACTGAATATCGTACCACCTGCACCATAGCGCAACTAGGGAGGTGAAGCTGAGCATATCTGATGCGCCGTAGTGCAACAAGGGATGTTCAGCTGAGCAGTCCAAAGGTGCCATAGTGCAACCAGGGACACCCCCCAGCAGCAGGGCAGCAATGCAACAGCACAACCAGGGATGCAGTGGCCCACCACCCATGCCACAGATGGGCAGAGGAACACACAGCAGAACAGACATCGTCCCCCCACACCCCATGCACTGCACAACTGGGGGAGGGCTGGAATAACCACTGACCCATGGAGACCAGCAACCAACCCACAGCCGGGCCATGGTGCCCCATCACACCCCCTGTCAAGCTGTGACCGGCACACAAGGATGGCCGACCACCCCGTACCACACCATCCCACAAATGCAGAGCACACCCTGCACCATGATCCCCATACACCCTGCTCAGGAGTAGCATCCAACAGTGCAGGACACCCCAAGCATGCCACTACCCCCACCGTGACAATGCAACCCTGTGCACCATGGAGCCATGCAAGGCAGCCCCACCATGGACACCTTGCAGCGGGTGGCAGCAGACAGTGATGCAACACATGCATACACAGTGCCACCCTCCACGTCCCCCCCCCCGAGGTACAGCTGAGAGACCGACCATGTGTCAGCACATGAGGTACCCCACATGTAACAGGGCATGCTCAGGACCCTACTTCCAACAGTACAGCACCCTGCACACCCTCCCAAGGACACATCCCGTCCCAGCACTGGCCACAGCAGCCACCACTGACACGCCAGCAGACCGTGCATATCACAGACATGCAAGGGTGTCAGCTGCGCAGGCCATGGACAGTCTGGCGGGGTGCCATCACACAGTGCAGGCCCCATGGACCACTGCACACAGGCATCCAGTGCACAGAGTACAACACACAAACTACAGACAGTGACTGATCCCCCTGCCCACACCATAGGCGGTTCACCTCTGCACACACACACACACGCCCATGCGTGCACCACCCCTGACGCCATGCACACACTGCAGCTGGAGCACCTGTAGCCCAGCGTAAATCAGAGACCACGCCACAGTTGTTATAACAAATGTATGTATTAAAATATAACAACTATGTAACATATTTACAAATATATACAAGGGTGGGGGAAGGGCCACAAACCAGGTGGGGGCGGACATGGGGCAGGGGTGTACAAATGGGAGAGGGAAGAAGGGGTGTAAGGGTGGGTCCAGGGAATATGGTTGTCAGGGGGTCATGGAGGGCCTGTTCCCTGCCCTGCTCTGTACTCCTGTGGTGCCTCCAGGTTCTCCTCTTCTGGACCTCATGTCTCTCCAACCTCTCCAAGGCTGCCAGGGACACCCATGCCAGCTGCAGGATTTCCTGTATTGCCCGTTCCAGGGCCATCCAGCGTTGTCCACCTAGGACAAGGGAGCAGAGTCAATACATGTGACTGTCCAGTCCCCTGCAGCAAACCCATTGTGCATGGCATACAGACATGTGATATGCCCCTGTGATGGTGTGCGACCACCCACAGTGACCGTGTCCACAAGACCTGCCTACCCAGGCAGCCACAGCCATGTGGACCACTGCACACACCCACCACCCATGTCCTGTACAGCACCACCATGGCTGTGTGGTGACCTTGACTATGTGGTGTTGAAGGCAGTGGCACAGCCATGTGCCCAGTGCATCACATGGACCATCATTGAAGCACTCCCCAGACGTGCAGTGCACTGGACAGTGCTGACTGTAACAAATTGCCGTGCATGGCAGTGGTGTCAATGGATGGTGGTCGCCCCACTGCCTGCCCTGTTACACAGCATGCAATAGTAATCATGGATGTAAGGCACTCACCATCATCAGGCTGGTCCCTGCGCCTCTTCAGACCTTCGCCCCTCCCGGCCTGATGGTCCTCCTGCTGGTGCCTCTTCTCCCTCGCTAGTCTGCACTCATCTGGGACTAAGGTGCAAACATGGAGAGAGGAACATCAGTACAATCCTGTAGCAAAGTCCCCCCGCCCCCATGTGTGTGCAATCTCACACACCCAGACCCACTCACCCCATGCCCTGATAATACCACCACCACGGCCAACACCAGACGGCCCCCCCCATGTGCCAGACACATGCAACCATGATACCCATATGGAACATAAAAGTGTATGGATGTTGCACCTACCCGACCATGGCACCGTGCCCCTCCTGGCGCGTGCCCACAGGTGGGCAAGCAGGTCCGGGTCCCTCCGCTGAGTCCCCATATCTGTGGCGGCACTGCTCCGCCATCCCCCCATACCAGTGGCCTCCTCCAGGGCATCGGCCACCTCCTGCCACACCTGACTCCTGGCCCTGTCAAGGGGTGCCTCACCAAATAATGGGCCAACATGTGGCTCCACAATGGCAACCAGGTTTGCCAGCTCCACCTGGCTCCACTGTACAACTCTCCTCCGCGCCATCTCTACTGCTCAGTTAAGTCAAAATGGCGCTCTGCAGTGTGGTTCCGTGACGTGCAGATGCTGCGCGGTACAGCGCTGCCATTTCCTATCGTGCTGTCACCGAACAGCGCGATAGTGGTGCACCCATGCCTTGACACATGGCACCTAGGGGCAAAGGCCAGTGCACAGGGTCAAGGGTCTCTGGCGATAGACAGCCACAGCGCCGATTGGAACCCAATGCTCTAGCGCCGATTAAGCCTGTGTGCCACCTCCTGTGGCAGCTCACCGCGCTGTTGCCCCAGTGTGCCACGATGCTCCAGTGCCACAGCGACATATAGGTGAACAGTGCCGCAGCACCACTGGCACAATGGTGGCCATGCCCTGCATTGCCTCCCGCAGCAACATGTCAGCAGTCGCAGGCGCCCTGCGCCATCAACCCAGGCATGCGCAGTTAGTGTGTACTGGCGATGTCACAGAACCGCGCCCCTTGGCTCAGCACGCTCAAATACACCGCGAAAGCGCAACAGCGCGATATTCATCCATCATATGCAAATCAGCTAATCAATCCATTCAATAGACAGTCACTGCATTTGCATCCACTTAATGATGTGCCTCGCCTCATTTGCATGGGTTGCACTATAAAAGTGTGACACTGGGCTGCACTGGCCATAGTCAGTTACTGCAGTCTATTGGTGAGTTGCATGCTGTTTGGGAGTGTGGACTGTGGATTTTGGGACATGCATGGGACTGCACAGTCACAGGTAACACCTGTCATTATCACAGGCTGAATCATGACCAAGCGAGTTGTGGAGGAAGAGGAACAGAGTTGTGGGAGGAGGAGGAGGAGGAGGCCAAATTTCACAAAGGCCAAGATGGATGCCCTGTTCAAAGCCTACCTAGACCAGGAGCCGCTTCTCAGCGGACGCCAGGAACCACCACAGGCCCATGCTGCTGCATGGGAGGAGGTGGCGCATGCTGTAAACCTGCATGGCAGCCACCAGCACTCCGTGCAGAAGTGCAAGAAGAAGATGGGCACAGACAGGAGGAGAATTAAGGAGAAGGTGGCTGCCATCAGGGCAGCATGGTCTGTGACAGGTGGGGGACAGCCGGAGGTGCTACGCCTGACCCCACAGGAGGAGAGGTTGCTGGCAGCATGCAGCGTTGTGCCATTGAGGGTGGTCGGATGGTGGATTCCAGATGGGTGGTAGCCTGTCACTGCAAGGTAGGTCATGGTCTGTCTATTGGGGGGACAGGAGTGGAGTCATGCAGTAGTAGCGACTTTGTTTCCTGCTGCTCCTAATCTGCATGGGTCAGCGGTGGTGCGGCTTCTCCACTGAGGCCAGTCAGATGGAGATGGAGAGGGTCCATCCACCTCCACAGAACTCGTGGCTCAGGGTGACAGTGGCCCTCCTGGACATCCAGACCGATGTTAGTTGAAGCAGGTGTGGAGGAGGCTCGTCCCTGTCCCAGCGTGCCAGCATCCATGGATGCCGGCATGCTGGGACTCAGGCTGGTGCTCAGGTCTGTCCTGATGATGATGTAGCGACATCATGGGCAGTGACGCGTGTGCGCCACAGGATGGCCACACAGCAGGTAAAGATCACGGCCATGGCTGTGGGTGGTGCCGCTGGGAGGCCTGCGTGTCATCACAGTCCCAGTCTGTGCCTGTCGGCACCAGTGGAGCAGCACTGGTGTGTGTACGGGACAGTGGGACTGTTGCGGCCACTGCTGCGGCACCATTGAGCCCTGGGGAGTGGCAGCCAGAGGGGCAGCATCAGCAGTCGGCCAATGGGCTTGGGGGTACAGTGTCAGGGGGCGGCGTCAGTGGACCGCCTGTGGACATTCCCAGGCCTGGCCCTAGTGTGCAGCGCCCACCCTCAAGGGGTGATGAGCATAAGGGCTGTGAACACCCTGAGAGACAACATGCCGATCAGGCAGATGAACCTCCTGGATGAGCACACCCACATGCAAAAGCATCAGTCAATCAGCAGATCACGACTGATGGGAGTGGATGCACTGAATGCAGCTCGGCAGCAGGCAGAGGGCGTTGCAGCAGAGAAACCGCCTGCTCATGGCAGGATGGACCAAATGCGGGAGGATGTGACGCTGCCATTGACATGCTGACACATACAATCACAGCTGCCATGGCCACAGGGGCACACAGTTATTTTCCATGTGTTCGCAGACACCACGCGATGCAAAGTCCACCCCGTTCCTGGGCATCGCAAACACCATCCTTGTCGAGACCGGGTTCAGCTGAGGGCATCTTGAACACACCTGGCGCAGGCATGTTCGGTGTGCTGCAGACCACTGCCACGAATGGTCGCGTTCACGCAGTGGAACCCCTGGGGACCATCGGTGCCACCCCATGAGGCCAGTGGTCAGCCTGTCACAGCTGGCGGGTCTCGGCGGGGCTGCCATGCATCCGTGGCAGCGGGGCACTGTGACACGCATTGACAGCCTGTCTCCCAAGCGGCTACTGTCTGATGCTGCCCTGTGTGCATTGTGTCATTCAGCGGGGAATGCGGGTGGGTACCGTCCTGCACGCACAATAGTCCATCTGCACACCTCCCGGCTGCTGCAGCAGTTGTGTGTGCATGATGATGCCTGCATTGCACTGCATGCCACTGTGCAATGGTGCCCAGTGTCTGACACATGCACAATGACAGGCAGTGGGTGTGGTGGTCTGTGGACATGCGTGTGGCTAGGTGTGGCATTCTGGGTCGCCTGCCTCCTACCCTGTGCATGTCTGGTGTGCTGTGTGTGTATATGTGTGTGTGTGTGTGTGTGTGTGTGTGTGCTCGTATGCATGCCATGTTAGACCTCACCCATCCCGGCGGTGTGTGGTCCCATGCCTGGCCACTTCCCTTGATGGCATGCACCCTGGTGTGTGTCCATGCGTGTTTGTGGGTGTGCATTTTCCACTAGTGGTTGCACATGGCCCCATGACTTACCTGGGTTGGCTGAGCGTTCCTCCGTGGGGTGTCCCAGTACAGCTGTGACAGCCGAGCTGTCAGGGTCCCATAGCCCAAGGAGGGCTGCCCATCACCATTGTCACAGGCGTCCTCCTCTCGTCCCATTGCTGTCCCCCTTAGGCCTGTCGGCTATCCCACATTCGTTGGCCATGTTGTGCAGAGGATGCAGCAGGCCTGTAATAGCCCACAGGGCTTTGAGAGGCTGTACTGTAGGGCACCACCGGAGAAGTCCAGGCAACAGAAACGTTTTCAGCATACCACAACTGCCATCGATGACACTGCGTGGTGGCATGTGCCTCATCAGCATTGCTGCAACAGGGGTTGCGGGCTGCCGGTATGGTGTGAGCAGCCAGGGACGGAGTGGGTATCCACTGTCACCTGTGTGTAGTGGGTGGAGATTAGTTTGATGATCAGCATCGCCCCTGCGGCCATGTAGACCACTACCCATGTCACCTCCTGACCATGCCCCTCCCAAGCCCTAAGTTTGTCAGAACAATGGTTTATACTCACCACTAAGTGGCCAGTGGGATGTCCCCACTCTTGAATTTGTGGCACAGTGCAGACTGGTGCCAGATGAAACATCGTGTGCTCCCCCAGGGTGCATGGCACAGACATTAATATGCACCCCTGGCATTGCACACCACCTGGCAGTTGATGCTAGCATAGCCCTTGTGATTAATGAAGCTCTGGCTAGCTTTGTGTCCAACTCTGCCCCTATAAAGGTGAGTACCTGGACTGGTTCCAGAACCGACTTTGGTAGATTTAGCAGAAAGCCCAGGGAGGTGAGAAGCTGCTGGGTAACTTGCATGTGATTTTACCTGTTCTGGGACTGGCCTACAATGAGCCAATCATCTAGATAGGGAAAACAGCAATCCTTTGCCTCCTTAAGTGAGCCACTGCCACTGCTAGACACTTGTGAATACCCTTGGGGCAGAGGTAAGGCCGAAGGGCATTGCTCTGAACTGGTAATGACCTGAGGGTAGTTCGAATCTGAGGTACTTTCTGATGGGAGCTCTGATTAGGACATGGAAATAGGCATCCTTGAGGTCCAGGAGGCTAACCAGTCCCTGGCCTTAGGGAGGGTAAAATCATTGCCAGAGTTACCATTTTGAACTTTGGTTTCAAAAGATGCTTGTTCAGATATCTGAGGTCTAATATGGGCCGCCATTCTCCTGTCTTTTTTGGGGTAAGGAAGTATCTGGAATACAGACTCCTGCCCTGGTGCAGGGGAGGAACCCTTTCCACTGCTCTGAGAGCCAACAGGGTTGAGACCTCTGCTTCCAGAGCAAGGGTCTCTGAAGCACTTGCAGGTAGAAAAAGTCTGGTTCTCAACTTGGGAAACTTTTTGAAGATGAGAACCAGACCCTGGCTTACTACTTCCAGAACCCACTTGTCTGAGGTTAAAGAAGCCCAGTTCTGACTGAAGTAAGCCAGCCTGCCCCCTACCGGTAAAGGAGAATCGGCCCTGGGCACCCCATCAGGGTGCCTGCTTAGCAGGAGCTTTATGCTGAGGGGTGGGAGCAGGCCTGCCCACCCCTCGTCTGCCTCTGCCTCTAAAGAAGCCCCTCTGAGCATAGGCAGAGGAGGCCTGAGTCTGGTAAAAAGGCCTGTGAAAAGGCCTACCCGGGGGTATGCCTCTGAGGAGTGGCTTGACGCTCCTTAGCTTGGGCACTTTTGCAAGTAGTCCTATATTCATCCATCTTTTTCATGTAATTCTCTGTCTGCTCCCCAAACAGAGAATTTCCCACCACAGGAAAATCCATAGCCTTAGTCTGGGTATCCTGTGACAGACTAGTACACCTGAGCCAGGCCAACCTACGAAAAGCTACAGATGGGCCATGACCCCAGAGGAAACATCATTAACATCCACAGCAGCATGAAACTGTACCTTAGAAGCCTCAATGCCATCAGCAGCCACCTGTTCTAGTTGCCAGCCAGCTGGCCATGGGCTTGTTACATTCCATAACAGTATCCCATCTAGATTTCTGATACCTAGCTACACAAGCCATATAATTTGCTTGCCTGAGTCCCAGAGAGGCTGCCATATATTGTTTTTCGCCATGGCATCAATCTTCCTGGAATCCTTGTCAGGAGGATGTGAAGCCAGGGAATATTAGCTTTATCACAGGCTGCAGCCTGAACTACCTAACATGACTGCATTGCTGAGAAAGGAATTCTGTATCAGGACCTGACAATGTGTACCTTCTGTCCATCTTTTTATCTACAGGAGGCACAGAATTAGGAGCTTTTAAAATTTTTATTGTTTGCTTCCTAAAGACTTATGCAAAGGAATAGACAATCTCCTAGACTCTGGAATATCCATCATTTCTACAAAATCAGGCTCCTCTTGCTCATCCACAGCTTCTTCCAAGGGAAGCTGGAGGGTTTCAGCAACTTTTTTGTAAAACATAAAATGAGATGGGGACTCAGATAGCATAGGGGGAGATTCTAGAGGTCTGTCTGGGGAAATGTCCGGTTCAATGGGCACACCCAGACCTTCCCAGCCACATTCATACTGTTCATAATCATCCTCCCCCTCCTCTGGTTCATAAAATTCCTCAACATCATATTCCTGAACCACTGGAACCGGACGAACTGACCTTTTTCCAGATAGTGGCGGTTCGGACTGAACCTGAGACAGTGACTGGACAATTTGTATGGCTTTTGCTATCTCTGCAGCAGTTGGAGAAGGGGTTTTGGACTCCAAACCTGCTGACTTTCTTGTTTTCTTTACTGGAATTGGTTCCTCAGAACCAGCTTTTCTTTTGCCCGAGGAAGTCTCGCCCTGGTCAGAGGGCACTCCCTCCGGTTCGGTTGGCACCGAACCGGGCTGGCCATCCGGGTCAGCGGACTTTTTGGCCTCTCGTTCCCTGAGCCTGCCCAATCTCTTTTCCAGGGTGGCTGCAGGGAAATTCTTACATATCTGGCAGTCTGACTGGAGGTGGTCAAACCCCAGACAATAGACACATGTGGTGTGTGGGTCAGCCTTGGCAAAGACTTCCCCTGAGCATCACACAGTGTTGAAACCAGTGGGCCGGTTTTCTTTTGGGTTTCTCAGACATAATGCCAGCCTAACCAGAAAAACTTGCCCTTTAAACGGCAGTACCAGGCAAGACACTATTCGGTTCCTAACCGTGTCACGGAGTATGGAAAAACGTATAAAATCCGTTTTTAGAACCGATAAGAACGGGAACCGCACTCTAAAATGTTAAACTTTCAAGTTAATGAGTTTTAAACCCAGCTGATCGGTTCAAAACCGAACCGATAAACTTACAAGTTCCACACAGACAAAACCTTAAATTTACTTACGATTACCACAGACAGAGCTTGAACCGAACGGTTTTGTGGTTTAAATAAAACTATTCTCGGTTGAATCGAACCGAGAAAACACTGTTTAAACCGAGAAATGAACCGAGCAGTAGGAGAAATCTCCGGAGCGACTGTTCACTGAGGCGGAGTAAAGAATCTGACAGTTCGGGTTTGAAATTACACAGATAGAGCTGCTTCTTAGAGCTCGTGCTCAAAGTTCTATTTTGGAATGGTATTAACCATTTCACCTCCGGAGCAGTTCTAGTGGTGGGACAAACTGCTACTGTCATAATATAGCAAGACTTCATGTTGTTTGAATAGTTTATTTACAGACCATAATATGTAGAACGCCCAGATGGACAGTGCTCTGTCAATTGTATACAAAATAAGTGAAAAGCTCTATAATTATTGAGTAAAACGAAGAACAGACGTAGGTGGTAAAATATAAAAGACCATAAGAAAATGAGGTGCCTGCCTAGAAGTAGGTTTTAAGCCAAAATAACAGGTTCGTTTTGGTTTTTGGTGCTGAGAAATGAAGTCTCTAGCTGGCCCTCTTGCTGAATCACTAGTCTCAGGTATTGCTTTCTTAGGAGCCAGGCCCCTTCTGGACTATTTTTATAGAGCATTCTAATGTGATGTCAGCGCCAGGAAGGAGGGGCTAAATTCCTTTATTCATATTTAAGCATTTTTTCTTCTCTTTAAATAAAAGAAAAGAGTTTCTCCCAGAATATATTTAAATCTATTCATTGGATGCTGAATTGTCATACTGATCCCCAACTCTATGTATTAGAATAGAAATTTAATGTATTAGAATAGGGGTGGATCAGCTGACCAATTATGTTAATGTGTCCACCTATATAAGGTGGAGGGTCCTTGGAGGAATCAGATGGCTTAGGAGCACAGAGGATGGTAGATGTGCTGAGGTGAGCTCATCTACTTTGTGGCAGTACAATTGCTAAAGTACTGGTTGTCTCAATTGAGAAAAGAAGCCATTTAGCACTTTGCTAGCTTTGTTTATTGTTTTGTTTATTTGGTTAAGAGAAGTTAATTATTTTTTTATTTTTATATTTAATAAAATTTACACAAAGTCTTGTGTGTTTTGAAAAGAAACATCTGTGTCTTACTTATCACTTCCCACACCCATTCCCAGATGTTTGTTACTGATTTTTTAACTTTGTTCTTTATCATTTGCAGGTAAATGCAGAACAAACCAGAACCACACAGCTGACCAGGTAATGGCAATTGATAAAACTGATACCACAACACAGTAATACAGGGTGTTTGTGTCACTTTTATTCTTATTACAGCACACTCAAATAAGAGCCATTATGCAGCTGAACCAGACAGATACAGTAGAAGATACTACCCTTCCCGAGTAGTTGGCTGCCAGATCCATCAGTCACTGCCCTGATTACTCCCACGATGCCAGGTCCACAGCTCATCAACGGGGGCCTCTGCCTTTTCTACAGAACAATTACCTGAGGTTGAGCTGCATGGACTCTTGAGTATTAGCTTAGCTTTATACAGTTATGTCCTGCACATCACACTCCGGACAACTCTTTCTTAACATGCCACAGTGCCACCATAGAGTCACAGTGTAAGAAGCATTCTAAATCTATATTGCTCTCTTTTCTTCAACACAAATTGTTGCCTTTCTGCACAACAAAACTGAGTTCATCTGCATCATTGTCATTTATTTTGTTAATTTGTCAGCAGAAACTGTGAGTGTCAGTCTGTACTGTCACCCTGACCCCCGACCACGACTCATGGAATGGGGGGGGGGAGTCAGGGTGACAGTACAGTTTCTGCTGACAAATAAATAAAGAAATGAGAATGAGGGCAACCAAATGCAGTTCCAAAAAGTCCTCAGAGTTAGACTACCCGGTCGCATCAAGAAAAAGTATCAATGTTCAGAATTTATTTTATTATGTGAGGTTTGCATAAAACAAAATTGAATATAAGTACTCCCATTGCAAAGCATAATAACTTATAATTAATGTAAACATAAATAGTAAGTCAACTATCTGAACTGAAATTACTTATTATAAACCTTGAAGTTCGTTAAGTTAGGGAAGAGCACATGTTAGCACACCCTGTCTAAGACCACTGCACAAGTGACAGGCAACACATACTACTCTGCTCCTAACCATAGCAGATCTTCAATAAAGGATTACAAGTATTTTTTTTTATAATAGGAGATTAGAAATACTGGGGTCCCTCCTGCCTGCCCCCCATAAAGAATAATCCATTTCTCTATTCCTTCCTTCCTACTCAGCCGATTTGGGTCAATACATATCTCCCTCCCTTGTCCATTATGGTGTGCCCAGTTGGACCAGGGAAAGCCAGTCTCAACCATATGGCCACTCCCTGTGCTTTGCAGTTAAAGCAGAACCAATCTCAGACAGGACCCCTACCATGCTGCAGTGGTGAGCTGGTATTCTCCCATAGACATGTGCATCTCTACCTGTAACATCAACACTGACTACCCAAGAGTTCCTCCAACACATGCCCCCCCATGTCCTCCTGGGCCATTAATATCTAAGCTATGTTATGCATACCACTGGTTTCACTGGCACTGTGCGTGGCACTGGCAGCATGCTACGCTTAGTTTTTGAACTAATAGTTTTAACACTTTCTCCCAGTTCCTCCCTTCCTTTCCCATTTCCCTGTACCCAGTTCCACCTTATTCCCATTTTGCCAACATGAAAACCATTTATTCCTTTCAACCATCCATGGAACAAAGTTCATGCCATTCCCTTCTTACCTCCCGCATTACTTCCCAAATCACACCTTGCTGCAGACAGTCCAGTGCTTTCCTCAACTGACCTAAACATTAACGTAATAAAAGCATATTAACCACCCCCCATGACTGACTGTTGAGTAACTAATTAAAGCAAGCAGCAACAAAATATGTATGAGCAGTTGTGCACACAATCACACTGACAGTCTGGGTCTGACTGGATGGAATCTGTGGTGGATTAATTAATTTATCCCCCCCATAACTGACTATCAACTGTAACTAATTAAAGCAAGCAGCCAGCAGCACAATATGTATGTGCAATGTATGTGCAGTTTTGCACACAAATCACACTGACACAATCTGTTAGTCTGGGTCTGACTGGATGGAATCTGTGGTGGCATTGGTGGATTAATTTGTCCCCCTCTCCCCACCTCCCACCCAATCGTCATCATAAGTTTCCATTCCTCTCTTTCCCAATTCCAATTTCCAAATCACACACACCCCCCCTCCCCCCCATCATCATCATGTTTCCATTCCTCTTTCCCAATTTCTGATCATCATCAGGACACAAAGAAAGACACTTCTCTAAGTTGCTTTTTGTTTTTGCTTGTTTAAAAGGAACCGGAGGCTCCTGGCTGCTATGTTCCATACCTGCTAGAGGAGAATAGAAGAATGCTACAGTCTCTTCTCATGATTGCATTTGCATGCACGACCACACACCAGGGCTGTCTGCTGGACGAGAATGGGGAGAGATTCAGGGAGCACTGAGCCTGTGAGTGTTGAGCAGGCCTCAAAGTTATTTTCTTCTCAGCTGGAGCTTGGGTCAAGTTTAAGCACTGTAGCCAAGCAACCAAGGGGCAAACTGAGTGGCGGAGGAGGAGTCCAGCACAGCAGTCGCAGTTGGGCAACAGAAACCAAACTCTGTAGTCTGTCTCCCTTACTCCGATTGGTCCAGGAATAGACTCTAGAGTCACGCACTGGCCACTCACATGCAGATGCACTACAATGAGGAGTGGAAGGGAGGAGTCTCTCTGAAGAAGCCTGGGAGCATGGGATGAGAGGTCAGCTACTGTCAATCATGCTCACAGATGGTGATGATTGGAGCATAGACACAGGGCAAAGCAAAGAGACCCCCCTCCCATTGCCTAGAGACAAAATACACAGTCTGAGTGACTGCCGGTGGTTCAGAACTGCACCAGCTACATTTTAGGCATGAATTGCCATTAAAAAAAAGATAGGAAAATTTGATAGAAAAGTCATTGTTTACTCAAAATTACATGAAACACTGGCTTTTCTACTGCGAAACCGGGACTTTTGTAGTGCCCACATAATTGGACAATCTAGAACCTGGACTTTGAATGTCCCGGTCTGATTTTCAAATTTCCCGGGACAGGGTACTCTAAAATGGGACAATCCTGGCCAAACCAGGAAGGGTGGCAACCCTAAAGGTGGTCAGAAGCTGGTTCTCCCTTCATCTCTCCCAGTGGAGAACCATTACTACAGATGCTTGGATCCTGCAGACAATCAAAGAGGGCCATGCTCCAGAACTTCTAGAACAGCCTCCAGATGTTTCCCCAGTCCCCACCTGTTATCCTTCAGATCACACTGAGGTGCTCAGGGAGGAAGTGCTAACTTTGCTGTGCAAAATGGCCACAGAATCAGTGTGCAGGTATCAAAGGAACAGGGGGTTCTATTCCCTGTTCTTCCCGGTTCCCAAAAGAACATGGGACTTGAGACCCATAATAGACCTCAAGAAGCTGAATCTTTTATCCAAATCAAAAGTTCCTGATGGTCACTCTGCATGGCCTTCTTCCTCTGCTCAAGCAGGGTGACTGGTTATGCTACTCGATATGCAGGATGCCTATCTGCATAACATGGTGTGTTCCCTCACAGGCAGTACCTGCAGTTCCTGTTTGAGGTGGAGCATTACCAGTTCAGGGTAATGCCCTTTGGCTTATCCTCTGTTTCATGGGTATTTATCAAGTGCTTAGCAGCTATAGAAGCAGCCCTCCGGCGCAAAGGCCTCTATGTGTTCCCATACTTGAACAACTGCTTACTGAAATCCTAGTCCAAGGAGCTCCTGTTATTGACTCTGGAGTGCACCATGCAGTTGTTCCAGCTGTCGGGCATCACTGTCAACTGGCCCAAGTCTGTGCTGACTCTGTGCCAGTGGTTACAGTACACAGGAGTGGTTCTGGACTGCACCAGGGGCAAGGCCTTCCTCTCCCAAGACAGGGTGGACTGCCTCATTGCCCAGGCCCAGGAAGTGGCCCAGAGACAGTGAGGCTACTAGACCTAATGGCCATGGCTGTTGTTATGGTCCCTTTGGCCAGGCTGCACATGAGGATCCCACAGTGGACCTTCAGGATCCAGTGGGATCAGTGCTCAGATGATCTAGACCAGCTGGTCCTTGTCTCCTCACCAGTCCACAGAGTGCTTCACTGGTGGATGGACCCGGCCAAACTCTTAAAAGGGGTTCCCTTCCTTATTCACAATCCTCACCAAATCCTCACCTTGGATGCTTTGGGTCTGAGTTGCAGAGCCCGCCTAGGTCCTTATCAGACCCAGGGCGTCTGGTCCCAGTGGGAGACTTTCCTCCACATAAATGTCCTAGAAATGAGGGCAGTTCTGTATGCCTTCTAGGCCTTCCACAATCATCTCTCTGAGCCCCCTGCTGGTGCAGTTTGACAATCTCAGTGTGGTCTATTACATCAACAAGCAAGGGGGGGACTCATTCCTACGCCCTGTGCTGGGAAGCGATGAGGGTCTGGTACTGGACTCTAGATCATGGTCTAGAACTGTCAGCTGTCCATGTGCCAAGTGCCCAAAATGTCTTGGTGGACAGCCTCAGACAGTCACAGTCCAAGATACATGAGTGGGAACTACTGACCTTGGTCACCGAAGACCTGTTCAACAGGTGGGGCTACCTAGATTTGAACCTTTTTGTGTCCCCACTCAACACTAAACTGCCGCATTTCTGCTCACTCAGTCCAGGGTCTGGAGTTTTCTGGTAAGACATGTTGTTTGTCTCCTGGAAAGATAGGTTTCTGTACACCTTCCATCCCTTTCCTCTGATTCAGAGGGTGCTCATCAAGTTACAGATGGAGGAAGACACTCATTCTGGTGGCTCCATTCTGGTCTTGTCAGATATGATTTCCATCACTGCAACAATTGGCTGTGGAACCTCCATTCCCCCTGCCCCTTTGCCAGAATCTGTTGTCACAGGCTCAGAAACCCAGGTCCATCCAGACCTCAAGTCCCTCTATCTGCATGCATGGCTCCAGAGGACATAGCCATTGTTTGGTTTGAGCTGTCTCAGAAGGTGCCTGATGTTCTAGTGTCTGAAATAAAACCTTCCACCAGAGCCACTTTTCGATGAAGTGGAAGCATTTTGCTATAAGTGCAACTTCCCAACATCTAGACCCTTTAACTTGTCTGGTCAACCAAGTTCTAGAGTATGTTCTGTTGTTATCAGATGCGGGTCTCCAATATTCCTCTATCAAGGTGCACCTGTTGGCTATTTCAGGCTTTCCTCTGCTTACTGATGGTTGCACGTGGTCCAACTGCATGTGGTCTGTACTTTTTTGAAAGAAGAATTTCAGAGCTACAGGCTCTCACGTGTGAGCAGCCTTATTGATTTTCCACAAGATAGGGTTTCTTTGCATACTAACCCTAAGTTAGAAACATAGGAAACATAGACTTTGATGGCAGATAAGGACGCTTGGCCCATCTAGTCTGCCCATTTCCCTACCTACAGGATAGGCCATGAGATCCTAGTTAACCAACAGCCTATTTCTTCCTACCCCCACAAGAATTGCCTTACCGCCTGTCCCATGCATTCTGAATTCTCCCACAGTTTTAGACCCCAAACCTCCTCAGGAAGGTTGTTCCATGCATCCACTACCCTCTCTGTGAAATAATACTTCCTCACATTGCCCCTGAACCGCCCTCCTTCTATCTTTAAATTGTGTCCCCTTGTTCTTGCAAGTCTCTTTTTCTGAAAGATGCTACCCTCTTGGACTTTGTTGATTCCACTGAGGTACTTAAAAGTTTTTATCATGTCCCCCCTCTCCCTTCTTTCCTCAAGGGTATACATATTAAGCTCCTTTAGTCTCTCCTCATACGGCTTCTCTTGCAGACCCTGCACCATTTTAGTTGCCCTCCTCTGGACTACCTCTATCCTGTCTATGTTCTTGCAGAGATGGGGTCTCAGAACTGGACACAGTACTCAGATGGGGTCTCACCAACTGTCTATACAGAGGGATAACAACTTCCTGTTTTCTGCTGCTGATGCCTCTCCCTATACATCCCAGTATACCCCAGCCCTCCCTACTGCCTTCTCACATTGCTTGCTAACCTTAAGGTCATCTCATATGATTACCCCAGGTCCCTTTCCTTTTTGTTGTTGTTACTACCTCCCCACCCATTGTGTATTCTTCCCTGGGTTCTTGTTTCCCAGGTGCATTATTTGCACTTCTTTGCATTGAATCCTAGCTGCCATACTTCTGACAAGTTTCTTCCCTAAGGTGGTATCTGAGTTTACCCTAAATCAAGCCATCCACCTGCCTGTTTATTTTTCAGAACATGCCAGTCCAGGGAAAACATTGCTCCATACTTTGGATGTGCAAAGAATTCTCAGGTGCTATACACACCGTACTAAGGACTGCAGAAAGTCCTCTCAGTTATTTGTTTCTTTTGCCCCTGGCAGAGATGGTGCTCCAGTTTTGAAACAATGCCTGTCCAAATGGTTGGCCAACTGTATTACTTTTTGTTACAGGAAGTATGGTAAGGAACTCCTGGGGTTGTTAAGGGCCATTACAACAAGTTATGGACACTTCTGTTGCCTGTTTCAGAGGCATGTCAGCAACCGAGATATGAGTTACTGCAACTTGGAGTACTGTTCACACTTTCACCAAGTACTACTGTTTGGACAATGCCTATAGAAGATGAGCAGGGTTTGGCCTACTGTAGCTGTGCTTCAAAGCCTTCTTTCTTAGGCATCTGGACTCCTGCCACCCAAGCACTGCTTGGGATTTGTTCCATAGGTGTGACCTGATGACAGACATGTCCCTGAAGAAGATAGAATAGTTATGTAAGAACTTACCTTAACAATAGACCTTTGAGAGAATCTCTGTCATCAGGTCATGCTATCCCTCTCTCCATCCCCCTTTTTCTCTCTCTTTCTCTCTCCACAGCTCAGCTGTCCTGTTACTCCAGCCTTTCTGCTAGCTGGGCATCTTCTATCTCCCCTTGGCTCCCTGGTGGAACTCCTGTCTTCTATGGCCTTTGGCTAGGGAAAGAACTGAGAAGGGAGTGTGGCTACCCACACTTAGGGCATGTGACATTGGAGCCTGACTTCGGCGTGGACGGCCCCTACTACAGTGCTGCAGAAAAGCTTCCATGGGATCCTAGTGCCTGACAGCAAAGTTCCATACTGTAGGTGTGACCTGATGACAGAGACTCCTTGAAGATCTACTGTTACAGTAAGTTCTTACGTAACTGTTCTTTGTCTTACTTAACAGTAGCACTGAGAATACGTGACATGAGTTTGCTTGCTTGCTTTTTCTGACTCAGCTTGTCATCACAAGCAAGATGGAGGAAACATGCGCCTTGAATCTTCCATGCTTGGCTGCGATTAGGAGCATCAGTTCAACTTTGGGAGAGTGGATCAAGCACAGTAGTAGATCGAAGATCAACAGCTCCCACTTCAATCTACACAAAAGTTGGAAGGGCAAGGTCTACCTGGAGCCTGCCAGTAAAACTTGATTGACTCTACAGAGTGCCGACAATAATGATTGCTGCCCAGGCAGTACCTGAAAAGGATCTACTAAGAAAACTGAAACGCCTTTTCTTGACCCGTGGTTGCTTGAGCCTTTAATCCTGAACACAAAATCCCGACTGGGATTTTGCATTTTCTTGTGTTTGCAAAATGCATGGAAATGTGGAATTTCTATTATTTCTGATATGTGATTGAAAAAGTAAGGCACCTTGGGAACAGACAGTTCAAATCACTTTTCTTCTTCATTTTTTGTCTAATAGTAATGAACATATGAATGGATTGTAGGTTTTGATACAAATTGCAAGTCTGTAGGTACTTATCTGACTCACTTGTGCAGCAGCATTCAGTAATATTTGCTCCATTGCCAGCAGCAGACAAAACGTCTGGTTTATGATGAAGGGCATATTTTGCTCTAGTAGTTGAAGAGATTAGGACCTGGACTTCAGAAGCAAGCTCTGGTCATGACCAAAATGGCTGCTAGTGCATTTACCTGGTAAGTGATGCCTGTCACATTAATGAGGAGGTGTGAAAAATAGTTATGTTGAAAATTTTGGGTCAAAATATTGAGAATCACCAAAGTTCAGAGCGAGCATTGAAAATGTCAATGTATCTTCATAACTGTTTTGTTTTTTTTAAACATTTTGACCCCAAATTGTCAATATAGTCTTCTTATGACCCCACCTCACTAGACCCAGTAGGTGAAAATGTTTCAAAACCTGCCCAAAAGGTGATTTTGTGGCATGAGTGCAAATTACCTTTGGGCTAGATTTGAAACTTTCACCTACCTTGTTCATAAGGTGGGGTCCCAAAAGGCTATGTTGAACATTTGGGGTAAAATATCAAAAATGACCACATCATGAATGAAAGTTCAAACACTTTGAAATACATGAATCCACACTTACCTGATTTCCTCAGTTGTCAGCAGGGGCGACAGGCAGAAGGCTAATGTTTGAAACAATTACTTTTGCTCAGTAGTCACAGCAGAGGTGAAAGAATATCTATTGAGGAGTGGTTTAATGCCTCCGTAATGGGGGTGCCCACCGAGAAGCAAATGGTTTACAGGACAGCAAGCAGCATGGATTTGTGGTGGGAAGATGATATTAGACCAACCTAGTGATATTGCAGAGTGAATCGCAAGGATGGTTGATATACGGTAAGTGGTGTCCGACCCCACTGCTGGGGGTCAGGTCTACTGAGCTCACAGTACCCACCCTAAATGCAATCTGATTTATTCTCTCGTCACCCAATTGAAGAAATCTATGAGATTTGTCTGACATGACCTACGCGTGAACCCATGTTGCCTAGGGTCCTGGGCACCGATGGCCTCTAGATGTCCCACTAGCCTTTCCTTAAGTAGTGCCTCCATGATCTTCCCCACTACTGAGGTGAGGCTGTCTGGCCTATAGTTGCCTGCCTTCTCACTACTGCCTGATCTGTGTAAAAGGATGACGTGCCCTCCTCCAATCCTCTGACACCACTCCTGTGTTAAGTGATTCAGTGAACAATGCTGCAGAGGTTCTGCTAGCTCTCTTGCAGCTCCCATAGTATCCATGGGTATATGCCGTCTGGTCTCATTGCTTTGTCCACCTTCAATTTAGTGTGTTCTTGCAGGACTCTCTCCTCCATGAATGGACTTTTGTTCACCTTTTCCCCCCTTGGCATTTGATGCTCGGCTGTGGTCCCTGTCCCTCCCCCTCTTCTGTGAATACTGAACAGAAGTATTTATTCAGTATTTCTGCCTTATCCATGTCTCCCTCCTTACACTCCCCTTCCTCCCCTTTAAGTCTTACAGTTCCCCCGTTTCCCTCCTTTCACTGATATACCTGTAGAATGTCTTGCCCCCTTTATTTATTGTCTGTGCTAAACTTTCCTCAGTCTGTGCCTTTGCTCTCCTTACTGCCCTCCCTGCTTCCTTTGGACACTCTCAGTACACCTCTCTGTTCTTCTCCCTTTGGGTCTCCTTATATTTCTGGAACCCTGCCCTTTTTAGCCCTTATCTTTTCTGCAACCTCTTTTGAGAAACATGGTGGCCTTTTCCTTCTCTTGCCTTTTGATACCAATCTGATGCATTTGTTTGTTACTTCCACTATGGCTCCTTTTAGGATCTTAACAACTTGATACACTGGCCTCAAATCCAACTGTTATACCTGTGCCACCAATATCCCTCAAATCACAACATTATGCTACCAGATCTCTCAGATCCCACCACCGTGCATCAGATCTGTCACGACCCCACTCCTGAGGGTCAGGTCCATTGAGCTCACAGTGGCCACCCCTAAGTGCAACCCATGACAGGGTGGGGGGAAAACAGGGGATACCCTCTTTGTGTCCTTCTGTAGTGCTTGCTGAGTTAACAACTGAACACTTGCCACAAAGTCCCAGGGTCCCCTCTTCACTATGGATAAGGGTATAATACCAACCTTGAGTCTTGTAGCCAAACACGAACCCCTCTCAGTTGTTGCACAAAGGGGGGATGATCCAGGCATCACAATGTCTTTGGGGAAGCCTTGTAAGCCTGATTTTGTCTTCTCTCACTGAGCATGCAATAACCTGGCTCAAATCCCCACAGACTCTTCCTTGAGACTTTCACATTTCCCCTATCTTTACCCAGATTACAGGATCCTTATTCGATTGGTAGTTTATGGTGGCACCCCATCAATAACAGTTTGGTTCCAGATTATTATTGAACATTCCACAATCACACACACAATATAAAAACATTGCTCAGGCAGGTTTCTTAAAACAAATGTTTTTACTGAAATAATTAATAATCATACAGTTACAACTAAACATTAAAAAATCTTGTCACAGAATAACACAAATAAAAGTGGAAAATATACATAAAACAAATGCACAATAAACTTTTATCTAATTTCTACCTTAAGTTCAGTAGTGAATTGAAATCCAGAAGAATACGTACAGTCTCTGGTTCTTAGTCTATCTCTGTGTTGTGGAGTCTTGCTTCTAGTGTGTCAGAAGAGTGTTCTTTGAAAAGTGAGTTACCAATGCTCTGTAAAGGGTCTTAAATAGGGATGGCGGTCCCATTCTTTAGATAGTCAGTGGCCTTATTTTTGTTAGGTCAGTAGATGTCACTCTTGCTTTTTCCAGATTTAAGGAATTATTATTTTATCTCCTTATTTGGGTTCTCATATCACCACTTCCTTGCACATTAATAACATTTTCAGAATTAGTGCCTTTGAAGTCCTACTGCCCTCCAATATGACACTTGTAAGACAATTTACACCAGCCTGTTAGGAAGGGCTATTTAACAAACCTTTTTCCCAGGCATCCTGCCCTTGAAGTGGAAGAGTTTTATGATCCTAGGGGATGTTTTCTATTCCCTGACAATTTTATGACCCTCTCCCTTCGACTAGCTGACTAGGGAAAACCCCTTTGAAAATATAATTTTCAGCTTCCTGGCTAGTAGCGGTTTTCCGGGGTCACATAGGAATGTCACATATTTTGCAAGACCTTTTCTCTCATCCTGTGACCTTTCAGTAACACTGGACATTTTGTTGTGGCATTTAACATGCACAAAATCACATAAAAAGAGAATATACAGAAATAATGCACATCTGCAAATAATGACTGGCAGTTGGGTAGCTCGCCACAGGCGGTATATGTACTATACTTTAATTTCAGCAAAACCTTTGACTCAATGCCACTCAAGAAGCTGCTGAGGAGGCTGGAAGACCTGGGAGTGTGAAGGAAATTGGTAAGATGGGTAGGGAACTGGTTGGAGGGAGAAAGCAAAGAGTGGTAGTAAACAGGGTCAAGTCAGAGAACAGGGATTCATGGGTGTGTGTCTCAGGGGTTGGTCCTGGGACCAGTCCTGCACAACATGTTCATCAGGGGCATAGGGGAAGATATCCACGCAAGATGTGTAAATTGCAGATGGCAAAAAAATTATGTGGATGGGTAGACAGTGAGTAGGGGTGAGGGAGCTAAAGAGGGATGTGGAGTTGCTAGAGAAGAGGTTCAAAATATAGCAACTGAAATTCAGTGCAGAAATTTTCAGTGATGTACATAGGGAAGAGGAATCCATGTACTCAGTATTGGATGGGAGGGGGGAGGTTGTCGACAGCATCAGAGGAAAGGGGCCTGGGAGTCATCATTAGTTACTCTCTAAAACAATCCAACCAGTACAATAAAGCACTCAGCAAGGCAAAAAGGAGGCTGCGATGTATTGGGAGGGGATTGACAGGACGAAGGAAGTGATTATGTTCCTGTACAGGTCATTGGTGCGGCCTCACCTGGAGCACTGTGCACAGTTTTTGAGTCTGCACCGAGAAAGAACAGGGATAAATTAGAGTTTGTGCAGTGTATGGTGACCAAGATGATCCAAGGTGAACAGGGCAGAGCCTACGTGAATGGCTTGAGACACTTAACATGCACTTGCCGAGCCAGAAGGGAGAGTGGTGACATGATAGAGACATGCAAATTCCTTAGGGAAATAATTGAGTGAACTGTGAGGACCTATTCAACATGAATAGTAGTATAGTTATGAGAATGGAGGCTAGTGGTGGAAACCTCAGGATGGATGTTAGGAAGTTCCACTTCACCAAAGGGTGGTGGAGCCATAGAACTGATAATCAGCAAAAGTGGTAAGGGCAAGGACTATAAATGGGTTCAGACACAATGGGGACAAGTCCAAAGGGCTGATAATTCGAGAGGCAGTGCTAAGAAGGTGGGGTGGGGGGGGGCTAGAGGGAAAAGGGGAGGGTTTGGGATAGAAACCCTTTGAGACATTTGGTCTGGGGATAGGTAGGAAACTACTGGCAGCCTGGATGGACCCTTGGTCTTTATCTGTCAATAACGTTTATGTTTTTCCCTGTTTCTATTTCTGTTGTTTTATTTTTTTATTTAGAAAATGTTATACAGTTTTAAACAACATCACATGGTACCATGTGGGACTATTACCAGGATTACTATGGCCTCCTCCCAATCACCTCCCTCTCCCCTGTTGGAGCGATCTGATTTCCTCCTAAGTACAACACATATTAGCTTATTTGTACAAGAAGTACAATACAAACTTTAAAGACGTTTTAGACAGAGAGCTCAAGAAAATGGGTACCCTAATTCAAGTAAAGAGCATATAACTTGCCCCATTTATTATCAAAGGCAGTTGGTTTATTTCGCAGACTCGCTATCATTTTTTCAGCCCTGAGATAAAAGGACATATCATGTAGCCATTCTGTATAAGATATGATGGTCTGGTCCAACCAATGCTTGAGAACCAGTTTTTTCACCGTTATGGAGATAAGGCAAATATGAAATTTCCTTTCTTTGACCTTAATTAAGGATATATCACCCAGTATACAAATATTCGGGGTTAAAAGCGAATCCAGTCCCAGTAAAGGATCCATTCTGAATTTGATTTTTGTCCATACTGGGGAAACCTTTTCACAGGACCAATAAACATGTAGTGCTGTTCCATCCCCTTTACCACATTTAACACAAATGGGCGCTTGCACCCGTTCCATTTTCGCTAACTTACTTGGGGTGTAATACATATTATTTAATATTTGATATTGGGTAACTCTTAACCTATCTTGTGTGATATTTCTGTTGTTTTGTAAAAGAAAATGATTTAGGAGTTACGCAATATCTACTGTGTGACATGTGAAGCTTTTTGCAGAAAAGAAGAAAAAAGATGAAAGATCAGAAGACAAAAGAAGGGAAGACTAAACATGTGGGAAAATTATATGATGAGAGAAGAGTGTACATCTATAATGTATGTGCCAACTTCTCTGTCTATGGGAAAAACCCCAAGGGTTTCTTTTATTGATTCCTCAGTACAGGTGTGGGTTATCTTATATATTCCATGTCTAGTGTAGGTTGTCTTTCTTTCTTTTAGCATCCAGAAGAGGAGACACAAGAGGTAATAGACTCTGAGTACAGCTAAAGGTGGCAGGGTGCAAGACCCGGCCCATCAGTCTTGGTACCAGGGTTTTGCAAAGATGTTTGTGGTACAGCTTAATCTGGTTCAATTTCAGTTGCTTACCATCTATATCCCCCTCCCCCCGGTCGCCCTTGAAAAAGGGACTTCTAGGCCCAGTGGGCTTACCGGGTCAACAAAATTCAATAAATAAATAAAATAAATAAATATTTTGCAAGGTAACCAAATGTAAATTACCAATTAAAGTTAAAGTCTTGACAAGTGTGAAGGTGAGGCATCTCCTTGTAAGTTGAAACAATAAGTTTGAGATCCAGGTTGCATGATCAAGAACCAAGGTAATTGGTCCCCACTTCTTCCAACAATCTTTCTTGCCTAAAGCTTGACATCATTAACTTTTGTCTCCTGTGTGTTTCTGCTTGTGCTGGCCACAGATATAGGGTTGTATACCATGGTGCCCTATGCAGGGGCACAAGGAAGGCTGGTACCCCACCCATACCTTTGGAAATGTTTCCATTCTAGTCAAGGCTGGTTGCTAAAGAGTTAAAATGTATGGCAGAGATCCTGAGTCCAGGAATATTGCAGACTCTCCCCTAACTTTGATTGCTTGTTGCACTGTGCATGACTGTATATGTGATCATGTGAGGCATATGCAACAGCTGGGGAGCTGCCTACCACACCCATCCCTCATATAAAAGGAAGGGCATACGCACCAGTCAGAAAGCTGTAGAGAACAGCCAGAACAAGATAAGAGAGAGAGAAAGAAAGAAAGAAAGAAAGAAAGAAAGAAAGAAAGAAAGAAAGAAAGAAAGAAAGAAAGAAAGAAAGCAAGCTAGTTGTATACCTGTTGCTACAGCCATTGAGCCACTCCTGACTGTGGAGGTCACACATGTGTGCTGAGTACTGCCTGCCAGGTATGTATCTCTGCCCTGGATTAAAAAATTTGCCCTTTACAAACTGGAACTGAGGGCAGGATGTACGGAGCCCGAGTGCCCAGTGTTACGATATATGGCTTTCCAGCCACTAGAGGGAGCTTTAGCTCTGTATTTGGTCAACCCTATCCAGTTTAATGACTCACCTAGAGACAATTAATCTAGGAAGCCAGGCAGTATCTTCCTTCCTGTGGTAATGACTGAAGTGTTTAGCTGCACATGCTGTGTGTGAGCTTCTAAGGAATAAAGAATCCTTCTGTAATCAAAAGCTCCTGTTTTGGACATTTATTACAAACAGAAACACCCAGACTTAATAAAGAATCCTGTCCAGTTCCTCATCCTGTGTGGTGTGGCCCGTAGTACCTGACATCTGGGGGACAGGCTACGGCTGCAAATCTAATCCTAACAGAACCCAGTAGGCATACCGTTCATGGTCTTCATATAGTGTGACTGAATTGTTTTCACTAATGCTCTTTTTTGACATCTCATCAGATAAACAGTTTCTACAAATTCCAAATACTCTGTGACTGTGAATCATTTTACCTCAGCTGTATGCCCATCTGAGAAAAGAAATCATTGCTAGGATCAGTGTTTCTTATTTTAGCTGTTTTTAAATTCCAGTGTCTTCTCCAGTATTCATACCTTCATGGACTCATAGTACAAATTCCAAGAATTTCAAGGCATTCCTTAAGAAAAAAAATCCCCATGGCTGATAAATACTACCAATAGCATCCATTTAGTCTCTTTCACCATGTCCCACCATTCTTCTCTGGTAAGTGGATTTTGTAGCCACTTTACATATACATTGCTCTGCTGCAGTGACTAGAACAGAAAAGGCTGGGTACTCACTATTCAGAATGGATAGAAGGGAAGGTGTGTGTATGGGGGATGTAGCTCTTTATGTTAGGGAAGGTTCAAAGTAGTGGAGGATGGGAACATTGATTAACTATGGAATGGAGGAGACTGACCTGCTGTGGGTGCAAATCCCAGCATCATCAGGCAGGAAGCTATGTCTGGGGTGATGTACAGACCACCAGCCCAAGGTGAAGAGGGTGACAGAGGGCTAGGGAAGAAATAAAGGAGAAGTAAGAAGGGAAGTGCTGATAGTAGAGTTTAAACCTGCCAGACGTAGATTGGGTGTGCCAGTAGCAAAGAGTTCTAGAAGCCAAGCTATGGTGGATATTTGTCAGCATGGTCTGCTGGTCCAGCTGGTAACAGAACCTACCAGACAATTTTCCATTCTGGATGTGGTTCTCCCTATTTCAGAAGTAGTAGGAGAAGTAAGAGTAGGGGAACCACTAGCAAATAGTGACCATAAGTCCATTTGGTTTGATTTGACCATAGGGGACAAAAAAAAACACTCAAGAATGGAGGTCCTGGACTTTAAGGGGGCAGAGTTCATAAAACTGAGAAGGCTGGTGCAGGATAAAGTAATCAGGGCAGGTGATATAGATGATGCAGAAGAGACAAGGGGGTGAAAAAAGACACCATCCAGGAAGCAACACAAATTTGTGTGAGGACAGTAGCTAAGAGAAATATGTTTGAGACCAATATGGCTCTCTGCGAGGGTAAGGGAAGCAGTTATATCCACAAAAAAGGCCTTCTATAGGTTTAAGAAGAAACAGGGGAGGAAGAATGGGAGGAATACATTCAGAAAACTGGAAAGGCAAAGAGGGCAGTTAGGGAGGCTAAAGCAGACACAGAGCTGCAGATTGCTGAGGGGATCAAATCTGGAAAAAAAGTTTTCCGATACATTAGGGAAAAAAGAAAAAAAGGAGGAGGAATAGTTAGGTTGTCAGACAGGGATAGGGAAATAGAAGAGGATGGGCATAAAGCAGTCATCCTGAATGATTACTTTGCTCTGTTTTCACCACAGAGGATTCTGGTTCCCTACCCAAAAGTGGCATCAAGTGTCCACTAGAGGATTCAGAGATGGAAACACATGTATTCACCAGAGATAGGGTCCAGAAAGGGTCGTCCATCCTCAAGATAGATAAGGCCCCAGGACTGGACGTGTTACATCTGAGAATGCTAAGGGAACTGACAGAGGAACTGCCTGACCCTCTGACAAAACTATTCAACATTTCACTGAAGATGGGGGGTGGTTTCTAGGGATTGGAGAATGGCCAGCATGGTCCCACTGCATAAGGGGGGGATAAGGAACAGCTGGGGAACTATAGGCCAGTTAGTCTCACATCTATTGTAGGAAAGTTGATGGCAACTCTGATCAAGCAGGATCTCATTGACTTCCTGGAAAAAAATGGTCTACATGATAGGAAGCAGCATGGTTTTGTGGTAGGGGGGGTCCTGTCAGACCAATTTAATTGTCTTCTTTGACCGAGTAACAAGGGAGCTAGACAGGGGTCATGCAGTGGATCTGTTATACTTTGACTTTAGCAAGGCTTTCAACTCAGTGCCTCAAAAGCACTTACTGAGGAAAATGGAAGATCTGGGGGCAGCAGGTGACTTAGTCAGATGGGTGGGAAACTGGCTTAAGGGTAGTCAGAAGAGGGTTGTTGTCAACAGGGTTAAATCAGCTGAGGGGGAGGTCACTAGTGGAGTACTGCAGGGATCGGTCCTGGGCCCTGTCCTTTTTAATTTGTTCATTACTGACAATACTATAGGGAATTCAGGATAATGTTGGCCTCTTTACAGATGACACTAATGTCTGCAGAAGGGTGGATAGTGTAAAAGGAATTAGGGATTTACAAAATGACCTCTGTAGGCTGGAGAGATGGTCCAATGTGTGGCAACTGAAATTCAATGCTCAAAAGTGCAAAGTAAAGTACCTGGGGAAAAAGAACCCCAAAACAGAGTACTGCCTAAATGAGGTTAAACTTAGTATGACAACAGAGGAGAAGGACTTGGGAGTCATGATCAATGACACTCTAAAGCAGTCTAGCCAGTGCAACAAAGCCTACAGTGAAGCAAACAGAAAACTGGGGTGTATAGGGAGGGCATAGATAGCAGAAGGAAAGAAGTAATCATTCTTCTTTCTAGGGACATGGATATGTTATTCATCCACACTTATTGGCAGGTTCCTTGCCGCTTAAAATCTTGCCGGAAGGTCTTCACGCTGGCTCCTTCCACCCACCCGGGTGGTAAAACTCTCGGCTCCGCCCCATGACGCTAGATCTTCCTTACCACTTGGAAGCTCAGGTTCCCTTCTTAGCGCTCTGCGTTTTCGACTGGTTCCTGGAAATTTTGGTCTTCGAATTCAATTGGAAGTTTTCTGAGACTTCGATCTTCTTCTTCACTGCGGCGATGGCTCATTCGTTTTCTGGCTCATGGGGTGCCCGGCATATTCCTTGGAAAAGACCTGCACTCCACATCGTTTACTGCCTTGACTTGGATCACGATCCTCAACTGCGATTTTGTTGTGCCCACTTCCGGCCAGCTCTCTGGAGAATTAGATGGCCGTTGGGCAGGTGACCGGAAATTTTTCCTGCTCTGGAAAATTCCTTGGAGACTCATCGGGCAGTGTCCGCGTCGGTGGCCTCGGCTGAGCAGCTCGATCTTCCTCCCTCCGGGGAGGAGGCGGCCGCCCCTCCCTCTTCCTCGGTTGTGGCACTTATCCCGCTGTCCTTGATTTCTCCTCATGCAGCTTCGTTCAAGGAGCTTCGCCAGTCCCTTTTCTCGAAGGGAGAGGGACCTTCGGGACCTGCCTCTCGGCCCAAGTCCAAGGAGTCACAGGCTAAGTCCCTTCGTCGGCGCCGGAGGGAGCAGGAGAATTCCCCCTTCCCTGCCGGCCGACGTTCAACTTCGGTCGAGGATGTGGCTCTGACCGCTGGCCTCACGGTGTCCCCATCAGGTCAGCGGCCAGGACTCCCATCAATGTTGAGTCTCTCGACCCGTCATCTGGGCTGTCATCTGCTGGAGCCGCCATCCCTTTGCCGGTTCCCCCGGCGGAGGCTGAGATTCTGCCTGTACCTTCAGGTCGACAGACCTCGGCCCTTTCTTCTGAGCTGAAGGAGGCGGGCACGCCCGCTCCTTCCCAAGCCCGGCCTCGGTTCCCCAGTTCAGGTCTCGGTCCTCCTCTCGGTCTAGCCGCTCACGGCCGACCTTGGCATTCTCAGTCGGGCACCGAGTCCAAGTGGCATTGCGTTCTTCCTTGTCCCCTCCTCAGATGAGGGTGGCTTTGATACCGTTAGGCGTCGGCGTTACTGAGGAGTTTATGTGGCAGCAGCTGTTGTTGTCTGGGAATCAATCGACCCGATTCATTCTCCAGCTAGTAACGCTGCCGCCCGGTCGATCGACGCAACCGCTCAGTAGTCGAGGTGCCCTCTCTGGGGCTGGTTGCTCGTCCGATCCCTACTGCCCCACCATCCTCGGTGGAACCCAGGCTGGGTCATGACCTGTCCGGCAGGTTATCTGTTCCCCTCACTCCCGCCCGCCTTGGCGGACGAAGAGTGACTCAGGCCTGCGGCAGCTTTTTGCAGACCCCTCGAAGCCCGAAATCGACTCCTCTATGTTTCCTAGCAGGGAGGACCCAAGGTCTTCTCTGGAACATTCTGTGGACGACAGCCCATCGTCCTTTTGGGTCTGCTCCAGCTCATCTCGGAATTACCGGGATGCAGCTCAAACCCCGTTCAAACAGGCCTGCAGAGATTCTAGACCGAGGGGTTCACCTCAGAGCCTTCCAGTGGCTGAGGCAATTGTGGGCCCAGCCTTGGAGCTCTGGCGGCGGCCTACTTCCTGCCCTGCGCCATCGGCCAGGATGGCCAGGAAGTACTCTGTCCCTGTCGGTTCTCTGCCCGGTTTCTCGGAACACCCCTCAGCTGAGGGGGTAGTTACCGACAATGTTTTCCAATGTTCTGGAAATGCTAGGGATGTGGATAGGCCCCCTGACAAGGAGTCCAAAAGGATGGACTATGTTGAGCGCAAGGTTTACGCAGCATCCTCCCTAGGCCTCCGTCAGGCCAGCTCGGCAGCACTGATGGCACATTTCTCCCATGCCCTCTTGAGCTCCCTGGATGAGGTCCTCCCTCATCTCCCGGCTGACCTGTGGACCACGGTCCGGCAGGTGCGGGACCAGGGTAGGGCGGTGGCGAAACAGCAGCTCCAGATGGATCTGGATCTGGGCGACTCCTGTGCCAGATCGGTGGCAGCCGCAGTGGCCATGTGCCGCAGGGCGTGGCTGAGGTTGTCCTCCTTCTCTTTGGAAACCCAGCACGAGTTGGCAGACATTCCCTTCTTGGGGACTGACCTTTTCGGCCCTGGAGTGGAGGGACACCTCCAGGGGTCTGAGAAGTCCGATGCCACTCTGGACTCGGTCACTCCCACCTGGAGGGACAAGGGCAGCCGGCAGCCTTTGCATAAGCCCCTTTGCCCCCCAGTCCCTGCGGCTCGACCGGCCCAGCACGAGGGCCAGCAGGCATGCGCTGGGCAGCCTGACTCCAAACCAGCGTCTTCCTCCAAAAGGAAGCAGGGAGGTAAAGGTCTGAGAGCTCCCTCGGCCTCTTCCTCCCCCAAGCCTGCTCAGTGACAGGCTAAGGGGCGCTGTCCCCAGCCCCGTCGCCCCTACCCGGGTTCCCCCATGGGGGGACGGCTCCGCATCTCCTCCACTTGGTCCACTTTCCCGGACCTCTAGGGGTCGGAGGTGCTAAGGGTGGGACCTGTCTCGGGTTTGCGAGCAGGTTCCACCCTTTTGAGCCGTTGCCCCACGGGGATCTTGGGGTCCACAGCCTCTTTGTCGGCCCGCTGAGGCGACTTGCCTGGCCCTCTAAATAGAGGTGATCAGAAAGGTTGCGGATCCTCCTTCTGACCCTGGGTTCGTGTCCAGGTATTCCTGGTCTCAAACAGATGAGGGGCTTGTGCCCCATTCTTCCGCACACCTGGATGGTCTCTCTGACTTAGATATCCCATCCTCAGAACGGGCATGTGGCTTCGCTCCTGGGCCTCCAGGACGTACTTTCTCCTCGTTCTGTCTGTTTCCTGGGAGACTCCTCCCTTTCCTAGCGGGGGATCTCCTTACGAGTTCCAGGCCAGGCCCTTGGTCTCTGCCTAGCAGCTATCTCTGCGGCACCCGAGGGCGGGGCATAACCCACCGGATTGCGGCCTGACTACAACCCTTCCAGGTGGAAGGGTCGATCAAGTTCTGGATCTCAGGCTGGTCTCCTGTTCCAGTCACATTGGAACTCGTGCCTTAGCGGGTGATCCTTCTTGGGACCAGGCTCGACTCTTGAGTCGAGCTCGGCTACCGGCGGACAGGGCTGGGGTTCTTCCTCCCTTACCTGGCCAGGTCTGACTGGGCAATTGCGCCCTGCCGGGACCTCCTGCTCCTCCGGGGCCTCATGGCGGCCAGCTCCAGTGTGGTCTGTTGGACCCGCTGGTTCATGCGTTCCCCTTGTGGGGACTGGCCAACCAGCGGTCACAGTGCTGCGTTCCTTCGGACCAGTTCGTGACTACAGCCCAGGAGTTAGGGAACGCTCTCCTTTGGACCATTCCAACTCTTGCAGGAGAACATCCTGTTCGTCCGCCCCGAGTCGACGGTCTGCTCTGACCGATGCTTCTCGGATGGGCTGGGGTGCCCATCTAGGGGAATACAGAGTGCTCCGCTTCTGGTCCTTTCGGGAATCCCGATGTCTTTCCTACCCGCTGGAGCTCTTGGTGGTCCGCTTTGCTTGCACCGCTCGCTCCATTTGTGCGGGGTCTAGTGGTTTAAGTCCAGGCGGACAACACCACGACCATGTGCTACCCAACCCGCCAAGTTCGGATGAGCCCCTTGCATCTCATAAGGAGGTTCTCCGTATTGGGTCTTTCGCGCAGCTGGGAGGCGGTTTCCTAGCCATTCGATGGCAGGCCTCCAGCACCTGGCTGATGCCCTAAGCGGACGACAGTGCGCCTCCACGAGTGGTCTTCCCTGCCGGAGATAGCACAGGATCTTCTCCCTCCTTCCCTCCAGGGAGAATACGAGGCTGAGACTGTCTCATGCCCGCCCCCTCAGCAAGGTTTGCTGTAGGGGATGCCGTTGAGGTCGCAGACCCCGGGCCTCTTCTACGCCTCTTCCCCATTTCCCTTGACCCATGTGCAAGGCGAGGAGGGACTAGGTGCAGGCGATGCTGGTAGCCCCAGACTGGTTGGCCAGCTCTGGTATCCAGCTCTCCTCAGTCTCAGCCTCAGGTTCCGAGGCAGCTTCCAGCCCGCCCGGTCCTGATCTCTGTTTTCAGGGGAAGGGTTTCCATCTGGACCTTCAATCCCTGCACCTAAAGGCCTGGTCCCTGTGCGGCTAGGGGCCAGGCCTAGGGTCTTTCGGCAAGGTCCTCGATGTTTTCGAGGCATCCTGCCGGGAGTCGGCCAAATATGCTCGCCTTCAAATGGTAGAGTTCTGCATTTGATGTTGGGACAGGGCCGGGGCTCCCTCTCCCGTCCCTCAGTGAGCATTCCAGACCATCTGCGGTCCGTTCTTTTGAACCAGGGCTTTGGCGAAGACCCTCTGGGTGCTTCTGTTGGTCTCCCTGTCTTCCAGGCGTGGGCGGAAGGCGGTCGGTAGATGCAGAAAGGTGGTCTGGTGCTTTCTGGGCCTCGATCACACCTCCCCTTCGGGAGAGTATCCCCATTCTGTGGAATCTTCGCTGGTATGGGCTTGGCTCATGGGCAAGCCATTGAACCTTTGCACAGGTGTGAGTTCCCCACCTATTGTGGAAGAACACCTTCTTGGGGCTACTCTGCCATCCAGAAGGAGGAGAGTTCAGGCAGCTCCTTTGAATCTCCTGTCTGGTCTTCCACAGGGACAAGGATGTCCTCGCCCCACCGAAGTTCCTTTCGTTAGCGGTGGCGGAGTTTTTCCCTATCCGGGTATTGCCTCTGCTGGGGTTCATCCCCATTCACGCCTCGGAGGCCATATATAGGTTCCTCGGGGACCCTATTTAAACGCTCGCCTACCCAGGGAGCATAGGGCTGAAGTTCGGGAGAGGTTCGCCAGCTGTTTGTCATCTACGCTGAAGCCGCACCTGGCAGACCTGCAGCCAAGCGGACGACAAGTGGGTGGGTCACCTCCTGCATAGGTCTCCGCTATAGGTGGGCAGGCATGGAGCCTCCCAGAGGGATAAGTGCTCATTTTGCCCGCCCTTCCGCTGCATCAGTGGGTGCTTCCAAGGATACTCCGGTCCAGGATATCCACAGGGCTTCTACCTGGAAGCAGGTTTTACTGTTTTCCCCTTCCACATCGACCTTGGGTCACGCCAGGATGTTGGTGGGGCCTCGGTTCTCCAGTCTTTCTACCTAAGTAGGGGTGTGCGTCTTGCCTCCCTCCTCCCGGAGAACTGCTAGGAGTCTGCCAGTAAGTGTGGATGAACAACATATCCATGTCCCTAGAAATACAGGTTACTCACCTGTAACAGGAGTTCTAGGAATGGTATATGTTGTTCATCCTACACTTCCTCCAACCCCGGCTCGACGCACAACCTGGCTTCCAGTGGGCTAGATCTGGTGTCATGGGCGGAGCTGAGAGTTTTACCACCCAGGTGGGTGGGAGGAGCCAGCTGAAGACCTTCCAGCAAGATTTAAAACGGCAAGGAGCCTGCCAATAAGTGTGGATGAACAACATATACCATTCCTAGAACTCTGTTACAGGTGAGTAACCTGTATTTATCGGTCCTTGGTGAAGCCACACCTGGAGTACTGTGCTCAGTTCTGGAGCCCTCACCTCAAAAAGGATAAGGACAGACTAGAAGCGATACAGTGTAGGGCTACTATGATGACTCAGGGACTACACAGGGAATTCTATGAGAAACGTCTAAGGGCATTAAACATACTTGCTGGAGGCTAGGAGGGAGAGGGGTGATATGATAAGACATTCAAGTTTTTGAAAGGTATTAAAGTGAACTGTGCAAAATTATTTAATAGGAACACCAGCTCACTGACACATGGACACGAATATAAACTGAAAGGGGGAAACTTGAAGAGGTTCTTGAGGAAGTATTATTTTACCAAAAAGGTGGTGGAGCCATGGAACAGCTGCCCTGCTAAAGTGATGGGTGTCACAACAGTGGACAGCTTCAAACATGGGTGGGAAACAGTAAGAGGAATAATAGAAAGCTCTCCAATGTGTGTGTGGAGAGGGAAGGATAAGCTGAAGGAGGGATAGGTCTCTGGATAGACTCTAGGACACAATTGATCCAAGGGCAGACTGGATGGACCATCGGTCTGTTTCTGCTGTCATTTTCTGTTTATATGAAAAGAGATAATTATGTGCCATATACAGTCCATCCCAGGAAAGGCTTCCAGGAATAACTTTCTCTCATAAATTGTCGATTTCCTTTCCTAAAAACTCCTGTCCCCAACAACTCAACAAAATAAAGTCCAGTGTGCCTGCCTCAAAAGGCTTGAAACTGAGTTTTTTTTAATATTTATCTAAATAATTTCTTCTTCATATCATGCATTGAACTGGGGTTCCTAGTTAACAAACATTAGCTGAGATTTGTGAAAGCCTTGCTACCATTTCACCATGACCCCCTTTGGTCAGGGCCTACATTATTCCATTCTCATTTCTATATATTTACCTTACTGCTGAGTTGAGGTCCTACTGCATCTTTCTCCTTTAAAGAAAGGTGCACAACCTATTTCTGTATACCTGTGGTTTGTAGACATGCACAATGATTCTCTCTCTCTTGTATCCCCCTTAAATTCATCTTAATGTAACTATAAATGAGTTTGCTTCACTGTCTTGCCCTGGTGTGAAAACCTGTTTGTCTCCATTGCAAAGGTCATGACCCCACTCATACAAAACATTGGGATTTTATGATGTGTACCTGCACAAGCCAGCAGAAGTTCAGTTCTGTCACATCTTTTGAAATGTCCCCGTATTCTCTAAAAGTATTTTTTCTAACTCAGATACACTTTAAACTACAGAAAACAGCACTCATTATGCCTTGAAATGTTTGATGACCACCATAAGATAAGAACATAGGGACTTCAGAGGACAGCAACAGCACTGACTAATACATAGTATAACTACTGCAGGCTTTATCACTAATAACATAATTAAATTCAAGGATGCCTTACATGAGTTAGGGCATGACCTTTGCAATGGAGTCAAGCAGGCTTTCACATCAGATTTAAGTATGTTCGTTTACATTTAAATCCAGATGAAATTAGGAGGGTGCAGTTGAGGCAATCATTGTTCATGACTACAAAATATACAGAAAATCAGAATAGAGCTGGAGGGGATCTTCTCTTTACTCTCCAGACCTCCCTGCAGATTCCTCGTCTCCCATTTATAAAATGCTGCCTGAAGGATGTTTGTAAGTGGTGACTGGGGTGCAGGTTAGGAGGGGTAGCTACACCTCCTTCTAGCCCTTTCAAATTCAAGCTGTGACTTGATCAGCCCTGGCTAGTTAAATCAGTTTAGTCATATTTTAGAGTGGTCCTCATGAGTGGCTAATATGACAACAAGCAAAGTTCAGTGTGCCCCTAGCAGAAAGAGGGAGGTGGTGTTGCCTCTGTATTGATTGCTGGTAAGACCCCACCTAGAGTACTGTGTCCTGTTCTGGAGGCCACGAGCCGGATTCTCAAAAATCTTGAAAATTCCGCAGCTACAGGAAAAACTCAGCGCAAATGGTTTGCCGCTTGTGGAACTGCAGTTTCTCCCACAGCTACAGTATTCTCAAAAGTGGAGCCAGTTTATGAACGGCTCCATGATTTATGACAACTTGTGGGTGGTGTTGTCATAGAAATCTCTGCAGCTGTGGAAAATGTTGGCCCATGGGACCAGCTGTAACATCTTTACAGCTGCTGCAGATGAGAATAGCAATCTCCACAGCTGTGGAGATTTCTGTCTGCAACTGGAGTGGTGGTGTGGGACTTAGTCCCCAAACCCTTTGAGAATCTGGTCCCACATCTCTGGAAGGACATAGACAGAGTGGAGGCAGTACAGAAGAGGGCAGCTAAAATGGTGCAGGGTCTTCATCCTAAGCCCTATAAGGGGAAACTAAAGGACCTCAATATGTACACCCTGGAAGAGAAAGGGGGGATATGATAGAAACATTTAAATACCTCATGGGGGTAACTAAGGTAGAAAATGAAAGTATTTTTCAGAAACAAAGGTGCTCAAGAACAAGGGGACATGCTATGAAACTGGGGGGTAGATTCAGAAGAGACGTGAGGAAGTACTTCTTCACAGAAAGAGTGGTGGATTCCTGGAACAGTCTTCCAGCGGAGGTAGTGGGGAGAAAAAACAGTCATGGGGTTCAAGAATGGATGGGATAAGCACAAGAGAATCATAGTGGAAAGGAAGAATGGAGGGAGAAAGCTATAAATCAAGTAGTGTCTGTGGTGATAAAGTAGGTAGGGAAAAATGGGCAGACTGGGTGGGTCAGACAGTCCTTGTCTGCCATCAGATTTTATGTCTGTATATTTCTGGGTACCAATATATCCCCCAGCTCTGCAGAGCAACATAAACTTACAGTACAGCACATATTCCAAGAATTCTAAGCGATTTTCTAAATAACATAATGAATCAAAATATGGCTGATAAATACTACCCATAATATCCGTATACTCTCATTCACCATGCCCCATCATTAATTCCTGGTAAGAGGATTTTGTATCCATATCTTGGTAATAAGTTTCTCTGCTGCAGTGACCAGAAGAATATTTCTTGGGACATGGATATGATGTACTAGTCACACTTCTGGCAGTGTTTCTATCCCTTTAAGGCTTGCCAGAACGTCTGCAAGCGGGCTTCTCCTACCCAGATGGTAACTCCTCGGCACCACCGAGTGACATCAGATCTTTCTTTCCTCTGGAAGAAGGTTCCTCCATACTGCTATCCATGTTGAGTAGGCCCTTTGCTTAAACCTTGGCAAAGTGCGAAAACATCTTCATCTTCAGGCGATCTTTGGATTCTTATCGTGGATGACTAGAAGTCAGCACCTGGTTTTAAAAATGTGAGTGCGGAAGAAGATGTCCTGGACAAACCTGCACACCTCGTGAATCTACTGCCTAGGCCATGAACACGATCCCCAGGTGTGTGGCTTCTGTTGCACCTTGCATCTCAATACTTTAGAAGACTGGCATGCTCGGCTTCTGTTAGGGCACCCTGATGAACGGGATCCCCTGTTCGGTCAAAAGATGCCCGTTAGGCGGTCTCCACAACTGCGGGGTCTGCTGAACAGCTTGCAGCTTTTGAAGAGGCAGAGGCTCAGGCCACGCAGCATGCCTCTGTGGCTTCGGCCTTCGTGCCACTTACTTTTGGAGCGACCTTCACAGGGGCATTTCGAGATTTGTACCAGTCCCTTCCCACCCTTGGACAGGACCCCTCTAAGGGCACAAAATCCTCTAAATCTTCAAAAAAGGAAACTAAAAAGAAGTCTTGTCATTGATCGTGGGATTGCAAGCACTCTTGGGCCTAAGATTCCTGTGCTTCCTTGGAGGTTTCGACTATAGTAGATCCTTCAGCTCTGGCAGCTGGCTCAATGATCTTCGCATTGGGCCAGTCAGTCGAATACCCATCTACCAACCTGTAGAGATTTATCTCAAGCCAGTCAATGCGTTGTAGGACTCTGGTCCTACCTGTAACTTCTCAGGGTGGTCAGACCAGCCTGCTGATCTGGTTCCTAACCCTCAGCATCTGATTACCTGGAGGATCCTCAGCTTTCATCGTTTCCTCCGAGTCTCACCATCAGCGTCACCAATGGTCGAGGTCTCGGTCCCGAAGCCCGCAGTCGAGCAGCCCATGCCATCATGAGCAGTCCCACTCTCAGCATTCAGGCAAGCTGCACCACCGCTATTCTTATTTGCCTTCTTCCTCAGATGAGGAGAGGCTCCACTGCAAAATGTGCCAGTGCAAGGGAGAACTCATGTGGAATCAGGTCATGCTGGCTGGGGTTAAACTGGTTCCAACTCCCACCCCGGCTCTTCTGTGGCTCTAGCCACCCAGACCCCAGCCTACTCCAGCTCTGCTGATTCCAGCTCAGCCTACTTCAGCCTCTCTGCCCATCTAGGTGGAGCTGCCACCTAAGCAGCTGCTTGTGGATCCTCCTTAAGGATGCCTGTACTGTTTCTGGGCTTCCTCATCGGCTGTCAGTCACCATGACTCTGGACAGACCCCGTAGGGTCAGCTGGGACTCTGTCGGTCAACTGCTTTTTGATGAATCCTCAGAGTCTGAGGCTCCTCCTTGCATTCCTGTCCATTGGACATCGAGTCGGGGATGATTTCTCCATGGAGCAGGGTCCCCTCTTTCAGAAACTTGCTTCACCTCATCTCAGAATCTATAGGACTCCAAATGGAGCCTGTCCAAAAATGGGCCAAGCACCCATTAACTGAGATTCTCAACTGGGGTGACTCCCCTGGTGTGGTCTTCCTGGTCACCGAGGCCATTCCAGGCTCCACTCTGGAGCTTTGGCAGCATCTTGCCTCTGTCCTGCAGAAGGTCTTCAAGTATGCGGTCCCTACCAGTACCCTGTTGGGTTTCATAGAACATCTCTTGGCTGAGGGTCTGGTGGCCGACATAGTCTTTCAGCGTACCAGCAACATCGGGGATGTGGATAAGCTTCCCAACAAGGAATCCAAGAAATTGGAACATATGGCCAAAAAAGGACTATGCAGCTTCTTCCTTCAGCCTTCAGCAGGCATGTTTGGCCCTTTTGATGGCCCTCTTTGCTCATACCCTCTTAGGCACTCTCGATGATGTGCTTCCCCAGCTTCCAGCTGACTTACAGACCACAGTCAAACAAGCCTTGGACTAGGGCTGAGCGGTGGCTAAGCTGCAGCTCCAGATACCCATGGACATTGGCGACTCCTGCGCCCGGTCTGTGGCTGCCATGGTGGCCATGTGCCACAGGGCTTGGCTGAGGATCTGGACCTTTATGGAAGATACCCAGCACAAGTTAGTGGCTGTCCCCTTCTTGGGCACTGACTTGTTCAGGCTGGGGAGGTGGAAGGACAATTTACTTACATTGGAAGTCCAGTGCCACCCTGGACTCTGTTACCTCTGCCCAGAGGGATCCCAAGTGCTCTAAGCTCCAATAGAAGAAGCCCTTTTGGACCCTCTCTGCCCTGCAGCCAAGTCATCCCAGCCCCCATCTGGGCAGCAGGCCTAGGCTTGGCATCCCTGACCAAAGTCAGTTGCTTGGTCGTCCAAAAAGCAGTCATCTGAAAGCTAGTTGGTCGATGCTCCATTGCTTCCTCAGCCGGTCACTCCTCTGCCTCCAATCCTGCTCAGTTACAGGATGGAGGTGCCTCCCCCATGCCCATCCTGACTTCCTGAGTCCTCCTGTGGGGGTCGGCTCTGCCACTTCCTTTCTGCTTGGTCCACTGTCAATCAATCAAAATCTTTATTTATCCAGGCGGGCACCATTGAGCAAGGCTCATGTGCAAGGTGGACCTGGTCATGAATACATCAAAGTACAGTACAGAAGCAGGTATACAAAAAGCAATAATATACAAGGAAGAAAAAGTATATACAGTGTATACAGTACAGTACAAGGTTGAAATAAATTAAAAAAAACAGCATTATTTTACAATTGAAGAAGTCAGCAGATGTACAATCAACCATAAGCATACAGGGGTTATAAGCAGAGATCTTTTGAGTGAGGCAGCAGGCAACTACACATATAGGGGAAAGAGGCCATGTATGGGGTGGCAGGTTAGAGAGGTAAAGAAGAGGAGGGATATATTACCGATGACTGGGGGAAAAATTGGGTTAAAACCACAGAAAGTGACGATGGCTGTCATGTACTTGTTTATTATGATAATGATGGAGGAGGGGTAGATAATTGGGACACTACTATGGATGGGGTGGGACTTTAGCCAGGCTGGAGCGGACAGGGAAGGGTGGGTGCAGCAGGAAGAGTTAATAGGGAAAGAGTGAGATCCAGGGGTAGAAACATGGCGAGCGTCAGGATGGGAAGGGGGAGTTGCAGAATTAGTGGGCTAGCGGTGAGGAAAACATTTGCAAAGTGCTTTCATGTAGCGATCGTGAAGCTCTTTGAAGATATTCAGGCTAACAGGGCAGCTCAGCTTCAAGTTCCTTTGTAAACCATTCCACAATGTGGGTAAAGAGAAGCTTAGAGCAGCTTTGCGAAACAAGTGTTGACCCTGGAACTTGGAGGGCAATTAGGGAATAGCTCCTTAGAGCATCGGGTGCCTAACACACTCCGGGGAATACAATCTGAGACATATGAGGGGAGTTTGTTGGTCACCGCTCTGAAGACCCATAGGGCGGTGTTTCTATTTCTCCTATAGTGAAGGGAAGTCCAGCCTAATGATGAGTACAGGGAGCAGTGGTGTGTGGAAAGTGGAAGGCCAGTAATGAAACTGATAGCTCTGTGGTAGAGGGTGTCCAACTTAGCCAGTGCAGAGGCAGTGCAGTGGCTGTAGAGCAGGTCCACGTAATCTATTAAAGATAGAAAGGTAGCTTGAACCAGTTGAATCTTGGCCTCCTTTGTGAGCAGGTGGTTAATTCTGTATAATAATCCTAATCTTTGCCTTAGTTTCTTCTGTAGTTCTTCAAGATGGTCGTGAAGAAAGTTTATGATCGAGCCAAACTCCTAGATATTTAAATTTAGCTTCATACTCTAGTGTTTCTCGAAGAACAGTGGTAATTTGTGGGGTAGCCCCCACCCCAGCAGGAATTGCCGCATGCAAGGAGGGGAGAAGAACATGGATTTTGTCCTTTTAGTATTGAGCAAAAGCTTTTGTTTATGAGATGGTATTGTAGAAGATTAAATTCAGCTTGGAGGTCTTCACAGGCTGCTTCCGGCATTAGACGACTCAAGTACAGTACAGTGTTGTCCCATGAATAAGTGGATGTTGGCTTTTGATGGGGTCATTGATGTTGTTAATGTAGACTGCAATCAGGAGGGGACCAAGGATAGAGCCCTGGCGCCCCCTCAGCATAAGTTTTAATGGAGAAATATCACCGTCAGCTTTAACCTGCTGTTTCCGTTCTCCGAGGTAGTCTGCAAACCAGCACATAGATTTATGGTCCAGGCCAAAGGTGCTTAGGGAGGAAAGAAGCAGGCTGTGATAGACTGTGTTGAATGCCTTACTGAGGTCCAAGAAAACGGCACAGACATGCTTCTTGTTGTCAAGGTCTAGGAGCCAATCATTGATCACCTTAGCTAGGGCTGTTATGGTGCTGTGTTTTGCTCTGAATCCAGACTGAACTGGGTTTAATAGGCTTCTGGATTCTAAGTATACCCCTAGCTGGCCACACACTATTTTTTCTAGTAATTTAGACAGGATGGGGAGGAGGGAGATCGGTTTGTAATTATTTAGATCGCAGGGGTCACCTGCTTTTAATAGAGGGATGACATGGGCTATTTTCCATTGAGGGGGGAGGCTACCCTGGGAGAGTGACATGTTGAATAGGTGGGTGATTGGCACTGCAAACACATGGTAGGCACATTTCAGATAGTATGGCTCTATGAAGTCGGAGCCTGCTCCCTTTCTGGTGTCCAGTTGCAGCAGTAGGTCTTCCACCTCTTTAGAGAGACAGGCAGGAGGGAGAAGGCCTCCTCGGTGGGGGGGGACTCATGGGCTGGTGGGCCCTGAGCTGTGTGGAGGTCATTGGCAGGGGAAGTATCAAATGCTAGCCCTGCCGTTGCAAAATGGTTATTGAGGGCTTCCGATATCTCTGATCGGTTAGCGATAACGCTGCCACTGTACTTAATTTTTACTGGAATGGAATTACCAGGTGTGTGTCCAGACATGTCTTTTAATGTTTTCCAGAGCTTTGAAGGATTTCTTGAGGCAGAGGCTAGCTCGAGCGATAGTAGGTGGCCTTGGCTGCTCTGACCAACCTGGTGCACTTATTCGTGCTCTCTTAAAAAGACACCCAATCCGAGTGGTTCTTGCTTCTTGGGCTTTTTTCCATAAAGTATCCCTTTCTAACAGGAAGCTTTGAGCTCAGGTGAGAACCAACGGCAGGTGCTGCTCCTGACCTGCACCTTAACCAAGGGTGCATGCTTATTTAAAGCCTCACTTAAAATATCGTAAAAAATAGTATATGCCCTGTTAACCGTTTTGGCTAGGAAGAATTCCTGCCATCGCGGTGAATGTTTCAAGTCGTGAACGTATGCAAACAAATCAAAGTTGCATTTGCACCTCTTGATAGAGAACTTTGCCACAAACTGTGGGTTGTGCACGGATCTAATGGTGGTGATTATACAATGATCGCTAATGTCTGGGAAAAATGGTCCGACATGAGAGAACAGATGTGGCTTGCTAACCAAAATTACATCTAAGAGGGAGCTGTTGATAAGGTTCTTTTTGTTTGGGCGAGTAGGCTCGCCAATGAGTTGCACCAGCCCTAGAGTGTCACAAAAGGATTTCAAGGGAGCTGATGCACTTGATAGCCATAGTCACCATGGATAAGTGGGTCCTCAAGGTGGTTAGTCAGGGTCTGCCTCTAGAGCTCGAGGCTTACCTGCCTTGCCAAGTCCTTGCCCCATGGGAGGGCATGGTGTCCGCTGACATGCTTTGGGAAGACATTGCCCTGCTCCTCCAGAAGGACGTAGTGGCTCAAGTCCCGGACCCTTCAGTAAACCCAGGGTTTGTCTCCAGGTACTTGCTGGTGCCAAAGCAGACAGGGGTCTGGTGCCCCATCATAGATCTGCATGACCTGAACAAATTCCTTCAGTCGTGCACTTTCAGGATGGTCACTCTGTCTCAGATTGTTCCATCTCTGGAGCAGGACATGTGGTTCTGCTCCCTGGATCTTTGGGATGTGTTCTTTCACATTTCTATCCATCCAACCCACCATTGGCTTCTGTGGTTCCATGCAGAGGAAGTCCTCTACAAGTTCCAGGCCATGCCCTTCAGCATCTCCTCGACTCCCATGGTATTCACCAAGTACATTGCAGTGGTGGCAGCCTACCTCAGGCACCGAGGGGTCTGGCTGTACCCCTACCTGGAAGACTGGCTGACAGTGGGTCACTCCAAGAAGGAGTGGTCCAGGGACCTGGCCTCCAGACCTGCTTGTCCCTTGGCCTCCTGGTCAATGAGACCAAGTCAGAACTCATACCTTTGCAAGTGATACACTGCATCGGGGCAGAGCTCGACTCTTGCAGAACCAGGGCTCGGCTTCCGGTGGACCGGGCAGAGGCTCTCTCCTCCTTTGCCCAGTCATTTTGGGTTGGGCAGTTGTGCCCTACTTGGGACTTCCAGCACCTTCTGGGATACATGGCAGCATGCACCAGCATGGTCCATTGGGTCCAGAGAGAATGCGCCTCCGCAATGGGAGCTTGCCCGTCAATGGTCTCAGTGCCAGGGCCTCCGACCAGCCAGTCACTGTGACCCAGCCGATGAGGATGCCCTCCAGTGGTGGTTAGTACTGGAACATCTGCAGGAAGAATCCCATTTGTCCACCCAGAGCTGACAATCACCATCATGACCAATGCCTCACTGATGTGCTGGGATGCCCACCTGGAGGACCACAGAGTCCACTAATTCTGGACCCCAGAGGAGTTCCGATGCCATATCAACCTGTTGGAGCTTTGGGCAGTTCGGCTGGCACTGACAGCCTTTGCTCCTCACATTCAGGGTGAGATCATTCAGGTCCAGATGGGCAACATTACGACCATGTACTATCTCAACAACCAGGTAGGGACACACTTCCTTCCTCTGTGCAGGGAAGCTCTCTGCATTGGATCCTCATGGTCAGCCTGGGCACTGATCTCCTGGCCATCCATGTGGCCGACACTTCCAAGAAGCTGGCAAATGCCCTCAGCCATGTGGGTGAGGTGTTTCATAAGTGGTCTCTCCATCTGGAGGTAGTACACAGCCTGTTCTCCCACTGGGCTCCTCTCTGGTGGACCTGTTTGCCTCCAGGAGAATGCAAAGCTATGGCTGTTTGTGCCTGCCCTCTCAGCAGGAATTGCTGCAGGGGGATGCCTTCTCAAGGCCCTGGAGCCTGGGCCTCCTCTATGCCTTCCCTCCATTTCCTCTGTTCCACAAAGTACTGATCAAAGCCAGGAGGGGCAAGGCATGGATGATCCTGGTGGCTCTGCACTGCCCACACCAGTTCTGGTACTCCAATCTCCTCAGCATCAGCAGCAAACTCCTGTGGCATCTTCCTCTCCACCCAGACCTGCTATCTTGCAATCAGAGGAAGGTACTTTATCTTAATCTTCAACCCCTGCACTTGACAGCCTGGTTTCCAAGCGGCTAGAGTTCCAGCCTTTGGGTCTCTCAGAAGATGTCCTCACTATGGTCGAGGTTTCTCAGAAGAAGCTGACCAGAAAATGCCATGCCTTCAAATGGAAGAGGTTCTCCATTTGGTGCCAGGGCAAGGGGCTTGACCCTTTATCTTGTCTGGTGGCTAGCATTTTTGACTACCTTTGGTCCTGCTTTCAGTTGGATCTTCAGTCAACGACCCTTAAGGTGCACCTGGCAGCCATCTCTGCATTCTGTGCATGGACTGGTATGCTGTTGGTGGAGCAGGAGAAGTGGTCTAGTGCTTTTTCAAAGGCCTTGACCACATTTCCCCTCTGGTGTGTGAACCACCACCACCACCTTGGGACTTGTTGCTGGTGTTAGCAAAGCTCATAGGCAAGCCATTCAAACCGATGCACAAGTGTAACATCTCTCAACTGTCATGGAAGACCACCTTCCTGGTGGCTATCACATCAGCCAGAAGCATCAGTGAGCTCCAGGTGCTCTCAGTGGGGTGTCCTTACCTGGTCTTCCACAGGGACAAGGTTGTCCTTTGCCCCAACCCAAAGTTCCTCCTGAAGGTTGTGTCAGAGTGTCCCCTTTACCAGGTGATCAATCTCCCGGTGTACTTCATCAACCACACCTCAGAGACCAAGCACAGGCTCCTTACTTTGGACCTGTGGGGAGTACTAGTCTACTATAAGGAGTGCACAGCTGGAGTTTGGGGAGAGGTTCACCAGTTATTTGTCACCTATGCTGAAGCTGCACCTGGCAGACCAGCAGCTAAGTGGACAATTGGCAAGTGGATTGTATCCTGCATCGACCTCTGCTATAGGTTGGCTGGTATGGAGCCTCCCATAGGGCTAAGGGCTCATTCCACCCATCATACTGCTGCTTCAGTGGCTGCTTCCAGGGATGTCCCTACCCTGGAAATCTGCAGGGATGCTACCTGCAAGTCAGCACACACCTTCATTTCCCACTACCACATTGACATTGAGTTACACTGAGATGCTGGTTTTGGGGACTCAGTTCTCCAGTCTCTCTTCCCTAAATAGGGGATGTGCACCTTGCCCCCTCCTCCTGGAGAACTGCTAGGAGTCTGCCAGAAGTGTGGATAGTATATCATATCCACTTCCCTAGAAAAAACAGGTTACTCACCTGTGGCAGTAGTTCTAGGAGCGGTATATGATGTACATTAACACTGACCCACCCGACCTCCCCTTGCAAGTGGCATACTGGTCTTGTTTCCAGCAGGTACGATCTGACATCATGGGGTGGTGCCGAGGTAGTTACCACCCGGGTGGGAGAGAGGAGCCAGCTTGAAGATATTCTGGCAAGCCTTAAAGGGAAAGGAACACTGCCAGAAGTGTGGCTGTACACCAAATACCACTCCTAGAACTACTGTTACAGGTGAGTAATCTGTTTATATTTCCTTGCCATAGACAGCCCATCTCATGGAAAGGCTTTCAGGAACAAAATTCACTTATAAATTGCCTATTTTCTTAACTAAAAACTCCTCTATCTTCCACTAGCCCCCGTTGAGAGGTTCTTCATTTATCATCCAGTGATGGCATGATTAAAATATGTGTGGGGGGGTTAGCTTTGTACACACACAATCCCTCCAACATTTTCTAGAGTATCTTTAATCATACTTTCTCAGTATAACTGGTGTTTTAAATAAATCTAGCAGCAACTTTCCAAGCAAACTTCAGTACCTCCAGAATCTCGAACTTGCTACGCGATGAAGATCAGTATGCATTTGTTTCCACTGTTATTTGCAAAGTGACTGCGACTGAATCTTTAAGTGATGTATAACATTGGTCATTACATGACGTTTTATGATTACATTGCTTTCAAATTGCTTGAAATCTGAATCAGTGTTGAATTTATCCAATAAAAATGGCAATCTGAAACAATAAGATACTGCATTATATGATAATCATAAAAACCTTGTGACGATACTAAATAAGTAACTTTTAAATCTAGAACACACACGCACACACACCAGTCTGTCTGTCTGTCTGTCTGTCTATCTATCTATCTATCTATCTATCTATCTATCTATCTATCTATCTATCTATCTATCCATCCATCCATCTATAGAGACAGCGTACAGTATATGTCCTTGTTAATTTCTGTTGCTTATAGTTTCTCTGATTGAGCTCATTCTTACCGTAGTACAAATGAAAATTCTGTCATTGTTGTTATTGTATGCACATATGCACACACATACATGCAGTATGTAGACAAAAATCATACATTTGTATTAGATGTTTTGCTTTTGCTTACAGTCTCTGGTGATGTCTTCTTTGGGAATCATATGAAAACACAATATCCTAACTGAAAATGCTTCTGTGTATTTACTGTTATATAATTACTGGGTCGCATTTTATCCCATAGGGAAACCCAGTTATAATTTTGCCATTATAACCAGCTGGCTATAATGGCAAACATGCACCAGGTTTTTCTTGCTCCCTGCTTGCGTAAGCCGGTAGTCTTCCTGCTGCTGCACTGCCACCCTGACTGCCACTCGCCTCGGTGTAAGTAAAGTTTTTTTTTTTTTTAATAACCAAGAACAACTGTAGCCGTGGATCCCCACAGTTCTAAAGCACCTTACAAAAAATTAAAAATTAAAAAAATGAAAAGTCTCACCAGCCATGGACCACGCTTAAGCCAGACAGGACTGTGGCTGAACAGGAAAGCAGTTTTATTTTATATAATTGCTGTGGCAAAAAAATGAAACCCAGCAATTATATAAAATAAAGACTGGATAGGTGGAGTGTGAAACTCCGGATTTTACACACCTCTTGGTGTGGGATGCCTTAATAAACCCCTCGGGCTTCGCTCTCAGGGTTTATGTGGCATCCCACACCTTGGGGGGGGTGTAAAATCCTCGTTATAACCCCCTACCCAGTCATTATTCTCTATTTACAGCACTTTTAAAATGTCATATGATGAATGTGGTTTAATTTCTGTCAGATTTATCTTCTTAAACCTTTATGCTCTGCCCTCAAATTAGACCTCTGCTACTGTTAGAGCTGAACAGTACATCTATCATTTTAGGGAACAAAAGAGATTCGCAAAGGTGCCTTCATTTTGAAATTCGTAATATCCATTTTTGCCCCAAGCTAATCAGCTTCTAGTCAAAGGAGATTTGTGTTACTGGTCAGATACATTTATCCCAGTAATTAAAGTGACCATATACTGGAGTTTAGTTAGAGAAAACACTTACATACTGTGCCATGGCAGACTAAGAATAAAATCAGAGAGCACCACAGTGTTATACTGGATAATGAAAATGTACTGGTTTTAATAAGCTGAGGGACCCTGATTACTATACATTTAAATATCAGATTCACTAAGTAGCCTAGCATTTGGCTTATTATTTTAGAGAAACACTTGCAGCAGAGGTATGAGACTGCAAAGAGCAGTTTGGTTTCTTACCATCTTAGCATGGATAATTATTATTTTGGAGTTGTCCAGCCTCTTAGGCCTTGACCAGGGAAAATACTGTTTTGTGAATCAGGAAAAGAGAACACAATGCATTTACAATTTGGAGAGTTTTTTTAAAATATTAACAGAACTTCAAATTACTTTGTATTACTGACTCTCATATTTTATGGTACTCCAGAGCGCTGACTTTTAATGTTGTATTGATTTTATCTCATTTTTAGGGCTGTGGGTGGAGCCTACCAGTCGTTTTGTGAGCTCTTTAGCTCTGAAAATGGCTGATCTCACAACAGCTTCCGCTGGACTTTTGGAAGTATCCTTCCGAAAGCCCAACAGAGCTTAAACCCCTCCGCCACGATCGGCATATGGAATAACAGCCGCACTATTTTGTTTGTTAATTTTGCATTCCGATATGTGAACTGCACATGTGCACAACATAGTTTTGTGGGTTCCACCATGTTGCGAATGGCAAAATGCCATTCGCTGTAGTACAACCCCCCCAATTCATGTTGCACACTGGGAGCCCACCCCAGTGTGAGAAAATGTTGTTCATTATGTTTCTGAAAAGTAGAAAACGGTCCCTCATTGTCCCGTTTTATGTTCCCTGCTGCACCCCTCCCCACGTCATGCCTGACATCGGGGTGCCCAATCCCCATGTCGGCATCTTGTGTAACCCCTTTTCCATTCATGTGGCACACTGGGAGCCCACCCCAGTGTGCGGAAATGTGTTGTTGTATCTTCTTTCCTGTAAATTAGAAAATGGTCCCTCGTTGCGTCCCCCCCCCCGTAAAACTGCAAACGGTCCCTCATCATCACTGCAGTCCCCTCCCCTCCCCTCCTCAGCCTCCCATTGAGAATCCACCTCCCACACCCCCTTACCCCATACTTACCTCCAGAGGTCAGCGCTGTCATCTTCTCTGAACGGGACAAGTCGGCACTCTTCAAAGCCCAACTGCGAACTGAAGAATTAAAGGTAAGTGTGCTATACAGCCATTCAATGGGGGTTTCAACTTGATATCTCAGACATTTTTTTTGAATTTGTGCCCCAAATTTTCAACATGGGGTTCTTGGGACCCCACCTTATGGAAACTGTCACTGTCATTTTGTTACTCGGTCCCGAAAGGTGATTTTGTGGTCACTGCGTGGAATCAGCTTTTGGGACTGATTCAAGAAATGACAGTGCCACTGTTCATGAGGTGGGGTCCCAAAAAGCCCATGTTGCAAATATGGTGAAAAAATGACTGTGTTATGAGCGTATGTTGCGCAGTTTCTACGCACGCTCCTAAAGTCGCTCATTTTTAATATTTTCACTCCTCATTTTTAACATTGCCATTTTTGCACACCTCCTTCACAACAGTACAGATGTCATTTTCCACAACCTGCCTGAAATGTGTTTTCAACCTGTGGTGCAGAATAGCGCATTTGCTCCGTGCAATCGCCTTTCAAGACAAGGGAACAAAATGACACTGGCACTGTTCATGAGGAGGGGTCCAAAAAAGGCCATGTTGAAAATTTGGTGCAACACCTCCAACATATGCCCGAGTTACACCTGGGCATTGAATAATTTCTACGCACATGTGTAACTTACATCACTTGGTAGCGCTTCACAGCCCTATCGTCTCTGGCCAGAGTTTGTTCCTAGTTGCTTCCACCTAATGGTAGTTCATCTGGGAAAGATGAACATGTTCTTCATTTAGAATGATGATTCATGCAGAGAACATTTTAGTTTATATGTATAATCCTAGCAGGCACACCTTGCAACAATGAACCTGGTTACAGAAATACCCAACTTAGTGGTACACACCAGGAATAAGCTTCTTTTATGCTAGCAATGTTACTATTACCATTCAACATTTACAGAACAGCTATGCCTTCAGCATCCACAGCAACCCAGGTAGCACTGACAAATGCGCAACTATTTGTTTCACCTAATGAGATGGGTTGCAGTCCCTCTCCCTAGCTGCACCTGGCAATGATCCCTGGCTCAGCATCATCTATCCTGGTCACCAAACTTTAAATCAATAAATAAAATGTACCACCTCGGTCATCGTCATTTGGAGGACTGAACAGAGCAAGACAAATAGTATACGGCTGCATCTACTATAAAAAAAAAAAGCATTCAGCAGCAGGTGGTGCTATTGTAATGTGAAAATAAAATAGTAATGTAACTAACTAAAGCAAATGCACCTGAATCACCTGAAGAAATATTCAGAAAACTTTCTAAATGAATTCAAAGTAAATGTGGGACTACAGTAAGCAGTAGCCTAGCATTTCCTAAAAATAAAAGGAATCCTGTAAATTTAGAATTCCATGTTTTGTAAAAATCATCACATATATAGTACACAACATAGGCACATACTGTATCTATTTATTTGATGGTGACCAAGAAAGGCACCCTGAATTGAACCTAATTTCCAGGCATGACCTGGGGGAGCAGGAGGTAAGAACAGATTCAAGCAGGTTGTAATGACAAATACATGTCGACATGATTGGGGGAAAAAGGGCTGTAGCTCTTGCACAGCAATACAATGATATGCCCCCAAGAAGGGGATACTCAGAAAACAGTTAAAAATACAGTGACCCAGTTACATACGGTATTTTGAGGCACTGCTGGGATCACCTGTTTGCCATTTGGTCACCCCCATGCACTAGTGTGGTCAAGGACCATTTTGGTATCCACACCCCCAATTTTGGAAAGCAATATAGCTTTCCAGGAGCTTGAGAAATGGTGTTATGCAGAGGATTTGGAACCCAGGAAGATGTAACAGCACAAAAAGTGCTGGGCACTTTTCACCAACTCTAACAAAAGACGTCACTCCAAAGCAGATAAGTATTGTAAGTGCATAGGATTGTCCTGATACGAACCAAATAAATCCTTTGCACTTACACTACTGACATGCTTTGTAGTGATATATTTTTTCAGAGTTTATGGTGACTGCCCAATATGTTTAGTACTTTTACATTTAGTTTCTGTATTGTGGGTACCCGGGTCCCCAGTGTGGTCTTTTCTTTGCTGTTATAGCCCAAGAAGATGTTAATGAAGAATACCCATGAAAGGGTCAGTAGAATCACTGTTGTGGGTGTTTTGCAAGTTGGACCTAAGGGGATCAGAAAGGTAAAGGTCCACCGACTGCCTTATGATTCTCCTCATTAAAACAGTAACTGCCATACTGGAGAGCAATAAGGATGTGGAGATGCTTAAATTGCCTGCGACGTTTACCCCCGTGGGTACTTCAGAAGAGAAACACCAGGCTGCCTGATGGCCCAATGGTAGCCAGCTGGGCTACTGTGCAGGTGACCCAAGTTCAGAATGAACACAGGTCACCACGGCGGGAAGCAGGATGGGACAAAGCAGCTGCCATGCAGCAGTGTGCCTTAGCCAATGAGGGTTGGTGGGAAGCGATGGTGTCACAGTGACCCTTGTAAAAGGGCCATGGAGCTTGTTCCCACTGAAGTGTCAGCAGTGTGCAACCAAGGCCTAGGTGCTAGGATCACATCCAGGGAGGTGGTAGGGGGCCAATATAAAAGGAGAAGGTACCCATTTATGTCTACATGATTATTGAGCCTGGGGATTTCACTGGGTCCTACTGTCTGCTGAGGTTATAGTCCCAATCTGCTTGCCTTTGCTAGAAATCATTAGAAGTGGTTTAAACAAGCATTTGTCAATGCCAAATGTTTGCTTGCTGGCATTGGCATTGGTAATGTAGGAGTTACAGAACTGCATAATAGGAATGGCAGTGAAGTATTGAACTGAAGCCAACCCCACCACCACCCTGCAGAGACTGACAGGCATTGGGGTGTGCCTTTGGGTCATCAGGCATAACGGCCATGCCATTTCACCACACCCTACCCTGCAGACACTGACAAGTGTCACGGTGTGCCTTGGGGTCTTTGGCCCTTATGTTCACCCCATTCCATCAGGAAATATGGTGAGATGGGTGTTGTATAGGAGAATGGGGTGAACTTTGGGGCCGAAGAGTCCAAGGCACACCTCGATGACTCTCACTGGCTGCAGGGTATGGGAGGGGGGTGGAATGGTATGAGCATTACAGGCTACAATCCCAAGTCATGCCCCTGATGCCTGTCAGTCTCTACAGGCTGGGGCATTATGGTTGAGACCTAACGCCTCCAAGTGCGTTGGTATTTTACCTAGATTTTCAAAATTTTTTACTGACCCCCACCTCATGAACAGTGGCAATATCAGTTAGTTAGCTGAAAGCTGATTTTGCACAGCGAATACACCATTTGGCACCATAGGTGCGAAACACATTCGAACAGGATGTGAAAAATGACAGCTGCGCTGTTCATGGGGAGTGTAAAAATGGCAATGTTGAAAATCTGCAGTGAAATATAAAAAACTGGTGAAGTCACGTGCGTGCATAGAAACTGTGCAACGCACACCCATAATGTAATTAGTTTGGGGATTTTTTACAGCAGTTTGTCAACACAGGCATTTTAGGACCTCTGCTCATGAACAGTGTCACTGTGATTTTCTGAATCTGTCCCGAACAGTGATTTCCCACAGTGACCATGCATTTCTGGCCTGGAAGTGCGAAAACACATTTCGGCCAGGATGTGACAAATTACAGCTGTACTGTTCATAAGAAGTGTGGAAAAATGCCAGTAGTGAAAATCTGGACTGAAAATATTACAAATTCATGAACTTACGAAGGTGCGTGGAAACTGCGCAATGCTCGCTCGTAACACAGTCATTTTATGGAATTTTGTCACCAAATTTTTAACATAGCCATTTTAAGACCTCTGCTCATGAACTGTGCCACTGTGATTTTCTTAATCTGTCCTGAACATTGATTTCGCACACCGACTGCACCATTGTGCACTACATGCATGGAAACACATTTTGGGCGAGATGTGAAAAATTACAACTGTACTGCTCAAAAGGAGGTGTGGTAAAATAGCAATGTTGAGAATCTGGAGTGAAAATATTAAAAATTTGCAAACTTACGGGCATGCGTAGGAAATGTGCAATGCACGCTCGTAAAATAGTCATTTTTGGGAATTTTTTCACCACATTTTCAACACAAGGTTTTTGGGGGCCTACCTCATAAACTGTGACACTTTCATTTTGTAAATCAGTCCCAAAAGGTGGTTCCACACAGTGACCGCGAAATCATCTTTTGGGGCTGATTAACGCCATGACAGTGCCAGAATTCATGAGGGGGGTCCCAAAAACCCCATGTTGAAATTTTGGTGCCAAAATTCCAAAAAATGCCTGAGATATGCATCAAAGTTGAAAAACCCTATTTATTCCATTATACAACTTACGGCATTTCCTCAGTTTGCGATCGGCTTTGAAGAGTGCAGGCGTGTTCCCGTCCACCAAAGATCATCGCCCTGGACTCCGGAGTAAGTATGGGGTGAGGTGGGGGTGTGGGGAGGCAGGGGTGCGCAGAGGGTGGGCGTGGGTGGGAGGGAGCAAGACAAGCAACAAGGGACCGCTTTTTGTTTTTAGGTCTTTTTTTCTTTTAGGAAGACAATGTGGGACTTTTGTCATGCTGGGGTGTGCTCTCAGCGTGGCAGCTGGAACTTTTGTTTTGGAGGGCAGTGGAGTTGATGGGTGATTGGGCAGCCCCATTGGCCATACAGAGGTTAGCCACGCTGGGGTGGGCTCCTAGCGTGGCACCTGGAAGTGTGTTTGGGAGGCCAACAGACGGACGTTTGCCACGCTGGGGTGGGCTCCCAGCGTGGCACCTGGAAGTGTGTTGGGGGGTGCTGAGCCAATGGTGGATTTGGCACCCTCGTCAGCCATAGTTCACTTCAAACTGAAATTATGTTCCAGGAAGAGAAAGCAGAAACGTATACAAGCAGGACTGCTGCCAATATGCTAATCAACACTATCTTATCGCTGCTCACTGAAGCGGTCTCCCCTTTCAACTGTATGCCACTGCATTTTCAACTGCTGTCATAGACAGCTGCAGCATTCATTGGTGAACTGTGGCGTGCCTGCAAACACACTGACTGAACTGGAAGACAGGGTGCCACTCCTACAAAAACTCGGATAATGGCACTATGTTTCTTGCATATGCGTGCAAGCAAACATACTAAATGAATTAAATGCAGTTTTGGCCCGAGGGTGCTTTTTCTTCTTTGCAGTGGACACTGGCACTTGACCATGATTGCTTCTAGAGGGACGAAGACCCTCCCCCTGTAGCCCATGCCATAGAGGGCAGGCTGTAGGGTTAACCAGTGAGTTACTGGGGTCCGGGTGAGTCAGAGGTTCCAGACATGATGGTGTACATTCCTGGAAATAAGTTATATCCCTGGGAGATGGAGGTGGACTGGGGAGGAAAACGTCTATAGAAAAAAAAAGAAGACTGACACACGATTAGAAGGGGGAGCACTGTGGACCCTCCCCTAGCCAGCCTCAGATGGAGGACTGGATATCAAAGTTAACAAATGGGCTCATTAGCAAAGGCAAGACTGTGCAGGACTTGCAAGCATTCAATGCACCTAGGGGAGTAAAGTGACATCAACTAAGTCACTACTGCAGCCTTTGAGATCCTTGATGGGAAGGCCTAGAGGCCCTAAAGACTACAAGAGCTGTAAGAGGATCCATGCATTTAAAAAAAACAGCTTTCTTTCACCCCTTGTCTTGTGGATGGCATCCCTCCACCCTGTCACTGACCTTCTCATCTAATTACTGGTTATCCACTACTTTCTCAGGACTTTGATAGTACAAACATATGAATGTGCCAGCAGAAACAGACCCCTGATCTATCAATGTCTGCTTGATTGTACAGCTAACACCCTAGATTACAGCTGCCCCAACCCCACCCTCCCTGTCCTTCCTTGGTAGTCACCTTCTCCCCATCCTTACACACCCTTGCTCTCTGTCCCATGCTCTCTTGAAGCTATCAAAATTCTTGCTTGATATCACCCTATCCAGTAGGGTGTTCCACATCGACATCACTCTCTCTGTGAAGTAATGCCTCCTCATCTCTCTCCTGAATCTCTCCGCCCCCCATTCTCAGCCTGGTATCTCTTCCATTCCTTAGTTTAAACTAACTAAACAGTGGTGGATAGCCTGCCATGTTGGTTGTATGCAGGCCTGTGGGGGATGTCGGTGCAATGGTGGAGCTGGTCTTTTTCTTCCAGCTCCTGTTTTTTTCCCCAAAGGTGCTGGCATGCAACAACACACATGCATGCGTGCCTGGCATGTGGTGGCTGGCCCTCTTCCCTTCAGTGTGCTCCCTCTGTGCTACTCCTGGCCTCCATCAGGTGGCAGTTAAGCAAACAGGATGTAGCATTCCCCCCCTCTCCTGCAGGGGATGTCAGTGCAATGACAGACCTGGGCTTTTGCTTCCAGCCCCTGTTTTTCTCCCCAAAGGTGCTGGTATGCAATAACACACACACACATATGCATACGTGGCATGTGGTGGCTGGCCCTCTTTCCTTCAGTGGGCTCCCTCTGTGCTGCCCCCTGGCCTGCACCAGGTGACAGTAAAGCAAGCAGGATGTAGCATCCCCACTCTCCTCCCAGCTACTGAGTGAGCTAAGTCCGTTCCTAAATCCAGATCACTGGGGTGGCAAGCAGTGGCACCATCACTGCAGTATCTGGCCAGATAGGCTCCATACATATTCAGGAATCAAGCCTACCATCAGTGGAGAGAAAGTCTTGTGACACATAGGCTGAACATGCTACCCAGATGGTACAGGACCTGCAGTGTTCCAATCAGGAAAAGAAAGTCAGGATGGGTGAGTGCCTGGAGAACCAGCACTGAAACCACCCAAACCATCAAGGTTACCAATGTTAATGCTACTCCACCTAACTGTCTATCCATGTGGAAGGTATGTTTTGGGGTGTGGAGAAACCTGGCGAGTTGACTATACCTTAATGGAGCAGAAAGAGGAGACAGACTTTCAGACTTTATTTTATTTTTTGCTTTATTGCATTTTGTAATTAAAATACAGGGATGTACATGCATACAAGTAACAGCAATTTGATAATATGTGGAATACTCAGATGTTAATACAGGAAACAGTGAGTCATATTCCTTAGTGTAACCACATAGGGACAGTCACATGTAGTTTTCCTACTAGTAACAAGCATTTGTCAATGCCGAATATTTGCTTGCTAGGTATTAGCATTGTAAGTGCAGGAGTTAGACATTTGCAGAATAGGAATGGCAATGAAGTATTGAACTTCACGCCAACCCCAGCTCCACCCTGCAGAGATGGACAGGCATTGGAGTATGCCTTTAGGTCATCACCCATGATGCTCACGCCATTTCACCTCACCCTATCCTGCAGACACCGACAAGTGCTGAGGTGTGCCTTGGAGTGTTCGGCTTTACAGTCACCCCATTCCATAAGGACATACGTTGAAATGGGTGCAGTATAGGAGAGTGGGTGAACTTTGGGTGAAGAGTCCAAGGCACACCTCGATGCCTGTCACTGGTTGCAGGGTGGGGGTGGAAATGGCATGAGCATTACAGCCAGCAATCTAAGGCACAACCCTGACACCTGCCAGTCTGTACAGGGTGGGATGTTATGGTTAGAAACCCTAATGCCCCAGGCATTTGCTGGTATTTGCACTACAAATTTTCAACATGGCCTTTTTGTGATCCCCACCTCATGAAAGCATTTGGGACCTCTGCTCATGAACAGTGGCACTGTGCTTTTGTTAATCTGTCCTGAATGTTGATTTCCCACAGTGACCGTGCCATTCTGTGCCAGATGTGCGAAATTACATTTTGGCCAGGATGTGACAAATGACAGCTGTACTGTTCATAAAGATATCTGAAAAATGCTGGTGGTGAAAATCTGGAGTGAAATATTAAAAATTCTCAAAGTTACGAGTGTGCATGGAAACTGCGCAATGCACGCTTATAACACAGTCATTTTTTGACATTTCCTCACCAAATTTTCAACATAGGCATTTTTTGGACTTCTGCTCATGAACAGTGTTACTGTGATTTTCTTAATCTGTCCTGAACATTGATTTCCACAGCGAGTGCGCCATTGTGTGCCGGATATGCAAAAACACATTTTGGCCAGGATGTGACAAATGACAGCTGTACTGTTCATAAGGATATCTGAAAAATGCTGGTGGTGAAAATCTGGAGTGAAATATTAAAAATTCTCAAAGTTACGAGTGTGCATGGAAACTGCGCAATGCACGCTTGTAACACAGTCATTTTTTGACATTTCCTCACCAAATTTTCAACATAGGCATTTTTTGGACTTCTGCTCATGAACAGTGTTACTGTGATTTTCTTAATCTGTCCTGAACATTGATTTACCACAGCGACTGTGCCATTGTGCGCTACATGTGCGAAAACACATTTCGGGCAGGATGTGAAAAATGACAGCTGTACTGTTCATAAGGAGGTGTGAAAAAATTACAATGCTGAAAATCTGGAATGAAAATATTTAAAAAAAATCTCGAATTTATGAGAGCAATGCACGCTCATAACACAGTCATTTTTTGAAATTTTTTCACCAAATTTGCAGCATATGCTTTTTGGGAGCCCACCTCATGAATAGTGGCACTGTTGTTTTGTTTCTCAGTCCTGAAAGGTGATTCTGTGCAGTGACCATGAAATCATCTTTTGGGACTGAATGTAAAATGACAGTGACTAAGATTAAGTAATTGAGTCTACATCCATGTTAAACATTTGGAGCCAAAAGTCATAAAATGGCTAAGATATCCACCTAAGTCGACCCCCATTTTATGCCATTATACAGCTTACGGCATTTCTTCAGTGCGTGAGTGGTTTTGAAGAGTGCAGACATGTTCCTGCTCCACCGAAGATTGTCGCTGGATTCTGGAGAGTAAGTATGGGTGTGGGGAGGTCAGATGCGCAGGGAGTGGGTGCGGGTTGGGAGAGGGGGCACCAGAGACACGAGAACCATTTTTTCTTTCATAGGTTAAAAACAAACAAACAAAAACATCACAGGAAGGTTTTCCTTTACAGGTTTGTTTTTAGCACACTGGGTGGGCTCCCAGTGTGCCACATGTGTGTTGGGGAGGGTGACTGAAGCCAATAGAGGTTAGGCCCCCATCAGCACAGAAAATGGGTCTGTGTTTGGGGCGCATGATGCCGAGGGGATTGGGCACCCCTCAGCATACAGTACTATTACATGGGGACATTTTGCTGACAAGGATTGGGCCCCCTGTTGGCAAATGAACTGGGAAGGGGCATGCTGACAGGGATTGGTCACCTCCATCGGCTTTCATGGGGACTGTCGCCGTCCGCCATGTTCATTAAAATATTACACCAGGCAAGGCACCGCCCTGCAATGATGGGTCACTCCCTCATTACAGCGGCTAATTCATTTCAAGTTGGTGGCATGCTTGCTGAACTACTGTTAGCAGCAGCATGCCACCACATTGGGTAACAAGGGTCAAGCACAAGAATGCAGTGGTGGCACTGGCCAACACAGTGCTGCATCTCCAAAACCTGCTTCTCTCATAAGCTGCTACATAATATTTCTTGCGCATGCGTGCAAGCAAACTGCACTCCTGAGATGCTGTCTTTTGGATGAGATGTTGAACCAAGGTCCCATCTGCCTGTTCTGGTGGTAATTCAGGTGGATGTTAAAGATCCCATGGCACTTCTTGAAAAGAGTAGGAAGTTCCCAAATGCCTGGCCAAATTTCTACCATTCACTAAAAACACCACCAATAGCTTAATCTGGTTGAAGGTCAGTTTGCATTCATCTGTATCCCCTCCCCTCCCGGGGTCATGTCTGGAAATAGGTAGAATTTGTCTAGTGCACTTATCCGGTCAACAAAAATAAAATAAAAAATTACCCAGGGAGGGCTGTATACTTTTAAGTGGGCTCCCACATTTTGACCCCAAAGATCCAGCAATCTTTTATGACCTGAGGTTATGATCAAGACAGGTAGAATTTTTGAAATCCCATCCAAAGGTAATTTCGCTGTGTGACTGAGGCAACAAAATTTCAGAGTGATTTGAAAAATTACACCTGCCGTGCTCAGGAGGTGGGTAACACAAGGGATATATTGAACATTAGGGGCCAAAATCTGCAAAAAATAAAGTTGTGAGTAAATGTTGGAACGATTCGTTTCCTCATAACTAGCTAGTTCTTCACATTTTACCCCAAATTTTCAACATAATCTTTTTATGACCTCTCCTTCTGAGCATGACAGGTGTCATTTATAAAACAATGGCTGAAACATCATTTTGCACAAGTGTTAAAGCATATTTGGGGTAGGATTTGAGAAATGACAGCTGCCACATTCATGAGGTGGTGTCAAAAAATGGCTATGATTAAAAGTTGGGGTCAAAATCTTAAAAATTACCACAGTTACAAGCGTGCGTTGAACAATTGCAATGTACACTCATAAGTTTGTTGCGTTCTCATATTTTAACCCAAAATTTCAACATAACCTTCTTATGACCCTGCATAGCCTTCTTATAAGCCCACATAGCCTTCTTATGAGTCCACTTCATGAAAAGTGCAGAGAACATTTTTCAAATCCTGCCCAAAAGGTGATTTTGTGCCCCAAGCGTGAAAACACATTTTGATAAGGATTTGAATAATGCCAGTTGTCCTATTCATGAGGCGCAATGAAGAAATGGCTGTGTTGAAAATTTGGGGTCAAAATATTAAAAATTACCAAAGGTATGAGCCTGCATTTGTACATTTCAACACAGGCTCCTAACTTTGTTGTTTTTTAATACTTTTGCCCCGAATTTTCAAAATAGCCTTCTTATGACCCACCTCATGAACAAGTGCAGAGAAAATGTTCAACTCCTGCCTGAAAGGTGATTTTATGCTGGGACTGCGAAACCACCTTTTGGGATGCAAAAACACATTTTGGCCAGGATTTGTAAAATGACAGCTGTCACATTCATGAGATGCTGTGAAGAAATGCCTATACTGAAAATTTGGGGTCAACATATTGAAAATGACCGAAGTTACATGCCTGTGTTCACAAAGTTCAACGTAGGTTCATACAGTACCTTTGTTGTTTTTTAATATTTTTTGCCCACCATTTTCAACATAGTCTTCTTATGGCCCAGCTTCATAAACAAGGGCAGAGAAAATGTTCAACTTCTGCCTGAAAGGTGATTTCACACAATGACTGCAAAATCACCTTTTGGGACAGATTTGCCTAATTCTGCTGCAACGGTTCATGAAGTGGTGTCCCAAAAAAGGCATGTTGAATATTTGGGGCAAAAAATATTCAAAAATGGCCAAGTTATGCCACTAAGTTCAACATTTCATTGAAATACATTGAACCGCATACCTGAATTCCTCAGTTGCAGTCTGGCTTTGAAGAGTGAAGACATGTTTGTGGTTCACAGAGAATTACAGCATTGGACCCCCAGTGGGTAAGTAAGGGCTTGGACTGGGGGGTTGCTGAGTGCTAGGGTCAGGTGGAGGGACTAACAGTGTCACAGACATTGATGGATGGTTTTCTTTTCTACAGGGTTAAAAAAAAATGATGAAGGTTGCTTTTGTTTATTTCAGATGGTGACAGTGACACTGGGGGATTGGGCACCCCCAGTGTCAGTGTTATGTTTACCGGGGGGTGGGGTGGTGGGTGCTGAGTGGGAAGGCTGGGTTGGGAGGACAGTTACAGGGGCAGCAGCAACAGATGAGGTGGTGACATTGGGGGATTGGGTATCCCCAGTGTTAGTGTTATATTTGTGGGGGTGGTGTAGGGTGGTGGGTGCTGAGAGGGAGGGTCAGCTGGGGGGGACAGTTACAGGGGTGGCAGCAACAGACAAGGTGGTGACACTAGGGGATTTGACACCCCCAGTGTTATGTTTGGGGGGTTACTGAGAGGGAGGGTCAGGTAGGGGAGACAGTTACAGGGTCACCACTGTGTTGTTTTTTCTTTTGTCTTATCTGTTTATGCCCCCTTCTCCAGCCCAGCCACCCACTCCTTTGGGTGGCCAAACCCCACTGCAGTGCTTCCTCCCGACCACTGATTGCTGTCCCTCTTCTGCAGCTTCCCCAACTGTCCTGGCATATCCTTTTGCCGGGGGCCTCCCCCTGGAGGGGACCAGGAGGGGAGACTTTGCCAGTGCCCGCTGGCACCTTTGTTCCATCTTTGCTGGGGGTTGGCGTGGGTACTGCAATCTTGGGCTTTGTGGTGCCGGGAGAGCGGTCTGCCATTATCTGGGTGGCTGGATAGCAGTTTTCCATGTTCTGGTGATCCACGCCCCCTTGAAAGCACACCATGGTATCCTGGCGTGATCACGCATGCGGTATGTGGTCACCCACACCGTAAAGTGTGATGCTGATACCAACCACCAGAAGCCAACAAAGGGTGGTGCATTCTTGGCCCTCCCCCCGAGGAGAAGAGCATCCAAGGGATGCTCTGGAACCCTCCCTGCTGGCCTCCGCTCCTGTTGTCCCAGATTCGGGAGCAAATCCGGGTTACCAGCGTGCCAGGTGAACCCCTTCACCCAGTGCCATGGAGCTGGCGGGGCACCACTGTTAATTGAGATTTGTGATCGTACTCACAATACATTTGTAAGCATATTATTAGCACAATATTATTATTATTATTATTTGAGCGTGCCCGTTAATGGAATTCCGGAAGGATTATTCTTGACAAAAAATGTGACTGTTCTCTACCTCACAACTGGTTCAAAGGGAAGGAAGAGGGCAGGTGACAGCTCTATCTTTCTCCACAGTAAAGCTCCCAAAAGTGCCCCAGTTAGTTGGTCAGTAAAGGGACAAAGGGAATGAACCCGTTCCATCCTCCCACCTCCTTCACTTCAGCCCAATGTACATTTCTCTTTCCCAGGATTTAGCTGTCCCCTCTGTTCATGGTATTATCCCCTAAACCTCTCTCCACTACCACACATGGACACCAACCCAGTACTGTCCCCAGTCCCTCTGTTAGACCCATTACTGTCCTGGAGTTAGTTACCATATAGGATGGGAATCTGCTGGTGGCCGGGTTGCTTGAATAATGCAGCAGGCTCTTAAAGCTCATGGTGGAGCTGTACGAGGTAAAGGCTGCTGAGCCAGGGTAAGGACTGAATCTGCCACTCCTGCTGTCCTGCATGTGGCATAATGTCTTATGACATTATGACCCAGTGCCATAGATTAATTAAGGTCCCTGGTGGCTAGCTGTGACCCCCCCAACCCGATCCCCTTGTAATAAAGAAATCATGTCCCTGGTGGTCTAGTGGACCCCCAACCCTGGCAGGCAGTGCCCCACCACTCCGCTGAGCCCCGTCCCATCCTCTAGACAGTGACTGGCACAGCCCTCCACTTCCCACTATGGCCACGCACCAACTGAGCCGCCAAGGATCAAGTGTGTACTGTATACAGTACGTGCTCGCTGCTCGACAGTTCAGTCAGTGGCTGGCAGTAGTGAGGAGTGGAGGGCTGTGCCAGTCGCTGGCTGGAGGATGGGATGGGGAGAGTGGGGTGATGGGACACTGCCTACCGGGTGGGGGGTCCACTAGGCCAACAGGGCACATTATTTAATTATTTATGGAGAGATCGGGGATAGGGAGGGGGTCTGCTAGATCATCAGGGAAAGTTATTTCATTATTTTTGGGGACATCCAAGATATGGAGGGGGTCTACTAGACCACCAGGGACTTGATGTGTTTATTACAAGGGGATTGGGGCTGGGGGGGACCACTAGCCACCAGGGACATTAATTACTTTTATTTGAAAGGAGATCGGGTTGGGAGGGGCCTGCTAGCTACCAGGGACATGAATTAACTTTATTTAAAAGATGAACAGGGCTGGGGGGCTAGACACCAGAGACTGCTGTCCATGATTCTATTGGTGCACGGCCACCCTGCAGCTTGCAGCACATCTTCCAGATGTGCTGTCTGTTTGGTGCAGGGCCACAGTTGCCACAAGCCACAGGACTTTGCTGCCAGGACCCTACCCAAGAGAGAATCAGGTTCCCGGGTCCCTGACGCATCAGCGATTGATGCAAGCTGCCTTTGGCACTGCTTGAACCGACCTTTGTGAATCAAGACCTTTTGCTTTAGCCCAGTACAAATCTCTGTCTCTCAAGGCTTGTTTGATCTCGCTGGTAAACCACAGGGAGCTTAGGTTCCTCGTTCTGCATTTTACACAAGGGGCAATCTGGTTTATGACATTTAATACTTGTTGGGTGAAGATTTCATATGCCACCTGCCGGTGGGTTGGTGTTCTCGGGGCCTCCTGGTGGTGCCGGAGTTGTCTGGCAGAGGCTGGGCTTCTTCTGGCACCCCAAGTAGGGTAGATTGGTCGCATAAACATACCTTCCTAGGGTTCGCTGGGTTAGGAGCATTTACCTCCTCCCTAATTTTTGCTGGATAAACTCCAAACAGTGAGAATCTGCAGTGGCTGGATTGGAATACCAGGAATATGAAGAAAATGTACTGAACATCTAATTTTTTGATTTTCAGGATTATTTGGACTTTTGCCATGTGGGGCCTGAGACTAGTATTACTATCTCCTGTGTTCTTTGTTGGGGGCTTATAAAGTTTGGCAGCTTTAGACTTGTGCTGCTTGTCCTATTGTGATCGTTTGGATCTAAGCATGTCTGGATTTTAATGATGTGAACCTATTCTATGACTTTTTTTTTGTAGGACGATTTCTTTTTCCTTGGTAGTGAGAGGACCAGGGTGTCTAAACTTATTTAATTTGCATTATATTTTGAGGTTTTTTGTTTAGTTATTTTGTTTTTTGTTTGATTTGTTTTGTTTATCTTGCAGTGAGAGTGTTAAGATATTTTTCCCTTCTCTCTACTTGACTGTGAGAGAGCTAAGGGGGGGGGGGTAATTTTCATTGTAGGGGTGGTGGGAGTACCCTTACATTATATTTGTTTATATTTGTTTATTTTTGTTTATTATTTTATTTTTCTTCTTTTTTATTTTATTTGTGTTTTATTTTGTATGGGCTTTTAGATTAGTTTAGATTTGATTGTATTTGGAGTATATTGTTTTAGTTTAGCAGTGACATGTGCTGACCTTCAGGCTCCATGGCAGTGCGCTACTCATCCTCCTCTTCGCCCTCCACCCTTTTTATAGTCCTACCTATAATTTGAGACTTACCAGCTGTAGAGCACTGGGGATTGTTCTGGGAGAGTGAGGAAGGCGGTGTGCAAACAGGAGAGGATGAAAGAGCGGGCCACCGTATCGAGGTTACTAAGTCTCAGAATCGCCCTGGGCGAAATGGAATCCAGACCGGGTTTCCCATGTCTGGTGCCCATACCAAGGGCAGTACTGAATTTGGTGGGCAGATAGGCCAGACAGCCTCCGAGGTTTGTCCAACTCGGGTGGTGTTATGCAATGCCAGGTCTGTTAGGAATAAGACCGCCATTATTGCCAATCTTGTTAGTTCGGCTGACCTGGCTTGCATCACCGAGACCTGGCTGGATGAAAACTCAGGCCCCATATTGGAGGCCATGACTCCAGCCGGGTACTCGGTGATACACCGCCTGAGATTGGACCGCAGGGGAGGGGGGTCTGTTTTAAGACTGAATTGGGCCTCACGAATGTAGTAGTAGGTGAGGCTGAATCCTTGAGTGCACAGTTGTAGCGGTGTAGGCATTCGAATAATTCTCATCTACTGTCCACCAGGAGATGGGAAATGCTTCTTACAGGAAGTAGCAGACTTCCTTGTCGATATGTCGTTTGAGTCACCCATATTGATGGTTCTAGGTGACTTTAACGCCTGGGTCCGATGAACTCTCACAATTTGGTAATCACTTCCTCCAATTTATGTCTTCTTTGGGCCTTACACAGGTAGTTTCCACTGCTACACATAAATCTGGACACTCTCTGGACTTAGTCTTCCTCTTAGGGATTGATTCATCCGACATGGGGGTGGAACCAGTCTCCTGGTTTGACCACTACACTGTGAGGCTCAATTTTTGCACCCCCCTGAGAAGGCCTTCCCCTGTGGAGATGGTCAGGTACCGCCCATTACGGAATATTACTTCCCAGGGCCTTGTGGCAGTCCTTGACCTACCATCCCCGTGTTGGCTAGCAGTAATCCAGAGGCACTGGTGTCGGCCTATAATATGGCCGTTACGGTGGCCCTGGATCTTACTGCTCCTGTTCGTGAGCACCCCCTATCCCTTCACCCCAGGTCCCCTTGGTTTGATGGGACACTGAGGGAGTTGCAGAGACAGGGGCGAAGGTTAGAGCATTGTTGGCGCAAGTCTGCCCTTGATGCAGACTGCCTTAGATTGATGGAACATTATTCCATCTATCAATCTGCAATCACCCATATGAAGGTAGAATTCCTGTCCAGGGAGATTGCAGTTGCACAGAATCGACTGGCTCAGTTGTTTCGGACTGTAGACAGACTGTGCAACCCAGCCTGTCTGCAAGTCTGAAAAGCTTTTTTGCAATTAGAGTGCGAGGAGCTCGCTCGTTTCTTTGCAACTAAGGTGGCAGACATCAGGGTGGACTTGCATCCGGCAATCTCTAAGGGTGATGTTGTGGAACAGTGTGAGTTCACAATACCTCAGTTCTCTTGGAGTTCCTTTTGCCGACCTGAGTTCGTAGATATTATGAGGATCATCCATAATGTGCGGCCCACAAGCTGTGGTTTGGACCCTGGACCGACTCCCCTAATTTTGGGCTGTTCTGAGATCATCGGTCCAGTCCTGGTGCAAATAGTCTGGTGCTCCTTAGAGTCAGGTGAGTTTCCTAACTCTCTGAAAGAAGGTGGTGACACCCCTCTTGAAGAAAGCCACTTTGGACCCAGACTGTTTCTCAAACTACAGACCTATCTCTACCTTCCTTTATTAGGAAGGTTATTGAGAAGGTAGTGGCAGCCCAATTGGAAGACCTTTTAACCATCCATAATGTCTACAAATCCTTCCAATCTGGTTTTCATAAAAGACACAGCACCGAGACTGCGCTGGTTCGGGAGCTTAATGATCTTCTGAGGGTGAGGGATCAGAAGAGACGTTCCATTCTAGTTCCCCTTGCTCTCTCATCAGCTTTTGACACTGTGGATCACTTGGTGTTGTTAGCACGCCTGAGGTCAATTTGTGGAATGTCGGGAACTGTTTTAAAATGGTTCACTTCATTCCTCACTGGGAGATCACAAAGAGCTGTGTCGGGGGTTTATTCCTCCGGCCCAAATTCTTTGTTGTGCGGGGTGCCTCAGGGTTCAGTGCTGTCACCCATGTTATTCACAGTGTATATGCTGCCCCTCGGAGACATTATGAGATGGTAAAGGCTGAGGTTTCACTGCTATGCAGATGATACCCAGCTATACTTGTCTTTTGCACCTGACCAGCTCCAATATGGAGCTCTCTTGGTGTTTAATAACTGTCTGGAAGACATCCAAGGTTGGATGGATTCTAGTTGGTTAAAGTTGAACTCAGAGAAGACAGAGGTTTTGGTGGTGAACCTGGGTGGTCAGATAGAGAGGTCGCATGATGGCACGCCCTCTGGAATTTTTCTTGGCGGCGTATCACTTCCGACCTCTGAACGGGTGCGCAACCTTGGGATTGTCCTAGACGACAGGCTGACCCTTCAATTTCAAGTGTCGGCCGTTGTCAGGACTTCCTTTTACCATCTTAGGAATATTGCCAGGGTGCGCCACCTTGTTCCGTCTGACTCTTTGCCAACGTTGGTCCACGCCTTTGTGTCCTCGCGCTTGGACTACTGCAACGCCCTTTACTTTGGGCTTTCTGGGATTGAAATCTGTCACCTACAGCTGGTGCAGAATGCTGCAGCCTGGGTTTTGACTGGGACAAGGAGATCCACTCATATTACCCCGGTACTGCGCGAACTGCACTGGCTTCCTATACAGTGGCGGATCACCTTTAAAGTCATTTTACTGACTTTCAAAGCCCTTCACGATCAGGGTCCGACCTATCTGAAAGAACTTCTGGTGCCTTACTGCCCCAGCCTATCACTCCACTCGGCCGATGAGGGGTTGTTAGAGACTCCAAGAGTGGGTTTAAAATCTTCCGGCAGTAGAGCATTTTCTTATGCTGCACCCACTCTTTGGAATTCTCTACCACGCCGGTTAAGGGAGTGCACCTCCGTGGAGCTATTCAAGAAAAATTTAAAAACCTACCTGTGGCAAATGGCCTTCTTGGAGGATTAACGTAATTTGAATACTGTGTTCTGATTTTATGGGATATTTTATTGCTTGATTTTAATATGTGATGTTGTTTAAAATCATTTTATTTATATGTTTTATTAATTGGTACTGTATGTTGTGGTTTTGATATGTTCAGTACCTTGATATATTGAAAGGCTTTAAAAATAAAATTATTATTAAATAGAAGTCTTGCCAATTGATATTAGCCAGTCGGTAGAGATATTCTTTTTGTTTTAGTCTTTTGTTAACTGGGTAAGGCCCACTAGGCACAAGTACTTGTTTTCAGGGGCAACCTGGGAGCACTGGGTGGTTAAGTGACTTGCTCAGAGTCACACAGTATGCAAGTGGAGGTTGTAAGAATCAAACTCAGGTCTGGTCTGCTGGATGTATCAAGCTCGTTCACACCTCGTTCCTCTAACCTTTAGGCTATACTGCCAGCCCAAACTTGTACAATGAAATATGTAAAGGAATGTTTGTGAATGAAGAAAGGCTTGCTATGAAACTTTTTTAACCCTCTGGAGCAGACCACAACATTATGATAATTAAAGACATTATCAAATACAGATGACAATATAATCTTCTGGGGTCTGTTTGTAAGTATAATGTCTATGATGGTGAATTTAAAAGATTTTATTCGTTAGGTTTGGAGATGAGTTGTGTATAACCGAATTCATCACAGAATCTTTTTAGGACAGTTGATTCTGAAGTCAGCCAGTCAAAGTTTAGGTCCTCATGATAATTGTTTCATTGTTATTATCATTAGCAGATTTGAACAGATACTGTAGAATATCAGATCCCCCATTAAGGGGTCTGTAACAGTCAATTGTGATTAGTTGGCATCCATGGCACTCCAGACATTACCTCATGGGTTATAGCCCACCTGATAGGCTAGTGATGCACTGACCCAGATCAAATTTCTAGCATAGCCAGGTCCCAGAAACCCCTGCTCTCCAGTTTGAATCGTGCATCTGATCAGGCAAGAAGCACACCAGGAATCCCTGTCTGCTCCTACAAGGTAAGACCATGAACCAAAATCATAAAGAACTCTTCTGGCTCAAGCCAATTTAACTGCACAGTATCTATTGCGATGAAAAAAAAAAAAAAAAAAGAAAGACATATAGCTCTGCAATGTTTTCAACCATCCTGGGCTCTGCCCTAGATCTTAGAAGGGGATTCACCCCACCTCGCTATGCAGAATAATGTACTCAGTTTACAGTATCTGAAAAGCTTGAAGTTGATGTTAGACCCTCTCTATGCAGAATAATGTACCTAGTTTACTGTACCTGAAAAGCTTGAGGTTTCAAATTGTTGTACTGGTTTGGGCAGCTAGCTCAATGTTGTTCAGCCCCATGCCGCTTCTGGAGCCCTGGGTCTGTCCCCCTACACCGCGTTGTGTGGCTGCCCGCTCCTGCAGCTCCGTTTCATGGAGTTTTCCTGAGAGAGAGAGAGAGAGAGTGTGTCTTTCTGGCCTGTGGCCTTGCGTTAGCCCAAGCGTGCCAGGGGCGGCCTGCCGTGCATTCGTAGGCAGCTCCAGCAGCTAACCCGACAGCGTGGCCTTCAGAGGCCTCAGCCCTCCTCCTCTCCTTCCTACAGCTCGCCTACAAGGCAAATTCTGGCCTGGCCATGTGGCAGAGCACCCCTCCCGGTACCACGTGGTGCTAAAACACGCTCTTGAGCGTCCTCTCCATGCTGTTGGCGCTCCTAGGCCCGTTTGGGCCTGTACATGAAAGGATGTCTCGCGACTCCTCCTCCTCCTCCAGACAACCAGAACGGCCTCGCTAGGCGCGTATCACCGCCTCGCGATCTGGCCAGGCGGGGGTTGCAGCGGGGGTTGCAGCAGGAGAGACAGAGAGAGAGAGATCTCTCATGGGAGGAAGATACTAACTAGGCCCCTCTGCAACAACAAGGTACAGTGGTTTAAGACTCTGAACTGCAAATCGAGACGGGCTTGGATCCCACAGCCCCCACCTGCATACCTGTGTCAGTGCAGCCAGTGTGGCCTAATGGTTAGAGCACTTCATTACTATAAAAAAAAAAAAAAAAATTGCCCAGCAGTCGTGGGTTTGAATCCTGCCTCCGCCATTACGTTTTTTTCTAAGCAGATCACTTAACCCCTGTGCTCCCAGCTTACATCTGCAACATTAGTATGCCTCTTCAAAGGGGTTTTTTCCTTCCCTTGAGGGGGAGTTCCTCTGGACAGCAGGTCTACGCTGGCTGGCCACACCCCGCCCACTGGGTCCCTCCCACAGCGACCCTTCGGCGACTCCCTCCTCGCCCCTTCTCTACGCTCGGGTTCCTCCCACAGCGACCCGTGCAGATAACCGCCCCACCAGCCCCCATGGCTCCCTCCCATAGCGAGCCATGGCCCAGACCTTGGTACACCATCCTCCCACCCCCCCCCAGTCGTTGTGGGGGCCCTCACACAGCACCCCCACACCTGCTTTCTACCTCGACTCAGGGAAAGAAAGCCCACCTCTGGGCTTCGGGGGGGGTAAAGAAGGTCCGCCCCTGAGCCGCGCACAGTTCTGTTCTAAGGTATGCCTTCTCTCTTCCCCAGATGGTGAAAGCAAAGAAATGCTCCTCATGCAGCGCCACCCTCCTGCCCCAAACTCCGGGTTCCCTCTGCGTGGCCTGCCTACTGGACGATGATGATTCCTCCTTGGAGCAAACTCCACCCATGGGTCCCAGCAACCCGGGCACCAGCAACCCCACGTGGATGGACCCAAGCTCCCTCCTAATTCAAAATCAACAGGCCGCTGTCGCCATGATGGAGAGCCAACAGAACTTCATGCTCAAGATCATGGAAAAGCTGGAATCCCTCACCCAACACAGGGCAAAGCCACCCAACCCCGAACCGGACAAGGCAGGAGGGCAACCAGAGAACCCCCGATACCGAGGATACACCAGATGTCCTCTCGACACACATGAGGGACGGGAGAAGGACAACACGGGGGAGGAAACGAGACGGATTCGACAGGAGGACATGGATCTCCAAACAGCGCCTCCCTGACATCGAGTTATGCTCCTTCGACACGATCCCAGGGCTCATGAAGATTATCAAGGCCACCATGGGCTTCGACCCCGAGGAAAGCAGGCCAGAGTCAAAGCTCGACCCCTGATCCAACTGAAACAGTCAACCACCTAGACCTTCCCAGTGTGTCCCGCCATAGAAGAGATCTTCAGTAAGGAGTAGCAATCCCCCGAACCAGGCAGAATGTTAAACCGTAAGAATCTAGACAGGATGTATCCGGTCCAGGGGGAGAAATCGGATGCCTGATGCAGGGCACCCACCATTGACCCCCAGGTGGCGGCCCTTAGCAAAAAGACTGTGTTACCATGCGGTACGATAGCGCTCAGAGACCCCACAGACAAAAAAGTCGAGGACATGCTTAAGAAGGCCTTCGAAATTGAGGGCATCGCTGCCAAGGCAACCACCACAGCCATCTACACAGCCCATGCGCAGATCCGCTGGCTCGAAGAACTGGAGGAGCAAGCCACTCCAAAATCCAGGGAGGCAGAACTTTTGGATTGTACCTTGGACGCAGCTAAATACCTGGCCGACATGGCAGTGGACACCCTGCGCCTTCATGCCAGGGCGACCGCCATCACCAACCGTGCTCGTAGGGCACTGTGGCTCAAATTATGGGATGCGGACAATGAGTCAAAAAATCTGCTCCAGAACTTACCTCTGAAGGGAAAACATGTTTTTGGGGAAGGGCTACAAGATTACTTAAAACAGAAGGAGGAGGGCAGAGATCTCCTCAAGAATAGATCTAGAGTCTCCTACCTCCCCTCATCGAGGCGAAGATCTCGGGGGGGGGGGCATAGACCGTTTCAACCACGCAGAGACGTACAGCAATCTGGCCACTCCTTTCGGGGCAGAGGCACCTGCCCTGGCTTCCGCAGCCCCTACCCTCAGAACTATCAGTCCTCCTCCTCCAGATACCGAGGTCAGAGACCTGGAGGTCGAGGCAGAGGCTACAGGGGTAAGCAACAGTGACTACCCCACCCTGACACCCCAAGACTGGGACCCCTACCCGCCTGTGGGAGAAAGGCTAACCCTATTCGCCCACCGTTGGCTACGCACAACAGCGGACAGGTGGGTCCAAGACTTGGTAACCAAGGGTTACTCTATAGAGTTATCCCACACCCACATTCCCCACTGGTTCGTCTCCTCTCCCATAACCAGGAGAAGGGCATCCCCACACCAGGTCCAACAGATCCTGTTAGACCTGGTTCAGAACAAGGCCATCCAACCCGTACTGGTGCCAGAACAGAATCAAGGGGTGTACTCAATCTTCTTCCTAGTACCCAAAAAATCGGGAGAGCTCCGGCCTATCCTGGACCTCAAACACCTAAACCGCCACGTGGTCTCCCACCGCTTCAAGATGGAAACCATCCGGTCCACCCTCCGATGCGTTCAGGGAGGCGACTTCCTGACGTCCATAGACCTCAAGGACGCCTACCTCCACATTCCCATCATTCGGAAGCACAGACAATTCTTATACTTCCACATCCTAGGCCACCACCTCCAGTACCAGGCCTTACCGTTCGGCCTCTCCTCAGCTCCAAGAGTCTTCACCAAGGTTTCCATAACCTTGGTGGCAAGACTCAGGGAACGGGGGCTGGACATCATCCCGTACCTGGACGACTGGCTCATACGGGCCCGGTCCGAACGTCAGGCACAGATACAACAGAATCCGCCCTACAGGCACTCAAGGACCACGGCTTGGTGGTAAACCAAGAGAAGAGCCACCTCACCCCACCCAGCAGATCGAGCATCTGGGGAGCACTCATCAACTCAGCCCAGGGGTGGGCAAACCATCCACCTCGAGAATTCACAACCTGAGGGACCTAGCCATCAAATGAAGGCCCGACACAGCATGACGATGGGAAAGATAGCTCAGTTACTGGGCTGCATTGCCTCATGCATAGACCTTGTGCCCTGGGCCAGGTGGCGCATGCACCACTCCAAGCTTACGGCCTGACCAGGGGCACCAGCGAACTCAACCTCCGGATGGTGGTACCACTACCCAAGGTGGTGAGACTCTCCCTGGCTTGGTGGACGGTGGAGAAGAACTTGTCCAAGGGGTCCCCCTAGAAGCACCTCACTTGATCGCCATAGAAACAGACGCGAGCCTCTCTGGCTGGGAGCCTGCCTAGGAGACACACAACAGCACAGGGCCTGTGGTCACCTGCAGAGTCACAGCTCTCTATCAACATACTGGAGATGAGAACTGTGTCTCATGCCCTAAAAGCATTCAAACATCTGGCAGGGCAACCAGTCCTAATCCGATCCGACAATCGGGTCACGTGGCCTACATAGCGAAGCAAGGGGACCAGGAGCAGAACTATGCTGAGGGAGACAACGCAGTCCTCAACTGGGCCCAAGCCAACCTCAGACACCTAACAGCGGTGCACCTAGCAGGAAGGCTGAACGTCCGCGCGGATTGGCTCAGCAGGCAACAGGTACACCCGGGGGAATGGCGGTTACATCCAGACCTGTTCCAGATGATCCAAGTGACTTGGGGAACCGTGACCATAGACCTCATGGCAACACGGGAGAATGCTCAGGTCACAGATTACTATTCATGGTTCAGGGACAACTTGTCACAGGGAACGGACGCCCTATCGCAACCTTGGAGACGGAACCACGCATACATCTTCCCCCCACTCCCCCTGATCCCTCAGGTCCTGACCAAGATACAGGAATCACAACACACGATTATCCTGGTGGCCCCCTACTGGCCACGCAGGTAGTGGTTCACAGCGGTCCGAGAGATGTCACTCGCCAGCTTCAGGATACCATACCAGCCAGACATGCTCTCACAGGGGCCAGTGCTCCACCCGACCCCGCGAACCCTCAAGCTCACGGCCTGGCTCCTGAAAGGAGGAGACTAAGGGCGGCGGGGTACCATGATTCTGTCGTCAACACCCTACTCCAATCCAGACGGTCTTCCACCACTTCCACGTATGGGAGACAATGGTCCATATTCTCCCGGTGGTGCCGGGAGCGGGGCAGAGTTCCTGAGCAGACCGACATGGCCAACATCCTACTGTTCCTCCAACAGGGAGTAGACAAGGGATTAGCACTGTCCTCCCTCAGGGTGAAATTAGCAGCCATAGGGGCGGCTATGGGTCTCATCGGGGGATACACCCCGGGAGCCCACCCCGATGCCACCCATTTTCTAAGGGCAGTGGAGATCCTCCACCCGAGGACTCACCCGACCGTCGCCCCATGGGACCTACCGCTAGTCCTAGAGTCCCTCAAATCCGCCCCTTACGAACCCCTCCTCCAGGTGGATCTGTTCTGGATCGGCCTCAAGACGTGCTTCTTAGTGGCAATCTGTTCGCTAGGAGGATCGGGGAACTTGGGGCCCTATCCTCATGTGGAACCTTATACGGTGTTCTCCCCTGAGAGTCCGCCTGAGAACGGTGCCAGCCTTTCAGCCAAAGGTATCCACTGGCTTTCACAGAGAACAACCCATCGAACTCCCCACCTTCCCGGAAGGGTCTCAGCAGGGCTCCACCGCGGTCCCACACTATCTTGACGTTGGATCCGCCCTCTCTGTGTACTTGGCCAGAACACGTCCCATCCACAAGACAGAGAGACTATTCGTCATCTCGAAGGGACAGAGACAAGGAAGATCCGCCTCCAAGACCACCATTGCTGGGTGGTTGAGGAGAGTCATCCAGAACGCCTACATAGCTAACCAGATGACACCCCCAGGGGATCAAGGCTCACTCCACCAGAGCGATCGCCACCTCCTGGGTGGAAAGAGCTAGCGTATCCTCCGAGGACATTTGTAGGGCAGCCACGTGGAGCTCCCTCCACACTTTCGCCAGGCACTACAGGCTAGAACAGCTGCAGGCCATTCGGCCCACTTTCGCCACTCAGGTCCTGACGGCAGCTTCCTCTACCACTCACTCTCAGCTCACTCTGTTTTCCCTCCCTTGGGGACTTCACTGCTTCTTATCTACCCATGAGGTAATGTCTGGAGTGCCATAGATGCCCAACCAATCACAATGGGTGTTTACTCACCTGGTAAAGGTGATTGTGTTGGTTGGCATCCATGGCACTCCAAGGCCCTCCCTCCAGAGTGCCCAGAGTGATCGGAACTGGAACAAGGGGATCTCACCCATGTCAGGCCCTACAGGGACGAACAACTAATACTTCAATCAAAGTTATTCTTCCAGTCGGACCTCCGGGACCGAGCTTAGACTGTAAATAATAGGAAGGAATAAAAACCGGCCCACGGGCCTTTGATACTACGTCGTGGTCTGCATTCTTCTTTGACTCCATCCATCTCTCTCGTGTTGTTATAGTTACCTGTGCCTAGATTGTATTTCTTTCTCTTGTACTAACCGACCTTAATTTCAGCTGTGGAAGATTCAAACTGGAGAGCAGGGGTTTCTGGGACCTGGCTATGCTAGAAATTTGATCTGGGTCAGTGCATCACTAGCCTATCAGGTGGGCTATAACCCATGAGGTAGTCTGGGTGCCATGGATGCCAACCAACACAATCACCTTTACCAGGTGAGTAAACACCCATTACATTAATCAATTCAGCTTTGAATGAGTTGTAAAAATTGTAATAAACCTCGATTTCAGATGGCTTAGATAGGGTGGCAACTAGGGAAGAAGTAAGCTTGTTTTTTACACAGAGAACTATTCTTCCTCCACCATTGTTATTGGTCCTGTCTGTATACAGTGCACTTTTGGACAGAGACACATTAGTATCAGTGGTTGTGCTAAGCCAAGTTTCAGTTAACAGAAGCACATCCGGATATGAATGAGCAACCCAAGTTTTTTATATATCCAGTTTATCATGTTGCGAATATTGATGACATAAATTTGAACCCATTTGATGTAGCAAAGTCAGAAGGTGTTATATTCAATGAAGGAGGACCAGGGTTTAGTTCAACATTTCCCAAACAGAGTAGTAATAGCATAAGGAAATGTTTGCTTAAATAGATAGCATTTTATATACACATTTAAAGTGTTAATAATAACTGGTGATCATTTTTTCCCTAAGGGAAACCTGGTTTGTAATTTGCCATTATAAGGCAGTGTTTATAATGGCAGACATGTGCCGGGTTTACCTTCTGTGCTTGTGCCAACCATTGCTCTTCCCCTTCTCTGCCCGGTCACCATTCCTCAGCGCTGGTCAGTTCACGCTACCCAGAGTCGGTGGTAAATTCATTAAAAAATTACTGGGCTAAAATAATGCTACTGTAACTTTTATATTGCACTGCTTTAAAAAAAATTTCTTTCAAGAGCAGCTACAGACCAGCTGAAACCTGACCGGTCCGTGGCTCCAGTAGCGATTGTCTGTTTATTATATATAATTGCTGTGGTAAAAACAACCCCCAGCAATTGTATAAAATAAAACATGGGATGGAGTGTAAACTCAAACTCTTACTGTGAGGCGGCTCTTGCAGTAGGTAATAATCATTAGGACTAGAGCTGTCAGGCACTAGAACCACATGGAAAACTTTAGCTAGCAGTGTCTGACGAGGACCACCCACCCGGCGTCATGTGATGGGCGTCAACATGACACTATATAGTGGGCGGTCCCCACCCACCCTCCAGTTCTTTCCCGCCATCGACTTCGCATGTCAGACCTTGCAGAGAATGCTGCTCAGTTGACCATTTTCAGAAGAGTATTTCATCACTTCTATTTCTTTCTGTAAATTGTTGAAAAGTATTACTTTTTCATGCATGTCTTCTCTGATGCCTTCCAAGTCACATAAGAACAAGTACGATTCCTCTGACACTCAGCTCCCTCATAAGGACAGAAATTCCTCTGCCTCTTCTGGCTGGGACAGAGCACAAGACCAAGAACTGTGAGGCCTGCCAGAATGTCAACCAGGCTACCGGAAACACTGTAACAGGCCCTGGAAGCCCACATTCTTAAACTAAGGATGGCTTCCATGGAGAAGGAGCTGCAGAAGCTGTGGGGATCGTCCTCCTCTCTGGGGGTTCTTCAGATTCCCATAAGAAGAAGAAGAAGGAGGACAAGGAGAAGCACTGGGACTGCAATCAGCCTCCTTCCAGCCCGTGGCCTCCTTCGGGGGCCACGAGTGACAAATGGCTCCCACTGCCACAGGTACCGCTTCTCCGACCAAGCCTGCCCCTTCTTGTGGGGAGCAGCCCTTGGTCCCCCTGCCTGAGCTGGTTACAGTTCAGGTGGGTGCCTCCGATCCATTGGAGAGTTTCACCACCCTTAGGCCCCTCAAAAGCCCAGGGCCTAAGTCTGGTGGCATGGCCGCTAAGTCGGTCATCAGCCTCTCTGATGAATGCCTGGCCCCGGCTGATAAGTCGCACACCAGCTTCTCTGGCATCCACCCAGCCACTGCACTTCCATTGGGCCCCAATAACAGGCTTGGCACTGATCCTCTGGATCAGCACATGCTGCTGCTCTGGCCGCAGCCCTCCCCAGAGGATTCTTCCTCTTGAGATCCTCCTTCGCCACATCCCCTGGTGGTGTCTCCTGACTCTCCTGCACCCTCAGAGCCAGAGTTGGAGAAGCGTCCACCCACCACATCCCTGGTGCTGGAACTGGAATGCCTGACACCGGACCTCCCTCAGGAGCCAGTGTCCCCTGCACCGCAGGCTCCCCCGTCTGGCCCAGCCCCACCCCAGGCTCCAGTGGAACCCTTGGCCCTCTTGATGCTGATGCCAGAACCTCCTCTGAACATTCCGGCATTGGACCTGATGTAATCAGGCCCTTCTAACCCTCCATCAGGGCCCCCATCAGGTCCCTTAGGCCCCCTTCCAGGGCCTACCCCCAGCTACCTGCCATCAAGGACCCCGATAAGACCTTTGGCTCTTCCATCTGGCCCTTCACTGGGCCTCCCAATGCCAGGCTACCCTGTGCCTTACTACCCTTGCCAGGGTACCTGCTGCCAGGGTATCATACGCCAGGGCACTCCATGCCGGGGTATCCGATGTTGGGCTTTTTGCCCTATGGAGTGCCAGTCCACCATTATCCGATGCCAGGCTATACAATGCCAGGGTTTACCATTGCAGGATACCTGCCCATATCAGCCTCCTCCTCCTCTGCCCCCTTTCACCACCTCAGCCTCAGGTGGATTTTAGGGAGGCATTGCAATCTTGATGGTCCGAAAGTAGGATGCAGTTGATCTCAGAATTGAACCAGTGGCAACCGGACACAGCTTTCACACCGGCCCATATGTACCTTATGCCGAGATCTCCCTCTCCAGTGGAGTCTCTCCCCTCTACCTCGGGATAGACCTCGCATCCTACCGCAGTAGCCGGTGTTGGCAGTGGCCTTGCAGTCTCACTGCAGGAGATACCACTCCTACGGGTTCTGTCTCTGGATAGAAGCTGTCGTCGGACTCAGACACACTGCAGACTCCTCCGCCTCAGGTTTTCAGACACCGTCTCTAGTGGATTCAAAGCTCAAAAGTCTCCCAAGTCCCCCTCCGGAGGACCCCTCCTTTACTGTGATCCTTCGGAAGATTCAGGAGACAAATGGATGAAAGACGGAGGATCAGGATCCCCAACACAAGAGGTTGATGGAACACCTGGATATGCCCAAGCTGTCCCCTCTGCTCATTCCTCCATGGGTAGAACCACATGAGGACATGGCCTCCATGATGTGGCAGCAACCTTAGTCAGTGGCCACAATCACCATGATGGCTGATAGACAGTATCGAGCCCCCGAGGGTAAAGACCACTTAGCTCTCACCCCAAAGTGGACTTGGTGGCCATTAATGGCCCATTACGCATGGCTAAGGAAAACACATAAGCACCTCTCTTCCAGACAAGGAGTAATGGCAAATAGACCAGTTTGAACACTAGGTTTATTACTCCTCCACTCTGGCCCTCAGAGCTTTGAATTACCTGGCACACATGATTGTATACTAGAATCTATCCTGGGACAGTTGAAATTGGAATTCAAGGCTTTGCCCAATTCCGAGGCTAAAGCCAAATTTTCCCAGACTGTCAGGACTGCAGAAATCTCCTGCCGTCATTCCCTCAGGGGTGACATATGATGAGATAGATGCCTCCACCCAGAGTACCACCATGGCTATCTGCATGCACCAGTACTCCTTGCTGAGGGTATTCGGACTGGTCCAAGATGTCCAGTTTACCATGCAGGATGCCCCTTTCAGGGGACCAGTCCTTTTCCGGGGAGACATCAAGGACATAATTACTGAGCTCCAGGACAGTGGCAAGGCACTGCACTCTGTCCAGTCTATGTATTGCTCTAACACCAAGCCAAAATGGCCATTCATCACCAACAAGGGTGCCAGAATAGGCAACAGCCAGCCTGACATCAGAACAAATTTGGGCCCGTTGGTGGCGTCACCCACCCTAGCCAAGTCCCAAAGGGCTGCCGGGAGGCACTCCCCATGCCCCTCCACTTCCTGACTTGCGGCAGGGCCCCAGCCTCTGCCACCAGCTCTGGAGAAACCAGAAGGGCAGATTCACTAACCACCTGGCTGGGTGGGAGGCGATCACTTCAGACACGTGGGTCCTGCAGCTCGTCGCTCAAGGCCGCATCATCGAATACACAGAGAGCCTCCAAGAAATCCTCCAGGTCTCTCTCACACCCAATAGGCCACATTCCTTTCATAAGGCAAGAGATCTAGGCTCTTCTGACAAAATCAGCTATAGAGCCTGTTCCTCAGATCCAGGAAGGAAATGGATATTGCCCCACTTCTTCCTGTTCCCAAAAAGACAGGGACCTCCATCCAATCCTGGACCTCAGCTTGCCAAACCTGAACGAGAGTACAAGAAGTTTTGCATGCTTACCCTCTATGAGTCTGCTGCCTCTTCTGCACCAGAGTCATTGGCTTTGTGCTCTGGATATTCAGGGTGCATATCTGTATATCCCAAGTGTTCCCTCCCACTGCTTCTTCCTACGCTTTATCTTCCAGGGGAACACTTTCAGTTCAAAGCCCGCCTCTGGCCACCTCGGCACTCAGAGTATTTACCATGCCCTAGCAGTAATGGCAGTGGCTCTACATCACTAGGGAATATATGTCTTTCCTTACCTCGATGACTAGCTACTGTCAGCACCACTGAAGGACAGTCTGTTGTCCTTCCTGACTACTACCATGAATCTATTCAGGCAAGTGAGGATCATGGTGAATTACTCCAAATCTCACCTTGTTCCTTCCGCAATCCCCTCCAGTTTATTGGGGTGGTGCTGGATACTGCTCAGGGTCAAGCCTTCCTCCCCTTCGAGATGGCGGAAGCCTTGCGTCAGCAGGCTATCCAAGTGGCAGCCAGCCAAAGGACCTCAGCCCACTCAGTCTTACGCCTTCTGTGCCTGATGGTAGTGGCTATTCCCACTGTCCCCCTAGCCAGGCTCTACATATGGATTATGCAGTGGACTGTTTGGGTCTAGTGGGACCAGAAATCAGATGACCTGAATCACAGGATTCTGGTGTCCAGCCCCATGTGTCAGGATCTCCTATGGTGGCAGGATCTATCCAGTCTCACCAGAGGAGTTCCTTTTCAGACGCTCCCCTCTGGCTCAGACCCTGACAACAGATGCTTCCAGTCAGGGCTGGGGAGCCCATTCAGGTGACCAGAGGACACAGGGATCCTGGTCTCAGCAGGAGCTATCTCTGCACATCAATGTGCAGGAAATGCTGGCTGTACCATATGCCCTTCAGTCATTTCAGCACCTACTCCTCCCTGGGTCCCTACTGGTACAGACGGACAACATGTGAGTGGTCTGGCACCTGAACAAACAGGGATGCATGTGGTCTTATCCACTGTGCAGGGAAGTAATGCATTTGTGGCACTGGGTGATACAGCACAGCCTGCAGCTCATGGCAGTGCATGTCCCAGGCCATTCAAAATGTCCTGGCGGACACCATCAGCTGCACTCAGGCAAAGGCACGAGTGGGAATTGAGGCAGTTAGTAGTCGAAGACATCTTTGATCGATGGGGTGACCAGAGCTCAATCTGTTCACCTCCCCATCCAATGCAGAACTACCCAGATTCTGCTCGCTCGTTCCTGGGTGTGGTGTTTTCTGGCGAGATGCACAGTCTCTTTGCTGGACAGGAGGTTCTTGTACACCTTCCTCCCTTTCCATTGTTGCAGAAGGTACTTCTGAAACTACATCAAGAAGGAGCACACGTGATCCTCATAGCCCTGTATTGGCCTTGCCAAGTATGGTTTCCTCTGCTTCAGCAGTTGAGAGTGGAACCTCCAGTTCCCTGCCCTCTGCCAGAATCTGCTGACTCAGGACCAAGGCAAGCTGGTCTATCCAGCCTCATGTCCTTCACGCTCATGTGTCGCACCTGCTGACATAGCTGTTGCATGCTTTGGAGCCTCTCACAGAGTGACCCAAGTCCTTGTGGAGGCCCAAAAGTCATCCACAAGAATCATAAGTGCTATGAAATGGAAGAGGTTCTCCATTTGGGCGACTAACAAGGGATGGGACCCTTTCTCTTGCCTTGTCCCACAGGTCATGGAATACCTCTTCATCTTTCTGACCTTGGCCTTAGCTATTCTTTTCTGAAAGTCCACTTGTCTGCAATTTCTGCCTACCACACTCTGGTGGATGGCAAGACTTTGACACAGTTGGAGGTTTCAAAACCTTTTGAAAGAAATTCTCCATCTGAAACCCCATTCAGGAACCCTGTTCCTCCATGGGATTTGAACTTCATCCTTGAAAAATCACTTTGTCTCCCCTTGAGCAGGTTGCGGTTGCGACCTGTGCTACCTCTCCCGGAAAGTGCTCTTTTAGTTGTCCATTACTTTGGCTGATAGGATTTCCGAGCTTTAGGCCCTGATGTGTAAGGAGCCTTATTTGATTTTCCACAGAGACCGGGTGGCTCTGCATACAAATCCTAAGTTTCTACCTAAGGTGGTATCTGAATTCACTTTGAATCAGACTATCCACTTGCCAGTGTATCACCCCAAGCATTCTAATGAAGGGGAGGCCATTATGCACACCCTCGATGTGCACAGACCCTTACGTTATTATACGAACTAGATGAAGTCAGCCCGTAAAATGGATCAGCTTTTTGTTTCTTGTGAACCCAAAAGAGAGGGTGCGGCAGTTTCCAAACAATGTTTATCCAGATGGTTAGCAAACTGCATTTTGTTTTATCAGATGTATAATAAGCCACTTCCAGGGGAAGTCAAGGGGCATTCAACCAGAGGCATGGCTGCATCTACTGCTTGTTTCAGGAATGTTTCTGCCGTGGACATTTTTGCGGCAGCCACTTGGAGCTCTGTCCACACCTTTACCAAACACTATAGTCTGGACATTGCCTCTAGGCGCAGGGCAGGCTTTCGATTAGTCCTTTAGGGCCTGGCCTCCTGTCTTAATCTGTACCTACTGCAGGCCTTTCCCGCCACCCATGCTTCAGCTTTTGTCTGAATTGAACTGCTTGGGACTCAGTCCTTTTTTTCTTTTAAACTGTTTTTTTATTTCAGATTTTAACTTAAATGCTGCCACAGAGCAGGCCTACAGAAAATCAACATAAAATGCATTGAACTGTATGTTACATAGGAATCAGTAGACACTTATGCATGTAAAAGAGATGATATTCTATTATAGAGTTACACAGTGGAGTAAAGGTAGACAATAGATTGAATAACCAGTGCTCAAATTCTATGTAAATGATTATAACAATCATGCTAGTATCCACTAGTATATTGCAATGAGTTAAGTCCATGCTGCAATTCTGTATCAAGGAGGAGTGAGGGACAGGCGTGAGGGAGCCCGGGACGCCGCCCCCCCAATCAAGACTAAGTAATCATGCAGTGTCCCAACCCATGTAATCCAGAAGTTCCCAAGAATGGGGACAGAGGGCTGGCCTGGTTCTACCAAATAGCGAGTATCTCAGCCATAGCAGATATCTGGGCACTAAGATGGTTGGTCTGCTATAAATTGAGATATATGAACAAACGAGGTATTTCAATGGTTCATTAATTCAGGGACTTTATTTTGTAATCTGGCTGTCATGTGTTCTAGTTGATACACATCGTACACTGTGTAAGCCCCCACCCTGCCTTTTGCAAATGACAGGTGGTATGCTGTTTGAATCTGACAGCACTACCAGGTGGGGACTGGTTCGGCAGGAATAGGTTACTCAGCACAAGGGCTAGGTTTGGCTACTCTGCACAGGGCACCCAAGTAACTCCGAACACAGGAAGTAATAACTGTAATGTCCAATACCAGAAATGGGATTCTAAAGTGTGGCTTTATTCACATCCAAACAGAACAAACAAAGCATAGATGGACCCCCACGGAGCTACACTTCTGGTAATGCAGATTAAAAGAATCAAGACCACTTCTTCAACACTTCAGCCCTCATTAATAGTGTCCTGCCTCTTTTCCACTGGCTGTATTTTTCATGAAACATTCTGTTCCTGACATGCTTGTTTGCACCAGGATGCACACATTTCATTGCTTCGGCCCAAATCCAGGATTTCCTGCTGTTCTCAGTCTCCTCCCAGACTCTCCGAGGAAAGGTAGGAAAGGACATCCCATAGATTTCATTCACCTTCCTACGAACCAGTCTCTCCTCTTTACTAGTTTTGGTCAACCTGAGATCTCTGGCCTGGCTTGGGGGCAGCCAGTCCTGGTTCTGCCAGCTATGCATTCTCAACGAGACAAAAAATGGATCTCTGACTTCTTCTTGCACAGCCAGGGTAGTGGAATCACCACTTTCTTCCATGCATTCCTCCGAGGCAAGAGCTTGAGGCTGTGTACCCGTTCCTTTTTCACAAGGCCACATAGGTTACCCCTCTTCTTCTTCCTCACTGAGAATCTGTGCCCAGGAGTGAGCAGTCGTCCTCACTACTGAGACTATCCACTCTTCACTGGGCACGGAGGTCAGTACTCCATTCAAAGGCCTCCCTCATCAAGGGTCTACTGATGCTCTGCCTGAATTGTTTCTCTGCGATCCAGAATCCGAAACATCAGCACATTGTTCTGTCTGTAAATCTGCACCCTCTAGCTTTGTGCCACACTCCCCCGAGGGGCCTTCTCCAACAGGCTCCACCTGGTGCTGTGTGCTGCCAACTGCAGATTCTTGAACTTTTGTCCATGTGGGAGCCAAACGAATCTTGGGTGCTTTAAACAAGCCACATTTCTCTAGGCACCCAGAACAGTGAGGTACCATGAAGACGTCCCTTCCAGCATTTAAGTATATTAAGCACACTTGCACTGGATATCCAGGAATCGCCACATGAGGAGGCAGTTGTCCTCCGTAGAAACACCTCTCAATGTCCCTTAACTTGTTTACTTCTGCTGCTACCACAGCCCCGGCATGATCCGGGTAGTGGGCTGGTCCTGAGGCCATGACTGCAGAGAAAAACAAACAAATGCTCACTGTTATTGAAAGTCCCACATCACTGAACACTTTCTTTCACTTTCAAAATGGCTCCTCTGCTGCTGTGTTTACATTACTACCCCACCCTGTAATGAGCGGCAGCACTCCTGTGCATCAACATTCTGAAATTGGGTCAAGCCACTGCGCATCCGATTTACACACTCTACTGATAACTTTGCTCAAAACTGCACAATCTTGCACTGTTCTTTTTCTAGCACATTTATATATTTACACCGGCAACTCCCCTAGACATAGCTCGCACAAACCCCACACTTACCATGCCTACTGGCCTAAAACACCCATTCTCCATGCTCCACCCCACTGCCTTCCAGGCCACCCTGGCAGCTTATCGCTCGCCTTCCCATCCTGCCAATCCTACCCATTCACTGCTCCCCAAGGTTCCTCTCAGCCTCCTATACACGTAGGAAACACACATTACTGCATCCTGTCCAGAGCTGTGATCCTCCTTCTACTCTTAACAGGCAACATACATCCTAACCCAGGCCCTCCCTGACCTGCCCATCAGGTGGGCCCTCTTGTCTGAGTATTGCCTCCTTGAATATATGCAGCATCTTGAAAAAACTTGACACCCTCCAATGCTAGGTCATGCTGCACAAACCGGACGTCATTGCACTGGTGGAAACCTGGCTATCAAAATCCACACCTGACTCCTTCGTCGCCCTCCCTGGCTACATCCTATACCGGGAGGATCATGTAGGCAAACACCCGGGTGGCTATGCGATCTATACCAGGGATTCTCTCACTGGTCAGGCACTCCCTGCTCCGGCCCTGGCAGGTGGGGCACAGGCCCTTACCCTTAAACTCACTCCAGACCCCTCTAGGGGTCCCCTGTATCTCACCTCTTCCTACATCCCACCTAAGAACCAAAACCCAGCTACATCATCCTTAACTATCTTGCCACCCTCCCACACAGGGCTGATCAAGTCCTCGTGGGGGACCTCAACATAAACTGGCTCAGCCCCACCTCCACCGCCACCCAGGACTCCTTTGCTGCCATTGATATGACACAGCGAATCTCCAAACCCACAAGAGCAAACCCCAAGAGAGGTACCAGCACCCTTCTTGATGTCATCATCACCAATCGCCCCAAAAAAATTCTGGACATCCAAATCCTCTCTGACTCACTCAGCGACCATTCCCCAATCATATTCCACTGGGTGACCACCCTGCCAAAACCCACAGCCCAGCACACGCCTCGCCGGCATCTCAAACCTGGCGGGCTGAAGAACCTCAGGCAACTTCTGGCCCAAACAAACTGGTCACCCATTCACCATGCCCCAGATATAGACTCTGGCCTCGCCTTCTTTTCCCATACATTTAATACAACCTCGACACTCTTAGCACCCCTCACAGCTACCAAAAGCAAAACATAAAGTGCCCTGGATTACCCTGCCCCTATTACAGTCACTTAGACATAGGGATAGCCTGTGGCACCTCGCAACAGAAACAGGCCGGACGGCTGATAGACAGGCCTTACAACGCCACTCCGGAATAAGTGCACTTGGCAGTCCGGTGCAAGGTCGACTACTATCGAGCCACCCCTCACCTCCTCTTGGGGTGTGCCCGAACCTTTGGGACAACATCAACAATTGAACGGGAGCACACACCCTCCCCATCACATCTCAATATTGGCGGCACCAACATTACAGACCCTATAGGCACGCAAACTACCTCAACTCCTCCTTCACAGACCCCAGCCCTATCCTCCCAGTAACTTCTTCAACCCGCCACCCCCTACTGACCCCAGACCACCGACACCCCTAGCTTCCACCTACGTGAGAGTAACTGCCCAGGAAGCTAGACCCCACCCTGATCCATGCGCTAAAGAGCAATAGTCCCGCAACTCCACCATGGACCCCAGCATTCTCCGGCGCATACTGGATCAGGTCCTTGTCCCACTTACCAGCCTTCTCAATAAATCCCTCTGCCTGGGGCAGTTCCCCACAGCGTGGAAAATGGCCATTGTCACGCCCATCCACAAAGGGGGTGATAGGTCCTCAGCTGGGAACTACCGGCCTATCTCCATACTCCCACCCCTCTCCAAAGCCCTTGAAAAACTGGTCGCCATACAAATTACTGAGTACCTGACCAAACACAACATCCTTTGCCCAGAACAGCATGGTTTCCGGGCAGGACACAGCACAGGCACAGCACTAGTTGAGTTCTCAACTTTCCTACACACATCCCTGGACTCTGGCTCCCTAGCTGGGACAGTATTCATCGACCTTTCCAAGGCGTTCGACACTGTCTCCCACCCCCTCCTACTGAGTGCACTCCACCAGGCTGGCTTCGCTACTGGGCCACTCGCCTGGTGCACCAGCTATCTATCGGCCCACTCCCAATGTGTCAAAATTAATGGAACTCTATCAAAATCGTGTCCCATCTGATCAGGGGTTCCTCAAGGCTCTATCCTGGGACCTATACTCTTCTCGCTCTACCTCAACACTCTGCCAAGTGCATGTATGGGAAATATGCTGCTGTATGCAGACGACACTGTCATCTTTGCATCCCACCGCAACCCTTCCTCCCTCCAGGACTCCCTGCAGCTCTCATATAATGATGCAGAAACCTGGTTTACAAAGCACAGGCTGATCATAAATCTCAAAAAAATGAAAACAATGCTCTTTGTCCACCCCAAAACAAAGCCAGCAATTTCCCACTCCACATCTTCCCTGGCACCAAACAGCCACTAGATCTAGTACACTCGTACAAGTACCTTGGGGTCACCTTTGACTCAGCCCTCAACTACCACACCCACATTGATGCCCTTGCCTCAGCAGCCAATGTGCGGCTAGGTATCTTATACCGCCACAAAAGCGCTCACCCCCCGCTGCCCTCCGGCTTGCAGTAACATCCTCTATATTATCCCTGGTAGACTATGGACTCCCAGTCTACGGGGCCGCTGACACAACTGTGCTCAAAAAAATCCACCTATTACTTAACAAAGCGTGCAGACTAATCACCAGGGCCCTAGGTTCACATTCGTGCCAGCTCTATGGGTTGGCAACACTGCTGAACTTGGATGAACGATTACGTTACCAAACATGCCTAATAGCAAAAACTCTCCTAGGACTGTCCTCGCCAGGGCTGACAGCCTCCCCCCAGCCAAACCCCTGGTATGTGCACAGACCGCCCACAAGACCACCTTCCAGACGCCAAGATCCAGGCCTCCCATGGTCAGAGGTCTTTCCACCACAGAGCCCCTTCCTGGTTCAACTCGCCTCTCTCCCGGTCACAGAAGCCCCATGATCTCCAAATTCAAAACTGCACTCAGAAGTGAACTGTTCAACACACAAAGTTGCACCTGTAATAATCTGAGGCGCTGCCCCTGTGCCCTGACAATGCCCACTGGGCAGCATCCTAACCGCACCACTCTAAATTATACCACGAAAGACTGTACAGGAATTTTTCCTGATGCCTGGCCTTTCCCCACGCGATGAATGAATCTCCTCTGGCTAAATTACAACTGCTCTGCCGACTGCCCAAACTGCAGTATTACCATGTGTTTACTGTAACCCAGTTTAATTGCTCTGTTGACTTCTCTTTCGACTGTATTATTATGTGCTGCTGTAACCTGGTTAAATGGCCACTGCGCCTGACTGCTCATACTAGTATCTACTACTGTAACCTATTAAATTACCACTGCTCTACTGACTGCCCCTATTGCAGTTTTATATGTTTCCACTGTAACCAATCTGGCCTCTCTATAATATCTGTTCAATCACCAATGCCTGCTATTGATGTACCCATATCCTGTAACCAAAGCGAGTATATGTACTTACGGCTGTATTTATCATGTTCTTCTCACACTTGTATGTGAATCCATGTAATCTACATCCTGTAACATGACTGTCTGTATTGTATTCGTCCACTCTGTGACGAGGTACCTTTGAAAATGAGCCTCTGGCTCAAAGGTTGTAAACCGATGTGCAAATAAAATAAAAATAAAATAAATGATTTACCACGGACTTCTCATTTGCTGAAAACATTGCTCTAGCTCACAGTCTCTTAAAGCCTCAATATTACAAGCACAGGATTGCCTGTAACTCTTTCTGCATAACTTGATACAAGTCATAGTCTCTCTCTGGCTCTGAAACTTTAAACTGCACTGAACCCATAACTATGCTCACAGTCGAAGGTTTAACAGGCTTCCTCTTTGCTGGTAAAACTTGACACAGTCTATGTTTGCAAAGCGACCTCACACTGCTGCACACAGATTCAGCTGGCTTTTGGCAAAAATCACTGGTTTGAGCAATTATTTCTGTTGTTACTCACTGTTATCAGTAGCTGATTGCTGCGATGGAAAATGGCCTGCAGCCAGTGTTGGAGGCCTCTGGAAGGAAGCGGGTTGGCAGTCCTGCCGCTCGTCCCTCTGAACACCACACTCACAATCCAGTCGATCGAGATGTGGGTTGAGCCTGATTTTAGATAGAAAAGTCAATTTTTTAAACTTTTACCGTGCTTTCAGTCACCGCGACACTCCTCCGAATAAGCCAGTACACGCACTCCACTCACAATCCCTCTCAAATGCTGGGCAGTCGCTGTAGAGCTGGCTTGGGGGTGGGATTGATTGCAGTCTCACCAATCACACGACGCAATGCAAATAAGCCTCTTTCTCTCGCGAGTGCTCTTCTCCTCACGGCGATCGTCGAGCAGGCAAATTTAAACTGCAAAACCACTTTTTATTTTTTCCAAACTGACTCCACGGCGGGAGCCCATTTCAACCATTTGTCATGGCCATTAACACAGCAAGTCTCTTCATTCACTAGAAAGCATTTCCAACATCCAGGGCACAATTTTCCTGTTGCTACCCCTAGTCTTCCACACTTTTCTTTGTCACAACAATTTTTAAAAGCTGGCAAAACGCTGTCATTTTTGATGCAGGACAAAGGCATACTCTCTCAGGCTTTACTGCTCCTTGGTAAACAGTTGGCATTTTAATAGCAGCACATGGACAACAGCACACAGCGACACATTAGTTAACCTTGCTTCAGATTTTGGGCTACCCACTGCCAGATAACCAAAACGCTAGCCCTTTGTCCGAGCACCTTTCCTCCCTAAAATTCAAATCCAAAGCAGTGCCTCCATTTTGTAAGCTCCCCACCCCTGCCTTTTGCAAAAGACAGTCAGTATGCTGTTTGAATCTGACAGCACTACCAGGTGGGACTGGGTTCAGGGAGGAATAGGTTACTCGGCACAAGGGCTAGGTTTGGCTACTCTGCACAGGGGCACCCAAGTAACTCCGAACACAGGAAGCAATAACTGTAATGTCCAATACCAGAAATGGGATTCTAAAGTGTGGCTTTATTCACATCCAAACAGAACAAACAAAGCATAGACAGACCCCCATGGGGCTACACTTCTGGTAATGCAGATTAAAAGAATCAAGACCACTTCTTCAACACTTCAGCCCTCAGGCTCTGAACCCACCGGGCACACAGCCCAGACTTGCACACTGCTTTGGGTACACAGCCCGAACTTGTACACTATTCTGGGATTTCCCTGGCTCGGCTCCCTTGCCGGCCACTCGGACACTTTCCATTTGTCATGGAAACATTTTCTGGTGGCTCCCTAAACCACCTAAGAGCACCTCAGCTCTATCAGGGAATTCTCCTTTAAATCCCACATCTGGATACTTTCCTCAGGCACTGGCCAAGTACCTGAGAGAAAGTAAAGTTGCCACAGAGCAAATCCATAGAGGTGAATTTAGTTACTACTGATGGGGGGGTCTCCCACCTCTCTCTCCCACCCACAATTCATACCCGGCCATTTCTCTGGACAGTAAACATCTCATTCTATAAAGCTTGGCAATGTAGATTAAGGCTAAATGTATGTCACATTTCCTCTACTTGTCTTGCTTTCCCCTTGTGCTGGACTTGAACATACTTTTACTTGGCTTAGCCCATTGTTCTAGCCCCCCACTGATTAAGCAGTCCAATCCCCACTTTACTTCACTCTTTGTGCTGGACTTGAACCTACTTGAATTAACCGGCAATGTCTATTACACTAGACCTCCTACAGATTAAATAGTTCAATCCCCACGTTTCAACAGTTCAGGTGAAAACATTGGCCCTCTGTCAGAGCGAACTCACCCTTGGTTGCAGGTGCCCCACGGCGATTCTCCAGGAATTTCTCTCCCACAGCTTCTGGTGCTGCAGCACAACTTGAAATAGACAGCTTCTTCCCTTAGCCGGAACCAGGAGGGTTGCCCCTGGAAAAAAGGCAAACCTTCCCCCCCATCCCCTCAGGGATATGACATTTGGACCAGTAACAGCGGTCTCCACCACTTCAACAATCAGCTTCTGTGTTCCTCTTACAGTGGAAACACACACCTCCCTTACAGTAGCTCTAAAACAGAGCTTAAGGCTCTGAAAGCCTGCACACAGACAGCTGTGCTACTTCCTCTCTCCAAGACTGCACACAGACTCTGTTCAAATTCCCCAACATTCTATCCTAACTTCCAACTGCAGCATTCCAGTGTGACTCATGCAGCTGCAAAAGTTCTATGGTGATGTCATCCCTCAGTCTCAGCTGAGACTGAGAACAGAGTGAGACAGTGTGAAATCCATTTAACTGGAGGTTCACAAGCTGCCTTCCCTGCCTACCACTAGGTCTTACTGGAATTCTAGTAACCCCGGGTAACAGGGGGGTTACAACTGTATCTTCCCATGCTGAAATGATGGGGGGGGGGTTCAGGATGTAGCCACAGTCTTGTGATACATTTCTTGGCTGCACCAAGTAAGATGTTGAGAAGGTATACTTGATGTAGATCCTTAAAATGGTGAGGGTAGTGGAGGAGAATCCCCACAGCTGGAGAGAGGGTGCCTAGGCTGGGGAAGAGGTCTAGTACTCTAGTCTTGATCAATGACCAATACGTTGTCAGCACTGGGCATGACCAGAGTATGTGTGTGTGGGTAGCCATCTCGCAGCCGCAATGCCTCCAACAGGTGGAATCCCCCCCGTGAGGTATTTGGCCATGATCTGGGGAGTGTGGAAGAATCTGGACGCCACCTTCCAGGAGTACTCTCTCCATGAGTATGAGCTGGAGGTTTTATGTTGCCTCCGCCAGATCCTGAGCCAGTGCTCCTGTGTCAGTTCAACTTGAAGCTCGGCCTCCCAATGAAATTGCACCAGCTCCATAGCCTGTGTAGGGGCCCCCTGCAGGGCCTTATAAAATCGGGAAGTTAGGTGACTACAGTCTCCGCCCCCTGCGAACTGAAGTAATAAAGGACAAAGGGGGGGGGGGAATAGTCTGGATGGTAACATCCAGACCAATTTTCTTATTTAAGAAGTGGTGGATTTGCAGAAACCTAAAAAAATCATTCCTGCTCAGGGAGAATTCCTGTTTAAGTTGGTCAAATGGCTTAAAAATGTCATTATCAAAAAATTGGTATGAGTGTTGTAATCCTCGATGTGTTCAGACCTGAAAGGTGGCGTCAGCTCAGGCCGGTGCCCATGATGGATCTTCAGCTGGGATACCTCTCCAGACAGACAGACACAAATTTTGTTGTTTGGTCGGGAGAGGTATTTCACCCAGCACTGAAGCATCTCTCTGGTGAATCTGGATCCACTTCTCATCTGGGTTATATTTTGGGGCTGAAACACTCCTGAGTGGTTTAAGGAACAATCCGCCATAGTCCGCTCCACTATGAGCCAGGGCGGGGCCCGGGCTTGGGGCAGCAGCCATGTGGTTATATGCGTAAGCAGGGCTACTATCCAATAATTAAAAATACTGGGGAGGGCTAATCCTCCCTTCTCCTTGGAGCACTGAAGCTTACTAAGTGCAAGTCTGGGTCATTGATTTACCCAAAGAAACCAACTAACTCAGCAATCCCAGTCCCATATATCCCTCCTTGTAAGTGGAAGCAGGATATTTTGCATTAGGATAACATTGCAGCTCTAGGTCCCCTTCTCCAAGCCGACCTAGCATCTCTTGAGGCCTGGCTGAGAGCAAATAGAATGGTCCTAAATGCAGGCAAAACTAAAGCGATGCTATTCGGACATAGCAGCCTTGGACATGACAGGTCTAAATCTCTGCAACTCACTGCTCTCTCAGGAAATGACATCGAGGTTGTGCCCTCCTTAAAATACTTCAGTCTAACTTTGGACCATTGCCTTACCTTCAAGTACCATGTGGATCAGGTCACCAAGACCATACACTGCAAACTTGGTATTCTGTACGGCTAAAGATCAGCTCATCCCTGAGGCCAGGAACTCAATCGCCACAAGTGTCCTCCTCCCCACCCTGACTTATGCTGCCCGATCTTACAGGGCATGGCCAAGCAGGAGGTCACCAAGATGCAAATCCTGTATAACAAGGTAGCCGGTTTACTACCCAGGACCACTCGTGAAGGCACCATTGTGACACACTTGCCCAGCCTACGCTGGCCCTCACTGGCCTCTCATCTCCACTACCCCTGCTCTGCTTGACCTTCAAGCTACTCAGCCCTTCAGCTCACCCAGCATTGCTGGAACTATTGCCTCAAACATAACCCCAGGAGCGTGATGGACATCTGTACGTGACACTGCTTGAAGTTCCCAGAGTCAGGACTAACGCTGGCGGCAGGTCGTTTCTCCTACTCAGCCCTCTACCTGTGGAACAAACTCCCATCCCTAGTGCAGGAAGCCTCCTCACTGATGAACTTCCACACAGACTCCAAAGCCTATGTGTCTGATACTAGCACTTGTCATTGCCACGGCTCATGACCCCCCCACACTTGCTTCTATCCTCCTAATATCCAGATCCTCCAAGCGCCTTATCAGGTTCCACGGTGCTTCTCTCTAGGCATAGTACCACAGCTAACTTTCCACTGAACCATGCCAGTAGTAAACAATGAGCTTACCATGTAAAATTACATTTCTTCTGCACCTTTTGTTAATTCTACTGTCAACATATTTGTAAGGACTGATGCATGATGATAACCATGGCTGTAACTTACTCACACACCTGAAACTACTCTGTAACCCAAGTCTTTCTCTGTATGAAAATATGTATTGTTATCCTGGGTCGCCCCTGAAAAAGCGACCTTCGGGGCTCAGTGGGCCTAACCGGTCACCAAATTTTAAATAAATAAAATAAATAAATAAGGTAAAGAATCTTGGAAGGAAGTGCCATTGTCATATCAGTGTCAGTGGCTCAGTAGGTACACACTACGCCTCTGAGGCCGGGAGATCAGAGGGCTGTGGGTTCAGTTCCCACATCTGGCACTTGGGTTAATATCCCAATATTGACACTGTAGTGCAACATGAGAGGGGTGCTGCACTTCTGAGGTGCCGTCTTTCGGGTGAGACGTTAAACCGAGGTTCCATCTGCCTGGATTGGTGGTAGTTCAGATGGATGTTAAAGATCCCATGGCACTTATAGAAAAGAGTAGGGGAATTTCCCCGGTGTCCTGGCCAAATTTCCCTCATTCACTAAAAATATCACCAACAGCTTAATCTGGTTCAAGGTCAGTTGGCATTCATCTGTATCCCCTCCCCGGATCATGTCTGAAAATAGGCAGGATTTGTCTAGTGCACTTACCCGGTCAACAAAAACTAAATAAATAAAGTTCATCTGGATAGACCGCACCTAGCCAACAGTGAGAGAGGAGAGGGTCCATCTTCTAAGTCCGCATTTATTTTGGAGATGGTTGAGGAATAATTCAAGGAATATAGATTTGAAAATTCTGAGGGACTTTAATTCCCAGGTAGGTTATAAAGGGTTTGGATCTGTGCCTGTGTCTGGGAGATTAAGGGGAGGAGGTCTGTGTCACCCTGCGTGGGGCCTCCTGCAGGAATCTAAGCTTTTCTTGTAGCGTCTGTAGGGTGGACTCAGCCTGTTTTTTCTTATAGGAAGCAAAGGCTATAATATACCCCCTAAGGACAACCTTGAGGGTGTCCCAGAGGGTCTGAGGGGAAGTCTGAGAGGATGTATTTTCACAGATGATTTCCGGGATCCGTGTCTCCAGAAGGTCCTGGAACTCACTATCCCTCAATAGGGACGGGTTAAATCTCCATTGCACATTTTTCTTCTCCTTTCAGATACTAAGCTCCAGGGTGATGGGAGCATGATCAGTCAGGCAGATATTAAGAATATCTGCTGACCAGACCAGATCAATATATCCCTTGCCAATACAGAAATAATCTAGTCTAGTGTAATGTTTAAAGGCACTGGAATAATAAGTAAATTTCTGCTGGGAGGGATGAAGCTGCCTCCATGTGTCCACCAGACCAACATCTTTAAGCAAATGACGGAGATGCTTTTGGCCTGAGGACTGAGGGGAAGGGCACACTGCCAATGCATCCAGAGAGGGGTTAAGTTGGCAATTGAGGTTGCCTCCTAATATTAGGATCCCCTGTTGCCTTGTCAGGACAGCATCTAGTAGGTGCTGGATGGTGGATGTGTCTGAGCCTGGGGGAATATAAACGCTGCATAATGTCAGAATCTGCTGGTTTAATTTAACCACAGCCAATGCCAGCCTACCCTCTCTATCTGAGTATTGATCTAGTAATTGAAGTTGGGAGTGTCTCAGGATCAAGATTACTGCCCCTCTTCTCCTACCCCGCTGGTAAGAAGACTCCACCAGCTCAGTAAAACCAAATTTGAGCAATTTATGGTGCTCAGTTGAAGAGATATGGGTCTCCTGTAATAATAGAACGTCTGGGTTCAACTTTTTAAGTGCTCGGATTGTGCAGTATCTCTTAATGAGGCTGGCCAGTCCATTTACAATATGGAGATAATTGTAAAGGACACTGCATAATCATGACCAGTAAGAACTGGTCTGCAGCCCCAAGCCCCGGACCCCAAAAGTGTTACCAACTTTAATTTCCTGCAATGTAAGGAATTTGCCTCCTGAAAAATTTACATCAGTCAGATACTCTGCAAACCAGGTGGTAAAACAAAAAACATTGGAGTAAAAGCTATAAGGCAACTGGTATGCCAACTGGGCACAACTATAATACTTTGTACCTTAAATGAAGAAATGAGAACTATATAGAGTCCACAGTGTATGGGGGTAACTGTGACTTCCAAAAATATGCGATCTGAGGATACACGTATTGAGGACAGGCCTAAAGACCGTCTGAAGGTGGGCACCCAATCACCAGAGTGGTTTGGGGTCCTGGGGAAACCTTTGTCCCTAAATTTGGGAAGGGGAGGGACGAAGAGAGGGGTAATTAATAAAAAGAAAAGCTGAAATAAAAAGGGAAGTGGTAAAGGGAAAATGTGGATTGGGGAAAAATGGTGCTGTTCCATTGTAGCCTGGCTCCTGAATGGAATATGAGTCCACGGCCCAACCCCCGGTACATAAGAAGGGGGGTTGGAGATAGGGAGTAATGGATCTTCCTTGGAGATGGTCACATGGACTAACCAGGGAATCAGGTTTATAGCGGAGAAGGTGTCATATCCCACCAAAGCACTTGGTGTTCTGCTCAATATTGCTGGATGCTTTAAATAAACGCAGTATCAGGTACACTAGGCTTCAGGTAAGCCTTCAAAGTTAAAATACCAAGACAAGTAATTAATGCAGTCATTGATTAAATGCGTTCGGGTCTTCCATAAATAGGAGGTAAGGGTCAGTGGAATTAGTTACAAGATCAACAAAGACCGCACCACTCAGAGCTCCAAAAAGACGACAATTTTAATGATAAGAAAACCGCAAATACAAGTTCATGCAGGTAAAACGAGTGACACCACCTCTACCGGTTTCGCACAGTTTGCGTCATCAGGAGGATGACCATCCCTCTACATAGACCCCTTTTATACTAAATTAACAGCCAAAATTTAAAGTGCCAATACAACAATATATAAACACATAACATGAGATCCATTTGTTAATGGTCCTATCTTTTTATCTACCAATAAAATACTACAAAAATAATTAAAACAGAGATAAGAAATTAATACACCATCTATAAATATCCTTCAACACCAAACAGTGTATTGCATATCAAACATCCGTGATTTGGAAACAAATATCTAACAATAAAAAATAAAAATACAATAACAAAAACATTATGTAAATATATATAATCTTAGGGGCCAAAATCATTGCAAATGCAATGAAAATTATACCCATAATGAAAACAATAAATGAAGAAGCAGAATCAGAAGATATGCTCATTTCCACTGTAACCTGAAAAGTAAACAAAAAAAGTGTTATAATATAACAAACCAACCATTATCCTTCAATTAACTATTTCCTATATACAAACATCTTATATATATAAGTTGATTAACTGTATACCATACAAAAAAATCAATGAAAAACCAAGGAAATATCTTATATAATTAATACAGGTTCTAATCACACAGGGGCCACTGAATCCAAAAGACATTTACTTTCTCCTAATACAGGATAAAAGTTCAATCCTATCATTCAGACAGGAAATTTTAAAGCTCCCAAAGTATAAATCCAAAAGATTCACGATAAAGTAATTTTCATCAAGTTCCACCACGTGGTCCTAACACCACCCTTTCAAAGGCACAAAATTTGAAACCATACTGCCACCTCTTGCATTGTCAGTATGGACTGCTAATGCATTCTTCACATCCTTATTGACAATAGAGCGAAGATGTTAGCCTACCCTTATTTTAAATTGTCTGCCAGTTTTGCCACATAAAAAGACCCACACTCGCATATAGCCAAGTATATAACATTATTACTATTACAATTAAAAAATTCCTTAATCTGGAATTCTTTCAAATTGTTATACGTGACTAAATTTATCAGTTTTCAAAATATAAGGGCAACACTTACAATTTCCACAGCTGAAACTTCCAGCTGGTAAGGGTGGCAACCAAGTTTGAGCATGAGGTACTGCTTTATCAACAAAGTGACTATGTACTAGTCTATCTTTAATGTTTCTACCCCTGAGAAAAACAAAACTAGGTTTTCCCTTCACATCCTCACACAAGAGAGGCTCATGTTCCAAAATGTGCCAGTTATTTAACACAATCTGCTGAATCTTATGGGACTGTCTAGTATAATTAGTGACAAAATTCATCTTCGGAGATTCCACTGATTTTACTTTCCCCAACAATACTGTTTCCCTTTTAATATCCAAAGTATCTTTAAAAGTTTGATCTACATACTTAGATGGATAACCCCTGGCAATAAATCTACTGCACATCTCACTGCCTTGGACAAAAAAGTCACTATCTTCAGAACAATTTCTCCGAGCTCGATAAAATTGTGCCTTTGGAATATTTTAATCAAATGGTGAGGATGAAAACTAGATGCTAACAAAATAGAATTTCAATCAGTATCTTTACGAAATAAATCTGTTTTCAGAGTGCCATCTATGTTCTTTGAAATTTTCAAATCCAAAAAGAAACACTATCAATGTCACTCTGTACTGTAAATCTTAAATTAGGATTAGTTGTTTCCAAAATTCAACAAAATGACCTAATTCTACACTAGTACCAGTCCATACCATAAAAATATATTCGATAAAACAACGCTAAATGTCAATTTTATCCGAAAGGATTGTTCCGTGCATCATAAATATACATCCTTTCCCATCGTCCTAGTAAAGATTAGCATAGTTGGGGGCCAACGTTGCCCCCATAGCTGTACCTTTATTTTGTCTATACATATCTTTACCAAAAAAGAATACAGGAGGCTCAATAGTGATACTGTCTAGAGACAAGTATGTAGAAGAAATTACTAGACAGCTTAATGATTTGGACTTTTATACTCAACTTAGAAGTGACCCTACATGGAAATTTAAACAAGAAATAGATATGTTTATTAGTGATGCTTTGTTCTCTGGGGTGATTTCCACTAGTGAGGCTCATTTTCTCACTGTATCTAAACCAGTTAGAGCTAGTATCTATGTTTTGCCTAAGATCCATAAAGATTATTATAATCCACCAGGAAGGCCAATTGTAGCGGGAATAGGTTCACTTACTGAACCTTTGTCTAAATATGTTGATATGCATATTAAACCTTATGTTATGGCCTTACCTTCTTTTATTAGAGATACTACTCAGATGCTGGGTATACTGGGGGAAATGCAGATTGAGAGAGAATGGCTCCTGGTTTCTATGGATAGCCTCCTCTATACTAATATACCCAATCTGGGTGGTATAGAGGCATTGGATTATTGGCTGTCCTTGGACTTGAATGTCACAGATTCTAAGAAACAATTTCTATTGACTTGTAGTGAACATGTGTTGACTAAGAATGTATTCTTTTTTGGTAAAGATATGTCACTAATTATACTAGACAGTCCCATAAGATTCAGCAGATTGTGTTAAATAACTGGCACATTTTGGAACATGAGCCTCTCTTGTGTGAGGATGTGAAGGGAAAACCTAGTTTTGTTTTTCGCAGGGGTAGAAACATTAAAGATAGACTAGTACATAGTCACTTTGTTGATAAAGCAGTACCTGCGTTCAAAACTTGGTTGCCACCCTTACCAGCTGGAAGTTTCAGCTGTGGAAATTGTAAGTGTTGCCCTTATATTTTGAAAACTGATTAATTTAGTACGTATAACAATTTGAAAGAATTCCAGATTAAGGAATTTTTTAATTGTAATAGTAATAATGTTATATACTTGGCTATATGCGAGTGTGGGTCTTTTATGGGCAAACTGGTAGACAATTTAAAATAAGGGTAGGCGAACATCTTCGTTCTATTGTAATAAGGATGTGAAGAATGCATTAGCAGTCCATACTGACAATGCAAGAGGTGGCAAGCATGGTTTCAAATTTTGTGCCTTTGAAAGGGTGGTGTTAGGACCACGTGGTGGGAACTTGGATGAAAAATTACTTTATCGTGAATCTTTTTGGATTTATACTTTGGGAGCTTTAAAATTTCCTGGTCTGAATGATAGGATTGAACTTTTATCCTGTATTAGGAGAAAGTAAATGTCTTTTTGGATTCAGTGGCCCCTGGTGTGATTAGAACCTGTATTAATTATAAAAGATATTTCCTTGGTTTTTCATTGATTTTTTTTGTATGGTATACAGTTAATCAACTATATATATATAAGATGTTTGTATATAGGAAATAGTTAATTGAAGGATAATGGTTTGTTATATTATAACACTTTTTTTGTTTACTTTTCAGGTTACAGTGGAAATGAGCATATCTTCTGATTCTGCTTCTTCATTTATTGTTTTCATTATGGGTATAATTTTCATTGCATTTGCAATGATTTTGGCCCCTAAGATTATATATATTTACATAATGTTTTTGTTATTGTATTTTTATTTTTTATTGTTAGATATTTGTTTCCAAATCACGGATGTTTGATATGCAATACACTGTTTGGTGTTGAAGGATATTTATAGATGGTGTATTAATTTCTTATCTCTGTTTTAATTATTTTTATAGTATTTTATTGGTAGATAAAAAGATAGGACCATTAACAAATGGATCTCATGTTATGTGTTTATATATTGTTGTATTGGCACTTTAAATTTTGGCTGTTAATTTAGTATAAAAGGGGTCTATGTAGAGGGATGGTCATCCTCCTGATGACGCAAACTGTGCGAAACCGGTAGAGGTGGTGTCACTCGTTTTACCTGCATGAACTTGTATTTGCGGTTTTCTTATCATTAAAATTGTCGTCTTTTTGGAGCTCTGAGTGGTGCGGTCTTTGTTGATCTAGTGTACATTTGTTTTGACTCGCACACTCTGTTCACTGGATGAGCGGTCTTGTAGTTTTTTATCAGTGGAATTAGGGATAGCACCTGTTCACACAGCCCATGCGACATGAAAGAAGGATATCCCAAGCAAGGAAACATTGTAGGGTCAGGCGTACTGAACTAGGAAAAAGGATCCAACTGCAAAGGACCCAACTCTATGTCTAATATATATAGTTCCCACAATCAAGGGTGAGGTCGGTTCCTTGGTCAGTAGTCCTTGAAAAGTCTACCAAAGTTAGTAGATCACTGCCTCCAGGCCAGGCTCCAGAGGGGAAAGAACCCGAAAGCGGTTGGGCGTCAGCAGGAAAATGAGGGGTAGCCAAGGAAGCCCACACATCCATGCCCCAGAGGAGGAGGGAAGGGACACCGACATGGGGTGGGGGACACAAAAGGATGGGTCGAGGCCTGCCTGAGAACTCTGATCCATTTCACTGCAATGGAGGGGAGCAGCCAGGAAGCACGCACCAGGGCTTATTAAGTCATCTACTCATCTCACGGGGAAGTCTAGGCAGACAGAGCGAGGATCCATGCCTGCTAAAGAAAGAGGGATCCCAACAATGAGCAGCAGGGCCACCTACCCGAGTATTCCAGAAATATTATTGTCTCAGGTGCCTTTGAATGCCGCCAGGCTTTCTGAGACTGAGAAGACTCCTTAACTGCACTCTCTTTAGTGGGTTAATACAGTAAAGCCTTTTGCAGTCCAGGCTGAAGAGGCGGAACCCCGTCCCCAGGGAGGGCAACCAGTCCTGGATGGGTGGGAGACGTCTGACCAGAACCCACCATCCCTACCCCGAGGGGAAGGGCACACTGACAACCTATATTTAATGAGGTCAAAATGAGATCACCCAGACTAATCAATGCTATTTCAAGCCGAGTCCATATTCTCCCACCTCAGTCAGCCCGGCAGCAATCCACACCCTCGTGGGATCCAACTCTAGGAGTATTCCATTGAGGCTGAAAAATACAAGCCTCTGTCAGCCCCTTTCAACCCCTACTAAGAGAAGTAGCCCTGGGGTAGCCATCCATGCCCCCTTCCCCCACCAAACCCTTTCAGAGTCAGTGCCCAGGCAAGACCTCGCACCCAGACCCCTGGTCCCTCCCTCTAAACCCCAACTATAACAAGTGCAAAAAGAAGGAAAAATGCATCCTCTCTGAACCACCCCAAGTCTAAAAATGGTGGTAAAGCCCCCCATCAACCCCCCAGCAGGTTCCTGCTTAAGTACTCACTGCAAGCCCATGTCCTTTGGTCTGAAAAAGTCTCTGCCGGTCTGTCTGGAGAACTGGACCAGCATTTGTTTAATTGAGTCAATGGTTGCTTGCTGGTCAGGTCATTGTTGGGAAGAAGTTGCTCTAGGTAAATCCCGACCCTCTGGTGTTCTCTGGGGGAGGTGAACCAAAGCTGGCAATGTAAGGCCACGTTTCTGCAAGTCCACACATGCATCCTCCATACTCTTGTAGGTCTGCTGCCCTGAAGGGAATTGAATTACCAGCTTGCTGGGGTAGGGGGTTTGAAATTTGAGTTTTTGTTGTCTGAGAAGGGGGAACAGGGCGATGTACGCCCGCCTCTTCTGCATCGTGGCAGGGGCGTAGTCGTTGTCTATAAAAATGCGAATGTCTCCATGACAGATGTGCGATTTGGCCCATGCTTGTTTCAAGATTAACTGTCTAGTTTGGTATCGGAGGAATCTAATAATTGTGGACCTGGGGTGTGATGTTGTTTGTGTGGGCTTTAGGCCCAGTGCCCTGTAAAGTCTCTCAGTTTCAAAATTAAAATCAGTGCCTCGTTCAAGAGCCACTCAAAGGAGGGTTTCTATAAAGGATTGCAGGTTTGAACCCTCGCTGTTCTCAGGAACCCCATATAAATGAAGATTTTCTGACAACTGCGGTTTTCAGCATCCTCCTGACGCTCAACAGTGAGTTGGCAGAGGTGTGCAACCTGGTTTAGGGTGGTTTGCAGCTGGAGTGGTTGAGACCTGTTCTCGTGTGCACTGATCCAGGAGGGAAACCGTGGAATGAACTCAGTCAGCTCTTTTGAAAACATTCCTGGGTATGTTTGAAGGTTTGAAAGTCATATTTGAATTCTTGTAATTCTTGCAGAATTTTGTCTAACTTGGTATCCATTTTAATGGATGGAGCCACTTAGTCCTATTCTTCCTGCATGGCTTGGTTCAGAGAGTTTGTGTAGAAAGTACCAAGGCCCCTGAATCGGTCGCGTCCCCGTCAGAGATTTCGGTGTCCGGACGGATTGCTGCGGATCTGTTTGAGCCCCTCCCTGCGATTTGCCAGTAGCCATAAAGTTCTCCTACCAAAATCAGTGAGGCTATGAGGTTTACAGCTCCCAGGTCGCCCCTGAAAAAGGGACCTTTGGGGCTCAGTGGGCCTACCCGGTCACCAAAATTTAATAAATAAATAAATATTTTAATTATTTTGAAGCGGGGAGCGGGCTGAGAGCTCGTGGGCTAAGCTGCCATGTAGCTGGGCTGCACCGGAAGTCTTGGGACTCAGTTCTAATGGTTATTACCTACTGCAAGAGCCCTCTCAAAGTGAGATAGCACAGTTACGTAAGAATGTATCATAACAGTAGATCTTAGAGAGAGGCTCTTGCAGTAGGTACCTTTTCCCCTCCACCATCACCCTGCTTCTGTGGCTATTTCTTTCTAGCCTTTCTTTTAGCTCCAGGAGCCCACTCCTTTCTCCTGTCACAATTGTTATGTCTCCAGGGAGAACTGGAGGATGGGCATGGGACCACCCACTATTTAGTGTTACTCTGACATCCGTCACATGATGTCAGGTGGGTGGTCCCCTGCCAGACAATGCTAGCAAAAGTTTCCTGTGTGGTCCTAGTGTCTGATGGCTCTAGTCCTAGTGGTTATTACTTATTGCAAGAGCCTCTCTCGAAGATCTACTGTTACAGTAAATTCATATGTAACTACTTTTTGCACACACTCTTGATGTTGGATGCATAGATAAACCCCTCAAGCTTCACTCTTGGGGTTTATGTAGCATCCAACAACTCGGGGGTGAATAATATATGGGGTGGTATGTGTAATGAGATTTTACATTAATTGAAAGTTGTGGGATGCTAAGCATAAAACCTTAGGCTAAGCCTGAGTGGTTTATAAAAAGCATCCCACAATGAGGGTGTAATCAGTTTTACACACACCACCCTATATTTTTTTATAATTGCTGGTGTGCGGTTTTTTCACTCTGTAACCCTGAGCGCTTATACCCAGTGTTACACCCTGCACTACCCTGGACATAGGCAGAGGGTTGGTTTCGCTAGCTCATAACATTTTTTAAAACCTTTGTGCAGTGCCTCCACTCTGGGTGCTTTACCTGTGTGAGATGGTGCTGGGTGTAGCCCCCTGAGCTGCTACACCACCCACGGTAACCATTTACCTTCCCCAGACATGCCCCAATGCACAGTTCCCCACATTTCCACATTTTGAATTAAAGACTCTCTCCAATAATATGCTCACACAGGATTTCAAACAACAAATAACAAGATATTTATTTCGTGGGGGATATAGAAGCTAGGTAAGGGAAACAGTAGGAGTAGAGGTTATCCTATCGTATTCACAAAATATACAGAGATTATTTGGATTTTGCTGGTGAACCCTCCAGCTGTGAAACTACATATTAAGAGGCAGACACAAATCTCATTTCACCATTTGACTTAAGACATCCAGCTCCCTGGCTATCTAGCTGCTGACAAATCAGATATTAAACATAATTATCATTAATGTCTACACTGGTACCAGTCCCAGATACAACAGAAACCCCGTAATATAATACCATACTAGTTAAACAGGTACCACAGTCCAAGATGTTGCAGGCCTGATGGAGTTGCAGCTGGCTGAGGTGGCCGTCTATTAATTTGAGGGTGGGGGCAAATTTGAAACAGATTTTTGTAAAGCAGCAAATTACTATTTACAACCACAGCAGGGATTGCCCTGCACTTTAGCAGGCAAAGCAGGGATTGCCATGCACTTGCAGACAAATCAGGAATTGCCCTGCACACGTTGACTTCCGAACATTCCATGACAAGCTATGTGGATCTTACATCCAGAACATTCAGCACAATATTTAAAAGTCCCATCCAAAGCAATGAGGGTGATACTTTTGTCAAGCATCCTACAGTATATGCAATTCAAATACGGTCACATCCAGTACTTTATATACCAAAAGGCATCCATCCAGAGTAAGTTGACAGCGACACTTTCATCAAGTATCCCACATACTTTAGTTACAGGCAGTCACATCCAGTACATTCTATATACCAAGAACATTATTCACAGAGTCTTACCCAGCATATTTAGACATTATATGCTCTAGAGCCTCCTGTCCCATGAAATGGCAAATGCGTCTTGGCAGTCAGCTTCACGATTGCAGGACTCTAACCCACAGCTACACAACTTGCAACACATTTACATGATTCACTATGCCCAGCATCTTGCTGCACCTGCAACTTAACCTTTTGGGCCACAGACAAAATGCAACCATTATTTGAACTAGGCAGTCTCTTATGGGGTTAGTAGCCCAGACTGATAACTTCAATACTTCAAATTTAACAGCACACATTTCTCAGTGGGGCTTAGGGTCCCCAGGATTACTTGCTTAGCTTCTCCCTCATACCGGGGGGTACGAGGGTACTCACTCAGGTCCTCCACAGGTCTCTTCCACAATCGAAGGCATCCTGAAGATTTCTTCAGCTCTCTCACTGCTGAGGTACTTGGTCAGCGCTCTCACCACTGCATGATGTTATCTGGTCTGATCTGGTCAGCGCTCTCGCTGCTGCTGGACATCTGCTCTTCGGTCCACATCTTTCCTCGATGTGGGAGGGAGGCTAGCCTCTGGAGGACAATACTGGCAGCCTCCAGACTAGCTGTTGCAGAAAGTACAATTACTGTAACTAGTTAACTTTTACTTAAGAAAATAATAAATGCCCCCTCAAGACTGAAAGGGCTTGAATTAAGTGGCCCAGGTTTGGTGGCATGGCTGGAGCCTGAGCCCCCTCCCCTGTGGGGGCTCCCAGCAGGCTGGAGCCTGCTATGGCTGTTCTCCCTCCAAATCTCTTTCTCAATCTTCATACAAACTGGCAACACTGTCTCTTTATAGAGCTCCTAGCTTGACTCCTGATTGGTAACAGGGGTGGGGTGACATGTCTCCAAGTTGCTGAAGGACCTGTCAATCAGAACACTCGAGGCACAATTGGGTTGTGGACTTGGTGCCTAAAATAATGTCCCTGTAAGCCCCCATGAGCACTTGAGTGCTTACCCATGAGGTGCAGTGAATGTCCCACAAGTCCTGGCTTTCTATTGCTGCAATTCCAATTGGCTGTACTGCTGGCAATGGCTGCTTAACTCACTGTCCCTTTTAGCAGATTAGATACAGTCCTGAATAACGTCCTGGTGCAGCCAGAAAGAAGTAATTATTTGTCCCACATGCCCCACAGTTCTGTAGCTTAAAGGCTGCACTTGCAGTCACTGCACAGATAAAGAATGTGGCTCCTTTACTTTTTCTGTCGCTACTGCACTTATGCAAGCTCCCCTTGCAGCAGCTGACAGGCTGACACATAGAGTCCCACAATACTGGAATTGCCAGGGAAACAGTATTCATTTTAACTTTAAACACTTTTCCCCACATGCACAGTATATTCCCAACATGCAGCAACAGCTCCATTATTTAAAACATTTCAACTCTTTACTTTTTAGCTGCAGCTGAACATAGCTACCCTGGAGGCAGCCAGACACACTGTTATGCGTTATTCAGATGACCGGGGCCCCTCCCAGGCACACTTAAATGAGCCCCAGTCACTCTTAATTTTCATTTCAGCGGTCCCCCAGCAGGCTTTCCGTGGTCACCGGGTCCCAATTAGGTGGAAAGGATCCCAAGGACCCACAGCATAGTCCCTGAGGTGACCACAAAACAAGCGGCTCCACATTAAAGGTGCTTTGAGAGCCAACGCGACTCCCACTGCCCTGGAGGCAGCAGTTTTGCAGTGGGAGATTGTGGTTAGCATTTCAAGACCTGAGGGGCTGGATTTTCGTTTGACTGCAAGCTGGGGCACACACGAGGGCAAACAGAACCTGGGAAGCCAGAAAAATTAGGGACCAAGTCGGAGAAGTCGGGAGAAGCCCGAGAGACAGCGGAGGAAGGACAGAACAAAACAGGCTAAGGTAAGCCCAGACTGACATTTCTAGGGAACCCCCATTTGCAAGGGGGTTACATGCCTCAGCAATTACTGAAAATAAAATAAAGTATCAGATTGGTGTTCACAAAGTCGTGGACTAGTCTGGAGTTTGTGCAGTCTGCGGTACAAATAACAGTGCTGTGCTTGTCGGGGGTGAAAAATTAATATTTTAATTTATATTTCTGTGCTTCTCTTAAAAACATAGACTTATTGGTGAGCAGTGGTTGCGGCATCCTTCCCAGCTTGGAGAGTCAGTGGCACGCACTCGGTTGCGCAGGCAGCATGCCGATGGGAAAACGTGACACACGTTTTCATTTCATTTTCCTTTTGTTTTCCTGATAGGTGATTTGTTTTTGTTTTTTTAATAAAAAAGAAAATTACTGTTGAATGCGAGGGACGGTGAAGTGTGGGGCGATTTGGGATTATTCATTGGAACGTCATAGACCGGCGACTGACGCATGGATGGTCCGAGGGGAACATGGCACGTGTTTGCCATTATAACCAGCTGAGCTGGTTATAACGGCAAATTATAACTGGGTTTCCCTATGGGAAAAAGTGCTACCCAGTAATTATATTCTTGTTACACACACCACCACATATATTATTCTAAGTGGAATTAACTGTGCGATATGAGGGTAAGTGGAGTGCAGGTTTACTTCGTTTGGCTAATGTGCTAACAGCAGCTAATGTCAGAGGCTTACAGTATAGAGAATTATAACAGGTCAAATATCTAGCCAACTGAATAGTGCCTAGGGACCACAGGTGCAGCCAGGAGACAGAATAGCTGAGGTGGGTAGTGTCACAAACCCACTCAGCAGGTCAGACCCTCTGCTCCCCCAGTGCTAACCTCCGAGCGCAGTCTTGTGAACAGTTAACACAAACAGGGTAACCCTCCTGTCTGTTTTGTGGGTTCAAATCAACCATTGGTCTCAATTCTGGAGGGATTCAAACTGTGAACCTCTTGCTAGCGTACCCAATGCACAGGCTCAGATATTCTGTCTTCGGGGGGGCAGATATCTTTGCCAATGGGCACCTAACCAGGTGTACAAAATGAACCCTTAAAAACTCTAATAAAGACCTCAGATTACTCTTACCTTTTTCCAGTTTGGTATCACCATTCAAGCTTATACATAGTGTCAGCTTTAACCGTATATACTTCACTTGTTAAAGAAAGAAATTCAAAGACAGACCAAGTAGGCTCTAAATACAGAGTTTTACTAAAATAGATAAAAGTATGTAAAACATAACATACAGAACCATATATTACAAGAACCACACAATCTTTTAAAAAGAACAAGGTTTTAATAGTGCAATTCCTACTACAGTACTTAGATTTGTCTCTCTCTTTCTGAATACCTGCTTAAAGTGCTCAAAGATGTGTCTTTATCAGAGTGTAGACAGAAATGTGTCTCTGCAGGAAAACAAAATACTGTTTAAAAAACTGTCTTTGCCAACCCCTTTGTGTGAAGTCACCTAGCTCCTCCTCTGTTTATTAAAAATCATACACCCAGGGTGTTTTATCATTTTAGAAGGTAAGTTAATTAAGGTTACCTCAGCAGAAACTCCTTTCCCCATGTGAGTTCCCCAATCAAGTCTGTAAATTTCCTTTCATCTATGAGCAGTATGCTCTCTCACACAGGCATCAAAGCATTTATGATTTCACACCAGCGTGCCATAACCTGGCTTCCTCCTCTAAACATCATAAAATGAATATTGATTTCCTTCTTAGCAGTTAAAGCTGTATTTAACTTAGATAAACAGGAGATCCTTGATTAAGGCCTGTTCTAGTCTGTAATTAGCTGCTGGCCTTCCAAGTAACACCTTGTATCTAAAACATGTGTGTGTGTGTTATCTCACATGCTGTCTCAGCATCTCTCATGAGAGACAGCCCATAACACATTTTTATATTACAAAAAATCATAGTGTACTCAGAACTGGCTGTCCATGTGTCAATCCTCCCCACCTAGACTGAATTTGGGGGCTCTATCCCCGGCATGGGATGAGCTTCCCAAATCAGTTCACTCCTCATACATGTGAGACAGACCATCTGAGTTCTGGTTTCTGGATGCAGCTCTATGTACGATTGTCATATCATACCCTTGCAAAGCAAGACCCCCGATTCCATCTTACCAATCTACCATTGTTCTTTCCCATCTATGTCAGCCAAACCAGGGGGTTGTGGTCAGTCTGCACCACAAAATGCTGCCCATATAAGTATGGCTCCAACTTCTTTAGGGCCCACACTATGGCAAGACATTCGTTTTCCACAGTGGAGTATGCCTGCTCCCTGGGAAATAACCTTTTACTCAGGTATGCTATTGGGTGATCTTTCCCTTGGCTGGATGTCTAACTCAGTACTGCCCCAATACCCACATCTGAGGTGTCAGTCTAAACTATAAAAGGTTTGCTATAGTCAGGACTTGTCAAAACAGGAGCACTGCACGGTGTCTCTTTTAGTTTGGAAAAGGCTTCCTCACAGGCTGAGTCCCAGGTAATTTTCTTGGGCATCCTTTTCTTTGTCAGGTCAGACAGGGGAGCAGCCAGGGCACTGTAATTTGGTACAAATTTCCTGTAGTATCCTGCTGTCCCTAGAAAACTCCTGACCTGCTTCTGCATTTCTGGTCTGGGCCATGCCTGGATTACCTCTATCTTTATTTGGTTAGGACAGAACTGTCCTTGGCCTACCACATGCCTGAGGTATGCCACTTCTCCCATGGCCACCTGGCACTTCCCAGCTTTGACAGTGAGCCCGTCCCTCTGTATCCTGCCCAGCACTTCCCTAAGGTGGGATAGGTGTTCCTCCCAGCCGGCACTAAAAATGGCAATGTTATCCAGGTACACCACGGCATACTCCTCAGCACCATTTAACACCTGGTTCACCAACCTTTGGAAAGTGGCCAGGGCGTTCTTCATTCCAAAAGGCATTATTTTAAATTCAAATAAGCCTATTGGATTGATGAAGGCCAACCTCTCCCTAGCTCTGTCTGTCAACTCTACCTGCCAATACCCCTGGTCACCCCTCTCAACTTGTCCAGGAGTTCGTCTGTCCAGGGCATCGGGTGGGTGTTTGACTTTGTGACTGTATTCAGTCCACGATAGTCCACACAGAAATGAGTCAAGCCATCTGGCTTAGGCACAAGGACTATGGGTGAGGTCCAGGGGCTGTGGGATCTCTGGATTACCCCTAAATCCAGCATCTCCTCCACTTCCCTCCTAATGTCCTTTTGGACATCCTCTGACACCTGATATGCTGTTCGCCATATGGGCATCTGTGTCCCTGTCTCCACATTGTGTGTCGCTAAGGGGGTTACGCCAGGCTTGGCACTAAACAATGGGCAAAGTCTGTTAAAACCTCCCTTACTTTCTGGATCTGGTCCAGGGTCAGCTGGGGAGACAATTTAACTGCCTCCACAGAGGACTCACGCTTACTTTGTTCCAGCAAGTCCAGAAGGGGGTCTCCTTCATCTGTCCCCTTCCCAGGACTACACACTGCAAACACCATGTCAGCCCTATTTGCATATGGCTTCATCATGTTGACATGGTGCATCCTTTCTGTCTGTCTTCGGTCAGGTAGCTCCACAATATAGTTCACATCATTTACCTTCCTAACTGCTTTGTACGGTCCTGCCCACTCAGCCTGCAGCTTGTCTTTCCAGACTGGAATAAGGCCCATGACTTCCTGACCCACCATGTACGAGCGAGCTCTGGCTCTGCGGTCGTACCACACTTTTTGTTTCTGTTGGGCAGCTGCCAGGTTGCTCTGGGCTGTCCCCATAAACTCCTTCAGCCTTTCCCTAAACCTAAGGATGTAATCCACAATGGGAGTTCCCTGTGTGGCGTGCTTGCCTTCCCAGTCCTCCCGGATCAAGTCTAGGGGCTCATGTACCTGGCGTCCATATAAGAGTTTGAAGGGGGAAAATCCTGTCGACTCTTGGAGCACCTTCCTGTATGCAAACAACAGGTGGGGAAGGTATTTCTCCCAGTCCCTCCCATGGTTTTCATCAAACGCCCGGAGCATTGACTTCAGGGTACCATTGAATCTTTCCACAAGCCCATTGGCTTGTGGGTGATATGGTGTCGTGCATCTCTGTACCACCCCACACTTCTCCCATAAACATTTCATCAGGTCCGACATGAAGGCACCCCCTTGATCGGTGATAACCTCCTGCGGAAATCCAACACGGGAAAAAATTCCAAGTAAGGCATCTGTCCCTTTGTCTGTCCTCAGTGAGGATAGGGTGACTGCCTCTGGGTACTGGGTAGCATAATCCACCACAGTCAGGATGAATCTCTTCCCTGAGGAGCTGGGGGTATTTAAAGGCCCCACAATATCCATTCCCACCCTCTGGAATGGCTCCTCCACTATGGGCAATGGAATCAAGGCGGCTTGGGGTTTCTTGCCTGCTTTCCCTATTTCTTGGCACCGGTGACAAGACCTGCAATACTCCTTCACCTGCTGGGTGAAATTAGGACAATAGAAATTCTGGGCCAACTGCTGCATAGTGTGCATGATTCCCAGATCACCAGACAAGGGAATATCATGTGCAATCTTGAGCAACTGCTCATGATACCCATGGGGAAAAACAAGCTGCCTGCCTAGCACCCCTGAGTATACATCAGTCCATTTTTTCTAATAAAACTTATGTTTGCCATCACCTCCTTGTGCCCCATCAGAGTCTGCCCAAGCCCTCAGCTTCTCTAAACTAGTGTCACTTCTCTGAGCAGCAGCAAACTCCTCACACATTCCCAAGGCATGGGACAGGTCCCCTTCAGTCACTAAACTAGGGTCCCTAGCACTAGCGTCAGGGAACTCAGGATCACTGTCAATCCCACCCCTCTGACAATGGATCACCCCACCCTCTTTGGAGTAACCCTCTGTAGCTGTGTGGTTACTTGCTACTGAGGACATTTCTACCCCTTCTTCATTAATCTCCATATCAGGAGACACAGGCAGGGGAACCAGCCTCTCAGTGGTTTCCACAATGGCTTCTGTGGGGTTCAGGGAACTACAATTTTTCCTTGTCACTTGGCTAAGGGCAACTGCACATACCATCCCCTGTTTGAGGTTATTACCCAGGATCACATCCACTGCTAAGGTTTTGGCTCCAGCCACCTATTGCACAGTTCCCCATTTCACCCCAGTCCAGGAGAACACTAGCGAGGGGCAATGTTTTCGCCTCACCAGTAAAGTCCTGTACAGTGACATATTTATTGGATATAAGCTGACCAGGCTCTATTAGATCCCCCTTTACCAAGGTCAAGGATGCCCCTGTGTCCCTTAACCCTTGCATCTTTACACCATTCACCATGACTGGGTGCATGTGTTCCCTCATGTTCACAGGCATGCTTCCAGGGACACACAAGCATCCCACTTCTTTTCTAGTACCATTCTGCGTATTATTGCTCATTCTTTGGGGCACTGTCTGGCAGTATGTCCAGTTTCTTTACATAACCAACATTCACTTCTCTTTTCAGAGAAATCTTTTCTCTGAAACCTGGGGCTGACTGGTTTTGGTGGAGGCAGTGAGGGTTTTAGCTGCCCTGAAGGCCGCTTTTCTCTTTCTGCGCTGCCACACCTGCCCCATTCACTCTCAGAGCAGGTCTGCTCTTGGCATAGTGGTCTGAGAGTTCAGCAGCCTCTTCCACTGTTTTGGGATCTCGGTCCCCAGGCAGGTTTTCAGCTCTGCTGGACATGCTCAATAAAACTGTTCTAACACTTTGTACCAAGTTTTTATCTATATTCTCAGCTGTTGTTATGCACTTATTGCCCAGTAAGATCAGGCAGCACTGTTCGTTAGTTTATTTTAGTCACTAGAAAAGTGATGTTAAACAAAGGCCCAGATATTCCAAACTGCATCCAAAAGTGCGCAACAGCAGGAGCAAGCACAAAGTCCATTAAGCGCATGCACAAAAAGAGCGCGATATTCAAAAACTGCACAGGTCAAGATGCGCCTACAGCTGACGACTGAATATCGTACCACCTGCACCATAGCGCAACTAGGGAGGTGAAGCTGAGCATATCTGATGCGGCCGTGGTGCAACAAGGATGTTCAGCTGAGCAGTCCAAAGGTGCCATAGTGCAACCTAGGGACACCCCCCAGCAGCAGGGCAGCAATGCAACAGCACAACCAGGGATGCAGTGGCCCACCACCATGCACAGATGGGCAGAGGAACACACAGCAGAACAGACATCGTCCCCCCACACCCCATGCACTGCACAACTGGGGGAGGGCTGGAATAACCACTGACCCATGGAGACCAGCAACCAACCCACAGCCGGGCCATGGTGCCCCATCACACCCCCTGTCAAGCTGTGACCGGCACACAAGGATGGCCGACCACCCCGTACCACACCATCCCACAAATGCAGAGCACACCCTGCACCATGATCCCCATACACCCTGCTCAGGAGTAGCATCCAACAGTGCAGGACACCCTAAGCATGCCACTACCCCCACTGCGGACAATGCAACCCTGTGCACATGGAGCCATGCAAGGCAGCCCCACCATGGACACCTTGCAGCTGGTGGCAGCAGACAGTGATGCAACACATGCATACACAGTGCCACCCTCCACGTCCCCGAGGTACAGCTGAGAGACCGACCATGTGTGTCAGCACATGAGGTACCCCACATGTAACAGGGCATGCTCAGGACCCTACTTCCAGCAGTACAGCACCCTGCACACCTCCCAAGGACATCATCCGTCCACACTGGCCCACAGCAGCCACCACTGACACCCGCCAACCAGGCCGTGCATATCACAGACATGCAAGGGTGTCAGCTGCGCCAGAGCCATGGACAGTCTGGCGGTGCCATCACACAGTGCAGGCCCCATGGACCACTGCACAGGCATCCAGTGCACAGAGTACAACACACAAACTACAGACAGTGACTGAAGTCCCCTGCCCACACCATAGGCGGTTCACCTCTGCACACACACACACCCCGCACATGCACGCACCACTGACGCCATGCACACACTGCAGCTGAGCACCTGTAGCCCTGCTAAATCAGAGACCACCACAGTTGTTATAACAAAATGTATGTATTAAATATAACAACTATGTAACATATTTACAAATATATACAAGGGTGGGGAAGGCCACAAACCAGGTGGGGCGGACATGGGGCAGGGGTGTACAAATGGAGAGGGAAGAAGGGGTGTGGGTGGGTCCAGGAATATGGTTGTCAGGGGGTCATGGAGGGCCTGTTCCCTGCCCTGCTCTGTACTCCTGTGGTGCCTCAGGTTCTCCTCTTCTGGACCTCATGTCTCTCCAACCTCTCAAGGCTGCCAGGGACACCCATGCCAGCTGCAGGATTTCCTGTATTGCCCGTTCCAGGGCCATCCAGCGTGTCCACCTAGGACAAGGAGCAGAGTCAATACATGTGACTGTCCAGTCCCCTGCAGCAAACCCATTGTGCATGGCATACAGACATGTGATATGCCCCTGTGATGGTGTGCGACCACCCACAGTGACCGTGTCCACAAGACCTGCCTACCCAGGCAGCCACAGCCATGTGGACCACTGCACACACCCACCACCCATGTCCTGTACAGCACCACCATGGCTGTGTGGTGACTTGACTATGTGGTGTGAAGGCAGTGGCACAGCCATGTGCCCGGTGCATGCATGGACCATCATTGAAGCACTCCCAGACGTGCAGTGCCACTGGACAGTGCTGACTGTAACAAGTTGCGTGCATGGCAGTGGTGTCAATGGATGGTGGTCATGCCCCACTGCCTGCCCTGTTACACAGCATGCAATAGTAATCATGGATGTAAGGCACTCACCATCATCAGGCTGGTCCCTGCGCCTCTTCAGACCTTCGCCCCTCCCGGCCTGATGGTCCTCCTGCTGGTGCCTCCTCTCCCTCGCTAGTCTGCACTCATCTGGGACTAAGGTGCAAACATGGAGAGAGGAACATCAGTACAATCCTGTAGCAAAGTCCCCCCGCCCCCATATGTGTGCAATCTCACACACCCAGACCCACTCACCCCATGCCCTGATAATACCACCACCACGGCCAACACCAGACGGCCCCCCCCATGTGCCAGACACATGCAACCATGATACCCATATGGAACATAAAAGTGTATGGATGTTGCACCTACCCGACCATGGCACCGTGCCCCTCCTGGCACGTGCCCACAGGTGGGCAAGCAGGTCCGGGTCCCTCCGCTTCAGGTCCCCATATCTGTGGCGGCACTGCTCCGCCATCCGCCCCATACCAGTGGCCTCCTCCAGGGCATCGGCCACCTCCTGCCACACCTGACTCCTGGCCCTGTCCACGGGTGCCTCACCAAATAATGGGCCAACATGTGGCTCCACAATGGCAACCAGGTTTGCCAGCTCCACCTGGCTCCACTGTACAACTCTCCTCCGAGCCATCTCTACTGCTCAGTTAAGTCAAAATGGCGCTCTGCAGTGTGGTTCCGTGACGTGCAGATGCTGCGCGGTACAGCGCTGCCATTTCCTATCGTGCTGTCACCGAACAGCGCGATAGTGGTGCACCCATGCCTGACACATGGCACCTAGGGGGCAAAGGTCAGGCACAGGGTCAAGGGTCTCTGGCGCATAGACAGCCACAGCGCGATTGGAACCCAATGCCTCTAGCGCGATTGGGTGCCTGTGTGCCACCTCCTGTAGCAGCCTACCGCGCTGTTGCCCCAGTGTGCCTACGATGCTCCAGTGCCACAGCGACATATAGGTGAACAGTGCTGTAGCACCACTGGCACAATGGTGGCCATGCCCTGCATTGCCTCCCGCGCACAGCATGTCAGCAGTGCGGCAGGCGCCTGCGTCATCAACCCAGGCATGCGCAGTTAAGTGTGTACTGCGCATGTCACAGAACTGCGCCCTTGGCTCAGCACGTTCAACACAATTGCGCAAAGCGCAACAGCGCGATATTCATCCATCATATGCAAATCAGCTAATCAACCATTCAATGGAGCAGTCACTGCATTTGCATCCACTTAATGATGTGCCTCGCCTCATTTGCATGGGTTGCACTATAAAAGTGTGACACTGGGCTGCACTGGCCATAGTCAGTTACTGCAGTCTATTGGTGAGTTGCATGCTGTTTGGGAGTGTGGACTGTGGATTTTGGGACATGCATGGGACTGCACAGTCACAGGTAACACCTGTCATTATCACAGGCTGAATCATGACCAAGCGAGTTGTGGAGGAAGAGGAACAGAGTTGTGGGAGGAGGAGGAGGAGGAGGCCAAATTTCACAAAGGCCAAGATGGATGCCCTGTTCAAAGCCTACCTAGACCAGGAGCCGCTTCTCAGCGGACGCCAGGAACCACCACAGGCCCATGCTGCTGCATGGGAGGAGGTGGCGCATGCTGTAAACCTGCATGGCAGCCACCAGCACTCCGTGCAGAAGTGCAAGAAGAAGATGGGCACAGACAGGAGGAGAATTAAGGAGAAGGTGGCTGCCATCAGGGCAGCATGGTCTGTGACAGGTGGGGGACAGCCGGAGGTGCTACGCCTGACCCCACAGGAGGAGAGGGTTGCTGGCAGCATGCAGCGTTGTGCCATTGAGGGTGGTCCGGATGGTGGATTCCAGATGGGTGGTAGCCTGTCACTGCAAGGTAGGTCATGGTCTGTCTATTGGGGGGGGGGGACAGGGTAGGTCACATGCAGTAATGTGACTTTGTTTTCCCTTACTGCTCCTGAGCGTCTGCATGGGTCAGCGGTGGTGGGCTTCTCCACTGAGGCCGGTCAGATGGAGATGGAGGAGGGTCCATCCACCTCCACAGGAATACGTGGCTCAGGGTGACAGTGGGCCCTCCTGGACATCCAGACTGATGTTGTTGAAGCAGGTGTGGAGGAGGCTCTGCCCGTGTCCCAGCGTGCCAGCATCCATGGATGCCGGCATGCTGGGACTCGGGCTGGTGCCAGGTCTGTCATGATGATGATGTCGCTAACATCATGGGCAGTGACACGTGTGTGCCACAGGATGGCCACACAGCAGGTAACATCACGGCCATGGCTGTGGGTGGTGCCGCTGTGGAGGCCTGCGTGTCATCACAGTCCCAGTCTGTGCCTGTCAGCACCAGTGGAGCAGCACTGGTGTGTGTACGGGACAGTGGGACTGTTGCGGCCACTGCTGCGGCACCATTGAGCCCTGGGGAGTGGCAGCCAGAGGGGCAGCATCAGCAGTCGGCCAATGGGCTTGGGGGTACAGTGTCAGGGGGCGGCGTCAGTGGACCGCCTGTGGACATTCCCAGGCCTGGCCCTAGTGTGCAGCGCCCACCCTCAAGGGGTGATGAGCATAGGGGCTGTGAACACCCTGAGAGACAGCATGCCGATCAGGCAGATGACCTCCTGGATGAGCACACCCACATACTGAAAGCATCAGTCAATCAGCAGATGCGGCTTGTGACGGCAGTGGATGCACTGAATGCAGCTCGGCAGCAGGCAGAGGAGCGTTGCAGCAGAGAAACCGCTCTGCTCATGGCAGGGATGGACCAAATGCGGGAGGATGTGACCGCTGCCATTGACATGCTGACACATACAATCACAGCTGCCATGGCCACAGGGGGCACACAGTTATTTTCCCATGTGTCGCAGACACTGCGCAGTGCAAAGTCCACCCCCCGTTCCTGGCATCGTGCAACACCATCCTTGTCGAGACCGGGTTCAGCTGAGGGCATCTTGAACACACCTGGCGCAGGCATGTTCGGTGTGCTGCAGACCACTGCACGAGAATGGTCGCGTTCACGCAGTGGAACCCCTGGGGGACCATCGGTGCCACCCCATGAGGCCAGTGGTCAGCCTGTCACAGCTGGCGGGTCTCGGCGGGGCTGCCCATGCATCCGTGGCAGCCGGGGCACTGTGACACGTGACTGACCTGTCTCCCAGAGCGGCTACTGTCTGATGCTGCCCTGTGTGCATTGTGTCATTCAGCGGGGAATGCACGGGTGGGTACCCGGCCCTGCACGCACACACACAGTCCATCTGCACACCCTCCCGGCTGCTGTCAGCAGTTGTGTGTGCATGATGATGCCTGCATTGCACTGTATGCCACTGTGCAATGGTGCCCAGTGTCTGACACATGCACAATGACAGGCAGTGGGTGTGGTGGTCTGTGGACATGCGTGTGGCTAGGTGTGGCATTCTGGGTCGGCGTGCCTCCTACCCTTTGTGCATGTCTGGTGTGCTGTGTGTGTATATGTGTGTGTGTGTGTGTGTGTGTGTGTGTGTGTCTGTATGCATGCCATGTTAGACCTCACCCATCCCTGGCGGTGTGTGTGGTCCCATGCCTGGCCACTTCCCTTGATGGCATGCACCCCTGGTGTGTGTCCATGCGTGTTTGTGGGTTGTGCATTTTCCACTGGTGGTTGCACATGGCCCCATGACTTACCTGGGTTGGCTGAAGTGCTCCTCCGTGGGGTGTCCCAGTACAGCTGTGCCAGCCGGAGCTGTCAGGGGTCCCATCGCCCAAGGGAGGGCTGCCCATCACCATTGTCACCGGCGTCCTCATCGTCCCCATTGCTGTCCCCCCCTTCGACCTGTACGGCTATCCCACATTCGTTGGCCATGTTGTGCAGGATGCAACAGGCCAGGAATAGCCCACAGGGCTTTGAGAGGCTGTACTGTAGGGCACCACCGGAGAAGTCCAGGCAACAGAAACGTGCCTTCAGCATACCGAACACCCGCACGATGACACTCCGTGTGGTGGCATGTGCCTCATTGTAGCATTGCTGCAACAGGGTTGCGGGCTGCCGGTATGGTGTGAGCAGCCAGGGACGGAGTGGGTATCCACTGTCACCTGTGTGTAGTGGGTGGAGATTAGTTTGATGATCAGCATCGCCCTGCCCCGGGCCATGTAGACCACTACCCATGTCACCTCTGACCATGCCCCTCCCAAGCCCTAAGTTTGTCCGTGTGGTTTGCATACTCACCCACTAAGTGGCCAGTGGGGATGTCCCCACTCTTGAATTTGTGGCACAGTGCAGACTGGTGCCAGATGAAGGCATCGTGTGCTCCCCCAGGGTGCATGGCACAGACATTAATTATGCACCCCCTGGCATTGCACACCACCTGGCAGTTGATGCTAGCATAGCCCTTGTGATTAATGTATGCGACCTCATCAGGACCAGGTGGTGTGCAGATAGCCACATGGGTGCAGTCTATTGCCCCTAGCATGCCAGGCATACGTGTTACCCTGTGGAACTCCTGTATGTTTGCTGTGCGCTCCACTGGTGTGCTGGGGAAATGGATGTACTCTGCAGCATGTGGCAGCAGTGCGCTGAGGAATTGGGTGAGGTGAGGTGAGGTGACACGGCCGACTGGGTTATACCTGTGGTGTCCCCTGTTGGTCTCTGGAAGGTACCCATGGTGAGCAAGCACATGCAAGCTGTCAATTTATTCTCCACTGACAGAGCATGGCTCCGTCGTGTGGGTGCCTTCATCACATCACTGCACAGCTCACAGAGCCGCCTCAGAATTGCCCGATTCAGGTGGTACTGGCCCACGATCTCAGTATCACTGTACAGCTCGAAGCTGGTGCAGGCTCAGTACTGCCCGTTGGGGGCATACCACCGATGGGCCCTTCCACGGCCTCGCCCCCCTGCTGCTCACCTTCTCACCCCCCTCATTACTGCCTCTATCTGGATGGTGGCACTGGCCATGTCCCTGGCTTGTGTTCACCCCTCACTGGCAGCTGTTTCTGTGTTCCCCCCACCGTCCTGGCTACTACTTCCCCTGCACCAGGAACACCTAACTGTGCTGGCCTCAGTGCTGTGTGGCATTTCCCCCTTCTGCACTGTGGCTGTGGCTCCCCACACCTTCCCTGAGCCTGTGGGTTCCAGGTGCCCTTTCTCTGTCCTGCCCGTGTGTGTGTGTGTGTGTGTGTGTGTGTATGTTGCCTGTGTGGCTGGCTATTGTTCAGCAACATGTGCCTTCCCTGTAGCGTTCATGCACCTCTCTCTTGTTCCTTTTTATTTTGGCTCATTTCCGCTATGGCGCAACTTTCGCTTGTTCCCCTATTGCGCATGGCGCATGTTGTTGAATATTGCACTGCACCATTTATGCATGGTTCCTCCCCCTTCAGTTGCACATACATTCATTATCATTGTGCTATTGCTCAGCGTGATTTGGGGGGCGCAACTGCCTCTCGCTGAATATCGCAGAATGGTGCATTTTCGGACTTGCACTAGCACAACCCTATTGCGCATGGCACAACCCTTTTGAATATCTGGGCCAGGGTGTTCAAAAACAATGTAATACCGATGAAAATCTGAACTGAGCCATATTGAAAAGAGTGCCCCTTTTATTAGTTCAGATTTTTTTTAAAGTGCCAAAACAAACTCAAATTGGAAAAGAAAGCTACCATACAACATTGGAAGTAAGGAGTACTCTAAAATAGAATTAAACAGTATAGGTTAACATTTCCACTGGGAACATGCACTGCTGCTTTAATCTGATAAACTCCTCTCTCTCTCTCGCTCTCTCTGTTTTAATTAGACAGAATTCATCTGCCCTACAGACAAGTTTATATTCAGTCTAAATTTACTTGCTTTAATTTTCAAGCTAAATGTCAAAAAGATGAAGCTGTGGTATAATGTTCCAATAGTTTTAGTGTGTGAAATTGTATTTATGTGAAGAGCTGTATCTGACAAAAAATAATCTATTTTAGTGTACATATGTGTGGATTTTTATAGAAGGGATTATCCCTTTCCTTCACTTGCTTGGCTCTCTAGATCCCTTAGGCCCAGATTGCCAAGGGATTTTTAAAGTTTTAAATTCCTCTTATTACTGTCAATAACAACCTATTTCTTCTGTAACGTCAAGCTGAATATTTCATGGAAAGCTCAGATCCCCTCCCGCTATTGGCATATTTTAGTCCTTTAGCTCTCCGTATTCCTTGTTTGAGATGTGGGTCTATTAAAGGAAAATGATATCAGCCTTTTTAAATAACATGAATCATCTTTTCACTTTTTATTGGACTATCTAAGTCATTTCCTCTCTCTGGGGGTCTAAGCAGCTCCACATACACACAATTGTAATGTTTTCGCTTCCTAAAATGTATACTATGGCCCCCATATTCAAAGGAGATGCATGGTGCAAAGTGAAGATGTGCAGCGCATCTCAGAAAATGAGTCGAAACCACAATATTCGAAAGGGAGAAATGAGTCGTGCATCTCCGGATGTGCCATCACGCATCTATAATGTATTCGGTGCATGTAGAGGGGGCACACATCCCTATATTCAGCCAAAATGTGTGGCACATCTGCTGCGCATCTCAGAGATGAGCCACCCAAAGTTAGGCATGGAAAAAGCAAGCCTAAATGGCCAGCCATCCACAGGCAGGCCACAGAACTGCAGGCAAGCCATCCAAAGACAACCATTGGAGGAGCACCAGGACATGCTCTAGGCACCCACACACAGCAGTCATGCCAGGATGGATGAACCCTGAGCCACATGTGCTGTGTCACCACCGGCACCATCCAGGGAGCAACCCCCCACACCACACCCTGGATGTAGACACCCAGAAGCCACATGCCAGTGCTGTTGGGTGCCCAACAGATACACCACCAGTGGACAGCAACAGTGTAGCAAATGTACTGGGGGCCATGGCCTGCATCCATGTGGTCTGCAGGGTGCCACCTGGTGGTGGCATGCACGCAGGGTGCTGTCTGAGGCAGTGGTGCCCAGGTAGCCTGGTGGACGGGTAACAGCCTGCACAGACCAGGGACTGACCTGCGGCACACACCCACAGTGGTACACAATAGGTGCACACAAGTGGGACCCACCCACTAGTGTATCTGGTCACCCTCTGCACACTGCCATTCCTTGCAGTCATCACTATGTTCCACTCATATGGAGGGGGGCACTGCAGGTGACTGTATGCTGCATATGGAGTTGGTGTGTCACATGCATGTGGTATACCGATCAGACTGTGTCACCGTGTGCCCTTCCCTGTTGCATGTCCAGGTGGGCCCCTGTGGCCACTGTCCAGGTGGGCCCCATGCGCCCCAGTCTGACCCTGTAAATGGCTATGGGTAACAGCACTGTACCCAGGCCAATGCAGTACACACACACACAGTCCCTCACATCTACCTGATAGGCTGCAGTACCTCCTGTTCACCTTTGTGTGGGGCAGCCCTGCACAGCTGGAACTGAGCATGCCCGGGGTATGAAAATGGCCTGAATACATTCCAGTAATGAGATGGGCATGGAATGTGTAATGAGGTCATTTGCATATCCAGGCTGAATATTGCAACATTGCACACCGTGCAAGTGGCTTTGCATCACACATTTCCCCATGATCTGCATGGGACTCAGGTCACTTGCTGCACCGTGCATCTCCCACTTTGCGATCGTGCCTCTTTGAGCTATTCAGCCTGACATGCGTGGGTGCATCTCATGGTGCATCTTCTGAATATCTCATTATTTTGGCTGGCGCATCTCAGATGCGCAGCACAGGCACTTGTGCGAGTTTGCAGGGGACTTTTGAATATGGGGGCCTGTGTTCCTATGTTTGTTGGCATTGTTTCAAATACAATACCAGTATTGCACATCAATTTTATTAATAGTAAAATAAATATCTGTTACTTGATATATCAAGTAACAACTCAGTTTATCTTTCTTGGTACAACTGCATGGATTAGTAACTTCCTAGTTGCATTTGCTTTGTCATTTTCGGCCTCTGTCATAGATGCCATCTGCGCTTTTAGCTTATACATTGCAGCCGCAGGTGAAAAGTTGGCATGCATAGTTCATCGAACAGTTTTTCATGAATCTCTGTCAAGCTTAGCATTCTGACTTTTCTCTTGCGTGGAGTCTTCCAGTCTAACCTAAGAAACTGTTTTATTCAGTATTGTACAAAGTCAGTTTAGCTAACTGAATGTGTATCATAAAACGAGTCTGTGGTTGTGCTTTTCATGAAAAAGTCTAGATTTTCACAGTTTTACTGTTTTCACACTGCAACTATTGAACTAAGTATCTGGACATTTTCAGTGCAGTTAAGCTCAAGGTAGACTGAGACACCCTCACTTCAACAGATGTAAACAGAATTATTTTTCTTTTATTGATTAATCTTGCACTGTCTCATACAATGATTCTCAGAGCTCTATGTTAGGCCTCTGGCTGTTCTTCCTATTTATCAACTCCATTCCTGCAGCAGTATCCTTCTGTATGCTGTCGACTACTATATCTCCAAATCCCTCACTGATGTCGTCCTTTCCCTGGATAATGCTTTCCAGTCAGTACAACACTGGCTGCTAGGGAATACGCGCCTACCATTTACAAAAAAACCTAATCCATGCTTCTTGGCACACCACAAAGACTCAGAAAAAGTCATTATATCCTGCAGGAATTGGAACTTGAGTGTAACCCCTTTAAACAAGTTTCTACCTTGAAGTACCTTGGGGTTAGATGGCCCAGTGGCACAGAAGGATAAGGCACTTAGCACCTTCCTTTCCCCATGCTGGTGACCCAAGTTCAGCAATGAGCTTGGGTTGCTGGGGGTCAGCTGAGGGGGGAGGAGACTAGGACTGAGCGGGGCAGCTTTTCTCTCCTGTGTAGGGGAGGCAGGTCTTCTCAGCACTTAGCTGCCACCGAGTAGAGGTTCGGTGGCAGTGCCATGCAGATGGGGTACCAGATGCTAGGCCAGGGTGGATGGAGCAGGGTTCTCTGGATTTGGGGTGCATGCATGCCTCCACACATGCACATGACCATACTGCCATGGTCCTGGGGAACTATTGGAAGAAAACTGGAGGAAAAAAATTATGGGCATGGCAAAAGCTTATGATACCTGCTGGTCACACGTCCACCCATCACATCACCAGGGAAGTCCGTAGCGAGGAAACTGGATTGTGTATTCGGGAGGGGGGTTGGACCTCCCTCTCCTGACCCCATTACAGGGGCAAAGCCATGGGGGTGCCCTCGCTACTGGTACCAGGGGAGACATAGGATGGTGGAAGGGGAGTGTCTGCAGCCAACAGAAGGATGCCTCCCTTGCCCTGGTCCAAGGAGCATAAACTGAATATGGAAAAGAAAAAACAAAAAGCACATGGGGTTACTTAGATCCCAACTTGTCTTACAAAGAACAGGTAATCCAATTGTGTTCAACTATTAATCAATAGCTGGGAGTTATTCTCTGGCTAAAACAGTGTTTTACTATCAAGGTCTGTCTGGTCATTGCCAAAGGACCCCTTCTCCCTCTACTTGACTATGGGCCCCCTTACTCCTAAATGCTGATGGTAAAGATGCAGTGAGACTTAACTCAGCTTTCTGTATGAAAGCATCTGCTGCTTTGCCCTGTCTACCCCCTTCCACACATACAATTGCAACTTAAATTCTAGTCTGCAGTGGTTCTCTCTCTCAGCCCGCAAAGCCTAGTTCCTGTTGTGACGAATCAACAAATCTTTGCTATTCACTAACTCTTCTCCCCCTACCTGAGCCCTGGTATATGAAGCTCTGTCCCTGGAACCTGGGGTCCACTGATCATTGCCTTCAAGTAGTCCCCACTGCAAAACCAACTGAGGGATCCAAAGAAGAGATACAGTATATAGAAACATAGATTTTGTTGGCAGATAAGGACCTGCTATATCCATCCCCAAACTGTGAAACAACCTCCATAGCTCCCTGCATGTCTCCGCAGTAATTCCCAGTTTAAATCACAACTCCAGGACAAACTAGTATGCCAAGGTGTTTGACACCCTGCTTGATATATATAATGAAAGTACAGTAGTTCTGTACAATGACAAGCTGATTTGATTAGGACATGCAGATTGTTTATTTGGCCTGAACGTGTCACTTTGTAAGGAACGGTCCCTTAAGCCTGTATATTACTACTGTTTAGAATATGAGCTTAAAAATACTAGAAATCTAATTGGCTGACGGGTACATTAACTTGCAGTGAGAGCCCTGTAAATAAAAAGTCCCAGTTATGCCAACCCACTTAGGTATTCTAGTGCCCACCTTGCTTCCTAATAGGGTAAAACACCTAATTTGAACTTCAACTCACCACAATATCTTTTCTCTCACTTGCTGAGAGATATTATCCCCCCTTCCCCAATACCAGCTGCCTAACCCTATGCCACACAACCTCACTTGGGCTCATTTACAACTTCATGTTTTTTTAATTTTTGTTTGTTTTTTTATGCTAGTCTCTCTCTCTTCTTCTCACTCTCTCTCTCTTCCTCTCTCTCTCTCTCTCTCTCTTCCCCAGCCTCCCTTCATCTCTCTCTCTCTCTCTCTCTCTCTCTCTTCCTCTCCCTCTCTCTCTCTCTCTCCTTCCTCCCCCAGCCAGCCACCCGGTCACTCCTGAAATTGATTCTGCTTGTCATTTTAACCAGATGATCGAGCAAGGTAGCGCCCCCCCACAGCAAGAGACACACCCCCAAGTTTGCCTTACTTTTATAAAAAATCAAAAATAAACAGTAAGCAATAAACACACACACAAAAAAAATATGATAACAAAACAGAAGCTGTCTGTCGATTTTGAAACATGCAGCACGAGACTCCTCACAGCAGCTAAACTCGGAAATGCTGCTTCCCAGACCTCCATTTCATGCACTCACTCGATGCTGCCTCCAAGAAAGAAAGACAAGGACTTACAAAACCCTAAACTGCCTCTATGTACCCGATGGCCACCACACAAAAACCTGGGACAAAAACCTTTTACTAGAGTCAGATTGTACCAGGGTGCACAGCTTACCGTGGTCGTAGATTGGATGTTCCACTAATGACTTTTCTTGTTCTCCATAGCAATGGTATCTTTCCTTTGCTTCCATTAACAGCACTTAGGGGTAAGAAAATTGCATCAAAGGGGTACAAAAACAAGAAAGAAAGAAGGGGACACACTAAAGGGATGGGGGGGCAGCAGAAATGGCACAGTAACAAACATAACAGCATCCTCTACTGCCAGTGCCAGTAGTAGAGGGACTACTTTACCCAAAAAAAGGACAAAAAATAATTTCTAGTAATTTTTATAGAATTACTTTACTTATTTTTTTGTATTCCTATAAAAATGTCTAAGTGCCCATTTTCTAAGCACAGTAATACTCTCCAGGGTGGGTGGTATGGGCAATACTAGACCTTCCAGGGGCTCTAAGGCCCTCCACCTGTGGTGTCAGGCCTCATTACGCCCCTGGGCAGTCTGGTGTTGCCCAATACTGCCCACCCTGGCGGGTATTATTGCTTGCATGTACATGTGCCTACCTCTGAGATATTGTACCATGTTTTTGTGCATATTTGGCTTGGATTGTACTGTACCTGAAAACGGGCCTCTGGCCCAGTGTACTAACCCAGTTAACAAATTAAATAAATACTAGGAAAAAAGTATATAATATATTGGGAGACCCTATTAACCACTGAAATCAGCAAGATTGCATTTCTGTAATCCTACCATCATGACATCAGAACCTTATAAACCCATCTCATCTATGTCATGACAGTGGGTTTACAGAAAGGAATGCCACCACCTGTAAATGTTCTAAACAGAACGCATTCGCTAGTGTCATACATTTTTAAAAGCATTCCATTCATAACAGTTCACTGTTACTAGTGTTCACCATGGCGGGTCTAGCTCCCAACTACCCTGTTATCTCCGAGCATGAAAAATTCATGCTAGCACAACAGAACAGCAGAACAATTTAAAAAAAAGAACGGAATTGGACATTCAACTGCTAAAGTCTTACCTGGCAGATGTCCAGGAACTACAGCCTACGTGTTCTCAACGACTGAACCGGATGTTTTTTTTTTCCACAACTTCTTGTTGTTTTTCCTCACAGACTATAACACAGAATTTTTAAATAGCAGTGCTAGAATTTTAAGTTAACGTGTGTTGCTCTTACAATAAATGTTTCTCCTGACAAAATCATGATGCACGGTGCACATTCGTCTATGAGGTAGGGTAGCTCACCATTGTGCTGTTGAGGGCTGAGGGAGGTTACGTGAACAGGATTGTGAAGCTTCACAAACCTATTTGTGAACCCAATACACTATAAAAGACAGTGCCTGCTGTGTGAGTGATAACCATGGATGTAATCACCTCTCGTGGTTGCTAGACCGACGGTAAACGTCTCGCACTGCGCTTTCAAGGTTTACTGCTGCCCCAACAACCACTGGAGGTGATTACACTGTGGTTATCAGTCGCACAGCAGGCATTATCCTCTATGTTAGCTCTGTTAGAGAACAAATACTAGAATCTTCTGGCAATGATCAATAGGATTTAACAGTGTTTTAAAACCAGTTTACATTTTTGTATTTCAGTAAATGGAAGTTGTAGCAACATGATTTATCATTTGATACAACATGTGTGTACTGATAAACAGCAACACATAAGAAGTGTTATTTTGACCCAATGTAGCAAGGCAATATTGTCTTGCGAAGTAGGGTATGTCACAATGGCCCAACACAGCAAGACATTATCTTACAAAGCTGGGTATGTCACAATGTATACTGAACAAATTGGAGTGCAGCTTTAACAATGCTGATGACATCACATTAGCCAAGTGCAGCACTGAAGCTAACAGTTAAAGGGGACAGGAAAGTTGTGCTAATTGGCACCTGTTCCTAAAGTTCTTATTTTCAGCAATAATATGCATTCACCTAAATTATCCATATTTAATTGTACCTGAATAAAAAGTGATGTGAAGAAACTGTATTTTGCACTGTTTTGTTATTATGGGCAGCATTCTGTTACAATTCTCTTCATGGAACCAGTGATCTGGAGTTTTTACTATGTCACAGTTTGTGCACAGAATACTAATTATGAGTTGTTGACCTATCAGAACTATGCTTAGAGTTCTGTGCACAAACCGTGACATACTGTAGCTAAAACTCCAAGTTACTGGTTCCATGAAGACAACTGTAACAGAATGATGCCCATAAAAACAAAACAATCTAAAATAAAATTTCTGGTATAACGTTTTGTGCAGTATTGGGGAGTGCTGTACTGCTGGGTTTTGCCGTCCTTCGGATGAGACGTTAAATCAAGGTCCCTTCTGCCCATCCTGGTGTTGTCCTGGGGGGTGTCCAGGTGGAAGTAAAAGAACCCTGGGTACTGTTCGTAAAGAGCAGGGAACATTCCTGGTGTCCTGGCCAACATTCCCCTTCCCATAAACTGGTTCATGCAATTATCCAGGCTGTGTGTGGGTGACGATGTGCAATATGGCTGCCATCACACATTCAGTCACTTCACTACCAGTCTAGCATTGCTTGTAAAGTGCTTTGGGATACTGTGTATGAAAATGCTATATAAATGCTGATTCTTCTTCTTTTTCTTCTGAGAGTAAAAACTATATAAACAAATTAGAAATGATTTCCTGTCCTCTTTAAAATCAAACAGAAACAGTTATATCTTCTTACAAAGAGCACATTTAAAAGGTATAACTAGTAAACTGATGTATAAATCAAATATTCAATGGTCTGACTCAAAATACACAGTTTATCATCACTTGTGTGGGAACAGGACTTACATAACTCACTCATGGCTCTGCCACTCATGGATTATGGTCTTGTCCCCTCACACATGAAGCTAAATTGCATTTTTTGAGTCAGCCTATTTCGTATCCCCTTTATAAACTAAGTTGGCTCCAAGCTTTCTTTAAAATGTTTTGAACAAACAAGTGCATTACAGACAAGATGATACCGGAGGATGCTACTAACAGAATTATGTGGCTATTGGTCAATAAATAAATATCACAGAAGTATAACAATTCAGTTTAAGTGTCCTAATAGCAATATGAGTCCATTAAGAGTGATCATGGGAATTGAGTTGCAAACGGCAGGAATTTTATCACTAGTGGTTTCAGATAATTATACCAGTCTATTAATACACGGTTCATTGACAAGATCTGTAACTGTAAAATTAAAAGTGAACTGGTCACATCATGTATCATGGTACAAATTGTGTTTTCTGCATCATATAGGGCATCACCCATGGTTGCCATCTCTCTTGAAATGAGGAGAGTTATCCCCTAAGTTGGTAAGTTTCTCTTATAAATTTATATATACCATACCAGTGGTGAATAAATTGGGTAAATAAATCATGTTATTTTAGAATAAATATTTTCACTTAGAACACCATTTATTTCACTTAGAACACCATTTATGGCCGGTGGCGCTGAGGGCTGAGGCGCTGGATGCCTTGCCTCACATCACGCTGGCGACCCATGTTCGGGAACGGACATGGGGCACTGGGGGTTGGCAGGGAGGAGAAGGATTGAGCAACAAGATCTTACAGTTATTTTACATTTTGAAGTTTGACTAGCCATAGTAATATAATCCAGACTTACACATTTATATTAGGGCATCCTGTATCAATAGTTCAAGTAGTTTAAGGATTGAGCGTCCCCAGGACTGCTCTCCTTCTCTGGGGAAGGGGGGATCGCAGTGCTCAGCAACTGCCTGCCACCTAGCAGAGGCTGGGAGTTGGCATGCCAGAATTGAATCTGTGGGTGAGAGTCTGCAGCAGGCGCTTGGCAAGGATGTGCATGGGAGCGTGCGTGCTGCTGCTGGTGCCATTGCACGCTGAGACCTCGGGGGAAGGAAAGAAGGTAAATAGGAGTCCTCTGCGAATATGATGATGGTCCCCTCCGTGACAGCCCAGGAAGGCACCTCCCCAAACACTAAATCCGGTCCGGTGGGTTGAGTCGCTCCCCGCCCCCTGCCACGAAGTGTAAATCGTGGGGGTCTAGAGGAGGGGGTCTCGTACCCGATGCCGGGTGTGGGGTGGGGACGTCAGAAGGGATGCAGAAGACTCCAGGAGGAGAAAATAGCTAACTGCAAAAAGAAAAAAAAGAACACCATTTATATAACTTAGAACATGTTATTTCCACTTAGAATCTGGAAATGGAACACAGAGAACAATGGGCCAGATAGGGGAACTTACAATGTAAAGAAAGGCAGTTTTAAGCTAAAACAAGGTAAAACACCAGTAAAAACATTACAAATGGTGTGATGTGTATCAAACACATAGTGGACTGCAGTGGAATAACGCATTTATCTCCACACATGAGTGGTAAGACCTTTATAAATAGCTTGTGGCTTCGCCACTCATGAGTTATGGGTGTTAACACTCACTAGTGGAGATAAATGCGTTATTCCACTGCAATCCATTATGTATTCCTTACTCATGCAATAGGCATGGACAAAAAAAGTACATACATGCTGATATTTGAGCTACTGTGTACATAAATTTAATTTTTATACATAGTAGATATGGCATCAGCATTTATGTACATAGTAGTTATGTTATCCTGTATTTATGTAAATAGTAGTTACATCACTACCCCCCCTTCCCATCTGCCCGCTGGCACCTGGCACAACTTTCAGTTAGTCTTCACTTTTCAAGCAATGCAGTTCAACAGCCACAACTATACAACTACCCACATATTTAAAAAAAGCTGCCTGTTACACTGTAGTGCAGCACTACAATCAGTCGGCCACAATACATTTTACAATATGTGATCTTTATTTTTGCCATCATCTCTCTTAACACTCCAGACTTGGTGAAATCCAGCCAGTCATGCACGTCTGACAGTCTCCCCGCCAGCCCGCCTATCAGTTCACTCACACATGGCTCAGTTAAAAAAAAAATCTTCATTCAAAATAAAAAAAAGTTCTGAGTTCTGAAACCGGTTGAATGCATTCCCAATACACTCACTCTGAAAACTGCAGCACCTCTATCTCTCTCTCTCTCTCTCTCTCTCTCTCTCTCTCCGTCTCTCTCTCTCTCTGTGGCTCGCATACAAAACTCCCTTCATAGCAACAGGACACCCAGCATGATCATGTCTGTAATCTCGGGCAAGCTGATATAGATGTAGAGATTGAGATATGAGGCACAATCTGGTGTCACTGTGTGACAGTAGATGCAGAGCGTTGCAGCCATAGCTTCGTAATGGCCTTCTTTGCTGCCAAGAGGAACACATATAGCAGTGAGCGTGTCCCCTATCTCCATCCCCCCCCCCGGGTGGGGGTAGATAACAAGATCATGGCAGGGTTTAAAAGTTGGGGATCCATAGACAGAAGTAAAATGTGCTGTTATAATTTTCCCAGAATTCTCCCAGGATGGGACAAAACCAAACAACATGGGTCTGGTCAACACTACTCTCCCCACACTTTTGCCAGCACTGACAATATTCATTGCCCACATGTTAACTTGAATCTGAGGAGTTCAAAAGTACTGAATATGGCATTTCCAGGCAAATTCTCAGCAAATTGTTGATGCTGTACCTCTTAGTGGGGGAGAGAGTGTTTGATTCTGAGTATGTAAGTGTAGGTGTGATCCAGTTCCCAGTTCTGTTTATCTATGATATACTCTGCATTATAGGCCCTATGCACAAAAGGGCAGATTTTCTATGCGGCACATATTTGAGGTACATAGGCAACCGTAAGTCTGAATGCCATGCAGCAGAGGTACAGTGGACCTCTGGCAACATTCACAACTGGTGCACAAGCCCAGTGCACACTTAATCCTCCAGCCACCTGCACAGCTACATGCCATGGGTGGTCCAAGGAATGACAGGGGATGTGCCCACACTCCATGCTATTCACTATGGCATGCAGTGCTGGGCATGGAGAGGCACAGGCCATGGCATCAGAGACCCTGCCATAATGGGTGTGCTCCCCACCAATGACACCCACAGTCACCGACGGGACAGAGAATCCCCCCGCTGTGATGCCCCAGCATGCCTAGCCACATGGTAGGGGTGAGAGCTATCATTTGGGCTGTCAGCTATATATTTCTAATTCCAGAACCTGTGCCTGCCCAAAATCCCCTGCACATGTGTAGCAGGTAATCCACTATGGGACCAAGGATGGGCATCTGAATCGATGCCCATCTGTGTCCCATAATCCACTCCTGTGCAGCTGCACAATGAGGGGGCGGAGCCAGATAGGTGGCTGGCATTGGTGACTGCCAGCCACCGCATGCCTGTCTGGGGGTGCAGAGCTACATGGGCCATGTGCATGCATCTCATGCATACCCGGCCCACTTTCATGAATAGGCCCATATATGACCACTGCTCCTGTAAACCTTGATATAAAAGACCTCTCGGGTGCTGCCAACAGTCTCCTCCCAACAAATCCAGAAAAATACTGAGGAGAATTGTGGAGGGGTCAGATAAAGGGGAGGCCTTGTGTGACATGTAAAAGGTAAGTGCGGAACTGTAAATGCCTGAAATGTGCCCTATCAGTCAGGCCATAGGTATTTGGCAGGTGTTGGAAAAGAAGCACTCTTTGTTCATTCAGGAACTGAAATATATAATGCAGGCCTAATTGCTGCCACCTTTGAAATGCAATACCTAGCTGAAGGTCGGTGAATTCCCTGTCATCAGCACGGAGCCTACAAAGCTGAAGGAGGTGATTGTGACAGGGCACTTTTAGAAATTTACACCACTGTGTGAGGGTTACAGCTGTATAAGTGGTAAAATCACAGATCTTAAACTGCCCAGGTGGGTGGGAAAAAGAGATAGTGAGGTGTGTCAAGAAAGTAATTTAGGTGAAATTCAATTTGTTTCCACAGAGGGGTACAAAAGGGAGAGATCCAGTTATAAACTATGTGGAGATCTGCTGCCTGAACATAGGTGCGGAAAATAGGGAGGTTTACCCTGCCTTGCTTTCTGGGGAGTTGAAATGTGCAAAAATGAACCCTGGGATGTTGTCCCCCCAAAACAAAGCAGGAGACCAGTTCATCCCAGGAAGTGAAATAGAAATTGGAAGAGTGAACTGGGAGAGTTTGCATAAGATAGTGCAATTTAGGTAATACTATTATATATACATATATGTATATATGTATGTATGTATGTATGTATGTATATATATATATTGTGTGTGTGTGTGTGTAAATATATATATATATATATTTATATATATATATATGTGTGTGTATGTGTATATGTATGTGTGTGTGTGTATGTGTGTGTGTATGTGTATATGTATATGTATATGTGTATATATATATATATATATATATATATATATATATATATATACACACATATATATATATAGACTCTATTCTGGTGAAAAAACAAAGAAACAGAGGGCCAGATATTCAAAGCTTTGCCCCGGGTCGAGATTAGCACTGCCCGGCATGCAAACTTAGCCCAGAGCAAAATGCAAGCTATATTCAAAAGGAATAGCACTATGCAAAGCCAGCTAAATATAGCAAGCAAAGGAAGCCAGGCAAACAGCGCCAGGAGTGCAGGGCAAAAAATAGCCAGGGAATAAGACAGCACTGAATATAGCAAATAAGACAGCACTGAATATAGCACCCAGGCAGGCAGTGCAAACACACAAAGGAACACAGTGTAGAGCTGAGATAGCCTGACCCTGGGACATGCAATGAAATACAGGGTGGAATGAGGTCCCAGGTGCAGAGTACAGTGCGCAGCCCGGATGATGACACATGCATGGGAATGGCAAGGAACAGCACAAACCAAGTGAAAACCCAGCACCCAAGAATGACACAGGATACAGCAGAATGTACAAAATGAAATGTAATAGTAAATAAGCAAATTAAAATGGTAAACGGAACAGAACAGTGAAGAAATGCAACAGTAAACGAAAGTCAAACCCAAACACCAAACAATAAATGCCCCAACCACCTCCCGACAACCCACCCCATATCAAAGAAAGACAATGCAACAATACCCACAATGTGACAAGCTATGCCCCCCCCAAACACACAACCTAAGCAACATGAAGACCACCACTAGAACAGCAACAAGGAAACAACAATGAGCATAACCAAGCCAGCAATGTCAAACATATATATAACTATGTACAATGTATGCTAAGGCACAGGAGAAAGGTGCAAAGAGGAAGGGGTTGCACACAGGGACACAGGAACAAGGGCCAGGGGACAAATACAATGCCAGGTGGGGGGGAAAGACAACACATAACGGGGAAAAGGGCATGGCTAACTGCCCACCGGATCTGGGAGCCGAGCCTCCAACACAGCTGCCACCCTCCTTGTCTCCGTGATCAAGATGGCCTGCTGCTCGATTACAGTCCTCTGTTGGTGGACAATGCGGTGCAGCTGGTCCTGCATCCCCTCTGACTCCTCTAGCCTGGTCACCCACAGTGATGACTGGAGTGGACCTACAAGAGGAAGAGGGAGACCGTTAGGCTGGGACACCAGCCAGAAGGCAGACAGCAGTCACAGGTGGCCATATAGGGATGGACAGCATGTCCTGATGGACAATCCCGAGTGGAGGTGAGTGCCGAAACGGTAGGCCAACCTGGAAGGTGCCAACACAGCAGGCCTGGGTGACACAGGCACCAACCCAAACCTCAACAGACATAATGATGACAGGCCCGACAACACCAGGACACAGGTGACACTGCCCTCCCCGGCACAGCACACAGCGAGACAGGGCAGACACACAGCCAGACCCCCAGAGAGCTGTGTGCCAGGGCCATGCCATGACACGCAAAAGGGTACCCACACATCGGGACATGCTGCCCACTGACAAATGGCAATATACCGTAATGCAGAGCACAGCAACAACAACAACGAAAGATGTGACGGAGCAGCACCATGCCATGACAGTGGCCTGCCAATGACCGACCCAGGCCAGGGAATAACAGGCAGCCAGGGCACAGACGTTGGCAGGGATGGGCCGACACATGCCACCAAGCAAGGCCCCTGAAAGCATACCTCACAACTGTACCACAGTACAAGGGATGTTCCTCAATTCACAGGGCAAAAGCACCCTGTTCCACCCTGTGAAGAAATGTTCCACAGTCAAGGTCAACATTGTAAAGCAACATTCCATAGTAAACGATGCAAATAATACAGTAGTAAAGAAATAACAGGCCCTTGGAACATAAATGCAACACAGTAACAGTGTCATGAGCTACCCAGGTAAGAATTCCACTACGTGATTCACATATCGCAAATATGTACCACAGTATGACAGGCAATGTTCCACGGTTGGTGGACAAAGGATGAGAGGTATGCCTGGAAGGCATGGGGCGTGGTGTCCTGCAGCAACAACAGGCACGCGAGCGGCACTATGCAGGCCGGTCCAGTTAAGCCCTAGGACAGAAAGGTAATGCCAACTGTGCACATGCAGACAATCCGTGGGCGGTGCCGGAAGGGCGGAGCACACTGCACCACAGATGTGGGCATGGCAACTAACAGCGTGTGAGCCCCACAGAACAACCACCACCAGAGCCCCCACCACCATCATGCACCCTCACAACAATACAAGCCGACAATGCCCCACAGCCCCCCCCCCGAGCACAGAGGCCAGACAGCCATCACCCGGCTGTGGTGTGCAACACAGGTGTGCAGCACAGTGCCACAATGCCACTGGCCCACTGCCCATTGCAGCCATGCCACCATACCAGGCAGTGGCAGAATACAGAATGAGACACCCAGCACAGTGAAACAGCACAGAGCAACAAGACGGGTACTCATGCAACAGGCCCCTGTTCTCAGGGCTGCTCTCCTGCACCCACTGCGGCATGGCCGGCACCATATGACTGCCACTCTGCTGCTCCTAGGTCATGTCCCGGCCCCCTCCTCTGGTTCTGGGCTGCTCGATCCACTCTACAGAGGACAGGTGAAAGATTGGTGTTAGAGCATGACACAGCATACACCACGTGCAGCACAGCAAGATGCACATGCAACCCCATAACACTGCACACACAGTGATGCCCAGGGTCAGTGGCTGAACATGGAGGACACCCACACAGAGGGTGGCATGGCCCATGGAGCATTCGCCAGGCACACACGACATGTCGTCAAGCCGGCGCAGTGGTACTACAGTTCCAGTCTCAGCTGTCCTGCAATAGTACGCACACCTGTGTGTGTAGGTCACCAGTCACCCAGGAACAGGACCCTTGCACCACAGCGCCATTGGCTGCAAGCTGGTGCTGCACCATGACCCGCCACCAAACATGTCCCAACCCGCCACACACATCCGTGCAACCCCCATGGCCACAGCATGCACCGTGCCCCCACCGTGTGTGCCAGCACACACTGTGTACCGTGATGCCCCTATAGAGGGCCAACATGTGAGTCCTCGCCAGTGCCACGTGCGCCCCAGCACCATGCAGAGTGACACACACACACACACACACACACACGCACATGCACATGCACAGGCACACATGCAGCCCGACACGCACATGTTAGTGGGTGTCAACGTGCATTGCCACTTACCTTGCACAGGAGCAGTGCCCTCGCGCACCATGTGCTGGTAGCGGTCAAGCTGTTGTCGCTGTCGCCATAGCAGGTTGGTGTATCTGTGCCTACACTTCTCCACATCATGGGAGATTCCCGTGCGGGCACACAGCCTACTGGCGATCGAGGACCACACTTGCACGTGCGGGAGGTCTCCTTCCCTGACCTCCACAAAGAGCCGCCAGTGCCACTTCTGGACCAGCTCAACAAGGTTGGCTGTCTCCACCTCTCCCCAACGCCTGTCCCAGTGCACCACCCCCCGTTGCTGCCTACCCCCTGGCATTGCCAATGGATCGCACACTGCCTGCCTCCTGCACCACTGCACTGACAGTACCACCCCTGCTCCCACAAGCAAAGTGCCATAGTGCCAAGCTATCACGTGACGTAGTGTGGCGCTACCCAGAAGTGGCCCCAACATGCATGCGTGACCTCTGCGTGACCCTGGGACACAACGCCATGCATGTGCGGTGTTCTACGCTGTGTGAGATAGTGCTGCACTATGCCATGCTATAACCGGCCAATAGCGTGGAACAGGGGCCTCATGGGCACGCGTGGTGTCCGCGCTATGCCACATAGTGCTGTGCTACCAGGACAGCGTGGCGCTATCCTCCCCATTGCCTGGCACTGCCATTTGCATGGAGCTAAGCTGTTAGCCCAGCGCTAATCAGGCCCATATTCAACTGGACTATGCAAATGAGGGCATTTGGGCATGCAATGTGCAAACACTGATTAGCATATCATTATCCAATGATTTGCATGCATAACGGACTGGATTGCCCAGCTGGGATATAAAAGGGCAATCAGTGCTCCACTGGTGTTGTGTTGTGGGAATGCAGCATACAGCAGACACTGCAGTACAAAGAACAACACTGAAGGAGACATTCAAAAGGAGGGAGAACAGCGGGTGGAAGGTCTTTATAGCTCCTGGAGAGGTGTTGGAATGGCACTGGTGCAACACAGGGTTGGGGCATATGCACTGCACACCTGCTATCCACAGCTGTGCCATCTGGGGATAGGTCCACCAACCACAGGACCATGGTGCTGCGCAATGGTGCACAGAGCCATAAGGATGGCAGTGCAGCACACCTGACCTAGTGCCTTGACTGTGCCCCGTGTCAGCCTGCACCGGGGTGGGACCACCTGCAGTACTGTGGGTACCCGTCAGGTGCGGGGGAGGTCCCACCACAGAATGCGGGTGTGCAACGCAACTGTGGCTGACTGCCATGGGGTCCATGGCACCTCTGTTGCTACCCTGGATGTGGGACGTGGAGGTTCGCAAACGCTCCATCTGTGGTACACAGCTACAGCACAGGGGTCACAGTGTCCTAGCAGTGTGTTGCCAAGGGCTCCATGTGGCCTGTGCATCGTAGCCTGCCATTGCATGCCAGTCCCCCGTGTCCTCACCCTGTGTGCAGTACTCATGTCCCCTAGGGGTGCACAGTACAGTGCAAGGTGGCGGCCATTGGGGTGGACCCATCCTGGGGTGCACATGTCAGCCACGGGTGACGGCAGTGCTCTTGTGGGTTTTGTGCTGTCCAGACACTGACAGCTGAGCAGTGGCACAGTGCACACAGGGGTTGCCACAGCACATGCAGGCCAATGCTAGATCCATGCAACCTATGCCACACTAGGTGGTGGCATGCACGTGCAGTTGAGCATGTGCGACACAACACAGGCATACAACAGCTGGTGACACATGTCCCTTTCCATCTCTCCCATAGGTGGTGTGGCCCGGCCAGAGCGGATACATGCCCATTGCTTCTCACAGGAGGAACTGAGAACAATGGTGCATGGCGTCAAGGAGAGGGAGCAGGTTCTGAGGCAACACAAGGCCATGGATGCGGTGGTGCGCCAGGCATGGGAGGAGGTCACAGCCAGGGTGAACACAGTTGGTAGTCGTGGCAGGACAACAGAGGCAGTGTGCAAGTGGTGGAGCAACCTGCTGCACAGGGTGAAAGAGCAGGAGGCACAGCGGCTCTGTGACAGGATGAGAACTGATGGTGGCCCGCAACCAGCACAGCAGCAGAAAGGGGACCCACTCATTGCCGTGGTGGCATCCACACTGCGCCCAGTGGCTGTCACTGGTGTACCAGATGGTGGGTGTGAGACGCCGCTCACACCGCCATGGGCAGGTCTGTAACCGCATGTGTTTACCCTGCATGGTGTGGCGGCACAGGGTGTTAGTGTTGGGGCTGAGCCTGGGGTGCACTGTGGAGCTGCAGTGCTGTGCACACTATGCACAAGGGACAGGTATGCATGCGCACTATGGGGAGGTTGGGTGCATGTGGCCACATGATATTGCCATGGTGGTGGTGTGTGGGGTGTGCATGTCTACAGTGGGTGGCACGTGTCCTAGGGTGTGCATGTTTGGGTGGCGGTGGTGGTGGGATGCATATTGCATGTATGAGTGACTGACCTTGTTCTATTTTCATCCACAGCAGCGTGTGCAGGGTCAGCAGTGCACCAGGACCATGCCGGGATGGCTGCCTCAGGACCAGAGGAGGAGGAGGAGGAGGAGGAGGAGGAGGTGGAGGACAACCAGCCATCGACATCTGGCCTGGGTGGTGGATGGGTACACCCAGGGCTGCTCCATGTGTGGCACTCACATGGAGGAATGATACAGCCAACAGGGGAGGGGGGCCCCGCTGAAGGAGGGGAACTGGACTACGGTGCCACCATGGAGGATGCCCAGGTTGAGGATCTGGGTGGTGGGCAGGTGATCCTCCTGACTGTGACAAGTGACATTGACACAGATGTTTCAGAGGGTTCCTACCTCATGCCCTTGGACGGGCCTGTGGATGATGGTACATGTGTGGGGTTAGGCGCAGGACGCAGCACAGGCAGCAGGGGGGTGGTCGACCTTGATGGCATGGGTGCTCCCATGCAGCCGGTGGTTGGCCGTGTGGGGGATGCGTGTGCACCACTGGACATGCAGTGTCCCCCACAGGTTGTGGGGTAGGTCCCTCCATTACAACAGCACATTGCCAGTGGTCTACAGTGGCAGGTCATGCCGCCCATGCATCATCGTCTCGACCTTGTTGAAATGCAGGCCCCAGTGCTAGCCGCCATGGCGGGGGCTGCACCCCTGGAGCAGGATGCCCCGGGAGCCCACCCACTGCTACAGGCTGCCCTGACATCACAGCAGGATGTTCGGATGGATCTGCATGGCCTATGAAGGGAGCTCAGGCATGAGCTTTCGCTGCTGCGTGAGTCTGTGTCCCTGGGCCTTGCCCACGAGGAACAGCGTGCCGAGGACAGGGTGGGCCATGTGGTTGTTTCTCTGGACTGCGGCTTTGATGGGCTCATGGCATAAGTGGTTGACCTCACCACTGTGCTGCATAGGTTGCATGGTGGTTGCCGGCATGCACAGGGAGGGCAGGGTGACCATGGCACAGGGGCCCACAGGCATGCCACCTGTGGCCACAGGGCTGCCACTGGCTCCAGCACGGATGCATCAGATACATCTACCGGCACCCAGTGCCGCTGTGGACGTCCATCCACCCTGTCGGGTTCCGCCGCTCAATGGGGGCACAGGCGGTCCAACCTGCCTGCCTCACCGGGGTCCTTCCCCAATGTGTCCTCAGCACAGAGCACCCCTGGTTCTGTGACCCACTCCTGTGGTGTGTGCTGTGTGCATGCTGGTAGTTTCTGGTGATCGGAATGGCCATCCTGCACCTGTGCACAGTCGCCACCCCTGTCTGCACATTGGTACACCCACACCCTTATACACACATGCACACACACAGCCACGCACACCCCCGCACTCCTACGTATGCACCACCTCACTGGCACAGCCATGGAGGCCCTTCCCACACTGCCACCACACATCGGGTATTGACCTTTCCACCATGCCATGGCTGTGTGTCCACTTTCTGTGTAACCTGCACACCCCTCACATCGCACCATACACACTCACATGCGTTCTGATCCAGTTTTTTGTGCACCTGCTCTGATTAGTGATGTCACTGTTGTGGTTGTTTGTTCACATTAAAACAAACACCATTGTACTGTTTCATGTTGCTGTGCAGTCTATACTCCCCCTCTGGCCTGTAACAGTGTCCTGATGATGTTTGCCCCGTGTTCTATGGCCCTGCAGGCCATGCGAGGATCCCTCCTCTTGAGTTGCTCCACTATCCCCCTGACCGCTGGCTCTGGGTCACTGTCACCTGTTCCTCAGGTTCAGGTGCCTGTATCCCATGGTGCTTCACCATGTTGTGCAACATGCAACAGGCTAGGAAGATACGACATACCTTCTGAGGCCTATACTGTAGGGCACCACCTGATGTGTCTAGGCATTGGAAGCGCATCTTCAGTATGCCAAACACCCTCTCTATGATGTTCCTGGTGCTGGCATGTGCCTCATTGTACTGCTCTTCAGCTACCGTGGCTGGCCGGGGTGCCGGTGTCAGCAGCCAGGGTCGCAGGGGATAGACACTGTCCCCTGTTGGGAGATATGCACCTGTTAGTGTTGAACCGCTGTCTGCCTGTTGCCGTCGTGCATCCCTGCGTTGCCCTCCCACACCCCTTCCCGGCCTCCCATGCCTGTCCCCATCCATGCTGTGGTGTGTGTGCCTTCTCAGCTGCTACTCACCAACTAGGTGCCCACTGGGTATCCTGCCCTCCACAAATGCCTGGCACAGCTTGGACTGGTGCCAGATGAAGGTGTCGTGGGCACTGCTGGGGTACTGTGCATAGACATTGCTGATGCACCCAGTCTCATCGCACACTACCTGGTAGTTGATGGAGTGGTACCCCTTCCTGTTTATGTATACGTCACTGCCATTGCCAGGTGGTGCGTGGATGGGGACATGGGTGCAGTCAATGGCACCCAGTACTGCTGGTAGGTGCACAACTCGATGGAATTGCTGCATTGTTTCTCTGTGCTCTGCTGCTGTGCTGGGGAATACTATGAACTCCCTAGCGTGTGGCAGGAAAGCCTCTAGGAACTGGGTCAGGAGGCATGAGGTTGCAGATTGCGATACCCCAATGGTGTCACCCATTGGTCGTTGGAACATCCCTGTGGCTAGAAAGCACATCGCTGCTATCGCCTTCTCCTTTACTGTCATGGCATGGCTGCGTCTGGTGTTGGTGTGCAGCTACTCATGCAGAAGTTCACATAGCTCCCTCAACATTCCCCTGTTCATCCTGTACCGGCCAGTGATGTGCTCATCTGGCAGGGTCTCAAAGGAGACCCTGGGCTGGTACCACCTGTTTGCAGCATACAGTCTCCTCGGCCTGCGCTGTGGCCCATGTTGGCCCTGCTCCCTCTCCTCCTCCTCCTCCACTACAGCTACCATGACTGGCAGGATCACTGCTAGCAGTACAGCACTCATTCCCACTTCCTGTTGTGGTCTCTTCCCCACAGCTGATTTGCCCTGGGTCAAGACCAGCCTTTTATAGGCAGTAGCTAGCACCGCGCTAGGTGTCATGCTATGTGTCCTAGTGCAGCACTATGGCTTTGAATATCCCGTTGCATGTGCATGCAGGCCCCCCCTTTGCCCCTTGCATACATTATCAGTTTGCCCCACGCTAAGGTGGTTTATGCACACTAACAGGTCCTTTGAATATGGACTCTCCATGCTATTCCCATGTTATTCCCATGCTAATGGTTTGCGTGCTACACTATGCTTTGAATATCTGGCCCAGAGAGTCATCTGGTTAGGTCTTGGGTAGTTTGTTTAACTGGTTCGTGGTATAACAGTTCTGAGTCTGCAAAACGTTTTGGGATATATATCCCTAGATATTTGATAATCAAAAGGGGAAAGGACTCTTGAGCTCCCTGGAGGGAGAGTAATTGAACTGGAGGAGCTCAGTTTTCTGTCAATTTATGTGAAAGCTGGAGCCCTCACTGTACAACTGCAATTACCACCATGCTTCTACTCTTGATGTCTTGATTATCATAGGGTGAGGAGCACATCATCCACATAAAATTTGATTTTTAAATTTTCACCCCATGGGGTACCCCCTCTATCCCTGCATTCTGTCAAATCACTGTGGCTAATGGCTCAATATACAGTGCAAATAGTAATGGAGAGAGGAGGCACCCCTGTCTAGTGCCTTGCTGCAACTGGATCTGAGAGCGACAGGTACCATTCACCCTTTCGTATGCTCGAGGATCTTTATATAAGTTATGGAGCTAATCAAAAAAGGATGGAGGGAAGCCAAAAATCTTAGGTCTCACCCAAAATAGTCCAGGAGACCATATCAAATGCCTTGTCAGCATCATGGCTGAGAAGGGCTAGGGGGATCGAGCATCTTTGCATGTGGTCCAGGAGGTGAAATGTAATAGGTAAATGGAGCACACTCTGGAGAAAGGGGAGTTACTAGTGGGGTACCACATGGTTCAGTACTGGGACCGGTACTCTTTAATGTCTTTGTAGGTGACATTGCAGAGGGGCTGGAAGGAAAAGTATGCCTCTTTGCAGATGACACAAAGATCTGCAACAGGGTTGATACACAAGGAGGGGTGTAAAGGATGAGAGGAGACTTGGCAAGGCTGAAGCAATGGTCAAGAGTATGGCAGCTTAGCTTCAATCCAAATAAGTGCAAAGTAATGCACATGGGAAACAAAAACCCAGGGGAAGAGTACACAGTAGGGGGGTGGTACTCACAACAATAAAAATGGAAAGGGACCCAGAGGGGTACTCATATCAGATGACCTTAAGGTAGGCAAGCAATGTGAGAAGACAGTAAGAAGGGCTGGGGGGATTCTGGGATGCATGAGGAGAGGCATCGCCAGTACAAAGCAAGAAGTTGTTATCCCTCTGTACAGACAGTTGGTGAGTCCCCATCTGGAGTACTGCATCCAGTTCTGGAGACCCCAGCTCTGCAAAGACACAGACAGAATGGAGGCAGTCCAGAGGAGGGCAACCAAAATGGTGCAGGGTCTGCACCAGAAGCCATACAAAGAGGGACTAAAACAGCTTAATATGTATACCCTTGAGGAAAGGAGGGAGAGAGGGAACATGATAGAAACTTTCAAGTATCTCAAGGGAATCAATGAAGTCCAAGAGGGTAGCATATTTCAGAAAAAGAGATGCACAAGAAGAAGGAGGCAAAATTTGAAGATAGAGGGAGATGGCTCAGGGGCAATGTAAGGAAGTATTTTTTCATGGAGAGGGTGGTGGATGCATGGAACAGACTTCCTGAGGAGGTCATGGGGTCAAAAACAGTGGGGGAATTCAAGAATGCATGGGACCAACATAAGGCAATTATAGCTGGGGGTAGGAGGAAATAGGCTGCTGGTTAACTAGGATCTGCATCTTATCCAATAAGTAGGGAAATAGGCAGACTAGGTGGGCCAAGTGATCCTTATCTGCTGTCAAAGTCTATATTTCTATGTTTCTATTATCCAAGGCCTGCCTTTTATGTATGAACCTGGACTGGTCAGTGTGGATTAAGGAGGGAGGGAGTTGGGCTGATCCCAAATACCCTGGGATATTTTATAATCCATATTACAAATGGATATGAGAGCCTGTCTGCCAGCATAGTGGTAGCACTACCACTCGCAACACTGATGACCTGGGTTCTGGAATGAGCCTGCAGCATCAGAGAGATGTCCAGAGGGAGGTTGGATCAGCATCCAAGGGACAGCTCTCCATCTCTGGAAGGGAGGGTCAGTGGCACTCGGCATTTGGGTGATGCCTAGCACAGGCTGGGAGTACACCAAGCTAGGAATCAAAAGCACTGGGGAAGGCAGCTGCAGACATTTTCAGGGCAAGCATGGGAGCACATATGCTGCATGCTGATGTCCTTGTACGTCTGTGCCTCGGGGACTAACATAAGGAAAAAACACTGTGCAGCAGCAGCAGCAGAATGATGGCCTCCACCCTCGCCGAATGATGCCAGGATTGCATAAGTCTCAGACTGGCCACAAGGTGGATCACGGTCTCTCCATAGGAGCTCTGCTATAGCTAGTAAGCTATGGGCCTCTGACCTTGAAAGCTCCTGGAAGATGCTGGCGAGACAAGTAGAGGACCAGAGTCAGGGTAAGTGCCTTGCCTGCAGCACAATGATAAAAAGAATTGGAAAAAAGCAAAGAATGGATATGGAGTGGGGGAGACAGGGTCCTTGCCTGATTTCAGGAATGCTGAGATTGTTGCTGCCTGCCAACTGAGGGTGCATGCCCCTTCTGTACTTCGTAAAAGGCTTTGAGCAGGAGTGGAAGAAGCTGTTCTAAGAAAGCCTTGAAAAATTCCACTGGGTACCCATCTGGTCCAGGACATTTCAAAGTGTTAGCCAGTCCCATCACTAGATAAGTTTCTTCTAAAGTAACTTGCCATAACAGCTTCTGTCTTTGACAGGCATTGAGTGAGGGAACTTTTAGCTAGGCTTAATAATTCTGGGCTGCCTCAGCGGGGGGGGGGGTCAGCCTTTCTTTGGAGTATAGGGCCGCACAGCAGCCACTCATAATTTGAATCAGGCATTCACTGCTATGTTCAAGTTTACCTGAGTGTTGATACTGGTGCTGCAGTATGCATGCTTTTCTCTGTTGTGCATGCAGTCATCATGCCAAGATTCTGGCACCCCCTGCTCCCCCATCATAATTTGATTGCTTAAGACAGGTAAGGTTGAATTCCACCTTTTCCTGCAGTAGCTTTTGATGCTCATGTTTTAATGTCCACAATTTAAGCCTCTATGTGAGGTTCCTGGTTAACATTGACTGCAACGTGGATAGCTGGCCAGTTAAAGCTGAGAGGCTGTGTTCCCTAGTGTGTTTTTAACTAGTAACATAAGAAATTATTGTCCCCTGTACTACAGTTTTGATGGTATCGCACAACATTGGGTCACTGACAGCACCTGTGTCATTGAGTTGTATTGTGTTTTGTAAAACCTCTGTGATTTACAACATAAATTCCTCATCTCTTCAGAGAGAGAGTAATGCATCAAAAGGTGTATTTCACCTGTTGACTTAGATTGGCTTTGAAAAGGAGCTAGTTGTGGTCCAAGAGGAGTCTGGGGCCATAGGACACATTCTGATCTGTGTGGAAATGCTCACAGGTCATAATAAAGTAATCCAGCCTAGTATATGCCTAGCATATGTATTGTGACAGGGGGAGTAATGCATGAATGTCCAATCTGAAGGAAAAAGATGTCACACATCAATTAACCCAGATACTGGAACAAGTGCAGTAGTTTTGTTTTGTTTTTTTGTGCAGCAGAGACCCAGTGTTGGGAGGGTTTAGTGGTGTCAAGTTCTGGGGGAAAAGTAAGATTAAAGTTGCCACCCAATGTATGTTGACCTGTGAGCATGCCCATCGATGCATTTATAAAGGTCCATAGGACAACCCTGTCAGTATTGGGGGGTAGTAGTAGGAGGGTAAGATGAGTGCCAAAGAAGAAGGAGGTGGGAAGGATGGTGGGAGAAATTCAACTAAGCATTGTGAAAGGTCCTGTGGGGATTTAAATATGGTTATGGGAAGGGGTTTGTTCCATCCCGCATTGAACCTTGGGCTAAGACCTCCCATTCGATGCAAGGAGAACAAATGTAGTTCTTGTGCAAACTTAACTGTAAATAAATAATTGTCTTATTTGGTCTTTCTCATTCCCACCCTCAGTAGAGGGCCGGCAAATTATGAAATGAAAAGGCCAAAAAGAACTCATGGCGAGTATGACAGCAGCACGCAGGAGAAGGGGAAAAAACCCTGTGAGGAAACCTCTGAGGAACCATGGCTACTAACTGCTCTTCCTCTGGGCATACTAGGAAGAGGTTATCTTAAAGGCGTGTCTTATTTCTTGTTCTGAATTGGGTATATAGGTTTTCAAACATGATGAATTCCATCTTCCAAGTTTCTTGATTATGTGAGCTGGGATGTTATTTTGAGATGCTGAAGGGCAGCACCAATCCTGAATGAGTGACCAGAGTATGAGAAGGGGTTTAAGCCCAGTCTTTGAAGTAAAGTCCTAACTTGATCGATGAATTCTTTTGTAGTTAGAGGTTTCTTTTGTTCATTAGATAGGAGAGGATCTGATGATAAAGAATTCAAGAGATGATAAATGAGTTGGTCTAGGACTCCGATGGGACACCAGTTGTTGTAGGAAGGGTAGCATGGAATTGGGACTCCTTTATGAAGTCTATCAGTTTTTGATTTGAATAGGTGAAAAATACAATGATCTGCTTGCTTCTTTAAATTCATGACTGACAGAAATACTGAGGAGGATGATGACTGAACAGTGAATTCTCCGGGGAACAGGAAATCGTAAAAAGTGAAGCAGATAGCCGATGTGATCATGATATTGACTGAAGATTCAAAAGGCTTGGAACGAAGTAGGTCCAGTAACTGAGAGAATATAGGACCAGTTATAGGAAGTTGCTTTGGTTCTTTCTTGATAGAGGATCTGTTAATTTCTAGTAACAAAAGCGCAACGGATGAGTTGGAGAGAATAGATGGCATGGATAAATTAACTTGAGGAAGACAGTATTGCTCTCCAGCTAAGTACTGGCGTATAGTACTGGGTGACAGATGCAAGGCCTGGTAGCAGTAAATGATGAATGCTAGGATTCCATTGATCAAGGATTATGCACCATGGTTTGAATGAGTAGAACAAAAGTTTATATATTTCTTCCAAGAAGTGGAATAGGTGGCTTGAGTGCTGGGCGATAGGGTGGACCACATTCATTTTGCACTTGCCGTTGATAAAAGATCAAGTCATTATTAGGTCTGAGAAGCTGGGAGGTTTGAGTCATGAAGAGATCGGCCGAAGGACAGAGTCAGTAAAATTCCTGAAATTGGAAATGAGAGAGAAAATCAGCAGTTTTATTCTGGAGACCAGGTAGACGAAAGCATCACATGATAAATTTATGACATAGAAATAACCAAGTCAGCCTCCGCATGAACAGCATAATAGAATAGGATGAAGATCTGCCTTTATTGATTATTGCCACTATGGATTGGTTATCAGTGAATATTAATACATTGTAGAGAGACCAGAGATGGCCTCATATGAAGGCAGCAGCCACTATCGGGTAGATTTCAAATAAGGGAGACATCTGTGAAAATTTCTTGCAGTTGTAAATTTCAGGTGACCAAGGAGAGATGAACCATGAATGTTCGAAGATGGCAGCAAATCCAAAGGTGGAGATGCATCTGTATAAATCCTTGGATGGAGGTCAGGAGAAAGATCTTTGCACAGCATGGAGCAATTATTCCAGGAAGATAGAAAAAGGGATCACGTTGCCAAATCTGATTTTGCTGATGCCAAAATTGTAACATGATGGTGCAGCATGGAAATGGATAAGGCCAGCTGAAGGAGATAGGATATAAAAGATCACCCTTGAGGGATAATTCACGTGGCAATATTCAAGTATCCTAGTAGAGAGAGAAGTTCATGCTTGGTGCATGAAGATCACTTTGAGAAGGATTCTACGAGTCCCTGGATCCTGTGCAATTTATCCAAAGGCAGGCGAACTTCCATACACGTTGAGTCAATTTCAATGCCAAGGAATTCAAGTGAAGTGGTAGGACCAAGTGTCTTCTTGGAGGATAAAGGTACTCCCAATGGCTGAAAGAGATTTGTAAAGGAGGAAATACTTGCTGCTGGAGGATGATGGGGTGGATTGATGAGAAGGAAGTCATTTAGAAGATGAATCATGGCCAGGCAGTTGCACTGGTTAAGTAAGAGCCAACAAAGAGTTTCTGAGAAAACACTGAAGAGTTTAGAACTGCTTTGCACCCGAAGGTTAGGTGTACTGCAAAGTAATAATGGTCCTCTCAGTGAATGCCATAGAGATGCCATAAGGAAGAGTGAATTGAAAGAAGCTTGAAAGCATTGGTTATGTCAGCTTTAGACAGCCAAGCATCAGGACTGAATTGCTTGATGATGGTTATTGCATCTTCTATGCAAGCATAGGATAAGGAGTAGTCTTCTGAAGGAATCGGAGACTTGATACTGGAAACAGGTTTTGAATGAGAAGCAGAGAGATTGATAATCAAGCACTTCTTTCCAGAGAACTTTCTAGAGGCCATGCCAATAGGACTGATTCTGCATGAAGGAAAAGGTTGGTATTGGAAGGGACATTAAAGAAAACCTTTCTGTAATTCTTTTTGCAGGAATTGCTGGATGACATCTGGTTCTTGAATAAATGATTGAAGATTCTTCCAGATGAAGGATTCCAATGGGATGAATACAATTCCAGTGTGAAAGCCTTCAGAGAAACCTGTTAGAAGAAAATTCATGAGGGTTTGGTTTGGATGGGTAGACAAGGTGGCAGCTAGGTCTTGGATGTTGATGCTAGAGGACAGGTGTGACAATTGTCATTGTTTTGGTTGGGCATCTTCAGACTTATGGAACGAGAATGGGCATCCCCGCAGAAACTGCAGACATGAAGGAGATTACAACCTTGGCATCCTTTAATATTGAAATTGGTGCAAATAGGTAGATTATGAAAGTATTTGACTGGATGGTCACATCTGTTACTATTAGGGTGAGAAGAAGTCCCAGGATTAGATATAGTATGGATTATGTTAGCAGGAGATACGGGTCCTGATGCAGAGGTTCTGTGAGCGGTAGAAGGTGGATCAGATATGGTCATTGGACAAAGGGAAACAGAATGAAACAATGACCCACATAAATGACAGGAAAGCTCTTGCTGACCAGTGAAATGGCAACAACATAATTCATTGTCGAGATTGGCCCAATTAAGCCTAGAATTGAAATGAGTCAAGGCAGCCTCTGTCTTAGCCAAGAAGGAACAATGATAGTCATAAAACTTAGTGCCGCCATAATGGACTCCGAGGTCGACTACTAAATATAAGTAGGAATCCAATGCTCCATGCCTTGATGGAAAGGCGGAGCAGACTACGTCTCTGTAGAGACTAAAAGCCAACACGAATTCAAGAATGGTTAGTTTCTTCAGCAGCCTTGTGTATTTAGCCTTGAGTACTATTGAAACATCTTCACATGTGACAACTCGGTTTTCAATGGTGTCGTGAGAGGATATGAGAAGGGAAATCAAATTAACATCCTTTCCTTCTATGATGTCCTTGAGGAGGTGGCTAGGAACAAGATGCACAGGAGACAGGGGCGTAGGCAGGGGGGGTGTTCAGGGTGTTCAAACACCCCCCGAAAAAATGACCGCAAAATTTAATTTTAAATGTGACTGTACAAGTGTACAGAACAACAGCATGGAGAGCGCTGTTCCTTTAAATGTGTGCCTTAGTTAGCACCGCGCCACCCAACCACTCAGGGAGTCTGGGTAGTCCATCCTTAGCCAATGAAATGCCATGTGGTGGTTGGCTTGTCGCGAGGAGCCGGAGGAGGAGAGTGGAGGGAGACGACTGTCGGACATAGACTGCCAAGACTGGGTCACCTGACTGGATGGCGGGAGCGGACTGCACTAATGAAACTGGCGGGAAGGGAACCTAGAAGGCGAGAGAGCATGAAGTGACGGATGAGGACTAGCAAGAGCCTGAGGCTATAGCTGCGAGTGGCGGAAAGGCAAGGAATTTAAGGAGGATTCGAGAAATAGGCAGTTTGGCTGTTGGGAGTGTGGCAGCAGTTTACACGCACGTGGTGAGGCTGACGGTCCTGACCCTGCACCTGTGTTGCCAGTAAGATTGTTGCATCGTCCTGAGCTGAAGCTGGTTGGTTCTGTATAAAAATGGTGAACAGAAGCAGTCTAGTGCGGTCAAACACAGAGTACAGGGGAAAAGGCACAAGGTAAAACCAAGTCCGCTATGGAGAAAACAGGGCTGATCTTACTGTGTCCTACACTTTGTTAAACCAAACTTTCTCTAACAAACTCCAGTCAGGCAGCAGTAGTGAATGGGCAGTTTTGGATGGCAGTGTAGTCTGTGCCATTTCCCCATAGCAGTTTTCACAGATGTGATTTTGCCTTATGCCTTTTTTGACAGCACCCTTTTTACCACACTGTTCTGCCTGTGCTGTCTTGTTGGGATACCACTGAAGTCTTGTGAACAGTTGAGGAAAAAAAAAGCAGAATGTACCCCAACCAGCTTTCCAACATGAGTGAAGTTGAATCACAAATGTTCCTGAATCTCTCTGCTTCATCTGTTTATCTTCACCTGTCTTTTTATCTGCCCACTTCCTTCCCTTGCCAGATCTACTTCTATCCATGCACTCCATCTAAAAAAGTCCCTTGATTTCCTTCACTGGCACTCTGTTTCTCTCCCCCTTCTCCAATAATGGAGTCAGCTCGGTGGTGCTCTGTCCCGCTCCCTTACTCAAGCAGCAGAGCTGCTCTATGGCACCCCTTACTGCTCCCCCCCCTCCAGCAGCAGAAAAGCTGGGTCCTATTCTGCTCACTCTATCCCACACTGTGCCCATATGTGCTTGCCCTTATAATCTGATCTGAACCCCCCCAAGCAGCAGAAGAGTTGAGGTCATATTCTGCCCATGCTCTGCCCTTGTTGTGTCTATTTGTGCTCAACTTAGACTGAGATCCAAACCCCCCATGCTGTTTGACTTCTTGACGACCCACTGGTACAAAGTAAATGTCATCTTAATTCAGTCTGAAGTTTAGAAAGTGTTTATGGTCTGTGTGGTGTGGTTCGCTGCTGCTGCTGAGGCAGTGGAAAAAAAGATTTTGGGACAAAGGGAGCAGATAGAGAGGAATAGAGAGCATCCTGAAACAAACCAGAGTGAGACATTTAGAGCAGCATGTGCCATAAATGTACAGGTGGGGGGGTGGATGGCTTGCCCCCTCCTGGCCCCACTGTGGGAGGCAATCCGTAGGGAACAATCCCTGGGGACTTTCCAGTGGCAGGGGTAGGTGAGTGACAGTCATAGGGACTGAGGACATGGCTGATAACAGCTTGCCTGCAGCCCAAGGAGAAAAAGCCTTTACAGAAAGAAAAAAATTCTTTCTGTGACTTACAAATATTTAAATTGTTTGGACCCAGAATAAAGGTGTTAACCTGTCCTAAAAGTTTTGTGCACTGTACTTATGCTAAATTGTTACTGACTGAACCCGTCTTAAAATTTTTGTGCATTGTACTTATCTTATGCTAAATCGTTTCTATTGCTGTTAGCTACCTACTCTAGCCCTGTTAAGCCTGTCATGTTTCTGGATGTCAACCTCTGATATTACCTGATTGTATGTAAACTCAGCTTTCTCACTGTTCTTCTGTGACCTAGCTTGTAACCCTCCTGGGTCTCACCTGAAAATGGGCACTTGGCTGTCTAGTGTGACTTACCCGGTTAACAAAAGCAAATAAATAAATACATTCTGCCACATTCCCCATGTCACCTTCATTCTTTGAATTAACTGTTTTTATCAGTTCCCAAAAAATACATTGAAAACTGTAGAGAGTCGTTCTTTTGGGTATCAGGCGGCCACATTAAGGAATGTGTTGCCCGTTGTATAATGAATCTGCACTGCAGCATCTCTTACCGAACTGAATTCACTGCTGAAGGCTTTAAAATTGTTTATAATGATGGGTAAATTGTTTTGTACTTCAGTGTAACTGACATAGTTGGAACTGTATATGCTGTATTATCTGTCCTGGTTTTGTATGCATCTTGAATTGTTTTGATATGCAGTTTTTGCTTCATTTTCTTTTAACTGTTGTACAGCAGTTTGAACATATACAACAGTATGGAGAAGCACTACATAGAAATAAAGGGATATATAGGTTGAATGTACTGTGTTGCACCTGGGTACAAAAACAACAGATTGACATACAATTTAAAGGCACAATAGACAATGCAGTTCAAAAATTATATTATAGCTAGACAGAGTACAGCATAAGGCTACAAAACCCAGGAGCAAAATTAATACTAGCCTGCCCATCAAGTGAGGGTTGATCTCCCACTGGGCGAGTGTCTGTGCCTCTGCCATGTGCAGTTTCACAGTGCTGCACTTCAATGATCAACAAGTCAGCAAAACTACATGTCCCAATGTCCCTTGTTTGAGTTGCTGGACTTCCTCTTTGGACCTGATGTTAGTTTCACAGTGTCTGCATTGTGAACCTCACTGTCAGGGAATAAGATGTAAAAAAAAGGATAGGTGACAGAAAAAAAGTAATAATGGGAAGAGGGGTCAGAAAAGAAGACAGCAGCTGGCCTGTCAGCACAGCAGTAGCACTACTGCTTGTGTCAACAGCAACCTGGGTCTGGGGGCAGATTGGGTTTGTTGAGGTCCAGCTGGGGGAAGGAGGACTGAACATTCCAGAAACAGCTCTGCTCTTTCTGGGTGTAGTCTGCAGTGAGATCATACCCCTATTGGTGGCTAGAGCGTGATTTTAGTTGGGGCTGCCAGTAGTGAGGGATGTCATCAGATGCTGGCAAGGACACAATGGCATGTGCGTGTATGCATCACTGCACAATGGAGTTCCATGGAGACAAACAGGAGAAGAAGCAAAGCCTCCAGTCCTCTGGAGACTATGCTAGCACCCCCTGCAGGTCAATGCATTTTTGACATGGCACCTCACCCACTACAGATCTACCTTGTACAAGTGGTAAGCTAAGCTTCAAGGGGGCAAGATAAGGAAAAATGTCAGGAAACATTTTTTCACTCAAAGGGTGGTGAATCTGTGAAAGAGGCTGCCAGTTAAGACTGTAGAAGCAGGAAGTGTGGATCACTTAAAGAAATGGTGAGATATGTTTCTATTGGAGAAGACTGTTATAGTGTTACTGGATAGTAGGCCCCATGATCAAACGGTCTGTGTGACCAGCACAAATTGTACTAGCACTGCCCATGTTTTCCACATATTTGTCATATTCAGCCAGTAGCGCTGTGCCTGTTATTAGTGTTAGTGCTCAAGCACAAGATGAAAGTATGCAGCACATGAAGAGAGAGGCATTGATGTGCATATTCAGCACAGCGCTATATTCAAAGGTAGCGAGTGCAGCACAAAATAAGGACTATAAGAAGCAGGCCTTAACCTAGTGGCAGGGGCTAGAAAGACAGGCTTGCCACTTGCATGTTCACACTCTGAAAGATAAGATGCCCTTGAGAGGGTTTATTTCTCACTGTGTCATGCCGATCTGCTTTTGCACTCATTAACTAACCTTAAGAAATACCATCAACACATTAGAGGCAGCTGGGACCTTCAGCCACTACATAAAGGCAAAATGCTTAAGTCGGGTGCCCCTTTCTGCATCCGTGGCCTTGCAGGACTCTAGTTCCAAGTCCAGTTTGGTGTATTTCAGTTTTGAACTAATAGCACAGAACTATGTGTAAAATCAAATAATTTTGAAATGCTCGCTCAGAGCACATAAGAAATGTTGCAGTATTCAGGGTTTGCAGAATTACTGCTTGTACATTTGTTTCTGGGATACACTGTTCCCCATGTTAAACTTTTTCTGTCATTATCATAGGCAATTTCAGCACTGCAGTGCAAGACTGATTTGATCTACCTTTGCTGATTTCTGTCAGTGGTTCTGGTGGGACTAAACTTTAATTGTACATAATTGATGAGAAAGGGAAAATAAGGGAAGATAACTGCATCTGTATAAAATAGCAACTTCTCGCTATCAGCTAAATTGATATCCCGTCTAAAGGGGAGATGTCCCTCTGGCTGTTAACTTGCTGTCACTGGCTGTGTCCAGTTGGGGTGAGGCCTGAAACTGCAGATTTCACACAGATAAGCATGCCTAGTTATAATGTTTAAAATAAGCTATTGGAAATGAGTAGCTGGAAATGGAGCAACTTACTCACTGTGCCTTGTTTTCTTGTCATAATGGAAGAGTGAAAACAATTTGAAAAATGTATAGCTTCTCCTAGGCTTTTTTTTATTATGATAGGTCATTCTGCTTTCAGAAATGAATAAGAAAATACGGTATTTAAAGATGTGGAGTCCTAAAAGAGTAAAAAGGGCAGTGCCCCTTGACTATTTCCAGTGATTTAAATAAACAATATACCCTGAAAGGGTGGGGGTGATGCTAGGATTTACCCATGCATGGGGTGTTGTTTGGTCCTGAGGCCACCGGTGGAGTGGGCAAACACCCCAGGTGAGGGTAAATCCCAGCATCACCCACACCCTGGAGTGGGATATTTCTATTATACAATGACTTCCCTCATTTTGTTAAAAAAACAATAAAGATAAATATGTTTTTTTTTTTTTGATTGAGTAGGTCCACCAGACAAAATATTTCTCTGTTGCTAGGGAGACATAGGGCTTCATTTGTAGGTAAGCTAGGGTGTTGGCGAAGGCAGAGGTACAATATAGGCAGCAGGTAGATGTGGTAGTGGAGTAAGAACAGCTGCTGATGTAAGTGTAGCACCATCCCCGTTCAGCTAAACTAACAGTTTAACACTTTGAACAATGGTGAACTGCAGAAGTGTGTCTCAATTAAAACCAGGGCTACAAGTTATGGAAATGAAGGTGGAAAATTCAAGCAGTGATAGTGGGCATGAGGGTATGTGCAAGCTGAGTATCATGAGTCGGCTTTTGGCTGTGATTTTGAAACTTCTAGACATCATTTTAATTGAGACGCACTTTCCAGGGTTCAGTATTCTTCAAAGTGTTAAACTGTTACTTTAGTTGAATGGTGATGGTGTGTCACTGTAACAAAATGTTTTTCTGCAGGAGAAAAGCCCCAACACCCCTCAACTTTTATATTATGAACTCCGAGTTGAGTTGTGTCGAGAGGAGGTGTAATCACCTGGGAAGAACTGTTGGTTGGTGACAGCCAGGACCATTACAACGACCTGTGGGTTTTGTTACTGTAATGGTCTTTGCGGTAATGCATCCGCTGTACCAACGGTATACCATCTCATGGCATGCAGGTTTGAAATAATGATAGAAGTCGAGCTCACACTTGTTTATTTTTAGCAGGCAACTGATGCGTGATAGACAGAACTCTTTCTCAATGTGAACATATCCTTTGAGAGGAACGGCAGGCTCAGGAAGTGTAATGGAAAGTATTTTTATCCTGCTATGAATGAGTTAGGAGTTTTTGTGAGACCAAAATGGCGGTTGTATGGAGTTTGTGAGTGCCTATCTCACTATTCATCCCTATCTTGCAACTCCTGAGTTGGTCATGGTTGGAGTGATTTCAGGCAGGGGTCCTGATGCAGCTGGCTGGTGGAAGACACCTTTTTCTGTGAGGTTATACTAGGATTTATCATGCTTAGAAGGTGTCAGCCAGCCAATGTGCATTGTATTATGTAAAAGACAAGGCCTCTCTGAGGCAGCTTACTTCCAACTCATGTCATGCATTGCTTTACCTACCAATTGTATAGATCTTAACCACTCATTAGGTACATATGTCAATAGTTCTGCCCTGTTTTAGCTACCAAATGAATAGGCATTAACCCGTGCTCATTGTACTCATACTCTATAATTGCTCACCCACATTTATTCTATGTATGTACTGTTTGAATGGCTATGTTTAACCTCCACATCCTTTCCTTCCACTTCCCTAGGTACCTCTATTTGGTTGTCCTCATTTGCCAGTGTGGCATATGAGTTCTTGAGAGGAATAGGATCTGGGATGTGCCTCTGCCTGACTGCTCTAACCCTCCCTGAGCCCACTGTCATCCAAGTGCTCCTCGTTCTCGGCATCCTTGAGGCAGCTGCACTGGACTGGGTGGTCGCTGGATAGGGTGATGGTACTCCTGACCCAGTTTACTTCCGCTCTGAGTCTGGCTACCTCATCCCACAGTCCAGAGAGATGCATGCAGATAGGGCAGCACCTCAGTGTCCAGAAGGTCTGCCTGAATATGGCTGCCCCACAGCCACTGCATTGCACCACTCCCCACATTATACTGCAATTCCACGGCTTCTCTGCTACTGAAGCTCTCTTAGTTCTCTTTTTATTTATTTACAGTACTAAAAATCCTGTAACTGATCCTCAGATATATATTTTTTTTAAGGAAAAAGAAACCAATAAATAAATAACTGAGTCAAAACACTTGTGCTGAGGGTGGTCTTCTTCCCCCTTATGCCCCTCCTACTTCACACCTCTTACTATACCCTGTGTTTAGCTCCTGTCAATCAGATTTATCAGGGCATATAATTAAGAGTTGGGAGAAGGGGTGGGAAGGGGGTCGAAAATTTGCAGCAATTAAAGACAGCACAGAATTACACCACCACTATGTTTTAAATTTTCAACAGTCCAAAAACATTTACTTATATGCAGCTCCTCCACATTGATTCACCCATTTCACCTACCTTTTTTTGCCAAGCTAGCCAAATTCGAGCTGTCCCTGAATGTTGATGGAGTGTGTACACAAAGGCTGGTCAGGGAGAGACAACTCTAGGGGTTATGCCCAGGGGAGCCATGGAGGAGGGGTGTGGATATAAATCTGCTATTATACAATGTTCAACTTGTTTTTATAGTGATATAAAATGTTTACAGTGGATGTGCTGGAGGATTTATCACAGTCATGTAATGTGTTTTGACCAATGAGGTTACAGGATTTTCATACCCCATTGTATAATTTCAGTTTTTCAGTGTAAGCTGTTTTCTGTAGGAGCAAGTTAGGGCAATCATGACAAAGTGGTTTGGTGGTGCTTTCTGATAGTGATTGTATTGATGTTTGTATGGTCACGTCATGTAGTGTTGTCACATGACCAACAGGCACTGGCAAGAACATTTTTTTGTGCTTTAGTATCACATTTCACTTGCAGTGGCATGTGTGCACACATCTTGAACAAGAGCCACTCTAACATGTGGTGTGATTTAAGCAAAATACCATGAGAGGGAATTGGTGATGCCAGGATTTTTCCACGCCCTGGGGTGTTGCTTTGTCACGAGCCACAACCAAGTGGCTAAAACACCCCAGTGCATGGGTAAATCCTGGCATCACCAACATTTTCGAGTGGCATATTGTGATTATACAGTGGACATTGGTATATTTCGCCACCTGGCTTCCTCAGCGCACAGAAGAATGGCATTGGTGATTTAAATCCCTTGCCCCCCTACTTAAGGATTTTCAGCTCTGGATGGGTACATGTTGGGGGGCAAAAGCAAAACAAAAATATCAAGTTTTGGGCCGGGTGCAAAAAAACCACAGTAGTGCCCAGACCAGAACCCAGAACCTCAGCAGTGCAAGCAGAGGCTAACCCCCAACATCACGATGACAATCGTCAGCCGACTGCAGTGCCAACCCAAATCCCACTACGCACTGACTGCACTTCAATATCATCATTCTAAAAACTGTCAACTGATTCCATTGTGGCTCAAGGTGCGGCAACAGTTCTAAATGACATAAATATCCTCTGCTGAGGATGAGTGAACAATGATGTCATGTAAAGAGCTTAATAAGCCCTCTACTAGGTACCCCTATCATCCTATTAGGAAAGTAGGGGCAGCTGGTAGATCATAGCCAAACAGATAGGATTATCATTCTAGTAACCCCAGGACTGGGCCATTATATTTTTTGTGGGTGTTAAAAGCTTCCTATGTGAATCGGAAGCACAGTGCAACAAAATCCCAAACTACCCCTTTCCCCACACTTGTGTCCCCATGGTTTCATGCCTTATAACAGCTGGTGGCTCCTGATGGGAAGCGGAAAGCATTGGGGTCCCACCTCCTTCTACTTTTCAGATTAGTGTGGCAGTGTTGCTGAGTCATCTTTATTGATGTTTCACTTGCAATTTCAGTGAATGGAGCCTTAGGCACACTCATCAGCTATCAGGCATAGCGTCAAACAGTTCTTCAAGCTGAAGAAAAACTGGCGGATTTTATCACTGGTGCCCGATAGAAAATTTGTGTTTATGTAGCCTTTATGGTTTTCTTCGCATTCATCTTGTGCTTTGTTCAAAGTTTACTCTACTTATAATGTTTACTCTTCTTGGTGAACCATAGCACTGATGAGCATTAATTTGCACTTTTGTTACAGCTTGCTGGAGTTGTAGTCCTGGTTAATTACTACCTCGTGCAGTGACAGTCTTATCACTTTGCCTGCAGTAATCATATTGTGATCCAAATAAATAGCAGCACAAGATGGATATACAAGAAGGGAAAAAGAAAAAATCAAGCAACACACTGCTAAACTATTTTGCCAAGAAACCCGCATTGAAGATGTACCAGAAAACACTGACAGTATACTCAGTGACCGGGATCCTCATGTTTCACAAGTGAATAATCACAGTGACAGTTCTTCAGAACCACAACCATCGTGTTCCACCAGTGTACGTGATAATATAGGGAGTGATTGTGCTGGCGCCGCTGCTGCTGGTAGCACTGGCACTTATAATGCACTTGACATAGGGCAATATGCAGGGACAACTGGTGCAATTGGTGTATCTGAACAGCTGAAAATTGATTTACTCAGAAATGTGTGGCGACCTTCAAATGATTATTCTTTCCGAAAAATGATTGATAAATTAGCATTTCAGGCTTCATGGTTAAGCAGATTTGTCTGGTTGTGTTACTCTGCAAAAGACAACGGAGCATTCTGCAAAGTTTGTGTTCTGTTTGCTAAAAATGCTGTTGGAAAGGGATCACATCAGACTTTAGGGGCACTGGTTGATAAACCTTTCACAAAGTGGAAGAAAGCACTGGAGGTATTTAGTCATCATGCAAAAACAGCTTATCATCAACGTTGCCATGAACTGGCAGAAAATTTTTTGAAAGTGAAGGCAGGATCACTAGTAGACATCATCACACAAATAGATTCCCAAAAAGAAGACTGTGGAACAAAATCATAACAAATTGACATCAATTATTGATACAGTGCTTGTGTGTGGGAGACAGGGACTTGCTTTCGAGGCCACAGAGACAGTGAACCAATACAGTCCTATGATCCAGTAGTACCTATAGAAAATGATGGAAATTTCCAGACGCTAATAAGGTTTAAGGCTTATAGTGGAGACCAAGTGCTGCGAGATCATCTCCAAACTTCCTGTAATCGACTTACATTAGTCCACACATTCAGAATGAGATTGTCACTACATGTGGAGCTATAATCCAAAGGAAGCTGGTAGACAAAATCTGGAATGCAAAATACTTTACAGTCCTTGCAGATGAAACAACAGATATCTCTGGAATAGAGCAGCTTTCAGTGTGTGTCCGATATGTTGATTGCCAACTTAGTGAAAGTGAACCTTTCACAACTTATAGCGTGAGAGAAGATTTCTTGGGTTTTATGCCTGTATATGATATGACAGGAAGAAATCTGTCTGATAATATTCTGAGGTTTCTTGGCAGTGTTGGAGATCATGGTCTCAACCTTGGTGATATGCGAGGTCAAGGTTATGATGGCGCCAGTAATATGTCGGGCAGAGTACAAGGTGTACAAGCATTAATTCAGCAGCAATACCCAACAGCTCTTACGCACTGCACTAGTCACTCACTAAATTTAGCTCTAAGCAAAAAGTTGCACAGTGCCAGCTATCCGCAATTGTTTAGGGACTGTCAGTGATGTTTGCACCTTTTTTCGAGCTTCTGCACGGCGTATCACTATCTTAAAGGAACAAGTAGGCATGCTCCTTCCCCAATCAAAAAAAGACAGACTTTTACCTCTGTGTGACACTCAGTGGGTTGAACGACATGACAGTTTAATAACCTTTAGTGAGCTGATTTCTCCAGTCGCAGCAGCATTGGAACACTTCATAGAACATGGAAACAATGACTGTTCTTCCAAAGCTACTCAGTTTCGTGCTACAATCTGCCACAGCGAATTCCTTGTTGCACTGCACTGCTGTGTACAAGTCTTCAGTGTCTCACTCCCTCTGTCCAGGTACTTGCAGCAAGAGAATTGTGATATAAGTTCTGCCCTATCCCATGTATCCAGTGTCAAAGATGCCATATGTGAACTGTGATCAGACTGTGACAGTTCCTTTCATAAAGTCTTTGAGGGCACTCAAAGAACAGCCCATGGCTTGGGCGAAGAGTTATGGATTCCAAGACTAAGTGGCAGGCAGCAACACAGGGCAAACTACCCAGAAGACAACGCAGAGCAATATTTTCGGAGAGCTGTGTACATTCCTTTCTTGACTTTTTTTTGTCTGAACTAGACAATCGCTTTACCTCCCATTCAAAAGTGCTTTCTGGTTTCAATAGCATCTTGCCAGTATACCTAGCTGAAGGCTTAGCAAGTCATTTACAGTCTGAAGCATCAGATCTTGTAAAATTTTATGAGTCTGATCTTGATTCTGAACAAGTTGTATTAGCGGAAATGAAGCTGTGGGGCCATAAATGGAAAAATACTGCAGAAAAACCTAAATCTGCAATAATTGCACTTTCTCAGTGTGATGCACAGTTTTACCCAAATGTGCACAAGCTTCTGAAAATTTTGGTTACGCTACCTGTTTCTACAGCATGCTCAGGCGATCTTTCTCCTCTCTCAGGCAGTTAAGAGTTATCTTCGCAATACCAGCTGTGAAAACAGACTTGTTGGTCTTGCACTTCTAAGCATTCACCGCGATATTCCATTGCAAAGTGAGGAGGTGATTGACAGATTAGCGACCACACATAGCCGGCGTTTGAACCTACTACTTTAGAGTGTTTGTCCAGCAACATGAGTGCTTGCAATCCCACATTTCAAGAAATATTCTAATAAAATGTTTCCAGTAACAACTGTTATAGGACCACATATAGGACCACTATCTCATGATGACTGGTGTGGGACTACTTTCCTCACAACTGGTCTGAAACAGTTTCCCTGGAATACTGCTCTGTCAACAGTTTCAATGAATGTCTGAGCACTGCTCCATCTGGGACTCTGGCACCAATTCCCAAACTTATCTGGGATCACTAGCTGACAGATATGTGTATAACTACAAGCTTGCCATGAAAAAAGGGGCTTGATAATTGATGAAAAGCCTAAAACAGGCTTCTAAATATTACCTGCTGGCTGGTAAACGGCCCAAGGAATTATGTCACAAGTCTGTCCACAGGCAAGTGTGCAAAACTCCATTCTCGTCACACCATGACATAGAAACATAAAGTTGACGTCAGAAGTTGTTCGCTAGCTCATCTCATCTGGCCATTTGTTATAACCCTATTTGGACTCTCGATTTGTCCTTCGTAGTGAAGGGCTCCCTTGTGTCTCTCAATACAGTCTTGGTTCCCAGCCACTGTTGACTCCCATAACCTCCTGAGGTAGGCTGTTCCAAGCATCCACCAGTGTTTCTGTGAAGAAAAACTTCCTGGTGTTGGTAGAGAACCTATCTCCTTGCAGCCTAAGATCATGGTCCCTGATCCAGGAGTTCTTCATGAACTGAAAACATTCCTGTGCCTGTTAATGCCTGTTATGTAATCAAATGTTTCATTCATGTTCCCATCCTCTCTTCTCTAGGGAGTACATATTCTCTACAGAGGCAAAAAGATCCACCTCTGGAGGTGCCCCACCTTCTCAAACTGTACTGAGTATCTGAGGATTCAGACACCACTCATGGTGGTCCTGATTTATCCTGCTGAGGAATATATCAATACATATTCCTTCCTGAAAGGTGTATGGCTGATAAGGATACTTTCATGGAGTATGTCAGTAACCACAGCTTCATTGCTTCTGCACAAAGTTGGGCTGATCTGGTCCCTCCCTGTTTTGTTCATGATGTACATAGTTCACTGTCCTAGGCAGCCAGTATTCAATTCACTAGTGCTAGAGATTGCTGTGCATGCTGTCAGAATTGACCCACTACTAGCCAGTCATTCAGGTATGGAAAGACCGTTACCCCAGTATTCTCAAACACTCTACCATTACGGCCAGGCTGGGGCCAGGTAGTATGTGAAGGCCCTTGTAGCAGAAGTTAGTCCAAATGGAAGTGCTATTAACTGACAGTGGCATGAGGCAAGCCTGAATCTCAAATACTTTTTGTGACATGGTCTGATAGGGATGTGAAAGTAAGTATCATTTAAGTCTAGGGAGGCTAGCTAGTCTCCTATTTGCAATGTGGGACTGATTATTGAAAGAGTAACCATTTTGAACTTTGGTTTCAAAATGTGTCTACAATTTCTTAGATGAAGAGTATGTCACCAATCACCATTTTTTCATCCTTGTGAGGAAGTATCTGAAGTAAAAGCCTTTACCCATTTGACTTGGGTGCACTGGCTCCATTGCTTTGATTGCCAGAAGATTTTTTACCTCTCTTTCCAGAAAGATTCTGTCTGCAGATCTACCTGGTGCCAAGCTTCTTGTTCTCAGCTTGGGGAATGATCTTAAGTGAAGTGCTTGACCATGACTCCTTATCTCCAGGGCCCACTTGTCTCCTTTATCTGCTTGATTTGGAGCCTGTACACAACGTCTATTCTGAAATATTTTCCCTTGTCCATGCCTACTGTTAGCCATAGTGACTCAAAGCCCTCAGGTTGCTCTTTTACTGGCTTCCATCATATCGAAAGAAAAGCTTTTTTTCAGAAAAGTTGTGCTACTTCCATATGTAATGGTATCCTGTGTCTTGGCACCAATCACAGCCATGAGTTGAATTCACATATTGCAATCTCTCTGACTCACTTGGTGCTTTTTCTTTTTCACTACACTGGCAGCACTTCTGAGAAGGAAGGCTGCTTTGCATGGAAAGGAAGACTAGGTGGGCCAAGCAGTCCTTATCTATCATCAAATTCTATGTTTCTACATGTGCAGCATGTGTATTCCTACAGAGGATTTCTTTTAATTTGTGCTGCTTGGTGAAACTGCTGATTGCACATAAGATACCATTCTAAAACATTTGCTTCAATAAACATCTTTTAACAGTTGATACCAAGATGTTGAGTATCCATAGCACAACCTTACACAGTTAGCAGCATCTCCAGTGATGTGGTGCTAATGCTTTTCACTTGTTACAGGCCGACCCAATGACAGACAGAGAAATTAAATCAGCAGTCAGTGAGGGAAACTGGGCATCACGGTTTTGATCCTGGTGTTCATTTCAACTGTTGACTACAATCCAGGTGGTCTCAGTTTCAATCACAATTTCCTCTAAATGTATTTCAGCCTCAAATTTCACTTGAGCGGTGATCATGGTGAAATGATGTTGGAATAGTGATTCTACACTAACTGGTGTAAATGGCAATAAAATAAATATGTCAGACAAACTGTTCCCAGACCAGTAAATTTATCAGTCTCTGACCAGTTGTGTTGGGAAACTTGTCTTGGGCTAGCCATTAAGAAAAGCAGGACCCAGAACAGTCATCTCAGGAACAAACTTACTGCAGCTCAGAACTGAGTGAAATTGAATACATAGTAAGGAACGTGTACTGTCATCATCAAATGCATCTCTCTGCACCATGTCATTGCAGAACTCCTACTCATGAAACTAAATACAACAAAAGAGTGATTTGAGCATTAAAAATCTTGGGACTGTGAATTGCAACAGTTGGTTGGAAGACAAAGGCACTATTGAAGCCTACTGAGGCAATTGGTGATAGCATGTCAGCTTACAGTGCTTTTGAAAGCAATGTATTCTCTTGTTGAATAAACACCACCTAACACAATTTTTGTAACATGAGTTAAGTTTCTCAAAGACATTGAATGTCCCAAACCATTCTTCAAAAGATTGCATATTGAAACAGACTGGGCTGCCTTATGACACCTTCATGAATGCTACACTATCCTCCAGAGGATAGGTACCACCAACGATGTCTCCGGAAAATCCTCCCCATCAAGTGGCAAGTGCACCACACTAACGTCAGTGTTCTCACTGAGGCCAATGTCACCAGCATTGAGGCAATGATCATCCGACATCGATTCCGCTGGACTGGACACTGTGTACGGATGCCCAACTCTCGACTCCCCAAACACATTTTATGCTCCCAGCTCCGTCATGGCCAGAGATCCCATGGTGGTCAAAGGAAATGCTACAAAGACACACTGAATGCATATGTCATGAAAACAGATACAGACATAACAAGCTGTACCAACCAATCTCAATGGTGCCAGAACCTCCATCAAGCGGGGGCCTGCTTCAAAGAGAAATGCCTTGCCCTTGAAGCCGAAAACAAAGAACGTAGGAATGAAAAGGGAAAGAAACCCCAGCCAGCGGGCAGCTCTCCCACATGGAAACATCTGCAATTTCTGCAGACAAATCTGTGGCTTTATGATTGAAGTACTGAGTCACCTCAGGACCCATCAGTGAACCATGGTAGAGATCATCCTGGAATCTAGGGATCGCCGCCAATCCTCCCAGATGCATGACACCATTGCAGATTGTCAAATACCATGGAGAGCTAGATGCTGCTATGAATGAAGAGCCAGTGAAAAGCTAGCTTTTTACCAGATGAGTCCACACAAGACATCAGCAATTGCATGAATAATCCTCAGTCTGGCCCCTAACAGAACATGAAGAAAAATGAAAACAAGAAGACACTAAATTGTAAGTACAATGTTTATTTAACACTCACATCAACGTGTTAAAAATTTTTTTTTTTACACAGTAACTACTTCAAATGTCTCTCACAGGCTTTAAGGGCTCGTGTTGGTGCTGTGGTTTATCATGGCACTGTTGGTCAGTCACTGCACTACCATAGTTACTTGCAGCCTTGCTGGCAAAACTGCATATTGTACTGCATGTGGAGTGAGGGGTTGATGGCACTGTTGGACGTCAGTTGTCCACAGCCATTGGAGGTCCTACTGACTGTAATGCCAACAAGAGTTTTCCACACACCTGATTCTTTTGTAATAAAACATTCAATGAAATTAGCAGTGTGGAACATGTAACTAAACTGCACTTTTACTTAAAAAACACTAAAACTCACCACAGAACACGTAAACACTATAGAGCTTCTGGAACACTCACCCAGACATCAACAGCAGCCTTTATGTTGAATTATACAATGGCATATAAAAATCCTGTAACCTCATTGGTCAAAACACATCACATGACTGTGATAAATCCTCCAGTATACCCACTGTAAAAGTTTATATCACTATAAAAACAAACAGAACAAGTTGCACATTGTATAATAGCAATATATCATGACAGAGAGTAGGTATATGGGTGAATTTACCACTTCTGGTATGGTTAAGTCACTTGGCTGCGCCTCTTGACCAAACCACACCAGGTGTGGTAAATCCACCAATATACCCACTCTCTGTCATGGTATATTGCTTAAATATTTCAAACATCACAGTATATTACAAAAACTGCATAAGCCTAACAGCTCACTCTCAGAACTGAAAGTATATATAACTGCTCATTTTTGACATACAAATATATAAAAGGGGCACATGCTTGCACACTGGCAACATTGGGGGGGAAAATAGGGCACCATGGCAGAAAACATGGGGGAGTTTAGATGGTGACCTGGTGCTCACGGTATACTATTCCACCATAATCTGTGTACATAGTCGAACAATGCCTTGTTACCAGGCAGCATTACTAACACAGCAGGTAGAACCATGGTGGTTGATCGCACTGTTAGAGAACCAGTTGTCCCACAACCACTGGAGGTTCTGTAGACTTAGGACAGTCATCATTGCCTACCACAACCCCTGATTCTATGTGAAAAAAAAAGTTTCTCATGAAATTAGGTGGAGAACATGTAACAAATGTGTGTTTTCTTCCAGAAAACCTCCAAAATTCACCAAATATCATGTACATACCCCAGAGCTTCTGGGGGCCTAACCCCCAGACCCCCAGCTTTATCTCTTCTTTTAAAAATGTCATATTTAAACACCCCCCCAAATAAAATTCTGGCTACGCTCCTGACAGGAGATACTGTAGTCAAGGTGGAAGAAGATGTGGCAGTACCTGAGATTGAAAGAGCCAGAACTGAGGAAACAGATGAAATGCTTGAAGGAGGTGGTACGCAGGGTTGAATGTCGTCCTCTTGGAGGTCAATCTGTGGAATAGGCCCTGGAATATGTCCAGCCAGAGAGCAAGATGGAACAGGAATTTGGGCTTCAAGTGCCGAAAGGTGAATATCTGAAATGGAAGAAGTGAGTTATAATATAAGGTTTTTAAGTTCGGTATTCTCATCTCACATGGTGCAGAGTTAGGCAGAGACAGAGGCTTTTCTGTATGAGTCTTGGCTGCCACAAAAAGATTAAAAAGTTATTTCTTTTCAGCTGATGTAGAATAAGATATCCCTAATTTTTGGAATTCGGTAATAAGGCAAGGGACTGTCCAGTCTTTCAGAGAATATTTAGGTTTGTCAGTAGGTTTGCGTGGCTGTCGTTTAGGGAGTTTTGACTGAGAGAGGTAGGAAGTGCCTTCTTCAGGGTATGAGGAATGATCATAAGTTGCTGAGTAAATGACAGTATCTGATGCACAATTTAAGGCAGAAATATATAACTGATTATGATAGCCAGAGGCAAAAACCTAAGCTTGTCTCTGGTGGATTTCTGTTGGACCCTGCCAACACTCGTAATCCTCAGGGAGGTCATGAGGTGCTGGTAGCGCTGCCCTCCCGCCGTGGATCGCTGCAACGGAACCCCTCCCACACGCCCCGAGACACGGAGGTCGCGAGGGCCGAGTCCCTTCCCAGGATACCACTGCAGCAAAAGACTCCAGAAGTGCAGGCTGACTCGTAATCCTCAGGGAGGTTGTGAGGCACTGGTAGCGCTGCCCTCCCACCGCGGATCGCTGCAATGGAACCCCTCCCACACGCCCCGAGACACGGAGGTCACGAGGGCCGAGTCCCTCCCCAGAATACCACTGCAGCAAAAGACTCCAGAAGTGCAGGCTGACTCATAATCCTCAGGGAGGTCGTGAGGCACTGGTAGCGCTGCCCTCCCGCCACGGATCGCTGCAACGGAACCCCCCCCAACACACGCCCCGAGACACGGAGGTCGCGAGGGCCGAGTCCCTTCCCAGAATACCACTGCAGCAAAAGACTCCAGAAGTGCAGGCTGACTCGTAATCCTCAGGGAGGTCGTGAGGCACTGGTAGCGCTGCCCTCCCATCGCAGATCACTGCAAAGGACCCCCCACACGCCCCGAGACACAGAGGTCGCGAGGGCCGAGTCCCTCCCCAGGATACCACTGCAGCAAAAGACTCCAGAAGTGCAGGCTGACTCATAATCTTCAGGGAGGTCGTGAGGCGCTGGTAGCGCTGCCCTCCCACCGCGGATCACTGCAACGGAACCCCCACCCCCCGAGACACGGAGGTCGCGAGGGCCGAGTCCCTCCCCAGGATACCACTGCAGCAAAAGACTCCAGAAGTGCAGGTACTGTCTTCCTCTGGTGACAGGCTATCGTGCCTGGGTGGACTGCATCCCTACAGGACTCCGGTATTCCTCCTTAGTGAGGACAAAGGACTTGGGCCAGCCTTGGCGCCTTTTTTTTGGAAAAAAGAAAAGCATCGGCGTACTAGTGGAGATAGTTTTTTTCCCTTCATTTTGCCTCCCAAGCTATAATTTGTCTGTTACCTTAATTCGCTGACCTGCATAGCCACAGTGTTCTCAGCTTATGTAGACAGTTACCTTTAAGAGAAATAGAAACAAAAAAAAAAATAATATTGATGGATAAATGTTTTATCGATGGGAACCCTAGGTTTGCCTGTAAGCAGTGGATAGCAGGTTTGGCAGTCGCTATCCCCAGCAGCAAAAATTCATTCGAGCCTCAGGCAGCTTTCTACTATTTTTTTTTTGTTTGTTTGACCGCGCCCGTACTGTACTTCTCTAAACACCCTGGGACCAATGAAATCATGACCACTGCTTAATCCGTGAACCTGTGCCCTATTTAAACTCACCCTCTCTCCTTCTTCTCCTCAGGCTGACTCGTAATCCTCAGGGAGGTCGTGAGGCACTGGTAGCGCTGCCCTCCTGCTGCGGATCGCTGCAACGGAACCCCCCCCACACGCCCCGAGACACGGAGGTCGCGAGGGCCGAGTCCCTCCCCAGGATACCACTGCAGCAAAAGACTCCAGAAGTGCAGGTACTGTCTTCTCTGGTGACAGGCTATTGTGCCTGGGTGGACTGCATCCCTACAGGACTCCAGTCTTCCTCCTTAGTGAGGACAAAGGACTTGGGCCAACCTTGGTGCCTTTTTTTTGGAAAAAAGAAAAGCATCGGCGTACTAGTGGAGATAGTTTTTTTTTCCCTTCATTTTGCCTCCCAAGCTGTAATTTGTCTGTTAACTTAATTCGCTGACCTGCATAGCCACAGTGTTCTCAGCTTATGTAGACAGTTACCTTTAAGAGAAATAGAAACAAAAAAAAAAATAATATTAATGGATAAATGTTTTATCGATGGGAACCCTAGGTTTGCCTGTAAGCAGTGGATAGCAGGTTTGGCAGTCGCTATCCCCAGCAGCAAAAATTCATTCGAGCCCCAGGCAGCTTTCTTTTATTTTTTTTTTTTGTTTGTTTGACCGCGCCCGTACTACACTTCTCTAAACACCCTGGGACCAATGAAATCATGACCACGGCTTAATCCGTGAACCTGTGCCCTATTTAAACTCACCCTCTCTCCTTCTTCTCCTCAGGCTGACTCATAATCCTCAGGGAGGTCATGAGGCACTGGTAGCGCTGCCCTCCCACCACGGATCGCTGCTACGGAACCCCCCCCACACGCCCCGAGACACGGAGGTCGCGAGGGCCCAGTCCCTCCCCAGGATACCACTGCAGCAAAAGACTCCAGAAGTGCAGGTACTGTCTTCCTCTGGCGACAGGCTATCGTGCCTGGGTGGACTGCATCCCTACAGGACTCCAGTCTTCCTCCTTAGTGAAGCCCCACCGGCGCTGCGCACCGGCTCCCCACCACCCCCCTTGGTGAGCATGTGTATTTATAGGAGAAGTCACGTGAGCTCTATATCCTATCAGCTCACTTCTCCATTTGCAGAATATCACCATCACCCACTAGAGGCCGCTCTCTTAATCATCTCCCCTCCAACCTGTTTCTGTAAAAATAAAGCAACACCACTAGGTGCTGCTAACACTATAAACTCTTCTTCCATCCTCCCTGTTCCCTACACTCCACAGCTCTGTAAAAACCCTACCATGTGCCCCTCTCCCCCTTGGGATACCCTGCTCATTGAAATAATTACCCTGGAATGGCCTGGCCTCAAAAGGGTGATGGCGCTCCATCCTACAATGCTGTTGGCCCACCCACTGGCCCTCTCCTGCCTTAACCCCCCCCAGTCTTTCATGCCCTCTGCCCAGCACTCTACTACTGTGCGGGGGTGACATCGAACCCAATCCTGGCCCTTTCTCCCCAAACTGTGTGCTCAGTGACCCTACTACCCTCCTGGACTAACTCTGGGGGCTCAGACTGGTTCACATGAGCGTTGGGAGCCTGCGCTAAGGTGGCCGACCTGAGGCCTGGACCCAACTCTCGAGCCAGACATCTTGGCAGTGACTGAGACTTGGCTAAAGCCTGACATTCTCCCTCATGAGGTCGAACTGACGGGATATCAAGCCATACAAAGGGACAGACTCCTCAAAAAAGGGGGGAGAGTCCTATTCCATCTAAAATCCCCTTTAAATGCCACCCCGCTGGACCTACAAGAGATAGATGATACTCAGGCTGAAGTATTATTTCTCAAACTTGTCCTCGGAGGTACAAAGCCCCTCTACATTGGATGTGCCTATCTCCCACCTCAATCAGCACCTCCTTGAATCCCTTACCAGTGCCATCCTTCAACTCCCCCAGGGAGAAAATCCTTCTAGGGGATTTTAATCTCAACTGGCTCGCCCCTAACTCCTCTTGAGAAAAACCTCGCTGGCGCATCCCTTACCCAGGTGATCAACTTACCAACCAGGCACAATGCGAAAACTGGCAACCATTCACTTCTGACTGGCACTTACCTCCAACCCCACTGGATACTGTCAGCGGGATAATGGCGGACTCCTGAGTGACCACTGCCCTATCTGCATCTGGTCTAATAAACCTCCCAGGCGGCGGCCAGGCTGATTGTTGCAAGAAATACTGCAGATTTGAACCAGCAACCCTCTGCGCTGACCTCTTCAAAGGCGGAATGGTGGCCTGTCGTCTCCCTTCCCACTAGCGGCCCTCAATACTTTTCGAGACATTCCTGGGCATAGTAAACTGTCATGCCCCTGAAAAAACTAAGGGTTCAGGGCAAGTGCCATAAATGGCTATACCCAGAGCTGAAACACACCATGCGGCTCAGGGACAAAAGCATGGGGACTCTACAAATCCTCTGGCACAATATCTGACTGGGAGAACTACAGGGCTTGCGCAACAAGTGTAAACAGGCCACAAAACTGGCCAAATCAAATACCTCCGTGACCTCCAAGTGACCAACCTAGTGACCCCAAGAAGTTCTGGGGCCACATAAACTCCCTCCTGAAGGATCGCGTGCAGGAACAAAGTGCCATGGTCTTGGCGGAAACACTCTGACAGATGACCCTACTAAGGTGGCTGAAGCCTTCAGTGCCTCCTTTTCTCATCCCCTGCCTGCTCCCCAACCGTGCTGGAAATCCTCCTCCCACCCACCTCAGCGCAAATCTCTCTCGTCCCTTTATTCCACCTGACACTTGTGGACCCCTGCACGTGCTACCACTACTCTGCAAAATTAACCCTGAATCATCTACTGGTAATGATCAGCTGGAACCTCACCTGCTGAGGGCTGCGGCACCTGCCATTGCCTACCCTGTTGCCCTACTCATAAACCGATCCCTTCAGGAAGGGTCAGTGCCCACCAAATGGAAAGGTGCCACCATAGTTCCAATCCATAAAAAAGGAACCCGGGATAGGGTGGAGAATTATAGGCCCATCTCCCTCCTCTGCCCTCTGGGAAAAATTCTTGAAAGAATAGCCTTCGATCAGCTGCAATGCTATCTGGAACAGCACCTACTCCTCTCTAAGGTCCAGCATGGTTTTCGGAAAGACCATGGCACGGACACTGCCCTAGTCAGATTGACTACCGACATACTCAACGCCATGGACCAGGGCACCCCTACGGGGGCGCTATTCATCGACCTCTCCAAGGCCTTTGACATGGTCAGTCATAAGTTACTCCTCTCTAAACTTCAAAGGCTTGGCTTGGATCAGCTCTCTCTCTCCTGGGCCACTAGCTACCTGACAAACAGAACTCAGACAGTACGATGGCAAGGTGTTAACTCAAGCCCCAGACCGGTGATCTCTGGGGTACCCCAGGGCTCCATACTAGGACCCCTGCTGTTCTCCCTGTTTGTGAATGACATAGCTGAGGTGTGTGCACCCAGCAATCTACTGCTCTACGCTGATGATACAGTACTCTATCACAGTGACCCCCAATCCTCCGTTATCACAACGGAACTACAAACCTGCCTAGCAAAACTTGAAACGTGGTTAACTGCCAACCAACTCAAGCTAAACGAGGACAAGACAAAAGCTGTCCTCTTTGGGACCCGGCGACTGGGTAAAGACCGTAGTAGTCTTCTCTCTATAACATCAGCTTGAGGAATGCGTGTGGGTCACTGACCAATTTAAGTATCTTGGGATTACCCTTGACCAGGAGCTAACCTTCAAACCCCATATAGATGTCCTAACAAAACCATCCACCAGAGACTGGGCTTGCTATACCGCCTTGGGAACTCCCTCTCTGGAGAGGCACGTAGAGCCATTGCTAACTGCAACCTCCTCCCCTATTTACTGTATGGTTCTCCAATATTACAGTCCCTCAGAGAGACTGAGCTAACTAACCTCTCCACCCTCTACCACCGCATTGCTCGCTTTGCAACCCACTCCTCCCCTAGGCGGCACCACTGTGAAGCTCTTAAGGATCCTAACTGGCCGTCACTCAAGCTTAAACTATCTTTTTACCCTGCCTGCCTTTCCTACAAACTCCTCTCCACATGCCATCCACCTCACCTCAGTGACCTGCTTACCCCTAAAGTCCCCCTCCACAACCTGCGGTCTGCCTCAAGTCAACTCTTGAACATACCCCGCATCCGCACCAATCAAGGAAACGCCTCCTTCCAGTTCACCGCCTCACTTCTGGAACTCGCTCCCCTCTTCCCTGCTAGACAAACTCTCCCTCTCCTCTTTCAAGGCTGGTCTCAAAGTCTACCTCCTAGAACTGAGGCTCTGCTGCTGCAACCGCTAGATATACTCCCTAACCCTCATGACGTTATGTGACCATCTACGAATCCATGGTGCCCCTGGTACTAACTAACCTCTATCAACTGTATTTCTCCTTACAACCTGTGTTATGTTCTTCCCTTTGAATGACCCTTGGACTTTTGAAGTTATTGTTTTTTTCTCCCCCTGGGCAATGCAATTTTATTTTTCTCTGACTACTGGTACTTCCTACTTGCTCTCTGTCTCTGCCTTACAGTTACGCAACCTCCTGTATGAACTGTATATACATTATTTTTTAATTTTCTTATGTATCTGTATGCTGTACCTTATATATGAATTGTATATGTATTTTTGAAGCTGTATACTGTACATAATGTAAAGTTGGTGGTGTATTCACCCCGGGTCACCCCTGAAAAAGGGACCTTTGGTCTCAGTGGGTTTACCTGGTAAACAAAATCTAAATAAATAAATAAACACTCGGACACTTGGCAAGAGGTAGAAAGATGGTGCTAGAGCTGCTGGTGAGGGCTGGCAATAAGATCAGAGACAAATAGAGGTAAAAGGTATATTTTAAGTGCAGGTTTAGCAAACAGGGGAGTACAACTTTAAGGAGTACAGATAACATCATGACCAGGAAGTACTGACCAGACTGGAGAACAACCCCAAAAGGAAAACAAAGAAGCAGCAACTAAAACGGAGGCACACGAGTATGGGGTACAGAGAGGAGGGGATGAGAAACAGGCTAGGGGAGAGCACAGAGGAAAGGCTGATGGCACAGCACTCGGGAGCAGAAGCTGGGGACCGAGTGCAGAGCGGAGCGCAGCTGCAAGGGACAGACAGGAGTAGAAAACAGCCAAAGCCTAGAAGAGAAACAGCAGGTAGGAGATGCAGACAGAGTGGGACAAACGGGGAACAAGAATTAAAAAAAACAAAACAAGAAACAGGACGAGGAACAGCAGAAGGCAGGAAGCTGGGGACTGTAGACAGCAAGGAGCGGCTACAGTGGCAGCCGGGGGGGGGGATTGAGTAGGAACATGGGAACAGAAAAGGAGGAATCAGGAGTGAGGGGGGCAAGAGCGGAGAACAGAAAGTAGACAGACTATGAGAACAAGTGAATGAGAGCGAACTAGATCAGCAAGGCAAGAGCGCACAGAAGCACGGACCACACAGGGCTTAGCAGAAATTCAAGTAAGCACTGTGAAAGTTCCTGGGGGAGTTTAAATATGGTTAGGGGGAAGAGTTTGTTCCCTCCTGCATTGAACCACGGCTAAGTCCTCCCACTACTGAACAGACATGCCGTATCTGAGTCTCCCTGCACAGGCACATAAACATCGCACTGGCTACCAAGGATGAATGTAAAGCAACTCAGGTGAGTGCAAGAAAGGTTATGTGAGCTATTGTATGTTTTTTTTTAATGCTATAAATCCTTCCTGCTAACGCATGTTTGGTTCATCAGGCTTGCTTATCTTGCCCTAGCTGCCAGGCTCCTGTAAGCACTATATATTTGTCAGCTGTAATCTCTGGCTTATGCCACTCAACCTATATCAGCAAGAGTAAAAAAAAGAGCAACTTGAATCTCCAGCTTGGTGACCTGTCTTTTTAACTTCCTGAGTCCATAAAGAGAAAAGAAGCCATTACAGAGCGGGAACCAGAGCCATTTCTGGTATGTGAAACTTAGATATTAAATCATGTCGACACCTTCGCCAACACCATTGATTCCTGACCACAGTAGCAGCCTCTTGTGGCATAATGGAGAAATTGCAGCACATACTGAAAAAAAAACAGCAGGAAAATACTTTTTTTTTTTCATGGACAGAGTAGCTGCAGACCCATCAGCCACTACCATGACAGCAGCTGGCAGAGTACCTGAATTTGATGAATCAAAAGAGGACTTTGATTCTTACTTGGAATGCTTGGAATACTGGTTGGAGGCAAATGAAGTCCGTAATGCAAAAAAGGCAAAGGTCTGCCTAGCAGTTTTGGGACCTACAGTGTTCCAGCTCCTCAAGAATATGACTGACTGCACCTGCCAAAGTGGCAGACATGTCATATTCCCAACTCGCAGAGACACTGTCACTGCATTTCAAGCCTATGCCAATTCTCACTACAGAACACTTCAGATTTTATCGTCGGAACCAAGAGGAGGGGGAAGCTCTTGTTGACTATATTACTGCTTTGAAGCATCTGGCAAGCACCTGTGACTTTGACCAGTTTCTGGAGAATGCCATCTGGGATCGCTTTGCCTGTGGTCTGAGAGGAGAAGCCTATCAAAAATGGCTGTTGTCAGAAAAGGACTTAACCTTCAAAAAAGCCTGTGAGACTGCCCTCGCTATGGAGCTCGCCCAGAGGGATACCAGGGAGTTAGTAGGACATTCTGAACCCCAAAGAAGCAGAGTTCACGAGGTCACCCATACTCCAGAACCCAAGGAACATTCCTCACCATGAAGTGATCCTCCATCTGTTTATCAACAACCCCAAACATTTCGGAAGTCAGCACCACAGGGCACTTCCACAAAGTCAAAACTGTGTTACAGATATGGAGGTAACCACCAGCAAAGCACATGCAGATTTTGACATGAGAAATGCTGCAGCTGAGGAAAAGTGGGTCACATACAAAAAGTGTGCAAAAGTACATCATGGACTGCTGCTGCACGGTATGTCACAGTTGGCACTGCAATCACTGAAATAGAAGAGGAGGCATTGCGCCTGTTCATGGTTTATGCAACACGGGCAAATGCAGCAGAAATTTAGCTCCAAATTCTGATAGCAGGAAACCCGGTTAGCATACAGCTAGACACCGGAGCCTCTGCCCACGGCAACCATCGTATATTCAACTTTCATCTTACTCTGAAGACCCAATCCCTGTACTAGGGGAAATTAAAGTACCAGTCACTTATGAGGGAGGGTCATGGACCTTGCCACTGGTGGTAGTACAAGGAGAAAGACCTGTATTACTAGGCAGAGGCTGGCTGACACAGATCAAATTGAACTGGGAAAAGATATTCAGCTTAAATACTGTGACCAAAGCACTGCAAGATGCGCTAAAGAAAGTACTGGACAAACATGGTCTTATTTTCTAGGATGGTTATGGCATGATCTGGGATTTCGAGGTGTAGATCCGAGTACAATCGGGAGCTGCTCCAATTTTCCACAAGCCTCGACCAGTACCTTATGCTTTAAGGGAAGTGATAGAGAAAGAATTTAATTGTCTCAAAAGCCATGGTATCATCTCATGAGTAGAGAGAAGCGACTGGGCTGCCCCTATCATTTTGGTACCAAAATGAGACAAAGCAGTGAGATGTATGGTGACTACAAGGTTACACTGAACCGCTGCATACAGCAAGATCCATACCCATTACCCAATGCAGAGGACTTTTTTGTCACACTTGCAGGGGGCAAGTTCTTTAGCAAGTTGGACTTATCTTTTGCACACCAGTAGTTGGAACTGGAATTGGAGTCAGAACCGTATCTAACTATCAAAACCCACAAGGGACTTTACCGGTATCCTCCCTTGGCATATGGAGCTTCCACAGCACCAGCAATTTTCCAGAACACAATGGACCAGATACTGCATGGACTGAACAATGTAGTATGGTTTATGGACAATATCTTGGTAACAGCACTTACAGTGGAAGGGCCTCTGGCAATACTGGAACAAGTTCTGACTAGACTGCAGTGGTATGGACTGAGAGTAAAGCTAGTCAAATGCCATTTTCTGCAAAATTCTGTTGAGTACCTAGGTTGCTGGATCGATGCCCAAGGCCTACACCCAACAGAGCAAGGTGGATGCTGTAGTCAAGGCACCTGCACCAACAAATGTGATAGAGTTAAGATTATTCTTAGGACTCTTGAGCTACTATGGATGGCTCCTAGCCCATGTGTCCATATTATTGCAACCACTCCATGACTTACTACAGAAAGAAGCTCAATGGAATTGGTCACCACAGTGTGAGGAAGCCTTCCAGGCTTGCAAGAAACATCTTCTAAGCATCAAATGGCTAGTGCACTATGACCCTGCCAAATCTCTGAGGCTGGCATGTGAAGCATCACCATATGGCATGGAAGCCATCATCTCTCATGTGCTACCTTCTGTGAAGGAATGCCCAATGGCTTTTGCTTCTAGGACCTTGTCGCCAAGCAAAAGAAACTATTCTCAGATCAAGAAAGAAGCCTTCAGCATAATGTTTGGTGTCAAGAACTTCCATAAGTACTTGTACGGATGGAAATTCACACTGCTGACAGATCACAAGCCTCTACTAGCAATTCTGGGGCCAAAGGTACAACACCAACTCTCTCAGCACTCAGAATGCAGCGATGTGCCCTGATTTTGTTGGCTTATGACTACGACATTGAATACAGGTGTTCTCACGATCATACAGATGCATTATCGAAACTACCATGCAAAGATGCTACAACAAAGGCAGACAATGGAGCAGTATTCCATCTTTCACATCTCGAGGAATTACCCATTGCTTCACAGGATGTTGCAGTAGAGACACAGCGAGATCCTGTCCTCTCTAAAGTCCTAGATTTCACCCTAAATGGTTGGCCCAAATTCACAAGAGACCTGACTCTCTGACCTTTCTTAGACAAGGAGGACCAGTTGTCTAAAAAACCAGTATAACTTTTTTCATCCTGAGGAGAGGGTGATGGTTCAAGACTGTAGACACCCCAAAATGTTTGGATTCCTGAGGTAGTGACTGAATCACGTGGATCTTCAACTTATGCAATTCTTGTGGGTCATCGACTTGTTCTCGTACTTGTGAATCACCTGCTGCATTCCAAGGTTTGAACAAATGTGGCAGACTATGTCACTACAGATGAGGACAGTGACACAAAGGACTTTGCTCTTGCCCATGAAGCTCCACCAGGGCCAGTGCCAAATAACAAAATGCCTGTTTCACCAGCAGTGGTTGTTCCAGCCCACAGATAGCACAAGGCACTGAAGACAATCAAAAAGACTTGACCTTTAAGTCACATACTGAACTTGTACCTCTGTGCAACTGAACTCTCACTTGTACTGTTACTTAGTTAGTAACAAGTTCTACCCAACAAGTTCTACCCAAGGGCAGTGTGACAGGGCTGAATAAGGCCCTGTCCCATTTGTTATGCCGAAAGAATTTAAATGCAAGGATCTGTTCTATCCTCTCCTTTTCTGTCTCTTATTTGACTGGTTGTGCAACCAAATGTTCTTGTGAGATCTAGGAACTGATCACTCCGATTGTTTCGCAGTTCTTCGCCTCTCGCTAGCTCTCTGCCTTCACTTGCTGTTTCTGTCTGTCTTCCTCCCCCTTGCATATCTGCTGGTATAAAAATGTATGTGAATCTTTATGTGGAAATGTCACTGATACTGAGATCCCTTTGTTTAAAAAAGTATACATTTATACTGTTGAAATGATTGCAGAAAGATATTTGGAACTCAAGGGGTTAACCTGAGAATGCCGGATGCAAAATCTCTGCAGAGCTGGCTACAAGAGATCAGTTCTGGGTTATGTTCTTTTTGCTGCATCTGCAAGAACATTGGAAATTTACAAGAACACTGTGTGAGAAGCATGCTGTTTTTTTAACGAGTTTCCCCAGGCACATACTTATAAAAAAGAGCAGCAATGCTTGTGCAAGGGAGAGACAGAGACAGAGATTTGAAATTGAGAAGAAAAAACTCAGAAGAAAGACTGTTTTCTATGTTTCTACAGCCATTGTAAATAGTTATGCTGAACAATTTTTTTATTTTTTTATTTTGCTGATAATAATAAAACACTATTTGCGAATTTTGAAACTGCTCCTGGTTTTTCTATGCTTCCTGACTTGTGCCTCTATGACAGGCAGAATAATCCCCTGAACTTGTTTCTGGGTACTGAATAGTCTGCTTTGGCCTGGGAGTTAGGAAATGTTACTGTTGAAGTATTTAGACTAGTTTCTGTCTAGGGGAGGAGTGTAGTATATACATAGATGTGTATGGTAGTATACACATGGATATATATGGTGGGAAGTATAAGGAACGCCATTAGGGCTGTAGTTTATGTGCATGGATAATGGTAGTCCTAACTACTGTATAGTTCCTGTCATGCCCAGTGGGTTTTTCTTTGTCTATGTCCACTGATGAGTGGCCACTATCTCTGAGATGAAATAAAGATGGCTACCAAACAGACATGCTGTATCTGAGTCTCCCTGCACAGGCACATAACTATCACAGATAGACATTGGCAAGGTTCACCGCAGCATCATATAAGTGCTAGTTACAATAACATAGCAGCCTGTGGGATCAGTGTAGCTTTCAGTACAGGTTGTGACAGTGAGAATCCATATGACTGCTCCCCTCCATTCCCCAGATTTATAGGAAGCAAAGATCTCATAGACACCCACTCATGATAGTTTGGTATGGTCTGCTGCAGTAAGATGGGTCTCCGGGAGATAGATAAGATCCAGGTGCTCTTTTCCCGAAGGCTGGAACATCTTTCTGCATTAAGTTGGGTTATTCAACCTGTTAATATTCCAGGACACAATTTTAATTGGGACTTCCACTGGGGCAGTCAGTGAAATTAAATCGACTGCAGCTTAAGACTTCGATTTAAAGAGAAATGATGCTTACTGTCCCTCCCAAAAAGCAGGGATCCATCCTCACTCCTGTGTACAGCAACAGAGAGGAGGGGAAGTAAAACAGCTCTGCACCCAGACTGTGGGAGGCCGCATTCAAGTAATCTATAGAGGAGTATTGCTCTCTGTGGCTCAGGGGACAACCAGGATGTACCCAAGAGGAAACCTGACAGATCAAAACAGTAAGCTGATCATTTAACAATCAATCAATCAAGTCTTTATTTAACCAGGCGTTCATCGTTGAGCAGAAGCTCATTTGCAAGATGGACCTGGGTGGAGCATGAACAATTGTATATACAGGTCAGCACAGGTATTTACAAGGCAATACAGATAATATTGTTTACAGAGAGGAAGAAAAAGAAGTTCATATGTACATAGAATTATACAGATATTGTACAGATTACAGGTATTTACATACATAGAAGTGTCTATAGGAAGATAAAGCAGGTTATCTAAGGTTGCAGGAGGAAGTAATGGAAGGAAAAAAATAAATAAAATATACACCAGGTAGAGGCGAAGGTGGGGGAGGGAGGAGGTAGAGGGAGAAAGGCTAGGAGGGCACGTGCACAGAGAGGAGTTGGTAAAACGGATGTAGAGAAGGTGGATGGAGAGAAAAGGAGTATGTGTGAGCCCGGATTGAATGCTATAAGCACGGGCATGATAGGATGTCACAACCCGGGGTAGTGAGCTCCTATCCGAGGTTGGGAAAGGAAGGATAAGGGGATGGATGGGCCTAGTGTTGATAAGACAGGGAGATAAGAGAGAGAACAATTAAGCTTGTGAGGAGCAAGCTGGGGGGTCAGTACTTAAAATTGGGTCTAGGCGTGGCTATATACCAGTGCAGACACCGGTACTGGGTCTGAGTAGGTGAAGCAGTTACATACTTCTCTGATTGTACGGAAATAAAGCATCTTGAAGGCATTTATACCAATTAGAGTGCTTAATTGTAGTTTTTTTTGTAGATCGTTCCATAAGGTAGGTAGCACGAAGCTTATAGCTGCCCTGCCGAAACGGGATTTTGCTTTGGGTACTTTAAGTGTAATAGCTGAGTAACTTCTTAACGCATATTTCCCAATTATACTCAGGGGAAGACAGCAGGAGATACAGTAAGGCAGCTTATTAGAGATGGCTCTATAGGTCCAGAGAGCAGCGTTTCTGTGGCGCCTGAACTTTAGTGATGTCCACCCCACTGCCGCATATAGGGTGCAGTGATGCATGTCGAAGGAAAGTCCCGTTATAAACCTCAGTGCTCGATGGTAGAGTGTGTCCAGTTTAGCCATGTAAGAGTTGGGGCATTGGCTGTAGAGGAAATTAGCATAATCAACCAATGATAGGAAAATGGATTGGACCAGTTGTTTCTTGGCATCTCTGGTGAGAAATTGGTTGATTCTAAAAAACAGGCCAAGCCTTTGCCGAAGTCCTTTTAGCAAGTCTTCGATATGTTCAATGAAGGAGAGTCTTTGGTCTATCCAAACTCCCAGATACTTGAATTTTGTAACAAATTCTAGTTTTTCACCTAGAACTGTGGCAATTTGGGGAACTGTCCCACTGGACACAGGGTTAGCTGTACAGATGAAAGGGGAAAGGACCATCACTTTAGTTTTTTTGGCGTTAAGGAGTAGCTTTTTTTGGAGGCGTTGGCTTTGCAAAAGGTTGAATTCTGACTGTGGGTCATTGCAGGCAGCTTCAGGTGTTGGGCGACTCACGTAGAGAACTGTATCATCTGCAAACAGATGGCTGTTGGCTTCTTTTATACAGTAGTCGATGTTATTAATGTAGATTTCAAAAAGTAAGGGCCCTAATATAGAACCTTGAGGTACCCCTCTTTGTAGAGTTTTTAAGGGGGACAGGCCTCCTTCGGCTTTAACTTGTTGAAGGCACCCTGTAAGATAGTCTCCTGTATACATGAAACAGTACTTGAGCAATATTAAAATATGCAAGCACAACAAAACAAAAATAAACAGTTTGCCAACTGGGCAAAAAAAATTAAAAAGGAAAATCCATCCCAAGAAGTGGGGAAGGGAAAGTGTGGGTAGCATCCAAATGGATGCGCACCGGGACAGGAAACTAGGGAAACAGAAAATGGCTGTGCCTCTGGGACTAGCGAAAAAACTGACTTCCAAGGCTGGGAGCAGGGAGATAACCCACTCCTTGCAGAGCTGTTGACAGAGCCTTGCTTAAAGGAAAGTGACTATGTGGTATTCGGCCCCTGCTGTAGGATAGTGTTTCTGCAAGAGTTTTGGGAAAGACAGCATGCTTGGCTGGGGGTAAGGCTGTGGGATGGGAGTTGTCAGAAGGGGGCCTCATCTACATTACTTGTTGTGGCAAATGTTCACCAAGGGGAGGTATATAATCTCATATTCAAATACACGCAGGTAGAAAGTAACTGATTCCTAACCTTATAACAAGTAAGTGATTAGCTGAAACAGTTTGCTAAACCCAGAAAATTGAGCCGTTCCGCCTCATGCTTTAGTGTGCTCAGTATATTGATGCTGAATATAACAGATTAGGAAAGTGTCTGATGCTGTGCTTCCAGTTAGAAAGGACTAGTGTACAAAGATGCCTGGGTAGTGAGGTGTCCAGTAGATGCCCTAGCACAGACCACCAGAGGGCTGGTGCTGAAAAATGCTTACTGCATAGCAGTCTATTTGCCAGTCTCAGCATTGAAGAACAGCCACAAGCTGGCCAGGGAGTGATGACTGACTTTCAGTAGGAAGCAGGTGTTGTAGAGGGGAGGCTCTGTTTCTGAAACTGCATGAGAGGGAAGAGAGATGTTACCCATAGTAGGGATCGACAAGAAAAGGGGGGCCACCTCTGCCACCAAAGTATGCATATACTAGCCCTTAAATCAAGGTGATCCGCTGAAGGCTTTCCTTTTAAATTTACTGCACTTTATTAAGTTTTCAAAGTTACAAAACAACCAACACACAATCAACAACAACACAACATGCAAATCACCGAACCCCAAAACGCCACCCCCAGAGGTACATAAAGGAAAGATTAATATATGAGTCTATCCCCTTCCATGTCCATGAGGGACATGGAGGGAGAAATGGAGGAAAGGAGCAGTCAGAGTGCTCCTGTTGGGGATTCTATGATCAGGGGTATCAAATGGGATAGGAGGAGAAGCCTGGCTAATTAGAACAAAATGCTTCCTGACTAACGATGCACAGGGCCAAGCATGAGGTATATCAGCTGGCAAAAGGATTGTGGGGGTTCCCAGACATACTGGTCCACCTGGGTACAAATGACATTGAGGGAAATAGCAAGCTAGAGATACAGGCAAGGTTCAGGGAGCTTGCCAGGGTCTGTCATGACATAGAATGCACAGTTTCCTTCTCAGAAATTCCTGCCGTGCCAAGGGCTAGTGGGGAACACAAAAGGAAGATTAGGGAGATAAACCAGTGGTTCAGGGAGTGGTGTGAGGCCAGAGGGTATGGGTTGATGGGGGACTGGGGGGAGACCTGGGAGGATAAGGAGCTGTATGCTAGAGATAGGCTCCATCTCAATTTGGAGTGGAGGGATCCTTAAGTTGAAAATAGAGGGGTTCATTGGTGAAAAGTGGGGTTTAAACTTGTGAAGGGGGAGGATGGGAGAAAAGGCTGTCGAGGGGGGGCCAATAAAGGAGGGACTCTGTCTCCACCCCCCTGCGGAGCTGGAGGAATGCGGTAAAAGGCCGACTGGTAAAGTGCAGACCAGGGGAAAACAGAATCCCCATGGGAACACGAGCAGGGGAAATGGAAGCATAGGAAAAGGGTGGAAGGTAGTCCTGCTAAATGCCAGGAGCTTGAGCAGTAAAATGCCTGAGCTCCAGGCGATGCTAACTGAGGGAGCGGTGGATGTGGCAGCGGTCACTGAGACCTGGGCCACCGCAGGACATGATTGGGACCCAAACCTGGAGGGTTACACTATGTTCAGGAAGGACGGGGGGAGGGAAGGGGAGGAGGGGTAGCAATGATAGTCAAAAACTGCATTGGCATAGGGGGAGTAGAGGAGGCAGAGGGAACCATGGAGGAGATCTGGGTCACCTTGATAACAAGGGGGGGGCAAGAGAGTAAAAATAGGAGTGGTGTATAGACCCCCTGCACTGGCGGAGGAGCTGGAGGAGAGTCTGGTGGCAGATGTTGGGAGACACTGCAGACTGGGCAGGGAAGGTGGTGGTGTTGGGGACTTAAACATGCCAGGAACAGACTGGGAGACTATGACATCCTCAGTGGCCAGGGAACAGAGGTTGTTGGATGTCTTTCAAGGCGCTGTCCTAACTCAGCAGGTGGGGGAACCAACCAGGGAGGTACGGGTACTGGATGTGGTCCTGGCAGACAGTGACCAGATTGGGGGCCTGGAGGTAAGGGACCCATTGGCGGGGAGTGACCATGCCATGGTCTGGTTCTGCCTGGACCTAAGAGGGGTAGAAGGCTGCACAAAGGCGGAGGTAACTGACTTCAGGGGGGCGGATTTTAAGGAAATGGGAAGGATCCTTAAGAAGCATTTGGATGGGATTGGGTCAGACATGGACACTGATAGTAGGTGGGAAATCATCAGGAGAGGGATGCAGGATGCTACCAGCACCTGTGCAACAGTAAGACGAAAATGCAGTAGGGCCCAAAAACCCTGCTGGTGGACCAGGGAGGTCCAGGAGATGGTGTGGGGAAAGAAGGCAGCCTATAGGCAATTCAAGTGCTCAAGGAGTGAAAGGGATTGAGGGGAGTACGAGCTGATGGCTAGAAGAGCCACTAGGGTGGTGAGGGCGGCTAAGGCAAGGAAGGAGCAGAACCTGGCCAGGAAAATTAGGAGAGGGGAACAAGGGGTTCTTTAGATACATTGGGGAAAAATGAAGGGTGAAGGGGCAGATTAGCAGGATTAAAACAGGGGAGAGATGGGCACAAGACCCGGGGGAGCAGGCTGAGGTACTAAATGAGTACTTCACCTCAGTTTTCACCAAGGAAAATGGGGGTGCTGCATCATACATGGGAGGAGACAGTGATACTGAGGAGGGGGGGACCCTTACCGATCAACGAGTCTGGGAAGAGGGGGAGGCATCACTGGCAGGAGGGGGGAAGGCTAAGCAGGGAGAAGAGGTAGCGGAAGTAGAAATCACAGTAGAGAGAGTGAGGGAAGCTCTCAGGTCCCTTAAGACAGAGAAAGCACCGGGGCTGGATAAATTACATCCCAGAGTGCTGAAGGAACTTGCGGATGTCCTGGCGAAACACCTGGCGGAGCTTTTCACCATCTCTCTGAGGACAGGGTGGGTGCCCCAGGACTGGAAGGTGGCACATATAGTGCCTATCCACAAGGGGGGATCAAGGGAGGTGGCAGGGAACTACAGGCCTGTCAGCCTGACATCGGTGGTGGGCAAGGTGATGGAGGGCATTGTCAAGGAGAGGCTGGGGGACCTGGAAAAGTCAGGGTGCCTGGACGATAGACAGCATGGATTCGTCCCAGGGAAATCATGTCAGACAAACCTTGTGGAGTTCTATGACTGGGTGATGAGTGCCTTGGACCTGGGTAGACCAGTGGAAGTCCTCTTTCTAGACTTCAGCAAGGCATTTGACTCTGTTCCTCACATGGGCCTGTTGGATAAGCTGGGAGAAATGGGGTTGGGGAACCAGATGATCAGATGGATAGGCAATTGGCTCCAGGACTGGACCCAGAGGGTTATAGTTGGCGAGATAGTCTCATCCCCAAGGAGGGTCATTAGTGGGGTCCCACAGGGATCAGTCCTTGGGCCCCTCCTGTTCAACGCCTACATCTCTGACATAAGGACAGGTATCAGGAGTGAGATGAGTCTCTTTGCGGATGACTCAAAACTGGGGGAGGTGGTGGATGGGGAGGAGGGAGGTGGCCCTACAGGGGGACCTGGAGGCTCTGGAAAGATGGTCTAGAAAGTGGAAGCTGAGGTTCAATGCAGGGAAATGCAAGGTACTGCACCTGGGGGCCAGAAACCCGGGCCAAGTGTACACCCTGGGTGGGGGAAATGCTACAAGTCTCGATGGCTGAGAGGGACCTGAGGGTGGTGGTGGATGTCAAGATGAACAACTTGAAGACTTGTAGGTGGGCAGCAGCCAAGGCCAACAGGATGCTGGGATGCATCACTAGGGGGATCACCTCCAGAAGGAGGGAAGTGATACTCCCTCTGTATAACTGCTTGGTGAGGCCGCACCTCAGTACTCGTGAAAGTTTTGGAGGCCACACTTAAAGAGGGACATTAAACTCCTGGAGAGGGTCCAGAGGAGGGCAACCAAAATGATTTGGGGCTTGGGGACAGGACCTATGAGGAGAGGCTCAAGAGCTAAATATATACACATTGGAAGAGAGAAGGGACTGGGGGACATGATAGAGGTCTTCAGGTACATGAAGGGGGTAAATAGGGGAGGAACAGTCAGGGTGCTTCGAAGGAAGGAGGAGGGGGCCACTAGAGGGCATGGGTGGAAGCTGGAGGGGAAGATACAGGGGAGAAAGGAGGAGGTGCTACTTCACTGAGAGGGTGGTGGAGCCATGCAATGCACTGCCTAGGGGGCTGGTGGAGGCAGAGACGGTGGAGGGGTTCAAGAGGGGGTGGGACAGGTACAGGGGAAGGGTTCTGGAAACAAAATCCAATGCAGCGAGAATATCCAGAACTGGGAAGGGAGAAGCCAGAGAAGGCGAGGGGGGGCAGCAAGGTCAGCTCCCAGGGTGGGGGCTGACCAAACGAGCAGACGAAAAAGACCATTAAGCCTATTCTGCTGGCATTTTAGTATGTTAGTATCTTATATAAACACTGATCACTGGAGCACATGTCTGCATCTGTATAACTATATAAAACAAGGTAAAAATATCATATACATCAGAATGTTGGAAGCCTTTATAAGAAAAGATAACAGAAGGACATTATCATTACCCCAAGTTTGCTCCATGCCTAGCACTTACTGTATGTGTCCAAAATAAGGTCACAAAACACAGCAACACCCCTGAAACCCCCACTCAAAGGGAAGACAGTAATGAAAATAAAGTGTGCAGTTTACCTCAGTTTCTATGATATGCCCCCATACGATTGCGTAGGCTGGCAATCATCTTTTACAGATGCAAATTGTATAGTAACTCATTAAACCATTCAGAGTAGGGAATTTCAAACCAGCCCTTCCAATGTCGAAGAACCACTCTTTTCACTGAGAGAGAAACCATGGATAAGTAATACCTCCTCTCTTTTACTGGAACTCCTGAGTAACCTCCCACAAGGCAGATTTCAGGACTGGAATATTCATCTAACCCCAGGAGGGGGTCTGCTTTCTATCTAATTTTTTCCCAAAGGGGAGCCACCTTCGGGCAATCCCACATCATATGCATAAGAGACCCCTCTGTCTGGCGACACCCGGAACACAAAATTGAGAATAACTTCCCCATCTTAGCCAAATGAACAGGGGTGAAATATATATTATGTGAAATGTAAAACTGGGTTAAATGCAACTTATCATTGGCCGAATGAGAATATAAATCAGTCCAAACTCAGTCCCAGTTAAATGCAGCAGTGGGAAGTTAGGATGACCAGTAATTAGAGTGGCCCAAAAGTTCTGTGAAAAGCTTAGAAAACAACACAGATGTGATCTGGGAGACCGAATGAGGTTGCCACGCTAATGTTTGAAGTAGCTGAAGAAACTCTCCCTGATTATTAGTCCAAGAGGCTATACCAAATTGACTAACCAGCAAATGCCGAAGCTTGTAAATTTTAAAAACATACATTGGTGGTAAGTTAAGAAGCTCTAGTAATTCCTGGCTACTGAGAACTCAGTCCTCAGAGAGGAGGTCAGTAACCCTCTTCTTTCCCAATGAGAGTATTCCCCCAGAAGTCAACATTTGTCCTCCAAATTTGAAGTTAGGGTTACGGCACAACAGTTGAGATACACTCATGATATTATCATAACGTAATGCCCGACACAATTGGGCATGCACATTTAATGAGGTAAAGATGACCGATTTCTGAAGCTGTAAAGGGAGCTGTTTAGGAGATACGAAGTATTGACTATCAGGGGATAGGCCCACCTCACCAGTCTGCCTTCACTCAATTTCAAGCCACAATGGGACATACGGGGAAGTATCTTGCATTGTAACGGAAATAGGCCATCTAGCATATTTAGCAATGTGACTTGCCAGATAGTAAATAAAACAATTAGGCAATTTAAGTCAACCCAGGTGTTTTGGGGCCCCTAAGCGGTTGTAAGCCCATCACGGGGTTTTACCTTTCCATAAAAAAGCAGAAATGAGCATGTGAACTTTCTTAAACCAATTAAGGGGAAGCAGAGAAATCAACATCTGTAAAGGGTAAAACAATCGAGGGAGAATATTCATTTTAATACTGATTCTGCCCTGAAGGAACAGAGAAAGGGAAGCCCACCTATGAAGATCTTTTTTTTTTTTTCCCAATTGTTTAACCAGGAGTGGCACACTAAGCTGAAAACTTTTTTGCAGGTGCAACCTGGGAGCACAGGGAAGTTAAGTGACTTGATCAGGGTCACACAGTATGCAAGTGGGGGTTGTGGGATTTAAACCCAGGTCTCCAGATTTGCAGCTCAGAGCCTTAAACCACTGCGCTATACTGCCTCTCCTTGCTGAATAGTGTTAATTAAGTTAGCCAAGTTTAACTTTTTCATTAAAGTTACTTTCTGAGAAAGGATAATACCTAAATATTTAAGCCAGGTAGACCACTCCAGATCGAAGGGAGACATATCTGACTGTAGGATTTTGGAGTTTAAAGGCATTACCACCATTTTATCAATCTTAAGGTTATAATTAGAAAACCTGCCAAAATCCCGAATAATATGCAAGGCACTAGGAACAGAAGCAAATGGATTGGTGAAGTGCAATAAAATATCATCCGCATATGTGGAGAGGCTGTGGTCTAGTGGGCCAATGAGAATCCCTTTAATAAAGGGTGAAGATTTAAGAAGATGCAACAGGGGCTCTAAGTAAAGGTTAAACAAAAGAGGGGGATAAGGGGCTTCCCCGATGAGTACCCAAGTACAGGACAAACCCAGCTGACAACATTCCATTACAATATATCTTTGTGCTAGATTATGAATATAACACCTGGATCCATTTTATAAAAGATATGGGGAAAACAAATTTATTCATAACTGTAAACAGAAAGGTCCAATGAACCCTATCAAATGCTTTTTCCGCATCCAGGAAGATCAGAGCCATAGGCTGATTAGCCTCCCTGGGGGAAAAAAAAATGTGAGTTAACTTTCTCAGGTGATCAACCGAGGGTTTCATGTCATAATAGCGATTGAGAAACAGCGATTGCTATTATGGCGAGGGTACATCGCCGAAAATTAATTTTGGCAGTACACACTGGCAGCACACAGAAAAAAAGGTGCCCGAGACCTACATGTCTCATTTTTAATGCAGGGGGCTTTGCCCCCCACACCCCCCAACTTATGGATTCTAAACTCCAGGGGGGTGCATGTCGGGGGGGGTGAAAAACTTGACAAAATACATGCCGCCAGGCGGCAAAAAAAAAAAACCACTCACCACGCCAGACCAGAACCCAGTACCCCATGCCTCCCCACTGACCACCCTCCCCATGATGCCAGCGATCCAGCTCGGCAGTTGCTTACTGCAACCCTTCCCACATGCCACCCCTCCCCTGCCTCTCCCCCCCATGGGTGCTCGCGCACGTGTATATGCGCGAGTTCCTGTTGCGGTTTTCGCTAACCGCAGTATCCGGTCGCCTTCCTCTTTAGGTAGCCATGATCACAGTCACTGAGATTGACTTGTCATTTTTCTAAGTGTTCAATCTTGGTCGCTATGGTCACAGACTGCCTCAACTGAGGACCAGCCCTTCATAAAACCCACTTGCTCTGGCTCAATCAAACCCTCCTAGACTTGTATAATCCTGTTAGCCAGTATTTTGGAGAACATTTTCACATCATAATTCATAAGTGAAATGGGACGATAGTTGGACACCTTATCCGGGGGGCTTACCAGGTTTAGGTAAGACCACTATCAGGGCTTTCAATAAGGAAAAATCTGAGATACCCTCCTCACAGAAATAGGAGTATAACTGATGAAGAATTGGAGCCAACTCTGTGGCAAACACTTTATAAAAATTAGGGGGAAATCCATCTAACCCTGGGGATCCACTGCAGGCATTGAGTGTTAGGGGTCCAGAGTCAGTTAGTCTGTTGTATTCGGGGGGGAAGGCGCCGAGTTCAGTTGCCTGACATGGTGAGGCCCTGCACCATGGCTTACGTCCCTCCCCATACTACTGAGCTCACAAAACAAGTTATGGAATTTGTGACCATGTACAGTAGCTGAGCTTGATAAAGTGGTGGGGGTCCACCAAACCAGAATAACTTCCAAGATTCCCAGTCTGAGGCCCCCACCCATAACCGATCTCAAATATAAGGATTATAGTTGGTCACTAAGCTGAAGCAGTGGGTAAATAATAAGACACCCTGGTTATCAAGGTTGAATTTGGTTAAAACCTAGATGTGGTGGCTTACAAGTAAGTCCCACCCAACCTGAACCATCCCAGGTGTAGACCCTGCACGCTGTCCTGCCTTTTGATTCCATTAGTCATCAGTCAGAGCACTAATATGTAACATTAAAAATGAATCTGATATGAATCCTCCAGATCAAGAAACACCCTGGTTCATAAAGAGTTGCAGACTTGCAGAGTAGCATCCTTGGCAGGGTCTTTTGAACTGCCTTTCAGTAAATTTGTATTCATTTGAAGAGCTTCCTGGGACTTCTGTCTTCTGCCATATCTGGAATGTGTAGCCTCTTGAGGTTCCAGAGAAGGCAGCTGGGTTTTGGTGATGGTCCACTGAGGGTGAGGTCACTGAGAGGAGCATTGGGGAGGAGGGACAGCAATCCCCCTTCTTTCAAAGTCCTGTATAACTTCCTGTGGTGTGTGGCAGAAGATTTTGCCCTCTGGAAAGAACACCCTAAGTTTTGTTGGGTAAGGTGTCTAAAAGTGAATCCCCACCTATTTAAGAGTGTGTAGGTAGGGAGTGTTTGTCTCTCTCTCTCTGCTGTTGGATAGCTTGTGCAAAGTCATGATCTAGGTAGATTTGTGCTTCCCTGAAGTTGCCTCCAAGCTGTAACAAGCAAATTTTCTTTTACTTGAAAATGGAGGAACTTCAGGATACTAGAGCGAGGTCTCTCTCCTGGGCCAGCTTTGTGACCGGGAGCCCAATATACCCATTCTAAGTCTAGGGACAAATCCTCAAGGAACTTCAGGGAGTCCCAGAGGAGTTTTTCTGTAAATGTTGTAATTTGTGTGCCTTCCTTGCCCTCCAGGACCCCACAAAGTTGGAGACTTAGCCATCGCAAATGCCCTCAAGGTCCTGCTGCTTCTGGTCCAGTTGTTCTACTCAATAGTGGAGCTGTAAAAGGAGGTCCGCCATTGTGTCTGCTTTGTCTGTTGGGGCTGTGGTTACATCCTGGAGATCTTTATTTTCTTGTTTAATTATACTGCTCTCCTGCCTCATACCTGCTAGTGTATCTCATATCTGTCAAAACACAAGAAAGTCCACGAGAAGTCGATCATTGGTGACTTCCAGGTTTGTGGCACCTAAGGGAGCACATGGTGAGAAGTTACACTGTTGAAGGACGACTGCGGTGATTGCTGAGCTCTCAACAGTGAAGTTGGAGCAGCCTGTATGGCATTTTTATTATTTTTTTTTGTTGTCTTTACCCTTCCATTTGCTGCCCACACTGTGAGTGGTTTAAAGAAGGTAAATGATGATGGAGAGTGGGTTTCTGTGCAGTATTTTAGACAAGGTATCTGGAACTTGATCTTATGGTGGCCATATAGGTCAGTGACATCACCTGAAGTCTCCTGGCTCCAAGCTTTTGTTAAAAAAAGGGGAGGTGTTGCTGGCAGGGGACTTCAATCTACCAGATGTGGATTGGAGCCTACCAGCTGCACCAACAGTCAGATGAAGGGGCATCCTGGACTCCCAGCAAAGAGCGTTCCTCAGGCAACTAGTTAAGGAACCCACTCATGGAGGACAATACTGTGGGGGGCAATACTGGACCTGGTACTGACAAACGGGGACAGTGTTGCTGATGTCACAGTTGGTGGCTGCCTGGGGACCAGTGATCACCGTACAGTGAGGCTCAGTATAAGAACTATGCCAGAATTGAGCCACACTAAGACAAGGGTCCTAGACTTCAGGAAGGGCTGATTTTAAGAAAATGGGAGAATGCCTCAGGGACACCCTTGCAGGGATAGGGAAACTGGGGGGAATTGAGGAACAATGGGCAAAAATAAAGGGGGCCATTGAAAAGGCAACAAATCTGTGTGTCGGGCAGGTTAATGAGGCAAGGGAAAAGAGACCATTATGGTTCTCTAGAGAAGCAGCGGAGAAAGTAAGGGCAAAAAACTAGCATTTAGAAGGTACAAGAGGACACAGAAGGAGGAGGATAAGGAGAATTACCAGGAGAAACAAGGAGAGGCAAGGAGAGCAGTTAGGAGTGCAAAGGTGCAAATGGAGGAGAATATTGCCCAGTCAATAAAAAAAGGGGATAAAACATTCTTTAGATATATAGGTGAGAAGAGAAAGACCAAAGGTGGGATAGGAAGAGGAAGAGGAACAAAAAAGAAGTGGACACATGGAACAATTATTTTTGTTCAGTATTTATGGAGGAAAGGGTAGTTTACGGGTCAAAGACTAGGGAAAAGGGCATTAAAGGAAGGGAGGTGGACACTAGACCTTTTACAGAGGAGAGCGTCCTCAAGGAACTAGCACAACTAAAAGTAGACAAGGAAATGGTACATGATGGGGTGCACCCTAGGATACTGAGGGAGCTCAAGGAGGTTCTGACTTCACCTCTGACAGCTCTGCTCAACCTATCACTAGAAAGAGGGGAGGTTCTGGGGGACTGGAGGAGGGCAGATGTGGTCCCACTACACAAAAGTGGAAATAGGGAGGAAGCAGAAAAATACAGACCTGTCAGCCTGACTTCGGTAGTGGGTAAAGTAATGGAATTGATACTGAAGGAAAGGATGCGGGAATACCTTTTAACCAGTGGATTACAGAATCCAAGGCAAAATGGTTTCACGGGGGGGAGGTCTTGCCAGACAAACCTGATTGAGTTCTTTGACTGGGTGACCAGGCAAGTGGATCAGGGAGGAGCAGTAGATGTGGCCTACCTGGATTTCAGTAAGGCCTTTGACGCCATTCCACACAGAAGACTGGTGAGCAAGCCGGGCAACCTGGGAGTGGGTCCAAAAGTAGTAAAAATGGGTAAGAAGTTGGCTTATCAATAGGAGTCAGAGGGTGGTGGTAAATGGAGTCTACTTTGGAGATGGCAAGGTGACCAGCATGGTGCAACAGGGGTCAGTACTTGGCCCGATCCTCTTCTGTGTCTTTATTAGTGACATTGCAGAAGGGCTGGAAGGGAAAGTATGCCTGTTTGCAGATTACACAAAAATCTACAACATAGTGGACACATTGGGGGGTTGGGGGAGCTGAAAGAATGAGAGATGATCTGAAAAAGCTGAAAGAATGATCAAGGGAATGGCAGCTGAGTTTCAATGCAAAAAAGTGCAAAATCATGCATTTGGGGCACAGAAACCCAACCCTGGGGCAATGTACCAATTGAGCAGGGAGGTATTAGCAACCACAAAACAGGAAAGAGACCTGGGGTAATTTCTGATGACCTGAAGGTAGCAAAGCAGTGTGATAAGGCAGTGGCAAAGGCTAGCAGGATGCTCAGGTGCATAAGGAGGGACATCAACAGCGGAAAGAGGGGGTACCATGTGATAAGAGCTATAACAAAATACCAAGTGTCACAACAGCGACCACAAATCACTCAAAAAAAATTTAAGTGATCAGCACATCAGCTACATTAACAAAAGCGACAGCGCATCACATAAATAGAAATAAACATATGTAATCACAACATTTATGTGGGGGACTGTGCCCCCTGCACCTCCCATTATTATATAACCATCTCCAGGGGGGCAGATGCGGAGGAAAAGAGGCAAACATGGAAGGGGGATACTTGATGGGGAGGCATTGTGCTAGGGGAGAACATAGGGAGAAAAGCAATCTGTGGGCAAGGGCATACATAGTCAGGACATATAAACCCCCCCAAAAAAAAGCACAACAACAATCACAGAATTAAACCTCACACCAGTACCAAACCATGGACCATCATCATGGCAGACCACAGCCCTACCCACCACACCAGACAGCAAGCTCAATCGGCCCTCCTAAACCAACCCCCTTCTTCTCCGTTCTCCCACGTACCTTCCCTCACTATTCCAGGCCTCACTCTCTTCTCCAGTCACTCTCCTGTCCTCTTGTCATTCTGTCACTGTAGTTCTTAACAGTTGCTCAAATTGAGTCACTCAATTTGAGCTGCCTATTTGACGGGTTACCAAAAGAGGGAGGTAGTACCCCTGTATAGATCACTAGTAAGACCCCACTTTGAGTACCATGTCCAGTTCTAGAAGTGCCACCTCTGGAAGGACATAGATAGGGTGGAGGCAGTACAAAGAAGAGCTACCAAAATTGTGCAAGGCCTGCATCAAAAGCCCCATGGGGAAAGACTCAAGGAACTAAATATGTACTCTCTAGAGGAAAGGAGGGAAAGGGAGGATATGATAAACATTCAGATACCTCATGGCTGTAAATAAGGTACAGGAAGAGGTAGCATTTTCCATAGAAAAAGATGCTCCAGGACAAGGGATCATGTTATGAAGCTGGGGGGGTGGAGGCTCAGAGAAGATGTGAAGAAATACTTCTTTATGGAGCTGGTGTTGGATGCCTGGAACAGCCTCCCAGCAGAGGTGGTGGGGGCTTAAATGGTAACAGGATTAAAGCATGCATGGGATAGACACAAATGGACCTTAGAAGTAAGGCAAGGGGGGAGAAGACTGGACATCAAGTAGGGTCTGCAGTGGCACAGTAGGTAGGAAATATAGCGCAGACAAGGTGGGCCAAGACGTCCTTATCTGTGGATGGCTTATATGTTTCTTTGGAAAAAAAAAAAAAAAGAATTAGCCCTAACAGTCCTAATGTTACCCCATTTTAAAGTAAATGTCTGACATTTAAACTGTCAAGTCTAGAAACACAATTTGTTTTTTTTTTAAATAAGAGCATGGAGTCAGGTCAACATGAATAGATCATCAAATTTTTATACAGTCCATTGATATAAGGAAGTTGTTGCAACATGTGTCTGTATCTTTATATACACCCTCAGGCTTGACTAGCAAACATTCTTACTGGAAGAGGTGAAACTGTGTTTGGGTGACAGCAGAAGTGTGTGGGAATGTGCTGCGGGATGGGGGAACCACAAAACCCGAATCTGCCTTTCACAAAAGAGACTATTGTTTAGAAAGTTGTTGTTATTGCTGGGTGTTTTGGCTTCACAGAGGATGTATTACTTATTGGCCTGCATGTGTACCCCAAATTAGGAAGTTCTGAAATCCTTTAAAATTGGGACCCAGTGACATCATTTACGGTACACAGGGGAATGACATTAAGAGCTGAGCATCTTCAGAGCAAAAATATCTTTTTAGATTGGCAAATCAATCATTAAAGCTTGACTGAAATTTCTACCCTCTCTCTGTATCTGTCTATGCACCATTAGGATTGAATAGTGAGCATTCTAACAGACAGAACTGATTGGAAACCTACTGTGGGGGGGTGCACAAAATCCAAAGCTGCCCTTCACAAAATAGGCTATTGTTTAGATACAGTAGCTTTTATTATTCCTGTGCTTTTGGGGATTCACAGAGACTATACTACATATTGATCAGCCTGTGAGCCCAAAAGTAGCAAATTTCTAGAACTTTTAAAATTGGGACTCAGTGACAATGTCACTTATGGCCTTCTGGGAAAATTGTAGCTGGCACTGAGAAGGATCACTATTTAAGTGACCCTCTTGCAAGATGAGATGAGCTGAGGCCAAGGTGAAATCTGCCTCGCAATCAGCAAAATTGAGGGGCTGGAAATTCTGCCCTTTTTCTGGGAGGCTGATTAAAAGAAATGGGTTGTGAGAAACTAATGGCTCCTGAGAAAGGTAGACATTCAATGTGAGGAAAACAAAATGGATACTCTAATAGAAAACCTAATGAACGCAGAGATATATGTGTGTGCTGAGATGTACTCACAGCAGCCTCAGGCAAGAAACTGCACTTGGGGTGCTCTGTAGACATCCAGGAAAAGGGGAAGAGGAGGGCAGAGAGCTGAGGGAAGAACTTGAATGAGGAGTGGCAAAAGGTGAAACAGTGGTCGTGGGTGATCTGAACCTGCCAGACATTGACTGGGATGTTCCAGTAGCCAGGAACACCAGAAGTCAGGTCTTGCTGGATGCCTTTTAGAACCATCTACTGGTGCAGCTAGTTAAGGAACCATTAGGTAGACTACAATTCTAGATGTGGCACTCACCGACCGGCCCAGTGGTTCTGAGGGCTAAGGTGCTGGGCACCTTACCTTACGCCATGCCAGCAACCCGTGTTCAGGAATGAGCACGGGCCGCTGGGGGTCAGCGGGGAAGAGAGAGCTCTAGCATCCAGTGGACTGCTCTCCTTCTCCAGGGAGGGAGGACACCAGCACTCAGTGCACTGCTGGCTCCTAGCGGAGGCTGGGGGCTGGTGAGCTGAGGCTACAGCAGGAAGCGAGGCAGGCGTTTGGAGGAGCATATGGGAGCATCTTGGCGTTTGCTCATGGCGTCACTGCATCCTCGGCTTGAGGAGACAAACCGGAGGAAAAATGAGGTCCTGATCGGCTCCATGGTGGTCGGTCCCCGCAGGCGCCGCCCCCGCGACTGGCAGCAACACACCTTCAGAACTGAATCCTTGTGTGAGGCAGGTCGAGGGATCCCCGCTGCCCCACAACGGAGGGGGAGCAAACCGTGGGACAGCTGGAGGTTGAGCTACAAACGAGGGACGGGGCTGGGGGATCCGACAAGAAGTACTGCCACCAGAGACTGGGAGGAATAAATAAATTAACTTTAAAAAAAAAAAAAAAGATGTGGTACTCACCAACTCAGAGTGGTAGGAGTTGTGAGAATAGGGGAGTCATTGGGGAGCAGCAGCGATAACTCTATTTGATTCAAATTGGCCCTTGGGTCCAGAAAACCCCAACTGAGAGCTGAAGTCCTTGATTTTAGAAGGGTGGACTTCAATAGGCTGAGGGAGATGGTCAGGGATAAGTTAGTAGGGGTGGATAAGATAGGTGGGGTAGAAGAGAGATGGAGCAATTAAGGGGGCGATTCTTGAGGCATTTCACTTGCGCATGAGAATGGTAACCAAAAAGAACAGGTTCAAGAGACCATTATGGTTCTTGGCAAGGGTAAGGAAAGTGGTGAGGGCCAAGAAAAGGCCTTCTACAAGTATAAAGAAAAGCAGGGAAAAGAAGAATGAGGAGAATATTTACCAAAAAAATAGATATGCAAAGAAGTGGTTAGGGAAACAAAAGCAGATACAGAGATGCATACTGTGGAGTTGGTCAAGAGCAGAGAAAAAGAGTTCTTCCAATATATGAGGGAGAAAAGGAGACATGAGGGGAAATCATAAGGCTAGCTGGGGGGGGGTGATAGAGGAGGATGGGCAAAAGGCCACCATCCTCAATTATTACATTTGCTCAGTTTTCACTAGGGACAATGGTTGGCCCTAGCCAGAGAGTGGCATCAAGTTGGCCACTAAGAGGGTCCGGGAGATGAGATAGCCAAAATTTACAAGTGAAAGGGTCCATATAAGTGAAAGGGTCCAGTAAGGGCTTGCAGCCATAAAGATAGATAAGGTTCTGGGACCAAATGGGTTGCATCCGAGGATACTCGGGCAACTGATAGTGGAACTGGCCTAACCCCTGGTAGGTTTAGTCAACAGCTCACTGGGGACGGGGGTGTTTCCAAAGGATTGGAGGGTGGCAGATATAGTTCTGTTCCATAAGGGGGGGGGACAAGGAACAAGCAGGGAACTACAGACCTGCTAGTGTTACCTCTATTGTAGAGAAGCTGATGGAGTCAGTGGTCAAAGAGGACACTATGAACTACATGGAGAGCAATGGGTTCCAGGATATTAAACAGCATAGATTTGTTACAGGGAAGTCTTGTCAGACTAACATGATAGTTTTCTTTGACTGCATTATGAGGGAATTGGATAGGAGCCACACTGTGGATTTGCTCTACTGCAGATTCAGCAAGGCTTTCGACTTAGTGCCTCACAAATGTTTGTTGAAGAAGATTGAGGCTCTGGGTGTGGCTGAGGTCATAGTAAACTATGTAGGTGACTGGCTAAAGAGGAGGCTGCAGAAGGTTGTGGTCAATAGGGTCAAATCAGAAGAGAGAGAGGTGACGAGTGGAGTACCACAGGATCTGTTCTGGGTCCAGTCCTCTTTAATATGTTCATCAGTGTCATTGGTGAGGGAATCTGGGGCAGGTTGTGTCTCTTTGCAGATGACACTAAGCTCTGTCAGAGGGTGGATAGCAATGAGCGAATCAGGGAAATGCATAGGGACTTAAAAAAAGGTAGAGGGGTGGTCTAAGGTTTGGCAGTTGAAATTCAATGCCAAGAAAAGCAAGGTTATGCACTTAGGAAACAAGAATCCCAGGACAGAGTACTAGATGGGTGGGCTGAGACTTAGCATTACAACTGAGGAATATGACCTTGAAGTTATCATCAATGACTCCCTAAAACAATCAAGTCAGTGCAACAAGGCATATAGCAAAACGAGTAGGATGCTGTGTATTGGGGGGGAGTATTGATAGCAGAAGGAAAGAGGTAATACTTCTGATATATAGATCCTTAGTGAGGCCACACCAGGAGTACTGCATCCAGTTCTGGAGTCCTCACCTCAGGAAAGATAGGGATAGGATGGAGACAGGGCAGCGCACGTTGACAAAAGTGATTCAGGGCCAACAGGGAAGGTCCTATGAGGAGCATCTCAAGACATTGAACATGTACTCACTGGAGACCAGAAGGGAGATGGGAGATAATATGATAGAGACCTTCAAGATCCTGAAAGGAATTAACAAAATGAACTGAGGGAACTAGTTAGCTTGAATACCAGCTCCTGGTCATGTGTACATGAGTGAAAACTAACAGGAGGGAGGTTCAGGAGGGACATGAGGAAGTATTATTTTACAGAAAGAGTGGTGGAGCCGTGGAACAGTCTACCAGCCGAATTGATAAGTGCAGAAACTGCTGGTGGTTTCAAGCATGGTTGGGACAGAATGAAGGATAGAGCGCTTGCTTGGAGCAGCAGAAGCTGGGAGGAGAATGGAGTGAGGTTGGGGAGGGCTAAGACCCTAGAGGGACAGTAGGTCAAAGGGCTAAATAGGGAACTTGGGCAGACTGGTTGGACTATGGGTCTTTTTCTGCCATCATTGTCTGTGTTTCTCTATTTCCATGAAAGTGAAAACAAAGAACCAAGAAAAAGGTTATATAACATGCAACATATATCAATGAAATATAAGGTTTCCTAGACGAAACACACACCATATTGAAGGTAGTTAATAGCAGAAGAGCATAAGATGAAATGCATGTGGGAAGGAAGTGAACAAGGATTCTGGATGAGATGGACACAGAGGTCAGCTGCTGCACAATGGAAGGGAAAAGGATAAGGGGGGGCAGGCTACCCATTTACAAATGTAAGTAATAGATATGAGTCATGTCTAGTAGAACCCTTAGAGGAGGAGATTAAAATAAATTACCCCCCAATTAATACAGAGGTGCATGGTATGGACAAAAATGAGCCCATGCAGAGGATAAAAAGCAAACAATAGCCATAGAAAACTTGATCATTCAATATCCAGACAGCATTGCTGCACCTTTGTAACTGTGACCTGAAAATAAACTGAATTATTTAATTTCAGTTTCAGCCTGCATTCATCCTTGGCAGTGCTCCACCTGTGTTCCTGTCTCTGCCTTTGCTTTGGCAGAACATGCCCTTCCTGAGTAGGTAAAGCAAGTTAGTTAAGTAATTTCTGTGAAAGAAATATGGAAAATATAATGGTTACTTGCTGCCAGGAGGAGCTACAACAAATCACAAATAAAAGCACTACTAAAAGGAGGAGGTCAAGACCCAGTACATACTCTGCATGCTGGGAAAATGATATAGGGAGAAGGATAGACAAGGATATTCAGAAATAATTTGAAGAAACTGATGCAGAGCTCAAGAAAATGTGTTGCAAGGATGTAGTTTCAGTAATCCTGCCGGACTTGAGGCAAAGAGCTGGGAAGGGTAAAATATACTGTATAATGCAAACAAAGGGCTCCATGTAATATGGGCAAAGCAATAACAGTGAGTGTCACAACAGCAAGGACCACAACAGCGAGGACAAAAACAGCGATGGCAACTGCAACATGATCCACAAATAATGATGGATGGCAACATTCTCTGCGGGGACAATTTCTACATTCTGTTTTATGTGGGGGGCTCCTCCCCCGCACCCCCCTAAATTTCAATAACCAGCTCCAGGCAGGGGTGTACACAGGGGAAATTAGAATGCTCCGGAGGGTGGCTACGGGGTGAGAGGGGGACAACCTGCAGGCAGAAGGAAACAGAAACAGAACTTAAATACAGCCCTATAACCTATTACAGTGAGTTTAACTCACTAACACACTCGCTGTATTTTACTCTCGGTATTGTTTGACACTTGCTCTTTTTGTAGGAGTTCAAACTGAGTCACCCATATTACGGGATACCCAATATGGGTCAGTTCATCATTAACTTTCCTTCAAGGATTACTGAAAGGGAATTACAGTTAGGAGAAATGTCAGCATAGCCAGCTTTAGAGTTATGAGGCATATACTAAAAGCATGGAAGTGGAGTTATAGTGGTCATACACCCTTTTTATTGTATTTCTTTTAGACAGGTATAACTTCTCTTCTAGAGTTTTGTTCACCTTGGTCAATGTTGCTCAGTTTTGTTCTAAAGTTTTATCCTTAACCATTGAGGGTAAAACTTTAGAACAAAAATGGAGCAACATTGACACAAGATAACAAACTCTAGAAACAGAGTTATACCCGTCTAAAAGAAATACAATAAAAAGGGTGTATAACCATTATGACTCACACAGAAGGTTAAAAGGGCTATGAATGTGCAACCCCCTTACAAATGGGGGTTCCTGAAAGCCTTCCCGGAGCTTGTCTAAATGCTCCCTGCCTAACTGGTGTTCGGCGCAGTGCCGCCTAAATGTGGGTGCTGTGAGTGCTTCCAAAGCCTCCAGTACTGTCTCTTTAAGAGCTGCCTGCTCGTAGGCTCCAGTGGGTTGGTATGGGGGGACAGGTGTTTCCCTGTTCGAATCCCGCCTGAGCTGTGGTGAAATCGCTCCCCTTCTGGCAGTCGCTATATGCGGAGAGGGAGCCCTTTTAAACGATGTAACTGTTTGGCCAGAATTAGCTAGCATGTTGGTGGAATTACAGTTTGTCTAACCTGTTTCTTTCGCAGCTGAGACTGTGTGTGCTGTGTCCCTCCATTTTGGACCAGTACTGTCTGAAGGGTCCAATAGGGGCAGGGGGTATCTCAAATGGAGTAACTGGTGACCAGCCAGAAATAGGACTCTCTAGAGAGCCGGCTGACCAATGAAGATACAGCTAGTAATTCTGGGAAGTGAAGTCTGGACCATGGCGCCTTTTTGCACCACTGAGGGCAAGATTAAGTGACTGGCATCTGTAGCCAGCCAATGGGATTGGGTGGCGCCCGAGTTGAGAGGATTTCCCCATACTGCCAAGGGGCAGAGACGTTGTGGCTGTGAGCGAGGAAGGAGCTCTGGGCTCCTGCGCTGTTGAGTTTTCACGTGGGAAGTGCATGAAAGGCCAGAGGCGGCCATTTGAATCGCCGGCGAGCTACGGACTAAATCCATGGGGCAGTGGTCAGAGGAGGCTGTGCAAAATCGGAGCTACCTACCAGGCTCACCCTGTAGAGGACTGGAGAATCTGTTGAATCGCGCTTGGTCTGTCAGGAAAGTGAAGCTGCAGTGAGACTCCAGATAGCTGTGAGTTCAGTCAGGCCCTAGGAGCAGCTGCCTGGTATGGTACCACTCTGTTGCTTTCCATATAAATGTGTGGAGAAGTATTTGAAGTTCAGGCTCAGCCCTGCGAGTGGTGTGAGAGTGGTTTTCCTCTGGAGTTGTGAGTACTAAATCAGGGTAGCGCCCTGTTAAATATTTCTAGCAAGGGCAAGATCTTCAGGTTGCTTTGCTGACTGCACTAACTGAGCCTGCTGGCTCCATCTAATCTTTATAGGAATTAAATGCTCATTTGTGTCAGGGCCCCAACTAGCTGCATCGAGGAACTAGCCTATAGGGCTTGGGAACCCATAGACAGAAATTCATAGGTTAGGCCTGTGCACAGAGCCCTAGGTAGATACTCATATATTGTAGTGGTAAGCCAATCACCCTGATTTCCCCCGATCCTTGTTATCTCCCCTTAAATAAATCAGATTGCTTGTTTTGCAAAAGTACACTGGCTAGTTTGTGTATTAATGGTGAAATACTGCACAGTGAATATTGTGTAACTGTACCTTACTTTTCAGGGGGTCCCCGGAGTGAGCTGAGTGGTTTGAGCCAGGGGGGCTAAGTTTCTATGGTAAGGACACTGCAACTGAACTGTGTGAGCCACTAGTGGGAAGAAAGGGGGGTTGCAGCAACCCAGAGGGCTGTGACCAAGTCAACCTCGACTGTTCTAACCCCGACCTCTGGGTGGAGGCACCTGCCAACAGATCTGGGCCCCTCACCCTGTTACAGTTAAGGCAGGCAGGGGTAGTAGCCCTTAGGATAGTGCACCCTGGGGGTTACAAATTGGAGGCACCTCTGAGATTAGCGTCTTTTAGTGGCTGAGTGGGCTAAGTGCATAACTATGGATAAATTAAAGGAAAAACTGGAAGGGGATGTCATGGCTAAGATTAAGCTGGACCCTATTAAGATGATGGTACATAAACTGATGGGGTGGGGTGAAGCCAAAGAGCTGGACTCTCAGAGAATTGTGTTATTACTAGATTTACCTCTGGGGACAACGACCGCTGACATTATTTCTGCCATGGAGCGTGTTAAATGCTTAGGCAAGGTAGAGGTGAAGGGGCGTATGGCTGACCTACTCGATCAGACTTTGCAGGTGTTACTCTTGTGTAGCATAGCCATCGATCCTGAGAGGGTACCCCCAGTGATTTACCCGGAAGGTGCCCAACCGGGGTGGAGGGTCATTCACATTTGGAATGGGTCAGTCACCCCCGGTGGGTCTCCCCTGACTAAGTTTCAAAGATAAACTACTTAAATTGTTAGCTATGGAAGGGAGGACTGCCCAAGAGTTACTGCAGGCCTTGGACCTTTCCAGTGAACCCACCCCTCAGGCTTCCCCTGGTACCTCTCTGGAGCCCCCAAGAGTTCTATCTTGGCTCCACCGCCCCTAGTGGTTCCCTCTATACAGCTAGATTCTTACCGTAGGCTAAAACTTTTTTCTGGCACAGTGCCAGTGCCTTCAGGGGAGGATGATTTGGAGGCATGGATGGACTATGCCACCCCCTAGTCCAGGAGTGGCAATGCTCCGAGGGGGAGAAACGAAAGAGACTGATGGAGAGCCTGCGGGGTCCGGCTTTAGAAGCCATTCGGTTGTTGCAGGCCACTAGCCCGGAAGCTACCGCAGCAGAGTATCTTTCTGCTCTAGAGGGAGTGTTTGGGAGCACAGAAACTGGGGAAGACTTATTATGGAAATTCAAGTCTGCTAAGCAGTGGAGGAATGAAAAGCTTTCCGCCTTTGTCACTAGGGTGGAAAGGGCTTTGCAGAAGGCCTACCAGAAAGGGGGGATCACCGCCCCAGCCTTGAACCAGGTCAGGTTGGAACATGTTCTAAAGTCTGCTAGATTTTCCAGTGTGATACTGTTAAAACTTAAGTTACATGATTGGCGAGCTGCCCCGCCTGAATACTGTCAATTGATGAGGGAGATTAGAGAAGTAGAGACTGATGAGGAGGGGTGGGAACCCTATGTAGGGGCTGTGAATCTGAGCCAAACCCCTGAGTCTAGTGAACCTGATGAGACCCACCCTTCAGGGGGGCCTGATGTATCCCCAGAGTTACAGGGAGGGGTGGGAGTGCGTGCCATTTCCTCTGATCCCCAAGTAGGAAGTGAGTTGAGGGCCGAGGTCAGAAATTTACGAGAACTGGTGAGGGACTTGAAGTGATCCACTACCCACTCTGTTAGGTCTGGGGAACCTGAGTTATCTAGAAACCAATGCCCTGGCCCAGGGGAATCCCCTCGTCCCCTGGAGGGCCCCCAGCAAATGAAGTATTCCCCTCCCAATAGAGACCCCTGGGACCCCAAGTTCTGTTACCGTTGTGGGGAGGATGGACACTTTCAGACTGAGTGCCAGTTGCCGGAGAATTTAAGGAAGGTTAACAGCAGACTGATCACTTGGCATCGCAGAGCCCACGTCCGACCCCCCAGGAAGGGTTTTGTGACCCGGGCCAATGCCCAAGCAATTGTCAATGCTGTGCCCCCTGAGTGGTCTGATGTGGTTGGGCCCTCGATGGAGGCCCCAGTGTGGGTAAATGGGATTCCCACCCGAGCTGTATTGGATAGTGGCTCTCAGGTGACCATTATGTTTCAAGACTGGTATCAGACACATCTACCTGAGGTGCCACTACAACCCTTGGATGGTCTACATGTATGGCGGCTGAGTGACAAGGCTTATCTGTATTTGGGGTATATCCAGATCTGGTTGTCATTTCCTACTTCTGTGGCTGGAGTGGACGAACAGGTGGAAACTTTGGCTTTAGTCTGACCCCCCCACTGGACTGTATGATGAGGTACCCTTGTTGATTGGGACCAATGCTCACATGTTTGGCCGTTACTTTAGTTGTGTTCTGAAAAGCAGGTGTCCAGGACTGGGCGAGCTCTTAGGATGCTCACTTTGATCAGAAGGCCTACAAGACTCAGAGAAAAGCTAGTCAGGAGGAGTCTGAAGGCCCGGTGGTTGTTGTCTGGAGGAAGAATCCGGAGCCGTTGCTAGTAGCCCCAAATGCCCAGTGTGTTCTGAAGGGGGAGGTTCGGCTTAAAAAGGATGTCAAGAATAAACTATTGATGCTGGATGCGCCTGGGGAAGGAAAGTTGCCTGGAGGACTGCTGGTTAAACCCAGTATTTTGCCTGCTAGAGACCATGCTTATGCCAGGAGAGTGATGGTTCGAGTTCATAATGTGTCTGACAAAGAGATCCGAGTAAACAGAGGCTGCACCCTGGCTAGTGTGCATTGTGCGGACACTGCAGTGCTCCCTAATGGTAAGGGTTTGGGGAAGGATGACAGAGTCACGCCAGACTTGTTTGATTTCGGTGACTCCCCGTTGCCTGCTGAATGGAAAGTAGGGGTTAGTGAGAAGCTTGCTGAAAGAGACCAGGTCTTTTCCCTAAAAGAATGGGATGTGGGATGTGTGTGGGGGGCTGAACACCACATTCGACTGCATGATGAAAGGCCTTTTCAAGAGAGGTCTCGGCGCTTGGCCCCTGCTGACATAAACGATGTGGAGCGAGCATCTGCAGAAGATGCTTGCTGCTGGTGTGATACAAGAATCCAGGAGCCCTATACTTCCCCATTGTCGTAGTGAGGAAAAGAATGGGGCTGTTCGGATGTGTGTGGATTACCGTACCCTGAACCGGTGAACCATCCCTGACCAGTATACCATGCCACGCATACAGGACGCCTTGGACTGCCTGAACGGCAGTAAGTGGTTCTCTGTGTTGGATCTCCGCAGTGGGTACTATCAGATCCCAATGGTTCCAGAGGACCAAGAGAAGACTGCGTTCATTTGCCCCCTAGGTTTCTATGAGTTTATCTGGATGCCTCACAGGATTTCAGGTGCCCCAGCTACCTTTCAGCGCCAGATGGAACGTGCTGTGGGGGACATGAATTTGCTCGAGTGTTTGGTTTATTTAGATGATGTCATAGTGTTTGGCAGCTCGTTGGAAGAACATGAACATTGATTGTTCAAGGTCCTGGATCAGTTGGAGGATTTCGGTCTTAAGTTATCTATAGACAAGTGACAATTCTTTCAAACTTCTGTGAAGTATGTGGGCCACATAGTATCCACTGAAGGCATACAGACTGACCCCAGCAAAGTGGAGGCTTTGACTACTTGGCCTCAGCCAAAGAATTTGAAAGAACTACAACGGTTTTTGGGATTTTGTGGATATTATAGGCGGCTTATCAAAGACTATTCTTGAGTGATCCGCCCCCTCCTCAACCTTACTCAGGGTTACCCTCCCACCCACAAAAAGTATAAGAAAGTTGTGCTCTCTGAGACTGAGAAAAAGTATTTTCATCCGAATGATGTGTTTGGAAACCGCTGGACTACTGAGGGTGAGGAAGCTTTCTATGACATTATATATCAACTTACCCATGCCCCAGTGCTGGCCTATGCTGACCAGCCAAACGTCATTCCTCCTGCTAGCGCCAGCCTACAAAGTTGGGGGCTTGTATATCAAGAGCACCCAAACGGGCTAAGACCTGTAGCTTTTGCCAGCAGAAGTCTGACTCCTTCAGAAAAAAACTATCCAGTGCACAAACTAAGTTCCTGGCCCTGAGTGGGCCATTGTTGATCAATTTCATGACTACTTGTATGGTGCCAAGATATTGGTGAAGACTGATAACAATCCTCTGACATATGTGCAGACCTCAGCTAAGTTGGATGCCACGGCATAGGTGGCTCTCTGCCTTCAGCCACCCTACGACTATGCTTTGAGATGGGGCAGGGTTAAAGCCATATAGATGCAGATGCTCTCTTCAGGAGGCCTATGTCCCGAACCGACTGGGTCAGGTTGTCAGAACCTGACATAAGAGCCCTTTGCCAAAAAGTTTGACAAGGAGGAACAGGTGTCTCCTGATGTTGTGGACTGCACAGTGGATTGCTTGGGGCCATCCGAGAACTGCATACCTGCTGCTTACTGTCACTTTTCTGCATTAGACACTAGTGCACTGCCCCAATTCAACAACGATAGTCTCCAACGGGCTCAATCCCGAGACCCCATGATAAAAACTGCTTTGGAGGCTCTTCAAGCAGGGAGAGACGTGTCCCAACTACGGTCCGCTGAACTGAGAACTGCCCTGTTATACAAAGATGGCCCAAAATTGAAGTTGAACAATAGACTGTTATATAGGAGACTGTAGACAAAGAGAGGCGAATAGACAAACAACAACTGGTGTTGCCCACCACTTTTAGAGAACTGGTGTTGAGGTCCCTGCATGACCATATGGGGCATCTTGGCATAGACCGGAACTCTTGACCTGGTACGGACCCGATTCTACTGGCCAAAATGAGTGCAGGCGTGAGCAGCATGTCAAGACCTGTGGCCGATGTTTGCAAAGAAAGCCTTACCTCAGAGAGCTTCCCCATGGTCAATATCACTACCAGCGCCCCTATGGGTTGGTCTGCATTGATTTCCTGAGCTTAGAACCTGATCTGAAAAATATTAGCAACATATTGGTGGTCACTGATCATTTTACCCGATATGCACAGGCTTTTCCTACTAAAGATCAGAAAGCAACCACGGTGGCTGAAGTACTTGTTGAGAACTTCTTTGTCCACTATGGGGCCCCCAGAGATCCATTCCAACCAGGGAGGACTTTGAGAGCCGCCTGATTAAAGAAATGCTATCCTTGTGGGAGTACGAAAGTCAAGAACCACCCCGTATCATCCCCAGGGAGATCCTCAACCTGAAAGGTTTAACCGCACATTGCTTGATATGTTGGGCACACTGCAACCTAAAGACAAGCCTAGATGGAGTCAGCAGATTAGCACCTTGGTACATGCTTATAACAGCACCAAAAGTAATGCCACTGGATTTTCCCCGTACAGACTGATGTTTGGGAGAGAGGCTAGACTGCCAGTGGATGTGTGTTTCGGGGTTTTCCCTGATGGGGTACAAGCAGCAAATCATCTACAGTATGTACAGAAGTTGAAGGCCCAATTAAACCATGCCTACCAACTGGCCCAGACCATGGCTGCTAAACGAAACCTGGCCAGTAAGGAGTGGTATGATAAGAAAGTGAAAGCAATGGAACTGAGAGAAGGGGATAGAGTGCTATTGAGGAATTTGGGACTGCATGGCAAGCATAAGATTGCTGACAGATGGCATCACCTCCCTCATATTGTCGTGGGAAAACTAGAAGATCTACCTGTATATAAAGTGCGGCCTGAAAACAATTCAAAAGATGTGAAAACTATACACAGAAATCATCTGCTGCCAATCGGACAGATTTTGATAGAAGCTGAACCTCTCAATGCCCCCCCCGGGCCTGTAACTAGAGCTGCTGCCCAGAAAAAACCAAGATCGGCTGAATCTTCAGAAATCAAACTACAGAGGCCTTCTCCACCCCCCTCTGATGAAGTTGATTGGCAATCTGTGTCTGAAGATAGTGAGAACAACATTGAGTATTACCAGTCTTATGAACTGAGCCAACTGTTTAGGGGCAATTCCCTAATTAACTCTGGGGATGAAGTTGGGCTTTCTGAACTGTCTGAGCCCCCAGCTTTGTCTCCGGAGCCAATGCTCCCAGAGGATGAAGTGAACAGCAGCAAAGCCGAAGAGGTGGGATCCTTGAGCCTGGCTGAACTGTCTGGCCTGGCTGAGCTATCCGACTTTTCAGATGAAGGAAGTGATGTGGGGGAGCAAGCTAATGATATGCCAGAACCTGAAGAATACTTTGAGTGCCCTGATAGCACCCCGGTAGTGCCAGAAATGTCCCTAGCCGAACCAAGCAGTGTGGGTCCTGATACAGCGGGTCCTGTTCCCGAAAGTACTATGAGTTCTGGGTCCCCTTCCCCTATGGAGGTTCCCCCTACTAATTTAAGTGAGGCTAAAGTGGAATCGGGGCCTGTAGCTGGTTTTTCCGAGACCCCTAGACACACTGGCCGAGAAGTACGGCCTGTAGTAAGGTTGAGTTACGAGTCCCTGGGTCAGCCTGTGGACCTGCCTTTAAATGTAGTCCATAAAGGGGTGTATGTGTCCCCAAGCTCCTTGCCCAAGTTAGCCATGGGAAATGACTCCAGACTGTTAGTATTGCCTTTTGAGTATGGTACCCCTGCCCCAGTTAGCCCGCAAGTAGCTGATAGGGAAGGGCCCCCTCTTTCCAGGTGTCATGGGCAGGAAGTAAGGACCTGATTTAAAAAGGGGAAAGGTTGTCTATGTGCAATATTGCATAAACGATAGTGAGCTGTGAATACAATGCCAATGTATGTAACAAAAGGTTTAATGTGTTGTCAATCTAAACTGTTTTACCTTAAAGTGATTTAAGGGTAATTACTTGGCGTGGATGCCAAGTTCTTTCCAGGCCAGGAAGGTGTAACCCCCTTACAAATGGGGGTTCCTGAAAGTCTTCCCGGAGCTTGTCTAAATGCTCCCTGCCGAACTAGTGTTCGGCGCAGTGCCACCTAAATGTGGGTGTTGTGAGTGCTTCCAAAGCCTCCAGTACTGTCTCTTTAAGAGCTGCCTGCTCTCAGGCTCCAGCGGGTTGGTATGGGGGGGACTGGTGTTTCCCTGTTCGAATCCCACCTGAGCTGCGGTGAAATCGCTCCCCTTCTGGCAGTCGCTATATGCAGAGAGGGAGCCCTTTTAAACGATGTAACTGTTTGGCCAGAATTAGCTAGCATGTTGGTGGAATTACAGTTTGTCTAACCTGTTTCTTTCGCAGCTGAGACTGTGTGTGCTGTGCCCCTCCATTTTGGACCAGGACTGTCTGAAGGGTCCAATAGGGGTGGGTGGGGTATCTCAAATGGAGTAACTGGTGACCAGCCAGAAATAGGACTCTCTAGGGAGCCGGCTGACCAATGAAGATACAGCTAGTAATTCTGGGAAGTGAAGTCTGGACCATGGCACCTTTTTGCACCACTGAGGGCAAGATTAAGTGACTGGCATCTGTAGCCAGCCAGTGGGATTGGGTGGCGGCCAAGCTGAGAAGATTGCCCCATACTGCCAAGGGGCAGAGACGTTGTGGCTATGAGTGAGAAAGGAGCTTTGGGCTCCTGTGCCATTGAGTTTTCGCGCGGGAAGTGCGTGAAAGGCCAGAGGCGGCTGTTTGAATCGCCGGCGAGCTACGGACTAAATCCGTGAGGCAGCGGTCAGAGGAGGCTGTGCAAAAGTGCAGCTACCTACCAGGCTCACCCTGTAGAGGACTGGAGAATCTGCTGAATCGCGCTTGGTCTGTCAGGAAAGGGAAGCTGCAGTGAGACTCCCAATAGCTGTGAGTTCGATCAGGCCCTAGGAGCAGCTGCCTGGTATAGTACCACTCTGTTGCTTTCCATATAAATGTGTGGAGAAGTATTTGAAGTTCAGACTCAGCCCTGCGAGTGGTGTGAGAGCGGTTTTCCTCTGGAGTTGTGAGTACTTAATCAGGGTAGCTCCCTGTTAAATATTTCTAGCAAGGGCATGATCTTCAGGTTGCTTTGCTGACTGCACTAACTGAGCCTGCTGGCTCCATCTAATCTTCATAGGAATTAAATGCTCATTTGTGTCAAGGCCCCAACCAGCTGCATCGAGGAACTAGCCTTTAGGGCTTGGGTACCCATAGACAGAAATTCATAGGTTAGGCCTGTGCACAGAGCCCTAGGTAGATACTCATATATTGTAGTGGTAAGCCAATCACCCTGATTTCCCCCGATCCTTGTTATCTCCCCTTAAATAAATCAGATTGCTTGTTTTGAAAAAGTACACTGGCTAGTTTATGTATTAATGGTGAAATACTGCACAGTGAATATTGTGTAACTGTACCTTACTTTTCAGGGGGTCTCCGAAGTGAGCTGAGTGGTTTGAGCCAGGGGGTAAGTTTCTATGGTAAGGAAGCTGCAACTGAACTGTGTGGGCCATTAGTGGGAAGAAAGGGGGGTTGCAGCAACCCAGAGGGCTGTGACCAAGTCAACCTCGACTGTTCTAACCCCGACCTCTGGGTGGAGGCACCTGCCAATGGATCTGGGCCCCTCACCCTGTTACAGTTAAGGCAGGCAGGGGTAGTAGCCCTTAGGATAGCGCCCCCTGGGGGTTACAAATGCAAAACGAAAAGCACTTGAACTACTTAAGGCAGTAGAATAAATTGAGGCCAAGGATGCATACAAACTGTAACAAAGCAACTGCAAATGTTTGATTAAATCATAAAAGAAAAGATAGAAAGGAAGTAGCATGCCAAGCAGGTAATGACAAGAGCAAAACATTTCACAGCTCAATCAGGGCCATGGGTCAGATGCATAAAACAGTGGGGACACAAATAGTAGAAAACAAAGTTTGTGACAACAAAAAAGAAACATCTGATCTGCTAAATGGATATTTTTTGCTCCTTGAATAGACTACCAGAGGCCAGGCCAGAAATAAGCTCCAACACAGAACCTAAGGATGGTTCCACCACTGCATTTTGACAGTAAACTTGTCGACCGCCTCTACAGCAACAGCACAAAGCTGACAGTCGGCATTGTGACATCAGGTACACAATGTTTTTTTTGCAGGGGGCTGAGCCCCACACACCCCCCATGTGGGGTGGCTCGGCTGCCCGCAACCCCTGGTCTCTAAAATAATCAACTCCTGGTCAGAGTTGTTTCGGGGAGGGGGTGCAACACCAGGAGAAGCAGTGCTGAGTTACCGCAAAACTATTACAGCGAACTGCCGATTTTGTCGCTGTAATGATTTTTGTGGTTTTAGTTTCGCTGTTTCGACGGTATACCCCATAGGATCTGGGGGTAATAAATGCTAAAAATATACAAGACACACTAGAAAAACAAGATATTCTGTATGGTAGGAAGGAAATATTTGGGTGCATTTTATTTTTGCTATATTCACATATTGTATTTTTCCACGTAAATAAAACGAACATGAATAATTCTACACTTAGTATACTGCTATACACACTCAGTGGAGTTATTTATGAAATGGTGCCTCTTAATCCCAACCCTTGGTGTCCCCTTGCTGTTCAGATTCATGGTGCCATGAATAGGATAATAGATAGGGACTGTGTATTATGAAGCTACTGTATCATACCATCAAGAGGGTCTGGTGACATATGAACCTCAAGAGCTAAGCTCAAGAGGTTCTAACATGTTACCAGAACCTCGAGATGGGATTATAGCTGAGTCATATACAGTCCCCTATTTTTTTAATTTTTTTAATATATGGATCATGACAGGAGCTTACCTCCATGCTCACACCAGGAGCTGCAGCGTCAGCTAACAGCATTCCCATGAGTGGTTTCTTCTGTGGTAGGAGGCAGGGCCACATGTTTTCTCCACTTCCTGCCCTATCCTGGACAGAAAAGCATAAATGGTTCGCTCCCCCACCCCAGAAACAAGGCCTCAGAGGAGCAGGAGGGACCAGGCACAAGAGGGAGATTTCCATGGTGCCGATTTATTTTTTTGTCAGCTAAATAGCCAGCTGGCTTGTACGGAATGCGACGGTTACAGTAAATGCTGGCTCGTGCTTATAGCTGAGAGAAATGCATGTGGCGTGAGCTTAGTGATCTATCTCATAATACTATCCTTGTAACTGCATTGATAGTATTATGAGATCTCATTATACTATCACTGGATTCCAATGATGGTATTATGGTCAGTTTTACTTTCTGATAGTATTATTCTGCATATAAACTACGTTTGGTTCGAACTGGACCCTGGGTCTGGTAAACTGCAACTGAGAGCTGAAGTCCTTGATTTAGAAGAGTGGATTTCAATAGGCTGAAGGAGCTGGTCAGGGATAGGTTAACAGGGGTGGATAACATAAATGGGGTGGAAGAGAGGCAGGGGGTAATTAAGGAGGCCATTCTTGTGGCATCTAAGGTATGCATGAGAATGGTAACCAAAAAGGACAGGTTCAAGAGACCGCTATAGTTCTCAGCAAGAGTCAGGGAAGCAGTGAGGGCCAAGAAAAAGGCCTTCTACAAATTAAAGAGAAACCAGGGGAGGAAGAATGGAAAAAACATTTGCTGAAAAACAGGAAGGCTAAAAGGGTGGTTAGGGAGGCAGCGGTAGACACAGAGCTGCTGTATTGTGGAGGAGGTCAAATGTGGAGGAAAACAGTTCTTTGGGTATATTAGTGAAAACAAGCATTTGTTAATGCTGAAAGTTCGCTGTTGGTATTGCTGTTGTACATACCTCCCATGTTTTTCTGTATATATTCCTCTGCCTTGCATTTTAAGGCATCACTCTCAACACAGATTTCTTAAGTTCTTCCAGCACTGGTTTACTTCATTAGAAAAACAAGCATTTGTCAATGCTGAATGTTTGGTTGTTGGTATTGGCATTGGTAGTGCAGGAGTTAGAGAGATGCAAAATAGGAATGGCAGTGAAGTATTAAAGTAACACCAACCCCCCCCCCACACCCCGCAGAGACTGACAGGCGCTAGGGGTGTGCCTTTGGGTCATCGGCCATAACACTCATACCATTCCACCTCATCCCACCCTGCAGACACCGACTGGTGTCGCAGTGTGCCTTGAGGTCTTCGGCCCTTATGCTCACCCCATTCCATAAGGAAATAAGCTGAGATGGGTGCAGTATAGGAGAATGGTGTGAATGTTAGGTCCAAAGACCCTATGGCACACCCCGATGCCTGTCAGTGGCTCTGAGAGGTGAGGAGTGGGAGTGGAATAAGGGGTGAGCATTATGGCTGATGACCCCAAGTCACACCCCCAACGCCTGTCAGTCTGTACAGGGTGGGCGTTACCGTTGGACACCCTAATGCCATGGGTATTTGTTGATATTTTTGCTCCAAATTTTCAATATGGGCTTTTTGGGACCTCACCTCATGAACAGTGGCAGTTTAATTTAGTTTAGTTTAGTTTAGTTTATTAGTCTAGGAATTAATACCTTTGAGCCAGGGCTCTTTTACAAAGGTTCCACGTCACAAAGAACATTTAACAAAGCACGGTACACATTACAGGTAAAACCAGACAGGAAAGTTACATCATAAATTTGCTATTAACAGTTTAAGGCAGTAACGTTTTTAAGTTTCATAGAAAAACAAGCTATAACAGGTTCAAGCGAGTAGACAATTTCGAGGTTAAGGAAACTTCCAGGGAGAGGATGATCATTAGGTGCCAAAAGGAGACTAGAGAGGAGGGAAAGGTGGTGAGCGGGAGAGTAAGTGAGAGGGGACAGGAAAAAAGGGGGGGAGTGAGTTTGGGTGGGAGACAGGAAGTAGTAGAGGTACCAGTATCATTTTGTTGCTCAATCCCAAAAGGTGATTTTGCACAGCGAGTGTGCCACAGGTGCGAAAACACATTTTGGGCAGGATGTAAAAAATGACAGCTCTACTGTTCATGAGAAGGTGTGAAGAAATGGCAATGTTGAGAATCTGAGGTGAAAATATCAAAAAGTGGCAAAGTTGCGAGTGTGCGTAGAAACTGTGCAATGCACACTCGTAACGCAGTCATTTTTTTGAATATTTTCACCACATTTTCAATATGTCCCTTTTGAGACCTCCCCTCAAGAACAGTGGCACTGGAATTTCATTAATCTGTCCCGAAAATTGATTTCACACAGCGACCGTGCCATTCTGCGTAACAGGTGCAAAAACACATTTCGGGAAGGATGCAAAAAATGACAGCTATACTGTTTATAAGGGGGTGTGAAAAAATGGCAATGTTGGAAATTTTGAGTGAAAATCTTAAAAATTGATGACATCACGAGTGTGCATAGAAACTGCGCAGAGGACACTCATAAGGCAATCATTTTTGGGAGTTTTTTCACCAAATTTGCAATAAGTGCTTTTTGGGACCCCACCTCACGAACAGCGGCAATTTCATTTTGTTGATTCATCCCAAAAGGTGATTACGTGCAGCAACCGCAAAATCACTTTTCGGGACCAAGAAACAAAATGACAGTGACTGTGTTCATGAGGTGGGGTACCATGAACCCTATATTAAAAAATTGGGACCAAAACTCCAAAAAGTGGCTGAGATATCAACTTAAGTTGAAACCCCTCATTGATTGCCAGTATAGGACTTACCGTGATTTTCTTCAATTTGCGGTCGGCTTTTGAAGAGTGCAGACGTGTTCCCGGTCCACAGAGGATCGCTGCTCCCGACCTCCAAAGGTAAGTATGGGTGAGTGGGGTGCAGGGAGGTGGGGAGCACAGAGGGAGGTGCGAGTTGGGGAGTTGGGCCGTGAGGCAGCGGGGACCGTTTCTGTTTTTCAGGTTTTAAAATAAAATACATCATGGGACTGTTTCTTTTTACAGGTAAACTATTCATAACACGGATTTTGGCACACTGGGGTGGGCTCCCAGTGTGCCAGAGTACTGGGAGGGATCAATGCCCACCCAGGAATGGCCACCGAGTGGCTGAGAATATAGGGGGCATGGGGAACACGTCCGACACGGAGTGGGCATTCCGGTGTCAGAAACACCAGAGGTAGTTTTTGGCACACTGGACTGGGCTCCCAGTGTGCCACATTAAAGGGGGAAGGAGAATACATGCTGACATGGGGATTGAGCACCCCGATGTCAGTAGGCATGGGGGGGGGAATCTGCTAGCATGATCGCACTTAGAGTGAAAGTGCCTTTGGGCACTGTATACTCCCAGCCTGTAAAGAGCTTAGACTGTGGCCTACTCCACATGGGTGGGAGAAAACAAGCAAAAGGAGTCAGCGGGAAGTGGAGAAGGCAGGCAAGGAAAGCGCCTTCTCCCATCGTGCAGGAAGGGACTGTTGGGGTGGCAAGGGGGGGAGGGGCAGAGATGTCAGCCAAGCTAATCATGATGCAAACAGCTATTTGCTGCATGGTGACCTGCAGATGAAAGGAAAAAATTCACCACATGATCGGTGCAGCTTTTTCTTTTCAAGTGCAGACACTTCAGGCAAAACAGTGTCACGATCAGCCTAGCTGATGATTGGTGTGAAACTGTCAAGCCCCTTGCAGAGCATTCTGCAATGGACAGACAGTGTCACACCCCTCAAAAGTCGCTATCCCAAAGAGTTCGATGCACATGCGCAAACTCAAAAAGGAAGAAAAGAGGGGGAACTGTGAGGCAAACAGAGGGGGACAGGGTGACTGAAGTGGACAGGCAAAAGGCCGTTGTCCTTAATGATTACTTTTACTCAGTTTTCACTAGGGAGGACAGTGGACCCTTGCTGGAGAGTGGCATCAAAGCAGCCATTATGAAGGTCCTGGATATGAGGCAGCCAACATTTACTAGCAAAAGGGTCCTGAAAGGGCTAGCAGGCCTAAAGAATGATAAGGCCCTAGGACCAGAGGGGTTATATCCACATATGCTCAGAGAATTGCAGTGGACCTGGCTGATCCCCTGGCAGGTCTGCTCAACAGCTCTCTAAGGACAGGGTTGGTTCCAAAGAACTGGAGGGTAGTGGACATAGTTCTGCACTATATGTGGGGGGCAAGGAACAGGCAGGGAACTACAGACCTGTCAGTCTTACCTCGGTTGTAGGAAAACCGATGGAGTCACTGGTCAAAGAGGATCTCATGGACTACTTGGAGAGCAATGGTCTCCAGGATAGTAAACATTACAGATTCGTGATAGGGAGGTCTTATCAGACTAACCCAATAGTTTTCTTTGACTGAGTGATGAGGGAATTAGATAGGGGCCATGCTGTGGTTTTGCTCTACTTTTACTTCAGCAAGCCTTTTGACTTTGTACCCCACAGACGCTTGCTGAAGAAGATGGCAGGTCTGAGTGCAGCTAAGGTCATAGTAAACCAGGTTGGTAACTGGCATAAAGGGAGGTAGCAGAGATTAGTGGTTAACAGGGGTAAATCAGAAGAAAGGGAGGTCATAAGTGGGGTTCCACAGGGATCTGTCTTGGGTTCAGTCCTTTTAACATATTTATCAATTACATTGGTGAGAGGATCCAGGGCAGGCTGTGTCTCTTCGCAGATGACACTGAGCTCTGTGGGAGGGTGGATAGTGACAAGGGAATAAAGGAAATACAGAAAGACTTGGAAATGCTGGAAGGATGGTCAAGGGTTTGGCAGTTGAAATTCAATGCCAAAAAGTGCAAGGTGATGCACCTAGGGAACAAGAACCCCAGGAAGGAGTACTGGATGGGAGGGGTGAGACTCAGTACCACGGCTCAGGAATGAGACCTTGGAGGTATTATCAGTGACTCCCCAATGCAACTAAGTAAGTGCAAGAAGGCTTACAGCAAGGCAAATAGGATGCTGAGATGCATCAGGAGGGGTATGGATAGCAGAAAAAGGGAGGTAATACTTCCCCCTCTGTAGATCCTTAGTGAGGCCACACCTGGAGTACTGCACCCAGTTCTGAAATCCTCACCTCAGGAAAGATAGGGATAGACTCAAGATGGTGCAGTGCAGGGTAACAAAAAGGATTCAGGACCAGCAGGGCATGTCCTTTGAGAAGCACCTCAAGGCACTGAATGTCTACTCACTGGAGACCCGAAGGGAAAGGGGAGGTATGATAGAGACCTTCAAATTTCTTAAAGGAATTAACAGAGTGAAGTGCAGGGAACTATAGCTTGAATATCAGCTTGCAGTCACGTGGTCATGAGTGGAAGCTAACAGAAGGGAGGTTCAGGAGGGATGTGAGGAAGTACTCAGAACGAGTGGTGCAGCCATGGAACAGGCTGCCAGCCGAGGTGGTGGGTGCACAAACCATTAGTGGTTTTATGCATTGCTGGGACAGAATGAAGGGTATAGTGGTTGTTCATGGCATCAGAATTGGGGAAGAGAATGGGGGGACTTGAGAAGGCTAGTACCCCAACAGTAGATCCTAGGGCTAAACAGAGAACTTGGGCAGACTGGATGGACCTTTGGTCATTTTTTTCTGTAATTGTCTATGTTTCTGTGGTTCTGTATCCATACGTTACAATACAATATTCAATCACTAACTACTGTAACTACAGTTGAAAAAAAATGCTTAATGCCTACCACTGATGTCTGGCTGCTTGCTGTTGGTGTTTGCACCTCACAAAACCACTCTCCTACCTAAGACATGGCAAATCCCTCTTCACTGAAATACTGTGTTATTGCTTTAAAAATAAAATTTAGTTTAGTTAATTTTTTTATACTGATGAGAAAGACTGCCCATTTTCACAAGCATCCGGTGACAAAACATGACATATAATTACAAGAAACAGTCAAAGGTAACAGAATACAGAGGACATGGCTTATGGTCAGTGCAACTTTATCCCAAATACAGAGGTAAGGGCATAAGGTGATGGAATACAGAGGACATAGCACATGGTCAGTGCAACTTTATCCCAGATACAGAGGTAAGGGCATAAGGTGATGGAATACAGAGGACATGGCACATGGTCACTGCAACTTTATCCCAAATACAGTGGTAAGGGAATAAGGTGATGGAATACAGAGGGCATAGCACATGGTCACTGCAACTTTATCCCAAATACAGTGGTAAGGGAATAAGGTGATGGAATACAGAGGGCATAGCATATGGTCAAGTGCAGTTACATCCAGAGTACAGAATACAGAAAATAACTGAGTTTACAGCTGTCCAAAAGTGTTGGGACACTGAAACTATATGGTGCTTGGATGCCAAAACCCTGTGGTTCTAGAATGCTAAACTGCATGGTGTCAGAACACGTTTTACCCTCACAAACCTTCATACCTGTATCTGGGGTTGCCTGGGAATTGAACTGCCACTGGATTTGCTCAGACAGGTACTCGAACATTACGTTTTTAATTAAATTAATACACATGATACTCACTTTACATTTCTGTTGCCCTCCTCCCTATCCCCAAGAAGTCAGCTTCTCAAATTCGGACACCTATCACCAACCCATTTTAAGTGGCCTTCTTCCTGTTGCCTCAGTAGGGTGGTAGATTGAGGTGGTGTTGCACAAAATAGCATGGAAGTTTTTGTTTTATGAAGAATAACAGCTCTTTAATGTTTGCATATTAAGAAAAGCAAAAGTTTCCCTACTTCAGACACCTGCCACTACTCCAGTTAGTTCCCCTATACCTGCAGTAAAGGGTTAGCTTGGAGCAGGAGTATTACATAGCACAAACAAATCACTCAAAAAGAAAAACACAAAATATAACTTATTTATTTACTTCAATAGTTCGGAAAACAACTTTGAGCAATTGCTCTTTTACAAAGGTTCCACGTCTGTACAATAACATACAATCAAGTTACAGGAACAGACAGAAAGTACAACAAATGCTATACAATTAGTACAAAGACAAATCGCATGACTCCTATAAATATTTCAACAATGCCTGGTGAATACAATATCAAATTAAGTAAAGATGACAATACATTCTGCCAGTAGAAGAAAAAAACCAAAAACAACCAGTTACTGACATCAATCAGGAGATGAGCGTTAAGGGAGTACAGTGCAGAAAAAGGGGTAGCAGTCTGGAGGTCAGGCTTAGTCAAAGGTCCTAGAAAGGGGAATGAGTTCATGACCATACTAGTGGAGAGAAGGGCAAGGGTCGAGGGAGCTTGTGCCGGAGGGGATGAATGCTTGATACAAGTTGGACCATGAGATAAGGGGAGTGGAGAGGTGCAGGAGGATGCAGATACAGTATTGCAGGCACTAGTCAACAGGAACAACAGTGTAAGAGCAAAGAATGAGTTGAGGTGGGGGGAGGAGGATCGAAATTTATAACTAATGCTAATATTTATTTAATTAGCTTTTGTTGACCGGGAAAGGAGGACTAGACAATTCTGCCTATTTTTAGGCTTGTCCCAAGGAGGGGGGTACAGATGGATGCCAGCTGACACTGAACCAGATTAAGATGTTGGTGGTATTTTTAGTGAACGGGGGAAATTTGGCCAGGACACTGTGGAAATTCCCCTACTCTGCCAGCAGGGGGCTTGACTTCCTGAGAGCAGAGTGGAGGAGCACAGTTTGGAGCCCGGACAGCAGAAGAAGAGGAAGTTCTGATGTGGCAGGGGAGATTGCCTCTTCCACTAACCTTGTACTGTCTGTGGATAATGTTGTGGATCTGCCTGAACCTACCATGGAAGTGGACATGATATAGGACGTTTTGCACAAAGAAATAGAGGTAGCGGTCCCTGATCTGAATAATGCAGGGCTACAGCAGGAGGTAGACTTCATCCAGGCCCTAAGTTACGATCAACAGCAATGTTTATTTCAAGTACTGTCAACCCCTGGACATGGAGTTCCGTCAGAGTGAATTCTCAGTCTGCGAGCATAGTCAGTGCTTGTGTCACAGTGAATTAACCTGAAACAGACATGCCCTGTGATACAGCGCACAGGGCGGATTAGAAGGGGGTAAATGGGGCAAATGCCCTGGGCCCCCCACCATTGGAGGGCCCCCCATGCAACCGATGTGCATATGCGTTAATAAAGTGAATGCGGCTGCTTTAAATTTAATAGTTTACTGTTGCCAGCAGTGTTAGCTTGTGCCACGACTGGCCCTGACCAGACATGGACCTGCTGTAAGAGGGAACGGGAGTCACATGGTTGATGCAAGTGGAGTCATGCGGTTTACAAATTACACAACCAGTGTGCATGTGTCAGAAACCAGCGCACGCGCCGCAGTGGTGTTATGTGTGGTGGAGCCTGAGGAGACGCAGAGTGAGTGACTGACTAGTTCACTACACTTCATTGTGAAGTCTGAAAAAAACTGTGTTTTATGTGGAAAAACAAACTTACAAAAGGTTAGGAAGGACCAGGTTATGGATAGAGTTGGGACTCTGGTCGGAAGGTAAGGGTTTAAAACAATGCCAAGAGTCAGAAGCGGGAAGGAGGTGGAGGCAAGAGAGAGAGAGAGAGAGAGATTTGGGACTGACTGGGAGAGAGAGATGGGATGGGATGGGAGGGAACAGGCTGTTACCTTGGCAGCTATAGCCTGAGTGATTAAAGAGACTGTTTCCTCTGGACTGGTTTGGGTGAGGACTGAGGTGATGACTACTATATGATGACGAGCTGAGTGAGGGAAGCAGCGATGATAAGCGAGGCCGAGGGATGCGATGGCATGATGATGCTGGGCAGCAGCCAAGGCTGGTTAGATCTTGTCACCGGCGGTGGGCCGTAGTGTTTATACCATGTGACCACGGCCTGCCTTTTGAGTTCTCTCTCTCTCTCTCTCTCTCTCTAGCCACACAGTCTGCTCCTTCTTAGCTGCTCCTCCAGTCCCCTGGCATCCCTCCTGGCCAGCTACAGTTTCATCATGATTTAAAAATACATTTTTTTAATTTAAATAATATATGGACAGATGGAGGGTCTAATAAATTAAGGAGCTGCTAAAAAAATGCTGAATCAATCGGTCACCAGTCCATTCAAATAAAATTAAATAATGACTGGACAGGAGACAACAGTGTTGTGTTGTTGGGTCTCTGAGCTGATGAGGAGGAGGGCACAGCACACGAACACAATGAGTCAAACTCAAAGCACTGCTCAGCTAACTAATTGAAATTAAAATAAATATCCTGGTGGTTTGCAGGAGGCTCTTTTTCTTAAAATACTCCAGAGAGTGACAGTCAAGAAAAATGTATGTCTGTTGTCTGGTCCTGGAGGGAGACAGTGTTGGGTCTGACTGAGCTGACTGGTGCTGAGGAGGACAGGACAGTAGAATGAATGGTCAAAGCAGCAGAGTATACAAACCCTACAACAGAGCTTCAGACTCTTGACTGCACTGCACAAATATCCTGGCTTGGTGGGACGGGTGGCTTGCATGAAGTTCTTTTCCATTTTGTATAAAATGCTCAGCTCAATCAGCCAGTCCAAATATAATTAATGTCTCAGGTGACACAGTGTTGGGTCTGAGCTGAGGATGGTGGAATCAGTTAAAGCAGAGTGCACAACTAATTTAAAATATCCTGGTTTGTAGGAAGCTTTTTACATGCAGCCAACAGCTTTTGCTTTGTCCAGTGTATGTGTGATAAAAAAGACACCCTCAGCTGCAGCTGGAATAACAGTATCTGACCTGACTCATAAATGGCCCAAGCGCTTTTCCAGTATAAAATTTCACTTTTTACAGTAGGAAAACAAAACAGAAAACAGTAAGGAAACCCCCCAAAATGCACCATTTTCAACCATTTTTTCAAAATTTTACAGGGACCCCCCTAGATTGGTTGGGGATTTTGACCTATCGTAAACACTGCATACATGAGGGCCCCCAGACCCTCCAAAGGCTTGATCTGGCCCTGGCTAGCGGTGACTATGATGCCAGAAACCAAACAGACAATGCCCCAGAGGGAGAAGGCCGGAGATCTGCAGCCTGACCTGTCCAAACCTAAGGCGACAGTGCCTGAGATGGTACCCACAGTGAGTACTAGCACAAGGTCTATGCTGGACACAAATATACCGCTGAGCAGCACTACTGAGATTGTTATTGCTAAACCGTTTATGAATGTAGTCCGGGGACACAGAATCAAGAATTGCCAGATTTGGGATTGAGACATGGTAGGAGAGAAGAGGGAGATGCAGTCACAGAACACTCTAAACCTGAACAATGGTCTGTAGGGACAGCTTTAACCCATGCAGGATGGGTCAGGAAGGAAGGGGGGGATGGATACCAGTCCCAGAGGAAATATCAAAACCAGGAGTTGACACAGAGGATCCTTGTATAAACCCTGACCCTCATAGTTTTCCTCCGGAGACTCTAACCCCATGAACCATGGTTCCAGAAGTTCCCAGTGAGGGAGCTGTCCCTAAACATCTTCAGAAAACCACTGAAGCCCAAGATTTGATGGACGGGGGGGGTGCCACTGGAGTGAGGAGATAGAGTGGAACAACAGGAAGCGAGTGGCCAACAAGGCCCTGTACCAGTGAAACCGGTGAGGTTGTGGTCACAATTCAGGAAACGGGACCCTGTCTTTACATATAACAACCCAGCACAGCGGAAGAATACAGTGTGCATCCAATATGAAGGAGGTCTCACCCTTCCCTCATTTATGTGGGCAAAACACTCATAAAGGAATCTCTACGTTTTTTTTCCAATGAAACATATGCGATTATACATGCTTCTGGGGACTCTGTCTATGATAGAAAACATAGAAACATAGAAACATAGAATTTGATGGCAGATATGGACCGCTTGGCCCACCCAGTCTGCCCGTTTCCCTACCTACTGGATAAGCTGCAGATCCTAGTTAACCAGCAGCCTACTTCTTCCTACCCCCACCCCCTAGGATGGCCTTATGACTGTCCCATGCATGCTTGAATTCCACCACTGTTTTTGACTCCACAACCTCCTCCGTTCCATGCATCCACAACCCTCTCTGTGAAAAAATACTTCCTTAAATTACCTCTGAGCCGCCCCCCCTCTATCTTCAAATTGTGCCCCCTTGTTCTTGCACACCTCTTTTTTTGAAAGATGCTACCCTCTTGGACTTTGATTCCCTTGAGGTACTTGAACATTTCTATCATGTTCCCCCTCTCCCTCCTTTCCTCAAGGTTATACATATTAAGCTCCTTTAGTCTCTCTTCATATGTCTTCTGGTGCAGACCCTGCACCATTTTAGTGCCCTCCTCTGGACAGCTTCCATCCTGTCTATGTCTTTGCGGAGATTGGGTCTCCAGAACTGCAGCATAGATACTCCAGATGGGGTCTCACCAGCTGTCTGTACAGAGGGATAATAACTTCCTGTTTTCTACTGGTGATGCCTCTCCCTATGCATCCCAGTATACCTCCAGCCCTCCTTGCTGCCCTCTCACATTGCTTGCCCACCTTTAGGTCATCTGATATGACTACCCCAAGGTCCCTTTCCATTTTTGTTGTTGTTAGTATCTCACCCCCCATTGTGTACTCTTCCCCTGGGTTTTTGTTTCCCAGGTGCATGATACTAGTTTTAAAACACCAGTGGGACTGGATTGTTTCTGGGCAGCATATGAAAAGAAACATCATACTGCCTTGTGGGCCCCTTTTAGAGTGACAGCGCTTACAAAGCCGGCTGTAAGACAGGTGACCATCCTCTTTAGAAATGAGGGGTTGGCAGTAAACAATGTACAGTACTGGCTGCAATAAAAATGTGAATTGTTAGGTGAACCCACCCCAATACTTGATGAGGAACATATCTGGACTGGCGGATGGATATTCCGTGTAAGACTGCGGAACACTGCACAAGGCCCACAACACCTCCCTAGTTCTTTTTTTTTAGGTAAGGAAAGGGGTCACTGTTTTTACCCGTATCAGCCCAGGACAGGTTTTCAATGTGGCTCTCGCCTACATTTGAGTGGGGCCTGTGACAGAACAAGATGCACAAATTGTATGGAATGTGGCCACACGAGTGGAACCTGCCAGAGTGATCAAATATGTAACTTGTGTGCGCAGTAAGGGCATGTCTATCGTAATTGTGAGCGGGCGACGCACAATAGAGAGGATCACCCAAATCAAGAAACTGTGGTGGAACTAGCCCAGAAAAAAGCATTGAGATACAACAACGAGTCAAAGCAAGTAATGAGGAGACAGAGAGACTCCGCCGAGAGACCCAGATGGCACCCCCCCACACACTTTTCCAGCAGGATAAACAAATCTAGAAATTCAGGACCCCCCTTCTCCACACGCAGTGGACGTGGAAACACAGGATACGGTACAGAGTGTACCTCCAGAAAGTTTAAAGGACCAGATGGACATTACCAAGGAGGTAGAACCAGCAACCACCTCGGGAAAGGCTAGGAAATCAGACTTGCCAAAAGAAGCACAAGAGATGCCCCCACCAGACATCACAGCGGTTGCTTTGAAGAAGAGACCCTTGAAAAAGATAGATCCTAAGGCCAAGGACCAAAAGATGGGAGCAATGCAAGATCCCATCCCTCTGTTCAACTCATAAGAAGCATTTTTGCTACAAGAGTTGGAACCAGAGGAAGACTCGGAAACATCATCTACATTACAAGTCACATTAAACTGTTCCATCAAATCACTGGTGTAGAATTGGTTTTTTGTGATGCTACTGGATTGGCAGCTCAAACTTTTGAAGCTTTCAACTCTTTTCCAACCATCTTTCACTGCCTATTCAGCTCACATGTAACTGTTCAGTGAAATGGCAGTAGCTGCATTTTCATGGCATTGTTTATAAATATCACAGCATTCCTTAAGAGCATTGTTTATAAATATCACAGCATTCCTTAAGAGCATTGTTTATAAATATCACAGCATTCCTTAAGAGTTGTTTAGTCTACCTTATGAAATGAAACTCATAAGCACTCAGTTGAAAATAAAGCTTATAGTTCATAGCAGCTAGATGCAAACCAAGACTAAACTTTTACTAATTCACTGAATTAAACCCTGCACAAATTAGGAAACTCATTGAACAATGCTACACCAGTGAGTTGAGGGAACAGTTTAATGTGACTTGTACTGTACCTTTTCCTCACAAAAGGGTTTAACATCGGATTCGGATGACGAGAACCTTGTGGTGAAAGTTTATAAGGCGAGAGAAAAACATAAACATTTAGGGTCTGCACCCAGGAGAAGCAGTAGGCTGGGCAAACAGGCAGGCACCTGAGACTGTTCGCTTTCTTAAAAAATTGTATGCTACATAATTGGTCCTAATGTTCTCTTTTGAACTACTTTATATGACACAATGCATGAACTAACATTAGCATCTCTCAATACTAATAGTATTAAGAATAGTAGGAGACATCTAGTTACATTTTCTGTTTTATATGACCAGAAAATAGATATTGCATGCATCCAAGATACTAGAATGCATACGATTAATGAGCTGGAGACTGCTAAGGAACTGTGGTGGTGGGGCCCATCCTTCTTCTCCTTGACATTAGAGAGGTGTGGGGGGTTGGGGTACTTTTCACAGGGTTTGAATATCTGGTCACAAAAGTGTTGGATCTTAGTCCCGGGCGAGTGCTACTGATTGATTTAAGTTTCAGGGTATATCATGGAGACTGGTGAACCTCTATGCGCCTCAAACAAAAAAAGAGAGAGTAGATCTTTTTAAAATTGTTAGGCCATATCTATTTACTACAAAACAGGAGATGTGGGCAGGCGATTTCAACTGTGTCCGGACAAGGGAAGATAGAGGAGCACTGACTGAAAAACAATTCTCTGACTCCAGTGCATTAAATAGGATTGTTGATCAGTCGAGTTTAGTGGACACCTACAGAGCTATACATCCAACAGGAGGATATACGTTTTATAAGGCCAAGCTTGCTACCCACAGAGACTTTATTTTTATCTCCCCTACGTTACACTGCCTGACAGCCTTTACTATCCCGGTGGAAAACAAATCATTTAATGGTTAAAGTATGTGTGACAAGTAGCCAAGGAGTCTCTCGAAGGAGAGGACTGTGGAAACTCAATAATAAACTCTTAAGTGACCAGGAGAGATTAGACATGGTGAGGGACATATTGAATGCCAGGAAGTCAATCATCTGTTTGGAGGACAATCTTACCAGATGGTGGGTCCAGACAAAAAGGGACATCAGACAGGCACTGCAATCCCACTCTTACAAAACACATACATCCACGTATTTTAAATACCTGACATTAAGGTCTCAGTACACAAGATTGATTTCTCTAGTAAATGAAGGTTATGGGGAATTTGTACCTCAAATTCAAAACATCAGATGCCAGATGGAAGAATATCAATATGAAAGAGCAATATCCCTCTTATATAAACGCCGGATAGGTACCCCTGGGAAGGCTACCACAGGTGACATATATGGGAGCTGCAAAACTAGAGTGCAACAACGGAACATGGAAGCCTTGCGCTCCCAAGGGGAACTATAGTAACTTCCTCACAGGACATCTTGACTGAAGTGAATAGGCATATGACAGCATTGTTTTCTGACCCCAGTGTCACTACAGAGATGGTTTTGGAAATGTTACAGCACTAATGTACCAAAACTACAGCCGGCCTTGACAGACCAAATGGTAGTACTTATTACAGTGGAGGAGATTAGGTCCACCATTTGATCCTTAAATAATAATATTACACTGGGACCTGATGGATTGACCTCAGAATTTTTTGAAATGGTGGACATTCTGTGTGTAATGTTCAGTTCCCTACTGGTGCAGAATGACATGGCCCAACAAACTGGACAGGCGGCACAACTATTTATCTATAAAAAAGGTGACAATTTGGATTTGAAGAACTGGCGCCCTCTAGCCATAATGAATACAGACTTAAAAATACTCGTGAAAATCATGGCATCTAGATTGGGACAGGTGGTGACATATGTGATTGACCGCAGTCAGACCTGTATGGTTAAAGGCAGAAAAATACAGGAAAATTTACTTTTATTGTGGGAGGCGGTGGAACAGGGACATCAGGATTCCCTACATGGCTACATTTTAAGCTTGGACCAGGAGCAGGCATTCGATAAAGTGTCTCATGTCTATCTGAGGGGAGTTTTGATCAAATATGGTATACCAAAGATATTCATGGCATGGCTTATGAAACTATATAGAATAGTCTCTTCGATGTCACAGATTAACGGACATGTGGGGAGGGAAGTGCACATCTCCAGAGGGGGTGAGACAAGGGTGCCCGATGAGCCCCATCTTGTACGTTTTCTGCCTAGACACACTGTTGAAATTGATTCGACAGGATAACTGCATAAGAGGACTAAGACTGAGGGATGGGGTACACCTGCCAAAAATGATTGCATATGCAGACGATGTGTATCTGCTGTTGCAGGATAAGGAATCAGCTGTGATGGCATTAAAATTGATTCAACACTACTCCACGCTGACAGGTTCTGTCTTAAACATTCATAAATGCTGTGGTTATCTCTTCACCAAACAGACTGAACAGGTGTCAGAGATTCATGGCATTCAGATGTCAGACTCCCGGATCACAGTTTTTGGGAGTGATGTTTGGAAATTTGGATATGGCCACGGAAAATTGGCACAATAAACTGGTACAAAGTGATATACAGGGCCAACATTGGAAACAGTGGCAACAGACTAAAAAGAAAAGAGTAGCGTTGCTGAAGAGCGATTTCTTGCTTATGTTTACTTACTTAAGAACTGTTTTCCCCCCTCCTGGCACCTTACATGTTTCATTTTTGAGCCAAACCTTCCAGTTAATATGGGGGAGCAGACTTAACCCCATTAAGAGAGAAGCTCTGTACAGAACACATAAAATGGGTGGCTTGAACGTCATAAATCCCATTAGTTACTTCCACAGCCTTTTTTTATATCACACCATTTCTACCTTCCTAGTGCCAGGTTTAGCAGCATGGAAAGCGGTAGCAACCTGCTGGATCACACCACTCCTTCAGAGATGGAGACAAGGGCCTCTGCAGGTGCTCATGCAAGGGTCATGGCCATCCTATATACATTTGCCAGTAGAAAAAATCAGGAAATGGAAACTCCTTGCTACAGGTATCGGTAGTGAACCGGAAGGTTTTGTATGGTTCAATACAGGAGAGAGCATACAGGATCCCCATAGTATATAGGGGATATGGCATAGTTAGTGTGTCATACGCTTTTTATCTTCATGAGAGGTCTGTGACCTCTTGATTCCTCATGAGTGGCGTAGCCATGAGTAAGGGAGCAAGAGGGCACAGACCTTGAGTGAAGATCAAAAAGCGTATGACACGTTAACTCATGTCTGCTTTGTACAGTGAGCCTGATGGAAAAAAAATTGCCCATCTCTATCTTTGTAATTATATTACCTTTGGGTCTGAATCCGCGGGTCCGCTGTAGCGCGAGTAGGCATCCATGCAGTGTCATTATGATGTACTGGATGGTAGAAATAACAGGCATGACGTACCCCATTCATAAGATACATTTTTTATCTCTGAATCGGGTACGTCAGCAGGCAGGATACAGCTTTTATCTGCCTGAATTTTCCATCACACTCATTGTATAAATAAGGGATATGCAGCGGTTCAGTGTGTGATAATGCATTTATCTTGTACAGTTTCCAGTGACCTCAAGTAAACCTCACGAGTGCCGAAGGCACGAGTGAGAGTTACGAGAGGTCACTGGAAACTGTACAAAATAAATGCATTATCACACACTGAACCGCTGCATATTCCATTTATGCAACAGGTTTAGATGTTGTGTGAACATTTTGATTTTGGTAGGTGTAAACAATTTGTTAAAAAGGGAAAAGAAAACTGAATTTTATGCTGTTTTTTGCTAATTATAAAAAAACAAAATGGTATCTATAAATGAAACACCACTCATTTTGTAGATATTTTTGAGCTGAACATTTTTCGTGCTCACAGTACCATGCTATCATTTTTTGTTTTAAAGTTATTTATATTTGTTTGTCAAAAAAAGTGAACAAAAAATTACATTTTCTTCTGTTTTCTTGCTAATCATATACAATATACAGGGTTTATATAAATGAAACAGTATTCATTTTGTAGATCATTTTGTGCTGAACAATTTTCGTGCTCACAGTACCATGTTAACTTTTTTTGTTTTTAAGTTATTGACATTTAAATATGGTTAGTACTGCTTCTGAGGCCGAACATTCTAAATGAATTCTGAAGAGAACTGTGCAGATAAATGAGCTAGTGACGTAGTTACTGTGTGAATAAATGGGTGATGATGTAGTTACTATGTGGATAAATAAATTTATTACCATAGTAGCGAAGATAAATGGTTTTATTCTACAGTTTTTATCCTGACCCCTGTTGCATAAATAAGGATATAAGCCCAGCAGCCCACCCATTATTGGAAAACTATTTTTTGGATCCCAGAACTCCAGCCAGAGTGTGGGACATATTGTGGTTGAGTGCAAATAGTAGATCGGGAATAAAGAGGAACTCTAAACATAAAAGTGTAGACGAAAGATACTGCCCACGAGCTACTTGTGTACAACAGATTGAGACCGTGTCACATATTTTTATACAGTGCCTATATGCACAGAATTTTTGGGACTTACTGGGTCAGAAATGGGTGAACCTGGATTGATCGAGGGTCTCCTATGAAAATGTTATAACTGGTACATTACCACACGGGCATGGTATGGAGGAAGGTACGGTGAGGCTTTTGTTCACATGTATAAAATTTTACATGTGCAAGTTCGCTGTAAGTATGTTATCCAACAGAAAGAGGTGATACCTACAATTTTGGTGAGCTTAATAGAGAAAGAAGTGAACCAGCAAGCCAACTATGGTATGAAACAAATGACATGGGAGCAATGGAAAAAGAGATGGAAGGGGGTCCCATTGCACCGAATGGTTTAATAGCTATTGTAGAATGTTTCACTTGATTTTCTATCTAGAAAATGAATGATGTCAAATAAAGACAACATTTTGGTGACTTGGGTGGTGGGATATGGGAAGGAATATATTCTTGATTATGGTGGTTTATTACTTGGTCATTGCTAACCTGTGAATGTGGTGTTACCTTGATATGATATTTGTTTGTCTCCCTTTTTACCTGTCCCTTCTTCCCCTGCTTCCTTCCTTGTTTTATTTCTTATGTTTTTTTTTCTCTTGCCCTTTTCCTTTGTTCATGATGTAGTATGGCGTGAGTTTACTATGTTTTAATATGTTCGATATTATTTGTAATATTTTGTACTTTTTATTTTGCAATAAAAATTCCCCTACTCTTTTGGAGAAGTGCCATAGGATCTTTAACATCCACCTGAACTACCACCAGAACAGGCAGATGGAACCTCGGTTTCATGTCTCATCTGAAAAACGGCATCTCTGGAGTGCAGCACCTCTCCTCATGCTGCACTACAGTGTCAGTATTGGGATTTAACCCAAGTGCCTGGAGTGGGGATAGAACCTACAGCCTTCTGATCTTCCAGCCTCAGAGGTGAGTATGCAACCTGCTGAACAACTGACATTGTTATTAATATAACCTGCTATACAGTAAATAAAGCACCTGGACCTGACAATTAACACCCATATGTACTCAGGGAACCATCTGAAGTTTTAGCCGTACTGATGTAATTATTCCAAATCATTCACTTACACAGGGAGGGGTACCATAGGACTGGCAGTGGTGGGATGCTATAGTACCACCAGTACACAAAAGGAGAAGCAGTTAGGACATGCACAGCTATACACCTGTTAGCTTAACACTGGTAGCTTGCAAAATCGTAGAAAAAAATTGTTACAGGGAAAACAAGAAAAAAATTATGTAACCCCATCCCCCCCCCAAATGTGGGGGCTTACCAGGACGTGGCCTGCCCTCCTCCCATTGTCTGATGCTCGATCCCTAGAGTTTTCCTTTACCTCCTGCCAGCTCCCAGTGGTAGCTCCTGTAAGAGGGGGACCGGCAGAGTGCATATTTAAAAAAAAGAATGAGCTCACCCATTTCATCGAGGGATCAGCACACTGCTGTGCAGCTCACATCCAGAACGTGCGAGCTGGCAGGGTGTGCATGCTCAGAATAGTGCTACAGTGCTCAGCGTGTACAAGCCACTCTGGTGGCTCCTGCAGCCGCTCAACAGTTTTCCTCTGTGTGTTAAGAGCCCAGGACAGCTAATTGGGGTTCAGGTACACATGGCAGGGGCAAGGGGAGCAACAGCATGAACTTTGTTGTGGCACTAAAAGGCACTTGTGTCTTTAAATGCAGCCAAGGCCAGGGGCGGATCCAGGAGTCCTATAGATGGGGGAGCTCAAGTCAGATAAAAAATAAAAATAATAGGCTGGGGGTGTGGTGGGCCACCTAGGCACCCAGAAATTTTTTAACATTTTAGTGCATTCTGGTGCATTTTGAAGGGTATTTCTAATGCAATTTCTACTCATTTCCTCCCTCCTCATGCTTTGTTAGTTGCACCCTAGCACCATCCGCAGAGTCCCCACAGTCCACATGATAGTATGTTGCCCAAAATACCCTCCCACCCCAAAAAGAAACATGAAATACCAAAGGACTGCAGCTGGGCAGCAGCACATCTGAAATACATAACAATGAAAAAAGTTAAAAGAGACTTGGTGATAAAGACAAATTGCAAACAAATTAAATGACAATCCAAGTAAACAAGTTCTCAAATGTGACTCAGTCAAGTACATTATGACATTACCATAAAGCCAACCCATCCCAGTTTGTCCTGCAGTACAGATTAACGTATCCCCAACCTTATCTCAGTAAACAAGATAAAAAAAAATACAATAACTATAGAAATATGGGAACAAAGTCACTTTGCTACCTAGTTTCTGAAAATATCATTTCAAGTCTGCTTGCTATTTTTGCTAAACATATTTTATTCTATACAAAAATTAATTTCAAAGAAAATACATTTTTAAATAAATAAAATATTTTTTATTGTTTTAAAATGTCCTTTACTGGGATAACCCCATGGTATGAGGCATCCCATTTTTATGATAGACCCAAGAAGTCAGTAAGCAGACATAAAAACAGTTTTTAAACAAATATAAAAATGAATGTTTTTTTATTAGCAACAGCACTTGCTTGGGTACATCACAACTTGCACACACCCCCATTCATCACATAGAACTACATAAACTAAATATTTGATTCTATCACTTTTTTTCCAGTTTTATAACTGCCTGTGTCAATGAGCCAAACAAGGTCTTATGACTTCTGTTGCCAATTTTGCTCTCCAAGCATGCAGAAACTCCTGCACATGCCATAATATACAGCAGAAGACCTTCAAAGTCCCTATGTCTATTAATTCCCTCTGTGCTCATTCACAGTGTACAACCACAACTGAAAAGACTACACAGATTACACATACAGTGCATGTTGACGTTTTTACCTCAGTTCAAAGGTCTCAGTCATGTACTAGTTTCTGCCTCTCCTGGTTCATGCTGTTGCTGAGACCAGACCTGCCCCAGCATTAGTTTTGTACCATTCCTAGCATGCTACTGGAGGACACTACTCAACAACTCCCTCTCCTGCAAATCCACACCAAAATCAATCTGCTATATAGGACACAACTAGCAGAGACCTTAAACAATTTTAATGTCATGAATTTAAGCTCCCATACTAGAAATGAATAACACTAGTACTACATTTATTACACACCCAGTTTGATGGAACACTTACGTCCTGTCCATCCCAGCAAGTGGCCCTCCCCCACCCACCATAGTTTGTGACTGTGAAAGTCTTTTTAAAGCAAGAAGTACCTGAATAAATGAAGACTTGATCCATTTTCCACTCAGGCTGAAGTCTATGTGCTCCTAGTTCAGTACTGTCTCCGTCACGTGGACGCCAGACTTTCTCTCTCTAGACAGCACACACTGACCCCATGACTCCTAATGAGCAGAGCTCTCAGCTACAGCTTGCTTCAGCTATCAGAAGATGACCTGAACCTCACTCCAACTCCTTGTGCTGATTTACCAAGGCCACACGGACCCCGCGTTACTGGACTGCTGCTGGCTAAAACCTCGGGCTTTGCTCTTCACTTGTGGGCTCCAGTATCTCTCTCTGTATCCTCCTCAGTAGTACACTCACTCCACTCTTGCTCCAACATTAATCTTCTGAGTTATTGAATTACAGCTCACTCTTGTTTCAGCAGCCCAGACATTTAAAGAAGATGCCCCTTGCTAGCCACATCTACTACTGGACCCAACAGCAAATCAGGAGCAGTGAGCACCAGGCGACCTGGTTGAGATCTGTATTGTTAAGGTCCACTCTGCTTTGCTGCAGTTGTACCCCTCCATGCACGAACCCCCCCCCACTCATGAACAAAGGAGCTGCACCAAGCCTGCAAAAGTAGAGAATGAATGCTCAGGCTCACCAAGGCAAGACCAGCTGCTGCCACAGTGCTGGGCCCTGACCACATGGCGCTGCACGCACAGGATGAACGTTAGTAAGAAATTCATGCTAGAGACCAGCTTTCCAGGAGGGGGTCAACTATGTAATGCAAGTGGGGGTGGTTGTTTACTGCACTACCAGGACACTGGAGGACAGGGCTGGCCTTAACCATTCTGGGCCCCTGTGCAGCCCCCTGCCGGGCCCCACCACTCCATTCCCTGTGGGCCCCCCACATCCAACATTTACACCTAACCCTCCTGTCCTGAATTACTAAAGCAGTACCAGGTCTACTAGTTTAACCAGCATCTTTTAATTAGTGCCATTGACTGCACTGAATTATTGGACTTCACCATTGGAAATTAATCTGACTGAGCCTGGAGCAAGAACTTAAGTAAGTACGGTACTAGTACCGTATTCTTTTCTGTAAGGACAGGGACATCATCACTGGATGCTCACACCTCAGATACTTGGATTTGGAAACAAGTCAAACAACTTAACTTTTTTGGAAGTGTGAGAGAGACAGAATAGAGAGGATTATCATGGGACACCAGTACGGTTGCCACCTCTCAGTTTTTTACCTGGTGATCAGATTTTAAGGGTCCCTATCAGGAAATCCAGTTTTGCACTGTGCTGGTCAGGTTTTTGAGCCACTTTGAGTACTCACATACTTTTGAAACATATTTTGCTATATCATTCATTGTTTCACCTACATGTCCAGGTTACAAACAAGTTCTCTTGTCAATATAGCTCTTTGTTTGCGAAAGCAGTCAGCCTGGGAGGTGTAAAGCATGGCCATTAACACCATTAGCACTTGCTTAACCTAAACTTTTCCACTGCAGCAAAGCTGTCCCCACCTTTTGTAACAGTAACAGAGCCAGTTGTCTTCCACTTTCATTTGGTAGTAAACATTTTCATCTCTAACAAAATTTAAGCATTTGTAAATGTTTTAAATTATTTGTTTTCCTCAAGAAAAAAACATGGGCCCCCAAGGTGCAGGGGCACAGTGTGTACCTAGCTAAGGCCAGCTCTGCTGGAGGACAGAGGAGACCTGTGTGGCTCAGACAGCTTTCATGGAGGCATTAGTGCATACTGATAAAGAATGCAGCACAGTGTGTTACTAATAGAGGAGCTCCATGATGGGGGAGCTATAGCACCCTTAGCCCCCCCCCCCAAATCCACCTATGAAGGCAGCCATGCACTGAAAAGCCTGCCAGCTGCCTGGGGGGACATTCTTTCAGAGGCAGCAACAGGCAGAGGAAGCTCTTTAGAAATTCATACACAACAATAGAGAAGTGCTGCGATCGGTGAATGAATGGGGTGGTACTGTAAAATAAGGGTAGCCAGCCCACAAATTCACTCTGCCATCAGATAATAGGGCAGAGGGGCTGCTGATGGACACTGGGGGGCAATGAATAATAAAATAAAACAGCTGGGCTGCAAAAAGACTTTTAAAATGGGACTACATATAAACTGTGATTCCAGCAGCCATTTTATTAGCCTTTGGCCCCTTGCACAGCCAATCAGCATGCTAGGAGCCCTGGAGGACTGTAGCTATGGCTCCTGGGCAAGGGGTACAGATAATATCTTGGCACACAAACTGTCCACCAATCAGGCATCGAGAGGACTTAATAAATATTAATTTTAAAGATGGACAATGAAAATCAACCAATCAGAAGTGGCTTTTCTTTCTTGAGACCCCAGGGACAGTTTCAGCTCGAGGCAGCCCGTCTGAGGCTCTCCATCAGTGAGGAGGACATACAGCCATTGACCAGAGCTAAGGGTTTTTACAGCCAAGCCAAAAGAAACTTGCCTTACTTTCCAGTGTCTGGAAGCCCCAGAGTTAGAGTGACAAGATCATTTTGGGAATAACTCCCTCTGCGTCCTGAGAAAGCCTGCAGTTTGTCAGAGGGACCAAGCTGTGAATTGCCAGAGACTGTTCCGGAGCATCCTGCAGAAAGTGTGTATTAGAGGGACCCCTGCTGCTTTCAAGTTATCTGAGTTGATCCAAGTGGAGACCGGGATTGCATCCTGCTCCAGTCACCTTGGAGCCAGATAAGGGGTCAGCTAGTCCTTATCAAGTGGGGTGGATCATGGAACAGGGAATCACAGGTGCATGCCTGAATGCTGAGGTACTCTTGACTCATTTGGGGGAGTCAGACCATGGTGTTGCTCCTAGGTTCTGGGCTCCTTGTGAACCAGGAAGCTGCTGTGCAGTGCTCCTGTATCGTGGATGTGATTTGGAAGAGCTGCTAGACTCTTTGGTCAAGACAGAAGGTAACAATTTGCCAGACTTTCCTGCCAGCCATCTGCCATGCTCTGCTGTCCAAGGCCCCAGCTTCTTTACTGCTAGTAGCCACAACTGCAGCCCACAGTGTGTCTTCAGAACCATGAATAAGTCCAGGGCCTGCCCTGGCTGGGTTTATTCAAACCAGGTAAAACCCAATCGAGAGTCTCCTTTTTCCTTCATTTCCCAAGGGTCCCAATGCCGGCCAACAATTTCAGGCCTGCATCATTCCTTGTCCAGGTACCCAGACAGACTTTAGGGACACTGGTACCAGTGTTGAGGTGGGCTAAAATGTGTTGTTGGGGATGGGCACTGCCAGCATCTGTTGCTCATATCAGCTGTTATAAGTTTATCAGATATTCAAATTGCTGTTTAAATTTTGCATTCCCACTATCCCTTTCCCTAATAACAAATCTTTTATTGTTGTTTAAATCAGTCTGTGGGCATATTATTAGCTATAGCTATTAATTGTGTGCAATATAGAGTATTACTGTGGTTTATGGTATTTCATGTGTGGGGTAACTATGAGGGGAGGTGGGTAGGTACAGCATCTCAGGATGTTGTACCCTACAACTATGTGACCCACTATAATTGCTCTGGGTGGAGGCACCGCACATTATTTATTTCTATTTGGGAAAGAACCCCAGTCACTATCAGAGCAGATCCCAGGCTCCTCAACCTGTATTGTGGTCATCAGGCAGGGGTAGTAGCCCACTGGTGTATGGTGCCTGGGTTACAGTTATTACAGGGAAATTAATTTAAGTTCAAATAACTTCAAAGACAATGTACAGTGTTGGTTCCCTGTGGCAGAACTGTGTTATGCCAGTCCGATAACCCCAGTGAGGGATGTCTTTCCTATCTTCTTTTTCCTACTGAAATCTGTTGCACAACAGTATCTTCATGCACTATACTTTACCTTTCTCAGCCTCTGGCGTAGGTTGGCCACCTACGTCAGTCTTATCTAATTCTTACTAAATCTTTTTCCTACTGCCTTTAGTTCTAATTTCTATATTTCCATCCCTCACCAAGAACTCCCCAAAATCATGCACCAGGCGAAAGCTAGCTGGCAGGAATGAAATAAGGTGCATTTATGGCATTTAATACCAAAATATGTAAAGTGCCTTTAAAGAGATATAAGGTGCTGATTGAATAAAGTGCATTTTTTGAAATACAGTGCTTCATAAAGTTCATGCTTATGCCATTTTTATGTATAGGGTGCAGAATGTTTGGAAATGTTTAAGATGACAGTTAAATATAAGATAATGTCCACTCTGATAGGTAGATTATGGATACAAATCAATCAATCAATCAATATTTTATTTGTATAAGGTGCCCTTCCCATGCTTAGGGCACCTTTACAATACAAAATGAAAACACACAGTATTACAATTTAAAACAGATAAAAACATAACAATGTGTGCATTAATAAATTATTGAGAAAGCCTAGTTAAATAAGTAGGTTTTCAACAGCTTTTTAAACTGAAGTGGCATAATGCTTATGTTGTTTGAATTATTTTGCTGCCGCCCCGTTAAATGTTATGCCAAATAAATCCTGCATCATAGCAAGAACTGTTTGAACCAAGCGGCAAACTTTTCTTTTACTTTTGCTGCCACTCTGTATTTATGTAGCATAATTACTGACGTCCCTGTATTATTAGGACTCCCGGCTGCTGGCTGTGTATAACATATGTTGTAGAATGGTGCCAGCTAGCTGTGGAGGAGTCTGTAGCATGTATACAGCCAGTCTAGGCTGCTAGAGAGACAGGCTTACCATATCCATACAGATCCCCAAAGCACAGCAGCTAGATAATGATTGTCTTGCAGTCTGCTGCTCTGCTACAACATAGATGACAAATGATTTTAAGGGACAGGAACATCCCTATGTATGGAAATGCTTTACAGACAGCAGCCCTCAGAATAAGGAGAAGTCTGCAAGACAAACGAAACACAATAAAGAAATTAAACAAATTAAAGAATAAAGAGACACTGCAAGTCCCTAAAGGAGCCCCATTATGTACTGTATAGAGCCCTGAGATATAATTTAAAGGGCTAGTGTGTATGTTATAACAATACAGCACATGTATAAATACAATAAATGCTTTCACTGTCTACATATAAAGAAAGTAGGTTCTGACCTGTTAGCAATACCTCAGGAAGGGGATTTCTTATAGGGAAACAGTGGCCCCTAGAGGGCTGTATTTATACTCTGAGAGCTAAAGCTTCATTATGCAATAGAGGAGGAGTTTCCATCATTACATAATAGAGGTGGAGTTTCCCTAGTAGTGACCATTCTAGAACTAATTGGATGTTATGGGAGGGACTTTCCCATAAGTGGGAGGGCTATATAAGCCCTCCTCAAACACCAAGAGTCAGATTAGCTGTCCAGCCAGTCTCACTTACCTGAGGACAAGGTAAGAGAAGGGCCTGTGCCTGAAACAGGAGTTTATCTCGAACAACAGAAGCGCTGAGTATTGTTTTATAGAGATACTTGAAGTAAGATGGAATAGCATTGAGCTATTGTTTATTTTCTATATAGAAACATAGGCTTTGACGGCAGATAAGGACCGCTTGACCCACCTAGTCTGCCTATTTCCCTGCCTAGTGGATAAAATGCAGATCCTAGTTAAACAACAACCTACTTCTTCCTACCCCCACCAGAATTGCCTTATTCCTGTCCCATGCATTCTTGAATTCCCCCATGGTTTTTAACTCCACAATCTCCTCAGGAAGGCCATTCCATGAGCCTATCACCCTCTCTGTGAAAAAATACTTCCTCACATTGCCCCTGAGACGTCCCCCCTCTATCTTCAAATTGTGTCCCCTTGTTCTTGCACATCTCTTTTTCTGAAAGATGCTACCCTATTGGACTTTGTTGATTCCCTTAAGGTACTTGAAAGTTTCTATCATGTCCCCCCTCTCCCTCCTTTCCTCAAGGGTATAGATGTTAAGCTCCTTTAGTCTCGCTTCATATGGCTTCTGTTACAGACCCTGCATCATTTTAGTTGCCCTCCTCTGAACTGCCTCCATCCTGTCTATGCCCTTGTGGAGATGGGGTCTCCAGAACTGCATGCAGTACTCCAGATGAGGTCTCACCAACTGTCTGTACAGAGGGATAACAACATCTTGTTTTCTACTGGTGATGCCTCCCCCTATACATCCCGGTATCCCCCCAGCCATCCTTACTGCCTTCTCACATTGCTTGCTTACCTTTAGTTATTCTGACATAACTACCCCCAGGTCCCTTTCCATTTTTGTTGTTGTTAATATCCCCTTCCCCCACTGTGTACTCTTCCCCTGGGTTTCTGTTTCCCAGGTGCGTTACTTTGCAGTTCATTGCAGTGAATCTAAGCTGCCATACTTTGACCATTCCTCCAACCTTGCCAAGTCTATTCTCATCCTTTCTACCTCCCCTTGTGTATCAGCCCTGTTGCAGATCTTTGTGTCATCTGCAAAGAGGCATACTTTTCCTTCCAGTCCCTCTGCAATGTCACTTATAAAGACATTAAAAAGGACCAGACCCAGCACTGAACCCTGCAGTACTCCACTAGTAACCTCCCTTTCTTTGGAGTGGATTCCATTTACTATTACCCTCTGTGTCCTGTTGTGCAACCAATTTGTTACCCAGGCTACCACCCTGGGACCCACTCCCGGGCTGGCTAATTTGTTTATTAATCTTTTTTGTGGTACTGTGTCAAGTGCCTTGCTAAAGTCTAGGTAAACCATGTCCACAGCCCCTCCCTGGTCTACTACTTTGTCCACCCAGTCAAAGAAATCAATTAGATTTGTCTGACATGACCTTCCTGCTGTGAATCCATGCTGCCTTGCATCCTGAGCCCTGCTGGCCTCTAGGTACTCAACAATTATTTCTTTCAGAAGTGATTCCATCATTTTCCATACCACTGAGGTCAAACTAACAGGTTTGTAGTTTCCTGCCTCTGCCTTGCTTCCCTTTTTGTGAAGGGGAATCACATCTGCCCTCCTCCAATCCTCAAGTACCACCCCATCCTCCCATGATTTGTTAAAAAGGATGTCAGTGGTGTCACTAGTTCTCCCTTAGTTCTTTTAGAATTCGGGTGAATCCCATCAGGCCCCATTGCTTTGCCCACCTTGAGTTTTAGGAGTTCTTTCAGAACCCTTTCTTCTGTGAAAGGACTGGTATCAACCCCCCTATCCAGAGTGCTTCTATTGATTGGATTAGGTACCTCCCCTTCCTCTTCTTTTGTGAATACTGAGCAGAAGTATTCTTTTAGTATCCCTGCTTTTTCACTGTCTCCCTCTGCACACCTCCCCTTCCCTTTATTAAGCTTCACTATCCCTCCCTTGACCTTTCTTTGCTCCATAATGTACCTATAAAAGGTTTTATCCCCCTTCTTAACTGAGTTGGCTATCAAATCAAATCAAATCAAATGTCTCCCCATACGATGCACAGGGGTAATGCCAAACTTCACCCAACAACTAACACACCAAAATCTGTCCAATGGAAAATCATGTACACAAATGCTCACAGCCTGGGAAATAAGATCCCAGACCTGCAGGCAATAATGTCAGAGGCTAAACTGGACATAGTAGCAATTAGTGAGACGTGGTTTACCAGTAACCACACTTGGGAGACTTCAGTACCTGGCTATATATGTTCAGAAGAGACCGAGGGGTGCAAAAGGGGGAGGAGGGCCCTGTATGTTAATGAAAAATATCAAAGCTACAGAAATTCAGAATACACATAAGGAGCCAGAAGAACTGTGGGTCACCCTTGAAACAGGAAATGGGACAGCCATAAGAACTGGGGTTGTCTACAGGCCCCCAGACCAGAGGGAGGACATAGATACATTACTTTTAGAAGATATACAAAACATGACAGCTAAAGGGAGGTTCTGATAATGGAGACTTCAACATGCCAGATACAGATTGGTCAATACCAGCAGGAACATCTGCCAGAACTAGACTCATAGTGGATTCCCTGCAGGGGGAGGGCCTCAAACAACTGATACAGCAACCCACAAGAGACAGGGCTATCCTAGATCTAGTACTGACTAACAAAGAAGGGATCACAGATCTCCAGGTAGAAGGTCACCTGGGGGCCAGTGACCATCACATGGTATGGTTCAGTTTGGCTACTACATCTAAATCATCCCATTCCAAGGCAAAAATATGGGACTTCAGAGGAGCTGACTTTGATAAGATGGCCTACAGAGTTAAGCTAGCCCTGGCAAAAGAAACACAGGTGAGGGGTACAGGCAAAGTGGGCAAGCATTAAGGATGCAATACTTGAAGCAACATCCCATTGTGTTAGACAGAAAAGGAAGTGCAAAGAAGAAGAAACCACTTTGGTTCTCAAATAGAGTAGCGAAAGGTCAGAGCCAAAGGCTGGCCTTCAGGAAATATAAGGGAACACAGCGGGATGAAGATAGGAGGCATACCAAACTGCCCTAAGGGAAGCAGGTAAGGCAGTAAGGCAGGCAAAGTCCCAAACTGAGGAAACACTAGCACGAACAGTAAAGAAGGTGACAAGACTTTCTATAGATACATTAGTGAAAGGAGAAAGTCCAGAGGGGTATTGCTAAGCTTAATGGAGAAAAGGGAGCATGTGAGGAGGAGGACCCTGTAAAGGCATCTATCCTAAATAGATACTTTTGCTCAGTATTTACTGAAGAGAAGGTAGGACAGGCCCACAGCTCAGCATCATGGACACAGGGGAGGGAGGTGAGCACTACTCCTTCACAAAAGAAAGGGTCCTACAGAGCTTGCTAAGCTCAGGGTGGATAAGGCAATGGGACCTGATGGCATACATCCCAGGGTATAAGGAGCTAAAGGAGGAACTAGCAGAGCCATTAGCAGAATTGTTTAGTGCGTCTCTGAGCACAGGAGAGGTCCCAGAAGACTGGAGAAGGGCTTATGTGATCCCGCTCCACAAGAGTGGTAGCAGGGAGGAGGCAGGGAACTACAGACCAGTCAGTCTTACCTCAGTAGTGGGCAAGATTATGGAGGCACTCCTTAAGGAAAGGATAGTGCAACACCTGGAATCCATAGGGGCACAGGATCCAAGACAGCATGGGTTTACAAAAGGAAGGTCCTGTCAAACTAATCTCATAGATTTCTTTGACTGGGTAACCAGAGTGGTGGACCAAGGGGGAGCAGTTGATGTCGCCTACCTTGACTTCAGCAAAGCTTTTGACACTGTTCCACATAGAAGATTGATAAATAAGCTGGGTAGGCTCGGGGTGGGTCAGAAGTTGGTCAACTGGGTGGCAAACTGGTTGACGGGCAGAAAACAGAGAGTGGTGGTAAATGGTATACAGTCAGAAGAGATGCAAGTCACAAGTGGGGTACCTCAGGATCAGTCCTGGGGCCAGTCCTCTTCAACATCTTCATTAGTGACCTTGCAGATGGACTAGAGGGTAAGGCTTGTCTGTTTGCAGATGACACCAAGATCTGCAACAGAGTAGATGATCCAGATGGGGTGGGCAGAATGAGAAGAGATCTGGATAAACTAGCAGAATGGTCAGAAGAGTGGCAACTGGGATTTAATGCAAAGAAGTGCAAAATCATGCACATAGGGAAGAGAACCCTGAAGCCACCTATAGGCTGGGAGGAGTTGCTAGCAGTCACAAAGGAAGAAAGAGACTTGGCATCATCATCACTGATGACCTAAAATCATCCAAGCAGACCTCTAAAGCAGTAGGTAAGGCTAGGGGGTGTTAGGGTGTATTAGTAGGGTATCACAAGTCGTAAGAGGGGTAATAATCCCTCTGTACAAGACACTAGTTAGGCCCCATCTGGAGTACTGCGTGCAGTATTGGGCCACACCTTCACAAGGACATTAACCAAATTGAGGCAGTCCAGAGAAGGGCAACCAAAATGGTGCAGGGACTGCATCAGAAGACATATGAGGACAGATTAATGGAGCTCAATATGTATACCCTTGAGCAAAGGAGGAGAGAGGTGATATGATCGAGGCATTCAAACACCTTAAGGGCATAAACAAGGTGAAAGAGTCTAACATGTTTAAATATAAGAAAATAGCAGGACAAGAGGACACAGCATGAGATTAGAGGAGGCCGATTAAGGGGAAATGATGAAATCTTTTTCACAGAAAGGGTGGTGGATGCATGGAATGTCTTACCACAAGAAGTGGTGGCTATGAATACAGTGCAGGGCTTCAAACAGGCATGGGATAGGCATAAGGGAACAATACAAATGACTATGAATAGATAGGTCACTGACAGAGCAAAGGCCGATGGCACATTTATAAGCTAGAAAAAGAAATGGGCAGACTGGATGGGCCTTGTGGTCCTTATCTGCCGTCAACTTCTATGTTTCTATGTAAATCAAATTTTATTTATAGAGCGCTTTTCAAAATTGTCAAAGCGCAGATACAAGAAACAGCCAGAAAATAAATATACATTTAAAAACAATTAAAAGACAATGGGTTGGCCTAATCAAAGGCTTTCTCAAATAAATAACTTTTTAGAGATGCCTTGAATTGCTATGTGGACTGGCACTCTCAAATCTGATGAGGTAGAGAATTCTACAGGGTTGGGGCCATAAAAGAAAAAGCTCTGGCCCCAGATGATTGAAGACGAACCCTGGGAACCTCTAACAATCCCTCATCGGCAGAACGGAGTGAGGATAGAGGGCAGTAAGACCGCAGGAGATCTTGCAAGTAGTCCGGTCCCTGACCGTGTAGGGTCTTATAGGTCAGCAATGCGACCTTGAAGGTGATTCCCCATCGCACTGGCTGCCAGTGCAGTTTGCGTAGCGCAGGTGTGATATGGCAAGTTCTTGGCAACCCCGACAACAACCTGGCTGCAGTGTTCTGCACCAGCTGCAGGCGACGGAGTTCCACCCCGGCAACCCTAGATATAGAGCATTGCAATAGTCAAGACGCGAGGAGACAAAGGCGTGGACTAATACAGGAAGGTCATCGTGTGGAACAAGGTGTTTTATCTGGGCAATATTCCTCAGATGATAAAAGGAAGACTTGACAATGGCCGACACCTGCACCTTCAGTGTCAGCTCACCATCAAAGATTACATCCAGATTTCGTACCTGTTCAGAAGGTCTCAACTGTTTACCCCCCAACACAAAACCGGAGGAAAATCCAGGAGTCAACTTCACTGCACGGTGACCCAGGTCCACCACCAGCACCTCGGTCTTATCCGGATTCAGTCTTAACCAGTTAGCACTCATCTAGCCCTGAATCTCAGCAAGGCAGTTGTTAAAGACCAATAAAGCGTCATTTTGTTCGGGTACAAAGGACATATAGAGCTGAGTATCATCTGCATAGCAGTGAAAACTCAGCCCATAATGCCTTATAATGTCCCCCAACAGCAGCATATACACCATGACCAACATGGGGGAAGCACAGAACCCTGCAGCACCCCACAGGACAGAGCAAAGGGGGCTGAGGAAAAAAATTCCTGATACTACCCTCTGGGTTCTGCCCGTGAGGAAAGACTGGAACCATCTGAGGACTGTCCTTGACAGTCCACAGGACAGCCAAAGGCATTCTAGCAACATCCCATGGTCCATGGTATCAAATGCTGCAGAGAAAGATCGAGGAGAACCAAGATCGAACGGCTCCTCTGATCTCTCGCTATTAGGAGATCATTAAGTGCCCGAACCAATGCCGTCTTGGTACTATGCCTCTTCCTGAAACTGGACTGGAGAGGATCATAGACTTCATCAGTGGTAAGAAAGTCATCGAGCTGCAACGCAACTACTTTCTCAATAACCCTGCCCAAAAAGGGCAGGTTAGAGATCGGTCTTCAGTTAGCGAGACAGTCTGGGTCAAGGGAAGGTTTCTTCAAAAGGGGTGTCACAGTAGCCTCTTTTAGAGACTCTGGAAACACCCCTTAGTCCAAAGAGCACCAGACTATCTCAGCAAGGACTGGTCCAATCACATTCATACACCCCACAAGGAGGCGTGTAGGACCAAGATCCATGCTACAGTAAGTCGGTCGCAAGCCCTGGACAATCTTCATGATATCCAGGATCACTGACTGGTCAAAATCCATTCAGATAGATAGAGGGCCTGTAACCTCACATCGACCACCGCCATGCTCATTTGAACACAAACTGCAGATCTCTGACCTGATCGATGACACCTTATCATCAAAGAACTGAGCAAACTCATCATGCTTTAGTTGTGAAAAGGCTTGCCAAACCCACAGACAGGTTGGATTGCACAATCTGTCCATGGTCCGGAAGAGCTGAGCTGGTCGATTTCTTGATGCAGCTATCTCCCTGGACAGGAACTCTGCCTTCTTATGGGAGATTTCTGATTGATAGTCCACATAATGGGCCATCAATCTAAGTCTGTCATCTTCCAGACCAGATTTCCACCAGCAGCGTTCCAATCTTCACCCCACTCTCCTCAACTCCCTCAACGTCCCATCAAACCCGAGGGGACCGAGGGTGGAGGGAGAGGGGGCGAACACGGAAAGGAGCTATAGAATCCAGAGCCTTCAGCACCATATCATTATAGTGCACTACTAAGACATCTGGATCCATGCACTCCACAGGCCAACTCGATAGGTCCAGCACCGTCATCAGAGCCTCAGGGGTAACTCCCCTCAAAGGACGGTACTGGACCATCTCCAAAGGGGTTGGTCTCAAAGAGGGGGATGCAAAATTGAACCTTATGGAGTGATGGTCAGACCACCCAACTGGTTCCACCACCAGTCCAGAGATCTCCATCCCCAGGGTGAACACCAGATCCAAGGAGTGACCCTGAATACGGGTGGCAGCAGTAACAACCTGTGTGAAGCCCAACAAAATCATCAGTTGGAGGAAGTTTTGGCCAAAAAGCGAGAGTTCATCATCGACCCAGGCATTGAAGTCCCCCAGGACCAACCACCTGGAGGGCTCCAACACCAGGTCGACAATGAAGTCTGCAACTTCCTGCAGAAAAGCTTTCTCGTCACCAGGTGGACAGAAAACAAGGAGAATTCTGCTGCCCACACCTGCTCTCATGATACACTCAAAGGATCTGGGGGTCACCACTGGAACCTCCACGAGGCCTAACTTCGATTTAAAACAAATAGCAACCCCCCCCCCCTCGATCCAATCTCGGGCGATGTATCACCGAGTACCCAGCTGGAATAGCTGACTCCAGTATGGGACCAGTATTTCCATCCAGCCAGGTCTCAGTGATGCAAGCTAGGTCAGATGATTCAACAAGATCAGCAATAATTTCTGTCTTGTTTTTTATAGACCTGGCATTGCATAGCACCGCCCAGGTTGGATGAGAGGCCGTGGAGGAGTGGGCCACTTGCCCACTATCAGTGGATCCCTTGGATATGGGAACCAGGCATCGCAAACCCCTATCCTGGACCCAGTTCGCCCCAAGGTGTCTCCTAGACCTCACCACCGACCTCACCACCCTTATTCATCCACTCCGCTCCTCCCCCCAGGCGAGGAACCACCTTCCATCTCCTCCTCCCACGTGCAATTCCCAAGGCACAGCAGCGCAGTATATACCTGGAGCCCAATGGGGGCTGCACAGTGCAGGTCCCTCAGCCTAGAGGGGAATAGCGCCTGTCCACAGAGGCTCAGTCCCAACACATACAGCCCAATATTTAAAAAACAACAATACTATTTTTAAATTAAGTTAAACCAAAAAAGAAATAAACCCAAAAAACAACCCCCCTCCCACCTCTCATGTGACACGGAAAAGCACTTAACTTGTAAACATAAAAATTTTTGTAAAGAAGTATTAGAATAATAAATGTCCAGGCTCAAAGTACTAGGCACACTCTCACTGTGCCCAGACCTAGAGAGGCACTCTCACTGCCTTACAGATTTTAAAAATAACAAAAAGTCCAGATAAAAAATCTACTTCAATAGGAAGGATAATATATGACCAGATTTAAGGTACAAGGCACACTCTCACTGTACACGACCTAATAAGGCACTCTCAGTGCTACAGTTTAAATAAAATGTAAAAAACATCTGACCGTGGTTTACGAAGAACAGTCCAAATAAAGAGAATCCGCCTTGATGATCTGGTAGCTCTCAGGGCCAGGAGAAAGCCTCGATAAATTCCACTAGGCAGACAAATTCGGATCCACGGCTATTGCTAACAGTTCTCCCCCTGGGAACACTCTCCAGCGATCCCCAGGGAGAAATCCTAAGGGACACTGAACTACACCACCAACTGCTTGGCGGAATAAGATCAGGAACCCCGCATAGCCGCACACCACAAACAGTCTGCCCCCGGGATCAAGGCCTCCCCTCCAATCCCAAATAAAGAGCTATGTCTCGAAGTTACTGCGATTTTACATTTAAACACACACTCGAACCATCACTCAGGAGACTCACAAAATTAAATTCACCACCCAGCGATGAAATCAGGTCAAGAGTAAAAATGTGCTAAGAAATCCATAACAATCCACTGGCAGTCTACCAGAGAACGTAATAAAGGGTCAAGGTATCCGCTTCCAGCAGATTGTCACCCCTCAAAATCCCAGTAAAATGTTGAAAATAGCTCCAAGTATCACAATTTCAGGACTAATGCAAATCCACACCGCCGACGCTAACTTGCAGCCATACCATCCCTTGATGAATAGCAGAGTAGGTCAGCAGGAAAAAAGTACAGTTCCACCCCGTCAACACTAAAATCCAGCGACTGCCTGGCAAAGCTGTGAGCCTATGGCTCCAAAACTCCCTCAGGGTATCAGCAGGGAGAGCCAGTAGAAATTCAGCCAGCCCCACTCATTGATTCAACAAAAATCCCCACGAGTAAGACCCAGGCTCAAAAATCCCAATAAAAGAGTCGCTGAGCTGCAAGCTACCGAAAAATCAACAAAACCATCCAAGCGGATGAAAGTGGTCTGAAGACCGTTCGATTCACCAGCAGTTCGATTCCACAATCCCCAGTCCGTTTCGTTACAGCGGTAAACAAGAAGCACTCTTCAAATCCTGTAGTCGTCCGTAAATTAAACATATAATCCTCAGTAGATTAAACATCAAGCAAAATAAATAAATAAAATGAAACTCAAATAAAAACGAAACAAAGAGCAAACTAAATTTGCTGCTAGTGGCTAGCCCAGCGTGGCTGCCATCTTGACTAGCATGAACACTGTCACACCTCAGGTGAGTTGTGAAGCATGAGGCTGAAGTCCGAGTGTCTCATGCACTTGAGAAGTGATGATATCCCATAGCATGCCTATCTTTTCCTCAGTTTGGGCCTTTGCTATTCTGACTATCCTCCCCGCTTCCTTCTGCTTTAACTGATACAGTTCCCTGTCCTGCTCCTTCTGTGTTTCCTTAAACTTCCCTATTGCTATCTTTTTCTCCTTAACCTCCCCACCACCACCTCTTTTGAGAGCCATAGTGTTTTTTTACTCCATTTTGTTTTCTTTATTTTTTTCACACAAAGGCTTACTGCCTCTATGATGGCAGTTTTGATTTTCCTCCATTGTTCTTCCTCCCCTCCTTTCTACCCATTTGCTAGTGCATTCCTTAGGTATTCACCCATTTTGCCAAAGTCAGCCCTTCTAAAGTCCAATAACCTCGTTTTTGTATGGCTTGACTCCATGGTTGTATTTATCATGAACCACACTGTGTGGTGGTTGCTTGTTCCCAGATGACTACCCACTTCTAAATCTGCGATCCTCTCTCCATTTGAGAGTACCAGGTCCAAGATTACTCCCTCCTGAGTGGGTTCCAACACTAGCTGTCTAAGGCATGCTCCCGTAGGGCACTGAGAATGACCCCGCTGTTGGATGTGGCTACAGTAAATGTGTTCCAGTTAACAAATGGCATATTCAGGTCCCCATCAACAATATCTCCCCCTTTTCAGCCATTCTAAGAATGCCTTCTATCATTTCCTTGTCCATTTCCTCCCCCGAGACGGGGGTCTGTATTTTTTAATTTTAGTTGTTTAACCAGGTATAGCACACTAAGCTGAAAGCTTTTTTACAGGAGCGACCTGGGAACACAAGGAGGTTAAATGACTTGCTCAGGGTCACACAGTATGCAAGTGGAAGCTGTGGGATTCAAACCCAGGTCTGGCCTGCTGGATGTCACCAAATTTGCAGCTCAGAGCCTTAGACCACTGCGCTATACTGCCTCCTGCGTATATAATCCCTGAGTGGACTGTGGTGCCACTCACTGTCTCCAAGGTGACCCACAGTGCCTTCTGTCCTCCCCATTTACCCTTTACTTCTGTAGCTTTGATCCCTTCCCTTATGTAGAGAGCTACTCCTTCTCCTCTTTTACCGTCCCTTCCCCTTCTGTAGATTGTGTACCCTGGTATATTGACATCCCAGTCATGGTTCTCTGTGTACCATGTTTCTCTGACTGCCATGATATCCAGGTGTCCCTCTTCAATCAGGGCTACTGGCTCAGAAAGTTTGATACCCAGACTATGGGCATTGGTACTCATTGCCCTCTATTTAATGTTGGCATTACCCTTTTTTGCTCCATCCCTGCCCTTATTGCCTTTGTCTTTTTTTTTTCATTTACCCCTCTCCTGTCCCTGTCGAACTCTGTACCTTGGTGTTTTCCTCACTAATGACAATGTTTTCTGGGGGGAGGCTGGAATTTCCTGCTTCCTATCAGCACCTCCCCCTTGGCTAGTTTAAAACTTGTCAATGAAGCATTTAAACCTATCACCTAGGAGCTTGGTTCCCTTCCTGGACAGATGCAGACCATCGTGCCAGTATAGACTCACATCTCTCCAGGTGGACCCCTAGTCCCCAATGAAGCCAAAACCTTGTGCTCTGCACCAGTCTTTCAACCATTCATTGAACTGCATGGTGCAGAGTACCCTAGCCTTACCCATGCCATAGACAGGCAGCACCACTGGGAAGGTTACCATGTGTGCTACCTGTCTGAGGCCCCTCCCCAACTCCACAAACTCCTCCTGCACTGCACTGATCCTATGCCCAGCTAGGTCATTTGTCCCTAGGTGGAGAATGATGTCTAGTACTCTCTCCCGTGATGCTGCTCCTGCAATCATGAGGATTCGCTTCCTGTCTCTCCAAGCCATGGCAACAGGCAGGCACCTTACCTCCCTCTCCCCTTCCTTCCCCAGTTCTACCCCTAACAATTGAGTCCCCCACCAGGAGCTGTTTCCATCCCCTGATATGTCCCTTGCTACCCTCCTGTGGGTGTCCCTCATGGAGGTTCCCAGCATCCTCCTTGGTCTCCACTGCAGGTGCCATCATAGAGGAACTTTGCTCTGCCAGAATGGCATATGAGTTGTGGAGAGGTACAACTGGAGGGATGTGCCTCTGTACTACCACTCTCACCCTCCCAGACCCCACTGGGGTCCAACTGCTCCTCATTCTTGGAAACCTCTGAGGCAACGGTGATGGCACTGGTGCTCTTTGGGTTGGGGAGGCTTCCCTGCTCCTTGCCAGTTCAGCCTGGAGATGGGCAGCCTCCTCCCTCAGAGCTGACAGTTGCCTGCAAATAGGGCAGCAATGCAGTTTCCAGAATGTCTCCCAGAAAACTGTGGCCCCACAGCCTGTGCATTGCACCACCCCCACATGTCCCTTTCCCTTCCTGTTTGTAATATATATATATATATATATTTTTTTTTTGGCATGTGTGCTTATCCTCTATGCACTGTGCAGGGTTATTAAGAATATGACAGAGTTGTCCCCCCTGCCCTCTTGAGGAAGTGATGTCAGAACCTTGGGTATAAAGGAAATGACACACCTGGGGGGTGAGGGGAAGGGGGCTGGGTGACCCCCAGCCACCAGTGACCTTCAGAAACAATCAACTATACCACTGCCCCACCACCCTGGTGAGTGCTGCCCTTCCTTTCATTAATTCAACCAGCACAACAATTTAACAGACCACTCCATCTACACAAACCACTCCACTGAACCCAGGAATAAAAATTAAATCAATCCCCAGCCAGCAGTACAATTCTACAAGCTGCAAAAATATCCTTACAAATACTAGGTCTCTACACCAACAAGCAATCACAGTAAAAAACAAAATTCAGTAGTACTGTATTTCACTCCCTATGATTATAAAATTAACACTCCTCAAATGGAATCCTGCAAGCTTCTTCTTAATTCAAATAAGCAAAAATGAAAGTATCAGTAGAAAAGTGTTTCAAACTGTCCTCACAGGTCCCAAGCAATATTATGTCTTTTTCCAGGCTCCCAGTTACGAAAAATGAGTATGATTGTGTTCTCTGCAGTATAGCAAAGTTTAGCAGCCTCCATGAAAAACAGTCAAGGTCAAACGTGTGTCCTGCCCTATTTTCCATTTTTCTATGAAGGAGTTTCTGTAATTCGCACTGGCGGTTTCAGTGAGGCAGTGCGAGCGACCTGGCAGAGCGAGGATGGAGTGTGTTAAAGCAGTACAGCTGGCATTGGGAGGCATTTTTAGAATCTTCGTGAAAGGTGCTTAAACTCCGATATACACGGCTGTTTTTCACATGTGTGTATCACAGAGTTTGTGAGGTTCTGCCAGTGAGTCATAATCATCACAAACCAGTTAATATATTGCCATTGTACCACTCCATGGTGAGACCACAACTTAAGTAATGTATTCAGTTTTGGGCACCCCACCATAAGAGGCGATATGAAAAGGTTGTAGAGGGTCCGTGGGGAAGCCACAAGGCAAGTACAAAGTTCAGAGGGTTATAGTGAGAACAGAGGCTAACACAAAATACTTACAAGTAGAACTGAATAAAGGAAACTCTTGGGCAACTACCCACAAGATGAAATTTAATATAGATAAGTGTGGTGTAATGCACTTTGACCGCAACAATATTCAGTCAAGCTACAGTCTGTCTGGACAAACACTTAAAAAAGTAGACTGTGAAAAGGATTTGGGCATCTGGGTCTCAAAGTATCTTACCTTTATACAGCAAACCACTAAGGTAGTTAATAACGCCAATGGGATGTTGCACTGTATATTGCACAACATTAGAAGTAGGGACAGGACAGTGTTACTGCCTTTATATGGCACACTGGTGAGGACACTTGTGGAGTATGGGGTGCAGTTTTGGAACCTGTACCATAGAGTGGATATAAGGAACATCGAGACAGTGCAGAGGAGAGTAACTAATAGAATTTCTGGTCTACAGGCCCTCCCCTATGATAAGAGATTGAGTGAGCTAGAGTTATACTCGCTAGAATACTGGCTACTTAGGGGAGACCTGTGTCTGGTCTACTCTGCCTTTCAAAATAAAGACTTGTGGGAACGAGTGGGACTGTAGTTGAGAACTACAACTAAAACTACTAGAGCATATGAATACCAACTGAAGGGCCAACCATACAAATCCAACAAAAGGGAGCATTGGATTAATCAAAGGGTTGCATCCCCGTGGAACAGGCTCCCATCAGAAATTGTTAACAGTAAAACGACAATCTCTTTCAAGAATAAATTAGGTGAACTATATAGGAATAAAGAGATATAGTACCGTATATAACGACACTTTTTGGCTAAAGCTATTGTCTCGCACTCAACTTATGAAACTTATGAAAGGGTCCAAAATCTGAGGAGAGACTGGCTAAACTAAACCTCCTCATCCTCGAGAGGAGAAAATACTTTTGCCATAGGCACAGAATGAAAGAATTCCTTTTCAAAATAGGGCCCCTGATCTTGGCTGTTAAGGCAACAAATCATCTACCCAACTAGAGTGCCTAAACCTAAAACTGGAAACAGACACACAAAGAACAAGGAGACTTACTCTGCTGCGAGGGTGGGGGCGGGGGCATTTAGAAGTGAACTGAGGAGCCATTCTTTTCACCCCAAGTAGTGGATTTCACTACCCATAGTCATATCAAAAAAACAGCTTCTGAGGACAGAAAGGGGGCAGCACAGCATGACAAGCAGCAACCTTTTCCTCAGCAGTTAAGAAGCAGCCAGTGTGGCTGAAAGACTGACTGGAACCAGCAGTTCTGACCACCAGCTGCAAACTGTGGAGACCCCAACCTTGGAAGCATCTCCTACAGAAGGAGGGTGTGCTCTAGGGAAGGTCAGGAAATTGGGGATCGACAGACCTCAGCAAGCCAATCTGTCCCTTCAGAAAATTCTGGTAATAGCAGCAAGTTCTCAGAGTGACTCTTTATGTTTCCTTACATGTGCGCAAGAAACATCTTGCAGTAGAACAATATTTCGGAGGTGTGTTAGGGATGAGTCCAATGCACAGCACTATACAGTGGGTTCGTCCCTGACAGACCAATGAGCATGCAACCAGGCTGTGACAGTGTTTCAGTTTTCACAGCTGGAAGCCATTCTCTAGTTGAAAGAAATGAAGTGCTCCAATGGGAGCACTTCAGTTCTTCATTTGCATAAAGCCGGTTAGATTTCTTCTCTCTCTCTCTCTCTCTCTCTATGCACAGGGTATTGCGGACCGCATACTGATAAGTCACTTGTAACAGGGGTTGTCTCAAATGTGCAACCCCATTGGTGGAGTCCCTTTGTGTGGCCATGAAGAGACTCAGTGCAAGCACCATTGGCACTCGTTCCTGAGTGAAGAAGGGCAATCAGCAATGGCAGCCATTAACCCATATGGGGAAATGAGAGAGCTCTAGCTGGCAATGGCCATGGTGTAGAGTTGTCAGCTGTGCCAGGTCGGTGTTTTTTTGTTCATCGAGCCATGTTCCCAGTGCCACTTCCAGACACGTAGAAAAAGATTCAATGAGAGAGAGAGACAGAGACACATACTGACAGAGGGCATGTCATGTTCCCAGTGCAACTCCCAGACACACAGAGAAAGAGACAGTGAGAGAGAGAGAGAGATGTACCGACAGTGGGTGAGTCATGTAATGACCAATTTCTATACTGTTCTGTGTGTGTCTCGCTCTCTCTCTCTCTCTCTCTCTCTCTACCTGTGTGTGTCCAGTACATCCAGGGCACATCGAACACCCTCCACCCCATCCCACTGTGACAGCGATGTGAGTAAAGGGAGCAACATGAGCAGGCTGATGCCTTGGAGAGCAACAGAAGTCAGAGCAGTGTGTCCCTCTGCAGTACTGTTTGCCAACGGAGCAAAGTGGCTAGTGTGTCGCTAGGTGCGATCTGCACAGTGCCCGTGTTGTACCAGCCAAGTGGTGCTATTCCCCGGTCCATTTTCAGTCCCCCCAACCCCCAATGATGAGCAGGCCTGAGGGTTTTGGGCATCCCATCAGCTCCTGCAGCAATGGCCCCAAATGTGTCCTCGTGCCTGTCTTGTGGCAGCCAAGTAGTGTTATTTCCCGGTCCAGTGTCGGTCCCCCCAACCCCAAACGAGGAGCAAGACTGAGGTTCTTGGTCATCCTGTCACCTCCGGAAGCAGTAGCCCCCCCAAAACTGTATATACAGCTTGTGTCCTGTGCAAGAGAGCCAGTGGGAGACAGACACATCGGAGCAAGGAGTAGAGCACCACTGTGTGAAATCAGTGGTTTCCTGTCTCCCAACTGACAGAGTGAGGTAGACCACGGATCATGGTTTGGCTGCCAGTGCATGTGTGTATGTCTGTCTGTCTCCCCATGCTCCACAGCATAGCTCTGCCACATTATCTGACAGAGAGTTGATTCACAGGGTGGAAGAGACACCGTGGTGGGAGGACAGGGACAGAAGGTGAGGTGCAGGCAAGTTGGGTTTGGGATGGGTGTTGTAGCATAGCAGTGCCGCCATTATACGTGTGAAGTGGGGGTTAAACTGACATGCAGGCAAAGCTGGGGTTGGGATCAGTGGTGTTTGTGAGACAGGGGACAGTGGGCAGTCATCGGGGCAGTAGGTACCACCCAGGAATAGTGGCTGCAATAGTCCTTGGCTGTGTGTTTGTGTGGGTGCCACACCAGGGACAGAATGGACAGACAATGCAGAAGCAGCTGCAGGCTCCCAATGTGTTGCTTGGTTGTAGTTACTGGAAGAGAATGAAGGGTTCTTGCTGGCTGGCAAGTGGTTTGCTTCTGCTGAGCTTTTGGCCACTACCTGTATTTCTGTGTGAGCTCACACCCTGTCATGGGTCTTGTAGGGAGCACAGTACTGTGTATATGGTTTTGGGGGGGGGTAATACTAATGGTGTTAGGCAATGTACCACAAAGTAGTATGCACAAGAACTGTCACAGATCATCTGAGTAGTGTATCTGACATTTGTATCTGCATAACAGGAATGCAGTATGCATTATTTGTTAGAGACTATTTTGCAAGGTGGCAGGATACAATGTCTTTGTTGGTATTTAAACAGTAAAAAAATACTTTTCTGCATATTTTATTGTTGTTTAAACATAACCCATGTTATAAGTACAATAACCTACAACAGGGTGTAGGTTAATAGGCCTCACAACGCACCCCAGGAGTGCATTAAATGCCTAAACCCATACCCTGTAGTGGGTTATTGCTTACTTGTCACTGCCTGTCCCCCGTTCCCATCCTCCACCCCCTCCATCACTGCTCACTGTGCTCTGCAGGGACACAGAAACAGAGCGGCAGCCACACAGACAGAGAGAGAGTTCACACAAACAGAATATTGCAGCACTTGCTTTGCAATCTCTCCCCCGCTCTTTCTCTCTGTCTCTCTCTCTCTAGTTGTACCACACACTACTCAGTTCTTGGAGGATTCCACAGAAAACATTTGATTTCTGATCTCTCTCACTCTCTTCACTGATCGCCATACTTTCAATTGCTACACAGTGACTTGCACATCGAGGCTCTGCACGCTGTCCCAAACCTGACCAGACACAGGCAAAAAATCAAGACACAGAGACAAGACTTCAGGAACTCCAAATTAAATATTCTGGTCTCACTCTCTCCCTCCCTAGTGTCTATGTGTTGCTCCCTGTGTACAGCATGGGATGGGTTCCAAACAAAACGGGACCAGAGACATTTGCCGCTCCCTCTATTGCCCAATGTCCTCCCTAGTAGCTACTGCTGTCTGTTTATCAATGACCTCTATGGTGTGTTTGCAGCCCTGCAGAGGCACAGACTGACCTAGTTTGACTGCTTGGGTCCGATTTGCTTTGCATCTCTCTCTTGTTGCAGTTCCATCCTAAGTTCCATGTGCCCTGTCTCCGATAACAACTCAGTCACCCTATTAAAACATAAAATCGTGGTGTACATGCTACTTCTGAATAACCCAATATTTGCATGTAAGGAAAATAAAAGTGTTGAGCTGCCTTTAAGTATAATTAATGAACTACATTGTTTTAAATGCAGCATTGTTCTCGGGAGCATAATGTTTACTGCTAATATCCCTTTTATGTAAGCCATGATTGTTACCTGCTGTTTCAGTACCTAACACAAGGTCTAACTTTTATATCCCACACTTCCCATGTGTGGAAGTGTGTGGAAGTACTCAGTATTTATTTATTAGTTCATTGAATAAATAAATCTTCACTTCACTTCTGATCAGATGGGTGTCCCATAGTTACATCCCCTTACTGAAGTGAGAGACAGAGAGGAAGAGAGATATCCCCATAGAAAGTCACTGGCTCACAATATTGCTGTTCCTTAGAAAACGGTACAAAATCCTTTATTCTCATTGGCCAGTTCCCTACACACAGCTGTGGTCTATCTGACATCAGAGACCAGCACAGAAAAAATAAGTACCAACATTAGTCTTCAGCGTTCTGTGGTGCCATGCTGATGTTAAGGAGGCGTGGGACAGAGGAGCAGTAAGGGATTTTTGATTGGAGTGACTGCCAGGTGCTTTACTACAGAAAGACATGGAAGGCACCAGTATGGCATGGGTAAGGAGACATTACTGCTTTCAAATGATCAAGGTATAGACACTAATCACACCGATACATAAACTGAAAGCTGTCTTGGCTAACACAACTCTATCTTCTCTCACTCCCCATGCTTTGTTACAGAGGCAGAAGTTAGTCAGTTTTACAAATAAACATATTGACAAGGCATATGGATTTTGAAATAATGCACTGCTAACAGGATGTCTTGGTGAAGAGGGACCACAGTATGTAGTACACCTAGTAATGTAGTTTTCCTTGCAGAGCTGCTGCAACTTCACTGTACTGCAGTGTGAGTCACTCCTCTGTCATATAGTGATGTCAGCAGTACAGCCCTGGGTCCACAGCAACACCAGGCTTGCTGTAGAAACTCTGGTACACCCAGTAGTTTTTAGCAGCTCAGAATGTAAAAACTAACATCAGAGAACAGTAATGAAATACAATTGAAGAATTGATGCAAGAAGGAGTAATTTATGCATGCAAGTCAGAAGGACTGGGAAAGGTGCTGACAGCAACTCAGTCTTCTCTCACTCCCCATGTTTTGTTACAGAGGCAAAAGTAAGTCAGTTTTACAAAAAAAAAACATACTAACAGGCATTTGGATTTTGACATAATGCATTGGTAACAGGGTGTCTTGGGGAAGGGGGAACATAGTATGTACACCTAGTACTGGTAGTTTTCCCTTGCAAAACTGCTGCAACTGCACTGTACTGCTCAGTGTGAGTCACTCCTCTACCATATAGTGATGTCAGCAGGAGCCAGCAGCCCATCATCTGAATAGCAAAGGCAAGTGCAGCAGGGCTAAAGCAGGGCTCAAAAACAAATGCAAAATATGGAAGGCAGAGTAAACCTTGGTCAAAAATAACAAATGCAAACACCCTTTCAGGTCTAGCACTGCATATAATGACTGCAAGCTGTAACTTTTTGGACCATCAGTGGGTAGAGGGGACAAAATCTTTTACAGGTACATAAGTGAAAAAAGAAAGGCAAAGGGAGGGATAGTGAGACTAAAGGGGGAGGATGGGAGCCGCATGGAGGATGACAACAGTAAAGCTGACATATTGAACAGGTATTCCTGCTCAGTCTTTATGAGGAAGAGGAGGGTAATGGGTCTGAAGGGAGTACAAGGGGTGAGAATGGTGCAAAAATGGACATAAGTCCCTTTACACAAGAAAGGGTCCTGAAGGAACTGTAAGTAATAAGAGTTGATAAAGCAATGGTGCCAGATGGGGTGCACCCCAGGATTCTTAAAGAACTAAGAGAGGTGGTGGCTGAACTATGGCTATCCTGTTTAGCCAATCACTGGAAACAGGGGGAGGTACCCAAAGACTGGAGGACAGCAGATGTAGTCCCCTTATACAAAAGTGGGAACAAAGAGGAAGCGGGGAACTACAGACCAGTCAGCCTCACCTCAGTAGTGGGAAAGACCATGGAAGCACTACTGAAGGAGAGATTGGTGGAACATCTGATTGTCAATGGACTAAAAGACCCAAGGCAGCATGGTTTCACCAGGGGGAGGTCATGTCAGACCAACCTCATTGAATTTTTTGACTGGGTGACTAGGGAGGTGGATCAGGGGAGGGCAGTGGACATGGCCTATCTGGACTTCAGCAAGGCCTTTGACACTGTGCCACATAGAAGACTATTACACAAACTGAGGAATATGGGTGTGGGCAGGACAGTAGTGTGGTGGGTAGGTAACTGGCTGGGCGGCAGGACACAGAGGGTGGTGGTAAATGGCTGTCACTCCACAGAGGGAAGAGTGACCAGTGGGGTACCACAGGAATCAGTGCTGGGACCGGTCCTATTCAACATCTTCATCGGTGACATTGCACAGGACCTAGAAGGCAGAATTTCACTGTTCGCTGAAGACACAAAGCTCTGTAATAGAGTAGACACACCAGAGGGTGTAGACAGAATGAGAAGGGACCTGCAGAAACTTGAAAAATGGTCAGAGGTTTGGCCAGTTGAAATTCAATGCAAAGAAGTGCAAGATAATGCATATGGGGCACAAAAACCCTGGCACAATATATCAGTTCGGGGGTGAGGATATAGCATGCACCAAGCAGGAAAGGGATCTTGAGGTTATCATCTCTGATGACCTCAAGGTAGGGAAACAGTGTGACAAGGCAGCAGGTAAAGCAAATAGGATGCTGGGATGCATAGGCAGGGGCATCACCAGCAGGAAAAGGAAGTCATAATTCCACTATACAAGACACTAGTGAGGCCCCATCTGAAGTACAGTGTACAGTTCTGGAGACCTTACCTATGTAAGGACATAGACAGGGTAGAGAAGGTTCAGAGAAGGGCAACAAAGATGGTACATGGATTGCATCACAAGTCCTATGAGGACAGGTTGAAGGAACTGAATATGTACTCCCTGGAGGAGAGGAGGGAGAGAGTGGATATGATAGAGACATATATGTATCTTACAGGGAGGAATACACTATTTTTAAGTGAAAAAGATGTTCCAGGACTAGAGGGCATGGGATGAAGTTGGAGGGAGGATGATTCAGAGGAAACGTGAGGAAGAATTTCTTCACAGAACGGGTGGTGGACAAGTGGAACACCCTGCCAGAGGAAGTGGTGGGGGCTGAAACAATCACGGGATTTAAGAATGCATTGGATAGACATTAAGAAATTCTGGAGGTCAGAGGTAGGGGGCAACAGACTTCTAGGAAAACATAAACTGAACTTACAAGCTCAAATGGGCAGACTGGGTGGGCCATAGGCCCTTATCTGCCAACACTGTCTATGTATCTATGTATGTATGTATCATGAAAGGTGCTCTTTAAGACACCAGAGACCCAGGTTTGCACCCTGTGACAAGGATATCAAAGGGCCAGCAAGAGGAGGACTGAGAGGTCCAGATGATTATCTCCTCCTCAGGGGTTCCCAGTCCTCACTTCTCTACCCCCACGTGGGTGATCACAGGTGGCAGTGCAGATGAGTGCCTGCAGTGGAGGGAGGAAGTTCAACTGGTCCTGCGCTGGTACCCTGTGGCATATGCAGTCATGAGGGGTCATCTGACTGGCATCCATGGGGAGGAAAGTAACAAGGAAAAGCACCTCTCATAGAGCAGGATGATGGACTGGAGCACCCCTGGACCCCATGACTTCCTTCAGACTGAATAATAGGTTAGGTGTTAAGTAGGTAATCCACCTCCACCTCCACAGGGGGCAAGCGAATGGATAGGCCTGGCTGGAGTTGGGGGTGGTCAGCATTGCAGTGTAGATCAAAAGGGTCTGGATGAGCACAGCAGGGAAGGTTGAACATGAATAAATAGTATATTAAAAATGTAGCCAACTAAAAGGAATATATTCTATTAAGTAAACTCAGCTTCCAAAATATATTCACATTCCTGTCCAGCAATTAGCTAAGTGGAAGAATATCCTGTTTAGAGCAATTCACATGCTTTTTTTTAAAATATGCAGTGGCTGTCAGCCTGTGCTTTGATTCAGTTTTGCAGCAGCACCAAGACAAACAGTATGTAATCATTAGCGTTCATGTAAAAATATAAATATGCAAATATATATGGCTGACCCTTCAGCACAGTGGCAGTCTTTCCGATTGCAATGCTTATGACCTGGGTTTGGGAAACAGCCTGGAGAGCTGGAAAGCAGAGTAGGGGAGCAAGATCCAGTATCCCAAAGGATGATCTTCTCGGGGAGAGAAGATGTCTGACTCCTGCCATTTTACCACTGCCTGGAGGCCCACAGGTGGTCATGGTGGAACAGCTGCTGTCTGCCTAGCACTAGAAAGGATGCTTACCCAGTTCTGCATGGAGGTACACTTTGTGTGTGCATGCATTAGTGTCTCCAGTGCCAGTGTTCATATGGGAGGGTTAAGAAAGAAAAGGACAACACACACATTCAGCGGGTGGGGGGGGAGGCAAAAGGCATTCTCAGATTTTGCACCCACAACCACTTAATGACTGGTGACTCAGTTCCAGTGAGTGCACCCCACAACACTGGCCCATCACAGGGGGTAAGCCATGGTGATACACTGTATGGCACAGGTGGTGTTTGAAGGTCATTGTAAAAGGTCAGATGTAGTAGTCTGGCTGAGAGAAGGAGATACACTGTAGAGAAAATAATTGTAGTCATATACAGTAAACATACTGTAAATAAATTTAAAGTTTGATCAGCTGAATTCTGTACATAAATTATTTAATTGTGTGGCAGATGTGAGGCAGTATAGCGCAGTGGTCTAAGGCTCTGAGCTGCAAATTTGGTGACATCCAGCAGACTTGATCTGGGTTTGAATCCCACAGCTTCCACTTGCATACTGTGTGACCCTGAGCAAGTCACTTAACCTCCTTGTGCTCCCAGGTCGCTCCTATAAAAAAGCTTTCAGCTTAGTGTGCTATACCTGGTTAAACAACTAAACAAAAACAAAAAAAAAAAAAAATTTCTGTCAGTCATGCAGTATGTTCCTGCCTAGACGTTGCCATTATCTGCAACAAAATTACTGCAGTGCTGGTCCAGAGAATACTTTCTGCTACTACCCATTTGTCACAGGACATGTATTTTCTAATGTACGGTTGCTTGGCACAAAATTGCAGTTACCATGGTAACCACTGCAGTTACTTTGTGAAGCACTGTATTTTGTTTAAGACTTACAAAAAATAAGTGAAGAGCTAAAAAAAAAAAATAGTGATACTTAAAGACGTTCCCTGGTGTTTCAAATTTCCATTTTTCTGATGTACTCAAAAAACTTTTCAAGGCTGTTTTCTGGCACAAGTACATTCTTAAATATATAGAAGCATTATTAGAATAATAATTTATCCCATTATGTCATGTCCAGCTAAGAATATATACAGGATGGGAACAAGGAAATTAGCTCCCACAATTGCAGCCATTGGCATAATTCAAGGCACTTTACCTGCATGTCTGTCTGTCTTTGGTTGCTCTGTTTATTTTATATTAAGTCTTTGCCATTCTGTATGTACTTTTGAACTGTTTGAAGAGCTCTTGCAAGTTTTATTTTTTATTGGGTTGTTTCAATTATTTTTGTCCTGAGACAACCACCTCTGCAACTGCACCTTTGAAAGCAGATATAACCAAAAGAAGCATGGAAACACCTATAGTTCTTTCTTTTGCTGTTATTTATTATGGGGATGGCAGTATAGCCTAGAGGTTAGAGTAATGAGCTGTGTATGAGTTTGGTAAATCCAGTAGACCTGGTTTGATTCTCACAACCTCCATTTGCATACTACGTGACTCTGAGCAAGTCACTTAACCTCCCTAGTGCTCCTGGGTTGCCCCTGAAAACATGCCTGGTGAGATTTACCCAGTTACCAAATAATGAATGAATGAATGAATTTATAACCATATTCTACATCTATCAAAAAAGTGTTATGAAAATGAAATGGATTTGCAATGTTTTTATGCATAAAAACATACAAATATTTCCCCCATTTTTGGGGAATGTTTGTTAAGAGGGTGTCACAGAATTGGTAATGTACTCAATATGTTAGCATTTGTGAAAAAAAATGAAGTAAATATCATGACAAATGATGTGCCTTTGTTTCACCTTTTATGTTCCTCTCATGTTGACACCTAGAACACTGATGGTATAACTACACAGACAATCTGACCCCTTATGGATTTTTTCTAAAAAGTGGGATTAAGTTTTACCATGTACCTTAAAAAAAAGCATGGCAACCTATGTTTTTTGTTGTGGATTTTAAAAGTTTAATAATGACCATCATTTACTGGGCAAAAAAATTGAATTTGACATGGGGTTGTTGAAATACCAGGGAACTTCCTTAAAAGGTATTCACTTAATAATCTTCTTGGTCATGTTGTACTCTGAGCAGTGCGGTTGGCAGCCTTGTGCATCATGTACAGAACATTAAACTGATCTCTCTAGCTAGAGTAAAATACTGTGCTGAAGAATATTACTGCGACAGCAGGACTCAGAGATCTCTAACTTCTGCCACCTCCTTCCACACCAGGGGATGGGCAGAGGTGTCCTACACGCCTAGCTGTGATGGAGTGATAGTTAGTCTGCTGGTGGCTGTACCAGGATCTTCGGGGCAGTAAGTCCCTTTACACCAAGGTACTGGCCTAGGTTCCTTACGAGCAGTTCTTAGGGAACAGGACAAAATGTAACTTATTTAGACAGCATAGTGTCATCACCTTGGGATATTACAGAAAACACCTCAGGATGCTTAAGCACTGTACCCACTGGGCAAGGGGCAGTGACTCAAGTGGAACTAGCTTGGCTTAGATAGATCCCTATGGAGACTGGGCTGTGGTAACGCTGGTATGTATTTCTATACACATAGCATTACATGTTTGCTGTAAGTCACTCTGGTCCTTTTTTCTTCTAGTCAAATGACACCAGGACACAGAGTACTACTCTGAAACAGCTTGTTTTAAATACCAGCAATTTACACTGACATGATAGAGGTTTCACGTGAATGGATCCCCACTCAGTTAGCTCCTGTAAGGGCCTGAATCAACTTTATATACTGTACATCTGCCACGCCCATAAGCAGAAGGAGCCAAATTCATTTTTACCAGAAATAAACACAATATGAGACCTCATCGCAGTTCCAAGGGAACCAGGGGATATAACAGGCTTTACTGGCATCAAAAATCATATTTAGACAGGACACAGCTGAAGGATATACCCTCTTGCACCAAGTTGGCAGTACCCAGCTTATGGACACTAAATGGGATCAAAAACGGAGCTTACTGCATCTTACCCCAACCATGGGCCTCTGCCTCAGCAGTGTCTGCCCATCCTTGGGGCTGATGGATCCAGAAGTTTCTCCCTGCATAGGAGCTTGGTACATGAGAGAGAAACTTCATTCTCCCTTCTTAACCCCAGGGGCCAAATTCTCAAAGCCCTTGGATCAACGCAAGGTGCCTGCCTCAAACATAAATGATGCGGGTGGCTCCTTGCATCAATAATTGTGCCCTGAGCTATTCTGCATGCGCCAAAGGGGGCTTGTGCCAGCCTTGCACCACAAAATGGGCTGCAGCATGGCGCTGCAGGGCTTGCAGCAGACGCAGGCTGCTATATCCCCTGAGTTACTATTCCTAAAACCCTCCCAGAGGGCAAAGGTTTAAGTACCATAAGACCAACTAAGGGGCTGGTCTAACAGGATTTAAAAATCCTCTGGGAGGGTGTGCCATTATGCCGGCCCCTCCCAGCCCCAATCCCTTTCTGCATGTAACTACTAATATCCCTGGTAGTCTAGTGCCCCCCCCAGCCCCAATCTTCTGTCATTATTATTAAAATATCACTGGTAATCCAGTGGTGCCCCCCAAGCCCTGATCTCCCATTATAAAATTAAAATATCCCTGGTGGTCTAGTGGACCACTCTAGCCCCGATTCCCCATTAAGAGAAATTCAGCAATTCCTGGTGATCTAGTTGACCCACCCTTCCCAGTGCCCTACCACCCCACTTCCCCATCCCATAACTGAGCCAGTGACTGGCACAGCCCACCACTCACCACTACAGCCAGCAGCTGCCTGAGCTATGAATGAGCATGTACTGTGTATAGTATGTGCTCAGTGATTGACAGCAGCTGTCAGTCACTGAGGGCATACTGTATACAGTACGCACTCATTCAGAGCTCAGTCGGCAGCTGGCCATGGTGGTGAGTGGTGGGCTGTGCCAGTCGTCAGCTTGGTTACAGGATGGGGAAGTGGGTTGGTAGGGCAATGCAGGGTGGGGAGTCCACCAGACCACTAGGAATTTCGAATTCCTCTTAATCGGGGATTGAGGCTAGAGCGGTCCACTAGACCACCAGGGATATTTTAATTTTTATAATAGGAGATCGGGGCTTGGGGAGGGCATTAGACTACCAAGGATTTTTAATTATAATAACAGAAGATTGGGTCTTTGGGGGGGCACTAGACTACCAGGAATTTTTATTTATTTTGATAGGAGATTGGGGCTGGGGGGGGGCACTAGACCACCAGGTACTGCTCGGGGACATCGAAGCATGACTGCTTACAGCTTGCAACAACCTGTCTAGGTGTGCTGTCTGGTGCACTGCTACAATTACTGCAAGCTGCGGGGCTTTTCCACCAGGACCCTGCCTAATAGAGAATTGGGTGCAGCGTCCATGGCGCACTGATGATTGGCGCAAGCTGCCTTCATAGTAGTAGTAAAATTCTTTATTTTTAAACAAGATAAGTTGGTACAACACATCGTTATGTCCTGAAGGTCCTATTTACAAGATGGTCCTGTAAATATTAAACATATATAAATAGAAAATAGTAAAATATATGTTTCACTGTACAATGCTGTACAATACTGTACAATACAAAACACCAAAGTTCTAAGAATATTCAATACACAATGCCAAAGATTCTATCACACATTTATATGGGATTTTAAAGACATTTTATATTTATTTTTACGTATAGATAATTTCTATCAATATTATCCATTGCACATACATTGGATTCTTAATTCATGTTTCAAGTTTCCAATAAAAAGTTTATGATTTCTAGTCACACTCTTAGTAGAATTTGACGTGCTTTGTGACAATGAGTTTTGAGAATCGGGCCCCAGAATTTAATGACAATTGTCATCAGGCACACCCTTGAAGGGGAGCTACCAACAGGCCCTCACCATCTCAACCATTGTATTCTGGCTAGCATTCCAGCCTCCAGAGACTTGATCTGGATGAACCAATTGCCACTCCAAACCTGGGATACCGCCACAGTCTCGAGTTCACAAGCCCCCTCTGGTCAGTGTCAGCAAGGGCATACAAAGCACTAACCTGGTGCTGGTACTCCCTGAGCTTCTCACACACTCTAACAGATCCAAAACCCAAACTCATTAAAAAGGGTTGGGACACCCTATACCCCAGGGTGGGCACCCAAAAAGTCCATGAACTTGCAGGAGCCAAATGAGTACAGGATTACTCTGAAATTAACAAGCTCCTTGCATGCAGAGGCCTTGCAAAACTGTAAACAGGAAACATTCTCTTGTTACAGACTATGGAAACATAACCCTTTTTGTAGAAAATGGGGCAATACTGGACAGACATCGTCCTGAAACTGGAGTGAATCCCCAAGTCTGCCATAAGGATGTTACACTGTCCTCTGCCCAAATGCTTGATATCCTCATCAAATCTAGCACCTTGGGTGAGCTACTAAATAGCTTCATTTTAAAGATCAAATACAACAGTAAGATTTTAAACATCAATTGTATACAAGGGTTTGGAGCATGACAAATTGTCCACTTTGCAGTCCCTTCCCCTTCCGCAGGAAGCATGAAGTCTGATACACAAAGCATTTAATTCCTTAATTCAGAGTGGTTCTGGGACTCCTGAGGGCTGGACCCACAGTTCACAGTCATACTGTACACAGTACCTTAAGCAGTATAGTAGTTCACAAAATAGGGCTTCAATCCCTATTTCTGCTCAGGAGCAGTCCTATCAATTGCAACAGTTCAGTCCTTGCCCAAGGCTCAATCTGCAAAGGAAGAAAACGTTAAGCATCATACAATACCAGCTCTGGGCCAGAAAGTCCTCAAAGTGTTGCTCCTTGGACCAGTGAAGTGTTCCCTTTCTGGGATGCTGAAACAAGGTGGTGTTCCCCTTCTAGAATGCCAAACAACGTGGTGCTCCTTTTCTAAAATGCAGAATACGGTGGAGGCCCCTTTCTGGAACACCTAACAGGATATTGCTCCCTTTCTAAAATGCAGAATAGGTGGAGACCCCTTTCTGGAACACCTAACAGGATGCTGCTCCCTTTCTGGACTGCTGAAGAGGATCATGCTCCCTGTCAATCAGGTGCTGCCTTATTGTCTTCTAAGTCAGTCCTTTCTGGTGGTCATGTGACACCATTAGCTGACACAGTTTTACAGAAGTTCAAGTGTCTTCAGAACAAGGCAGTTCTTCTGAGCTGAGAACCACGCTCTGGAAGTATCTTGGCTCGCAGCTCTCCTGGCTGTGCAATACAGTCCTAAACAAATTATTTACACATCTTTCACAGGGGAAGATCCCAGCATTTTTCTCCCCTGCCCAAATAAGGGCACAGCAATGATACATGCTTCACAAATCACAGGGGTGCTGCCATGATATGATAGTGGTCCTCAGTGGTCTCTAACATGTGCTGCCTCCCTCTGGACCAGAAAGAGATGGGCAGTGGTGCCCTGCACACCTGGCAGATGGGTGTTGACTGAACTGCTGCTGGCAGTACCAGGGCTCTTGTAGGAGCAAGTTCATTTACACCAAAGGGGCCATCTTGCATTCTTTATTAACCTTTCTTAGGAAAGTGGACAACACTGAAGTTATCTACATAGTGTGGTGGCTCTAGAAGGGGATATTACATAAAGTGCCCCAGGACACTCATACACTGTACCCTACTGGGCAAAGGGCAGTGCCTCAGGTCCCAGCCTGATTTAGATAGATGCCTGTGGAAACTGGGTGGTGGCGATGGGGATGCATTTCTATACCAATAGCATTGCAAGTTTGCTCTTACTCACTCTGGTCCCTTTTCCTTTTAAACCAATGACACCAGGCCACACTGCATTACTCTTAAATAGGCTGTTTGTCCTGTGCTGTGAGAACTGCACTGGCTGCCAGTGCAATGGAGGATCACCCTCAAGGTCGCATTGCTAACCTATAAGACCCTACATGGACAGGGACCGGGTTACTTGCAAGACCTCCTTCGGCCTTATTCCCCAACCCGCCCACTTCACTCCACTCCACCGACAAGGGATTGCTAGAGGTTCCCAGGGTCCGTCTTCAGACATCAGGTGCTAGGGCTTTTTCTTTTGTAGCCCGACCCTGTGAACTCTCTACCTCATCGGATTAGAGAGTGCCTGTCCGCTGAGACCTTTAAGTCCTCATTAAAAACTTACTTGTTTGATTTAGCTTTTGGGGACAATATTTAGTTTTATTATTGCTGCCTTTTTATCATATATATATATATATATATATACTGTATATTTTTTTTAAGGCTGTATATTTGGTTTTATATTGTATATGTGCTTTGGTTTTTAGAAAAGCGCATTATAAATAAAATTTGAATTTATTTGATTTAAACCTCAACAATTTTTTACACTAAAACTGTGCATAGTACAGGATGGAGATTATACACAAATGGATCCCCACTCAGCTACCTCCTATTAGTGCCCAAACCAATTTGATATATTTGTGTGTGTGTGTATAGATATATGTATATGTATAGATACAGACATATGTAGAGATGTGTATATATATATATATATATATATATATATATATATATATATCTGTCATTCCCCTTAAGCAGTTGGAGACCAAACCTCCAACTCATCCAGTAGGGTCATGATACCCTACTTATAAATGGGGGTTGGGCACTAAAAAGCCAGGAAACATGCAGGAGCCAAGTGAATACAGTGGGTGGGATATTCAGACTGCGCCAGACTGTGGCACAAGCCTGGGGGCAGCACAACTGGGATGTGCCAGGGCACTGACAGGGTGATATTCAATGGTAGCACTGTTGAATATCGCTCTGTGGCCACCCGCATAGCGCATGGTGCAGTGGCACTGCACCAGTGCAAGTGGCCAGAGAGGGGCAGGGGGTGCAGTAGCACAAGTGCCATTGCGCTTGGTGCATCAACTGTGATATTCAGCGGTGGACATGCAAATGGGGCCATAATGCATGCAAGGTGCAAATGGGGCCATTTGCATGTCATTATGGTCCCATTTGCATGCAGGTGCACCGATCCCTGGCGACTTGCGCCTGGCACCCTGCCAGGCTGCAGCTGTCAGGGACTGACACCCCCTGCACAAGCGGCAAAGTGCCCCAATGACCGATCGCGGGCATACGTATTGAAATATAATAGTCCAACATCCCTGGTAGTCCAGTGGAACACTCCCAGCCTGATCGCAGGCATAAGTATGAAAATATAATATTTCAAACCATCCCTGATGGTCCAGTATTACCCCCTTCCCACCCGCCCACTGAGCCCCACCACCCCGCTCCCCCCCCGGTCGGCCGGGCGGCTTGCGGTTGGGGAGCTGCTGCCCGCCGCTGACCGGGGGAGCAGATGGTGTGGCTCAGTGGGATATAGGACTGTTTATTTTAATACTTATGCCCGTGATCGGGCTGGGAGTGGTCCACTGGATCACCAGGGATATTGGACTGTTTACTGTAATACTTATGAACATGATCGGGCTTGGGGGGGGCGCTACCATGACGGACGGTGCCGCCGGAGCTCAGGTGGCCACTCACAGCTGGCAGCTGCCGTGTTGCACCCTGCAATATGGCAGCTCACCTGTGGGTGGCCAGCTGTTGCTCCTTCTTTTTCTAGCTCAGCTGTGTGCAGTGCAAGTAGGGGATGCACCTGCTTGGGCTCAGCACATCCCGGGCTGAATATCGGGATGTGTGGATTATGCATGGGCACGCACCCCCTGCTTGTGCCGCACACATTACTGATGCACTCCGGCACATTGGGATTTGTGCCACGCACTTTCCTCTTTTGAATATCATGCCGGGGTGCATCAGTGGGTTGCACATGGTGCAACCCTTCTGAATATCCTACCCAGCGTGTACTCTGAAATTAACAATCTCGTTACCTGCAGAAGTCTTGCAAAACTCTAAATAGGAAACATGCTGTTGCCATAGACTATGGAAACTTCACATTTTATGTGGAAACTAGAGAAGTACTGGAATGGCATAGTCCTGTAACTTGATTAAACACCCATGTTTGCTATGGGGGGTTACATTATCATTGAAAGGACATAGGACGGATTTTCATAGGGCCCTTAGATCCATACAAGCTGCGTCAAACAACCAGCTTGAGTCAGATCTAGGTGCTCCAAATACTGTGAGCCATATTTTGCAAGAAAAGCATTCTCTGTGACAAAGTCCTCCAAACTGATGCAAGAGGTCCACTGCATCAACAAAATGGTGTAAGGGATGAGAATGACGCAAGCTGCACCAAAATAAATGGTGCAAATTGAGTAAAAAAAAATTGACTCAAGGAATGAAAATGAGGCAAACAGAGTAAAATATGGTGCAAACTGAGTCATAAAATGGTGCAAGCTGAGTCCAAAAAATGGTGCAAGTTGAGTAAAAAATGACACAAAGGATGAGAATGATGCAAGCTAAGTAATAAAACAACGGCAGATGAAATGGCCAAGACTAAGCCCCCAAAATGTTCTAACTAGTCCTGCAGGAGAATACTGGTCCTTAATAGTACTATAGTCAGGTCTGACCACCTGCAGTGGGTCTCTTTATATACTCTAATGCCCCTTAGACCAGCTCTGGCTGGTCTAACAGCGACATGCATCTTAGACACAAGGACAGAACAGGCATTCTTTGAAAATCCCAAATAAGGGGATGGTGCATCATTTCAGTGACGCAGGCATCCCCTCTGACATGTCACAGGCATTTTTTTGGTGCAAGCATGGGGCAAGCCACTCTGGCACATGCAGACCTGTTTTTGACACAAGCACCATTTGAAAATCAGAATTGGTGCAAGGTTTGACGCATCCTGCTCCTTGCGTCAGTTGTTTTTGATGCAAGCATCCTGCGTCATTCTCTGGCCTTTGAAAATCTGGCCCCATGTGTTTCCGTGACACCCTCCCCCCGGCTTGTCATATTTTGGTTCACACCCCTGCCTGTTGACTGTATAGGGCCCATCTGGTTGTGGGTTTGGGTTTGTTCTTTCTCATGCAGTATGAGGTTCATCCCAGTAAAGATACAGGTCAGTGATTCCACCTAGAGAGAATAAGTGGTCCAGATGTGAGCAGCACCATCCCCTGGGATGCAGTATCTACAGCACCCACCTCTCTACATTAGACTGGACCACCCCCTGGGGACCAACAAGTCATTTGTTACCTTCACCAATAAATGACATAAACAGGTTATACAAAATATGCACATACAGAACATGGAAGTAAAGTTCATCAAATTAACAAGGCCTTTAATGTGCAGCACAAGTCTGGAAGCTGGACGGAAAGACAGGGTTAGTCAATTGCAAGTCACAATAAACACTCCTACCCATTAGCAACACTTTATCAATCAATCTTTATTTTACCAGGTGGATCCCCATTGAGAGCGCTCATTTACAAGGTGGACTTGGGCCAAGGAGAACATAAGTCAGCAATATGTTACAGCACAGAGCAGAATCATATAAAATTCACGAAGCACAATATAATAATGATATATAGTACACCTAAGCAAGAAATAAGATTACTATTAAGTTGACAGGCAGAAGCATGTCAGCAAGAGCATAAGGGGGGAGTAGATGGAAGAGGTAGATGGCAGGGAAGAGGAGAGGTAACAGCAACAAGTCATACTAGATGAGAGCTGGGGTAGAGTGCAAGCATACAAAGCTCCAGATATGAAGATGATTAAGGAAAGCAGTTACACTTATCTTTAATGGAATGTGCAAGCAGAGTTTTAAAGGTGGCCATTTTAACAAAATTTGATAGTGTCAGGGTTTTTTGGAGATTATTCCAAAGGACAGGAAAGGCATGGCTTATGGAAGATCTGCCAAAGCATGTTCTGATTCTAGGGGTATTGAGAGAGATGTAGGAGTCGCTTCTCAGGGAGTAACTTCCAGGAGTACTAGTTAGCGGGCAATTGGAAATGTTTTGGGGAGCTTGTTAGTAAGTGCTCTTTAGGTCCAAGTAGCATTTTTTAGTCTTCTGGATTTAAGTGACTTCCGACCAAGCTGGAAATAGAGGGAGCAATGATGGGTAGAGTACAGTGCTTCAGTAATAAATCTTAGGGCTCTATGATACAGAGTGCCGAGTTTGGTTAATGCAGTGCTGGGTCCATGACTATAGAGAAAGTTGGCATAGTCCAGGAGAGGGAGCAAAGTAGTTTGCACCAGTCTTGTTTTGGCATCCTGTGTTAGTATGTGTTTAATTTGAAAAAAAGAGACCTAGTCTTTGTTTGAACTTTTTTGCCAGTTCCTCAATATGATCAGAGAAGGAAAGTGTGCAGTCAATCCAAAAGCCCAGGTATTTAAATCTGTCCACTAACTCCAGTGGACCCCCCAGGAGGGTTGTGATTTGTGGTGTGATACCTAAGGGACAGTGGTTTATTGAGCTGACGTGCAGGAAAAAGAACATGGCTTTGTTTAGTTTTTTTAGCAGGAGGTTTTGTTGTAACAAGTTAAATTCATGTTGCAGTTCCTTACAGGCAAATTCAAGAGTGGGCCTGGTGATGTACAGGACGGTATAATCAGTAAGAGGTGGACGTTTGCAGAGTTGATACCACAGTTGATATTACTGATATAAATTGCGAATAGTAATGGACCTACCATAGACCCCTGTAGTACACCTCTCTAAAGTGTTTTCAGAGGGGAGAGGTCCCCTTCCGCCTTGACTTGCTGCGGCCGGCATATAAGTTAACAAGAGAACCATCGCAATGCAGTGGAGTTGAAACCAATGTTCCGTAGTATGAGCAGTAGTAGGTCATGATCCACCTTGTCAAATGCCTTGCTCAGGTCGAGAAATAATGCACCCACATGTTTTTTAGAGCCGAGTGCTAGTTGCCAGTTGTTGGTCACCTTGGCTAGGGCAGGTACCGTGATGTGATTCGGTCTAAATCCAGACTGTACGGGGTTAAGCATGTTAAATGATTTTAGGTTATTTCTTAGTTGTGAATTTACTATTTTTTCAAGTAATTTAGATTGAATGGGAAGGAAAGAGATAGGTCTGTAGTTCTTAAGGTCACTCGGATCACCTGACTTAAATAGTGGGATTACATGTGCTATTGTCCACACCAATGGGTGGAGCACCTTGAGCAAGTGACATGTTGAAGAGATGAGTGATGGGCACAGTCAGAACACGATAACCTAGTTTTAGGAAGAGTGGATCAAACTGATCAGCGCCAGCACTTTTTCTGGTATCAAGGTCCAGTAGAAGATCTTCCACTTGCTTGAAAGGGTATCATGTGATATGAGCGAGTATTATTGACCACGTCAATATGAGCAACGCAATAATACCACTCACACTGAGAGTAAGTGGTGAAAAATCATCGCTGTATCCTGTAGAATGAATATAGCAGGGAGCTACACTCGCTACTACAGGATACAGGATGTTGTGTGGCCAACCCTGCAAGCTGGCTATTTAGTGTAGTGGTGTAAGCCACAGTTTACAATGCCAGCAGACCCAGGTTCGGGTCTGGTTGCAGGAGAAAAAATTTTTGTTTTAAAAAAAAACTTTCCCCCTGGGTCTGTGCCCCCCATGGAGTTGATTATTTAAGTTTGGGTGGTGCAGGGGGTGTAGCCCCCCCTCGCATAAAAATACTTATTTTGTTTGTTGTTGTGATTAAATGTAGCAATGGTCGTTGCAATTTCAGTCGCCTGTTTGATAACGGGCTGATTTGTAGTCAGTGTGTGTGATCGGCAATCTTTCAGTCTCGCTCTCATAACATAAAACTGCCTGAAAGTGATAGGGCAGAATGAAACTTTTGCTTCTTGCACAGGTGTGCTTATGGTTGGACAAGCCGAGTCAGGGACAATGGTCTGGGAGTGCCGGTTATTTGTAGGAGAGGTATCGAAAGCTAACCCAGCTGTAGCGAAGTGATTGTTTAGAAGGTCTAAAATAGACTGTTTACTAGTAATGGTAATACCGCCAGATGAGATTTTTGCAGGGAGAGTGTTAGCTGGACTGTGCCCTTCAGTTTCCTTCAGTGTTCTCCAGAACTTAGCAGGGCAGTTAGATGGGGAGTCCAGTTCTGAATGGAAGTACTTGGCTTTCTCGGCACTTATAAGCTTTATGCATTGGTTCCTCGCCATTCTGAATGCTGCCCAATCTGTTGGCTGTTTAGATTTGCATGCTCTTTTCCATAGAGTATCCCTGTTATGCAGGGCTACTTTTAGATTGTTGGTGAACCAAGGGTATGACTTTTTTCAAGTTCTAATTGTAGCCCCTCTCTGGAGCCGCCTGGGACAGGGCCACTACCCCTACCTGCTACGTAGGATACAGGCTAAGGTGCCTGTGTTCCCTTTAGCTGACCTATGGGGGTCCTTTTCCAAAAGATAAAAATAAAATGGTGCTGCCTCCACCCAGAGTACCAATTAGTGGGTCTGATTAACTGCAGTACAACCCCCTGGGATGTCGTACCAACCCACCTCCCCAACAGTTACCCAAGGCATGGACTTACCAAGTTCGAACCTCCCCACATTCAGTTAAAACTTTTACCTTTTCATTTCAGCAAATAACCTGCTCATGCTCACTAAAATTAGGCTCTGGATTCATCTCTGCTGCACCAATAATAACATCTGCTTTATTTACAGGAGGGAGAGTATGGGGTGGGGTAAGTGGAATAGAGTTTAAGCATTTTTAATATTTGCATTTCCCCAGAATCACATTTCCCTTTCTGATTCAATCCCATATTTTTAATCACTGCAGCCACCAGGTCTATCTATCTAACTAATTGCTGCAGATGTACTCAAACCCAGACCCACAGGTCCCAGTCCATTTCAAACCCCAAAGTCTGTTCACTGGGTACCCAGTCCCAGATTTAAGTTGCAGGCCTGAGATGCAGCTGGTGGCTGGCATTGGCGAGCTTGAAGAATTTAACTTTTCACATGCTTTCCCCTTGGCTGTACCTCCAGCCCTAATGTGTGTACTTTAACTGTGTACAGTCCCCAGGTGCAGGGCAATTCCTGTGATTTACTCACAGTTCTGCAGAATCAGTCCTTAGATGGCACAGTTCACTGAGGTCCTGGAGATGGTGGCAACACAGGCAGAACCGGGCACAATGCTTCAAACAGGGTGCATAGAGGCTGCAACTTCCTTTTTCTTTCTCTTGCTTGCAGATCTTGCAGCTTGTCCCCTTCAGCCCACCACAGTCTTTGCTGCAGAGCACATGTGCAAGTCCTACCAACTATAGAGGACCCGGGAGTGGCCCCATGGCCCGGCTCCCTCTGATCAGAGCACCCTAGCACTCCGGTACAAGACCCGTGATCCCCTGCAGTGGCAGACCCCACTTGATGGAAGTTAGCGAGTTCCCCACCTGGCCCTGGGTAGTAGTAGCAGTAAAACAACTTTATACAGGCAATTATTTCTCATAGGGTCCAGAGGTCCTGTTTCCATGGCAGTCCTGTTATTACAAAATCAGCTACTGTAAAATGTTTACTATATAAAATTATAAAATCAATTACAGCACAGGGATAACATAGAACATGGCACGCAATAAATTACAAATCTTGACTTTCAACAAGACAGTCAGAACACCAGTTCAACATATTTGAAGGGCCCGCCCATAGTTCAATGGGCGGGGATTTCCCTCTACAAAATGCCTACACGTCCAGCCCCTCTCGCTTAGCGTTCAAAGTTTATTGATCGCTGGGCCGGGCGTGTGGTTCTTTGCTTGGCTGATACTTACCTGCTGCCTTATCTCTGCATTTGCCTGCTCTCTTTCTTCGTTGCTTGTGGCACTCTGTTGCTAGCTTCTCCTGCCTTCCCTCCTCCTTGCCCCCCCCCCCTTCCCTGCTTTCTGTGGATTCGGACATTGGGCAGCCCGGTTCTCTAGCTCTTCCTCTCCTTCTCCACGCCGCCCAGCCCACTCCGAAGTTCGTCCGTGTTGCTTCCTGCTTCAGGTTTGGCCATTTTTTTGGTCTCACCTGCTACATGCTCCATCGCTTTACTGTGCCGCTTCCCTGGCGGTTTCTTGGATGTCTTCTTCGCCCCTTAGCTTCGGGATTTGTTCTCCATTGCCTTGTCTACAGTTGTACTGGGCTTTCACCTTGTCCCTCAATTCTGTGGATCCCTGCTAGTTGCCTGCATATTGATTCAGGGCTTTGGGCTATATATATTGCTGTTCCTCCATTTCCCAGCTCTTCAGACTACTACCTGTTGTTTTCTTTCAGCTCGTAGAAGCCTCCATGGATCCTTCTGCTCCACCTGACGGACCCCCCCCCCCCCGTTCCTAGGAAGAAGAATCCGAAATCTAAGCATTCCTTAAAGGACTGGACTGTTCCTCGTCTCCTAGCTGACTTGAAGATTCCGGGGGTCCCTGTTCCTGCTGGTGCTAAGAAGCAGGAACTGCAAGATTTGTGGTTCGAACATCAAGATCACAATCCTCAACCTCTGCCAGCCCGTCCTGCCATTCCTGCTCCTGATGTCTTTACTGAACTGAAGGATCTTATTTCTCATCTGGCTTCTTCTGTGATGGATATTTCCAATCACCTAGATATTCTAGAACGTCGCCAGACCTCTCCTCTGGTTCTGCAGACTCCAGTCGCCCCTCAGCCTGCTCCTGCCCCGATGCCTCAACCCTTTCCTTCAGTGCCTGACATTGCTACCAACCCAGGTATTCAGGCTTCAAGTTCCTCTGTGCCTACTGTCTCACCTGTTCATCTAGTTGCTGCCCATCTCTGCAAGGATATAATTGACAGGAAAGATATCAACCTTATATCATTACTTATTTCTTCCCATGATACCATTGAAAACAAAGTCGTATCTTGTGGTGATTTCTCCGTCGTTCTTTGTTCTAAAGACCCCAGGCTTTCCAAAAAACTGACTATTCCTGAATTCTTTTTGGCCTTTAGTCTATTCAGAGACATTTTGTGTTCTGTTTTTCCATTGCGCAGGGAAGAGCTGGATACCTACCTCTATCTAGAAGTCGATCTTGGTGTCTGCTATGGCGGTACTCATTTTTTCAATTACCATAAATCTTTTTTGGCTAAAGCTGCTGCATTATCTCACCTGAACGTCCGACTTCACTGGGGCTCGCTCGACAATGAGTTGTTTTGCCATCATTTCGCAGGTCAACAGGCTCTCACTTGCCAGATCTGTGGCTCCTTTTCCCATGCCGCCTCTTTCTGCCCTTTATCCATGCCAGATTCGTCTACCTCCCGTACTACCACTTCAGGCTCCACTATTACCAGGACTATTCACAATCCTATTGCCATGCCTCGATTGTCCTACGATAAACATGGTCATCCAACTACTTTCGTGGCTGGTAGATCTGTCTGTAATAATTTCAATGACATGGGTTGCTCCCTTCATCCCTGCCGTCTGCTGCATGTTTGCAGCCATTGTGGTGAAGCTCATGCAAAACCCATCTGCCCCAATTTAAGGAGCAGAACCTGACTATTACATCATCCCTCTACTCCTATTAACGTCAGCGCACTGTCTCGTCTGCTCGCCGCTCATCCATCTCGCTCATTGGTGCATTTTCTCATTTCCAGATTTACTTTTGGATTCCATACTGGCATCTGCTCTCTTCCTCAGGACTCCTACGAATCTCATATATTGCAAACAGCTCTCACTCAACCGGACTTGGTTACCTCCCTCTTACAGAAAGAGCTGGATAAAGGATATATCATCAGATCGTTTCTCCATCCTCCATTTCCTGTCATTCGTGTCAGCCCTATTGGCATTGCTACTTGCAAGTTCTCGGGGAAACAGCGACTTATTATCGATTTATCAGCTCCGTGTGCCACTTGCATTCCCAGTATCAACTCTCTTATCCCTTCTCAGGATTTCTCTCTGGCTTACGCCAAGATTCACGATGCCATAGTGACTATCAAACAACTGGGCAGAGGCTCATGGCTCTCCAAAGCCGACATTACCGATGCATTCGAACTACTTCCAATTCATCCATCCCTTTGGCATCTCTATGGTGTCAAATGGTAGGACTCCTACTGCTTTGCTGTGTGGGTGGTGTTCGGATGCAAGAGCAGTCCAAAACTGTTCGATATCTTTTCTTCTACACTTTGCTGGTTGTTATTGAATCATTGTCGAGCAACCTCAGTGATCCACTTGCTTGATGATTTTCTTATCATCGAACCTCCTTCTGCGCCTCTGGCAGCAGCCCTTACTGCCTTACGCCATTTATTTTATCAATTAGCTATGCCTGTCTCAGAAGAAAAGATGTTCGGTCCCGCCACTTCCCTGGAATTTGGGCATCATTCTCGATTCCGTTCGCATGGAAGCCAAACTCCCTATGGACAAGCTACGCAGAATCAAGACTCTGTTTCTATCATTTTTCAATCACTCATCCTGCACAAAACACGAACTCTTGTCTCTGCTAGGTTATCTCTCATTCACTACTCGCATAATTCCTCAAGGATGTGCCTTCATAGCATACCTGCTCGATCTGCTTCCTTCGGCTTCGTCCCTCCACCATCACATTTCTATTACAGCTACTGCAAAATCTGACCTTGCCATGTGGTTCCTCTTCCTAAACCAATGGAATGGTCACTCTATGTTCTACAAGGACATTTCTCAGGATCTTTCTCCTCGAGTGTTCACGGATGCTTCGCCTACTCACGGATTTGCTGCTATTTTCCATCAAGCCTGGATCTCTTCAACATGGCCTTCCGAATTTCTACACTTGCCTGCAGCCACGCCTTCTTCCCCTTTATTTGAGATATATCTTGTAGTTGCAGCAGCTTTCACTTGGGGTCACCACTGGTCTTTGTCTACGGTGTTAATATATACGGATAATCAAACAACTATAGATATTATTAACAAGGGCAGATCATCTTCTCCTGCAATCATGTTATTCTTGTGGAGATTAACATGGCTTTCACTTATACATAATTTTTGTATTCAGTGTTTTCATATTCCTGGGCATCTCAACACAGCTGCTGACTACCTTTCCCGTTTTCAATTTCAGAAGTTCTGTATTCTCCTTCCTGCTGCAGATCCTCTATCGACTCCGGCTCCTCGCTTCAAGAATCTAGTCATGCCATGAACAACTACTTTATGACAGCACAAAACTGCATGTGGTCTGCCTTATCTACCAGCACAAAATCGGCTTACATCACAGCCTGGAGAAAATACAATTCATTCTGCTCCATGACAGCCTCCTCTGCATTTCCAATTCCCTACCTACCATATTAGCTTTCACGACTTATTGTCATACAACCAGTAAACTGTCCTACTATACCATTCGCCAATACCTAGCTGGCATTCAATTTCACTTTTGCCTGCAAGATCCAGCTTCTGTCTCCTTGATATCCTATCCTGCAGTTAAGTTTCTTCTTACAGCAATCCAAAAACTCTCATTAAAAAGGATGCCTCCTCGTCTGCCCATCGACAATACCATCTTCAAACAGCTAATTAATATACTGAAGTCCGAACCTCCTACTTCACACTCCATCATTCTACTTGCAGCTATCTGTCTTGCATTTTACGGATTTCTATGCCCTGGAGAATTCACAGCTTCATCAACTTCTGCAACGTCCTTTCTCAAGGTCAAACATCTTACCAAGCGATCTGACTACTATGTTCTCCATCTTCCTGCATCAAAATCTGACAGGCTACGAAAAGGTGTAGACATTCAATATTTTCCTACAAACATTGCTTGCTGCCCCGTCTACTTCTTAAACCAGCTATTCAGTCTTCATCGTCAATCCGGTCCTGTATCTCCTCTACTAACCTCTCATAATAATGCACCTTTAACCACCAAATAATTTGTAGATTCAATTTGATCACTACTTCAACGCCTGGGACTTGATCCTTTTTCTTATTCTGTCCATTCATTTCGAATTGGGCTGCTACCTCTGCCTCACGAAAGAAAGTTCCAGCCCACATCATTAAACGTCTGGGAAGATGGACATCATCTTGTTTTGAGACATACATCCCTAATCCCGTAGCAGAAATGTGTTCAGCCTTTCTTTCCATCTCCTCGTAGTATGCCTAGAAGGAAGGCAACTTGGTAGCCATGGTTCCTCAGAGGTTTCCTCCGTTAAAGGGGGGTTTTCCTCTCCTGAGTGCTGCCAGGTATACTCTCCGTGAGTTGGAGGAGGTGAATACTATTCCTTTTTGGGCCTTCCAGCTATCAGCTCATAAACAAAGATGGGAACGAGTAAGGCTAAAACAAATCAACATATACAACAAGTGGCACCAAGCACAATTCACAACATTATATTCCCACACAGTGAATAATACAATAACAATTGCAAACATGTAATTTAGGCTTACTAAATTGCCTTAATTCATTAATGGATAAGGATAAATCCTTCCAATGATTGAGAAAGTTGTTCCAAACCCTTGCTGCTCGATATCTGAAGGATATTTTACCAAAACGGTTCTTTAACTTAGGTGTGGGTGTCAGCCGAAAACATTCAGCACATTCTCTTTTGATTCTTTTTTTTCTCTTTCCTGCCACGTTGTGTAGCCACTGCAATTTTTTTTTCTTGCTGTATCTCTTGACTTCAACACAGCCACATTCTTGCTCTGGCTTATACATTATCACCTGCACTCAAAGTCCAGTTTCTCACCGTGCAGGTACTTAGCAATTCTCCAACTTAAGAGGTTTACTCTTCCTATTTTTCTCTCAGCACATCCATATTTACTTATTCCTCAACATTTTCTTGTACTTTGTCTTCTCCCAGGTTTAGATGCAATCGTTGTCCTTTTACCAGGTTCAGGACACAACCTTCGTCCTTTTTTCAGGCTCTGGACTCAACCTTTGTCTTTTTTTGGGATCAAGACACAACCTTCGCCCTTTTCCCAGGTTTGGGACACAACCTCTTCTTTTGCCTTCTTTATCTCACCGCTGTGATGCAATTTTAGAGCAACACAGAACATTTAGCATCCTGCAGCTTTCCTTTTCTCTCTGCCAAGCTGAGAAAAGAGAGGCCCAACATGTTTCAAAACCATACACAGGGTTTCCACTGGACTAAGTGGGCAGGTAGCTAGAGAACTGGCTGCATCCTCTAATTCTCTTCGGGCAGTGCTTTGCAATGCCAGGTCAATGAAGAACAAGACCGCTATTTTTGCAGACTTGATTTCCTCTGTCGACCTGGCTTGCATCACGGAAACCTGGCTGGGTGACGATGCGAGTCCAGTTTTTGAGGCCGCCATCCCTGCTGGATTTACCATGGTGCACTGTCTGAGGAAGGATTGCAGGAGTGGGTGAGTGGCCATTGTTTTTCAATCCAGCCTGGGCTTCTCAGTGCACCCATTTGGTGGCACCCGATCTTTTGAGTGTGTCACCATGCATGGGTGTGCAGGTGCAGGTTGCAGGATTCTCCTCCTCGTTTACTGCCCCCCAGGACGGGGTGGATTCCTGCAGGAGGTAGAGGACTTTGTCATCAACCTGATTTTGGAGTCCCCCAGGTGTCTAATCCTGGGGGATTTCAATGCCTGGGTCGATGATGAATCCTCGCATTTTGGTTATGACTTCCTCCAGGGGATGCAGTCACTGGGCCTGTCACAAGCGGTTGCTGCTGTTACCCACTAACATGGCCACACGCTCAATCTGATGTTTCAGCTGGATCTTGAGATTGACCATCTCAAGACTGATCAGGTCATTTGGTCTGATCACTGCACCGTGGAGTTCAGTTTTGGGGCCCCCCTGAAAGTCTCATGTGGAGATGGTCAGCTATCTCCCCTTAAGGGGGTGTTGACCCAGAGGGACTGCTAGCATTAGCTGACCTATCTAGAGTTGATGCAGCATGTGCAATTGGCACTGGAGAGGTGGTGGCCACCTATAGTATGGCAGTTGCCAAAGCTCTAGATTCCATCGCAGCAGTTCCTATATGACCCAGATCCTCTCACTCGTGATCGCCCTGGTTTGATGGAGATCTCAAGGTGATGAAGATCAGAGGTCAGAAGTTGGAGCGCTGCTGGTAGAAGATCCAGCTGGAGGCCGACAAACTGGCCCTACGTACTCACTATGCTGAGTACCAGGGGGACAATTTCCCATAAGAAGGCAGAATTTCTGTCCAGGGAAATTGCTGCGGGGAAAAACAGACCATCTCATCGGCTCTGTGAGTTTTGCAGACTCGCCGGTACCGTCATCAAATGGTTTGAGTCCTATGTCTCGGGCACAGTGCAGCGGGCAGTGATGGAAAATTTCTCCTCCTCCTCAATGCCTCTGTCCTGTAGAGTACCTCAGGGTTCTATCTTCTCGCCTATGTTGTTTCGCAGCATACATGCTGCCCATGGGCGAGATCATTCGACAATACAGTGGGGCATTTTACTGCTATGCAGATGACAGCCAACTGTATTTGTCTTTTGCACCCGGAATGTCAAGAGCTGTCAACGTGCTTAACAGCTGTCTGGCTAAAATTAATGACTGGATGGCTTCCAGCTGGCTGAGACTCAAGCCAGCTAAGACTGAGGTGCTGGTGATAGAGCCTGGTCATGGGCATGATGGGTTCCCACCAGGGGCTGACTTTGGACTTGCTCTGGAGTCTGTGCCATTGGTAGTTTCTCCGAGGGTGCAAAATCTGGGTGTGGTCCTTGACTGAAGATTGATCTTTGAAGATCAGGTGTCATCTGTAGTCAGTAGTGGCTTTTACCACTTGAGGAACATTGCCCAGATTAAGCCCCTCATTCCGCCTGAGGACCTGCCAACACTAGTGCATGCCTTTGTGACTTCTAGGCTCAATTACTGCAATGTTCTGCATTTTGGGGTCACAGGAGGGACCCTCGACAAACTGCAGCTGGTGCAGAATGCAGCAGCCCAGTGGCTGATGGGCCTTTCGAGGTCCAGTCATGTGACTCCAGTCCTGCATGCTGTGCACTGGCAGCCATTCAAGTGGAGGGACCCTTTAAGGTGGGTCTTCTCACCTTTAAGACCCTATATGGGCTGGGTCCTGGTTACCTGTCTAAGCTCCTGACACTGGTGTCCTCTGCTCTCTCCCTCCGCTCCTCTTAGAGGACCTCCTGGACATTCCCAGGGTTTGGCTCAGGACCTCAAGAGATTGTGCTTTTAGTGTCTCTGGGCTGACCCTATGGAACTTGCTTCCATCTGCAGTCCAGGAGGTTCCCTCGATTGAGGTGTTTAAAGGGAGGCTAAAGGTCCACCTCTTCAGCCTGGCCTTTGACTGCTGATGCCATCTTTAGTTCCAGCCAGTCCCTTGAAGATTGACCTCTGGAAACCTTTTAATACTGATGAATATCAATTTTGTTATGGTTTTAATGAGGTTTTATAATGTTTTAATTAACTGCTGTATGTTCTTATTTAAGTTCGGCACCCAGAGCCTCCAGGATTGGATGCCTTATAAATAAAGTTGCCTTGCCTTGCCTTGTCTTGCCTTTATCCTTTTTTTTTTGTCTCCAGCTTCTCCTTTTCCTTTTCCTGATGGGGCAGGCACTCTCTGCCCTGGGGGAGAAATTGCTGGCAGACCCCAGACAAACCCATCCTGCAGCCTCATTTTCTCCAGGGGCAAGAGTCCCCCTCCTTTTGGAGGAGCTCTCACAGAACTGACTCAAAGTTTAACTGTTCTTTCCTCTTGAGAGCTTTCTGACAGCTCCCCATTGTCTGGAGCCACAGTCCTTTAGGATAATTAATATGTATGAGGCTCTCTGGATGCCTCATTGGTGCAGAAAAAGGCACTTAAACTGTCCCTGGTATTTTCCCCCCAAAGTCTGTTCACACAGTCCCAGAGACTCTGGCAAGAATCTTGACTTGGTGATTGGCTGTCTGGTGTCATTGTGAGTGGATGTGGGAAGAGAGAACTCAGACACAACTTGCAGTGTAAAACACAAATTACTTGTCTGATTTTTATTCAAATAATAAACTCAAAATAATAAAAAGAAAAGAAAGCAAAGTAGTTATCAGCTCACCTCTGAGTATCAGCACTTATTCTCATTACAAAGTGCTGCCACAGAGTGGACAGAGCTTAGGCATCAGCACATCCACCATCATCTGTGATCAAAACCTATCTGAAGTCCTAGACACAGAGCTGTCTTTTATATCTGAGCTAGGTGACATCATTGGTCAGCTGATCCACCCCCTATTCTAAGACTTAAGTTTCCTACTCTAATACATCGAGTGGGGGGATTAGCTGAACCACATACCACAATAACTTTTATATAGAAAATTCATAGATAGAAAGTTAGGGTGCTTATGGAATAAAGAAAGAGAAAACTATCCTAAAAGGCTTAAGGGCCAATTAGAGACCCAAACTCCTCCCTCTAGGCAGTGACATCACTGGTCTTAACCCTATAACTATTCTTCAGAAAGGGGCCACTGGCCTTTAAGAGCACATCAGTGACCAGAGGTTATGCTGTTAGAACAGGTATGCAAACCAAACCAAACATAAACCAGAAAATGTATATACTTTTAATTGGTAACGTTATTTTATATCAATGTACTCCTTACAGGTTGGTTAATAAATAAAACATGGCAAATAACTGTTAAGAGATAAGGATAAGTGTTAGGAGGCAGTATAGTGCAGTAGTTTAAGGCTCTGAGCTGTAAATATAGAAACCTGGGTTTGAATCCCACAGCCCCTACTTGCATACTGTGTGACCCTAAGCAAGTCACTTAACTTCCTTGTGCTCCCAGGTTGCACCTGTAAGCAAGCTTTCAGCATAGTGTGTCTCTCCAAGTAAAATAAATAAAATGTTTTCATAGAAGAGCACTGTAATAATAAATATCCTTTTTATTTTTTACTACACCCAGGACTTTCGGCAAAAGTCACTAGCTATAGGGCTGAAGTCTCATCCGGGCATTTCTTCATATTATGAGGTGTTGGTGTATATTATGGGGTGTCTGGCGTTAGCGTAAAAAGCCACACCTTGTGACAGGTAAGAAAAAGGGGATAGCACTGCAAATCGCAAGAAGTGGTATTATCAAGAGTAGTTCTCGGGACTGAATTTAACAAAAATTAGAAACTTCCAATTTTTTCTTACAGTAATTACCCAGGTTATTCTAGAGGACTACAAAATTAAACATACAGACGGCTCAACCTACACACTCAGCATATAGCGGGAGGGGTATCAGCACTGTTGCTATACCATTTTACCCCTAGAAAGACATTAGATAAATGCTATCTAATATGTACACAGGCATCCCTGTGTATACACCATATGTGCAACCACACTTACTATACAAATATACAATACCTTATTGAGTTCAGGGCACAATGGGGCTTCTTACAGTTACAGTCCATTAGTCCAGACCCTGACATACCTCGGAGGCATATTAATGAACCAACTCAAACACCACCAAGAACAAAACAGGAAAGCTAACAGGGTAGGATAGAAAATAAGATACCACGACGGGAGGCCACCCCGTCGTGGTAGAGTTAGAAAGGAGTCAAGGGAGACTTAAAAGAAGAGGTGCTACATAGAAACATAGACTTTGATGGCAGATAAGGACTGCTTGGCCCACCTAGTCTGCCCATTTCCCTACCTACAGGATAAGCTGCAGATCCTATTTAACCAACAGCCTATTTCTTCCTCCCCTTCCCCCGCAAAAATTGCCTTTTGTCTGTCCCATGCATTCTTGAATCTCCCACAGTTTTAGACCCCACAACCTCCTCAGGAAGACTGTTCCATCGTTCACCACCTCTCTGTGAAAAATATTTCCTCACATTGCCCCTGAGCCGTCCCCCCTCTATCTTCAGATTGTGTCCCCTTGTTCTTGCACAACTCTTTTTCTGAAAGATGCTACCCTCTTGGACTTTGTTGATTCCACTGAGGTACTTAAAAGTTTCTATCATGTCCCCCCTCTCCCTCCTTTCCTCAAGGGTATACATATTAAGCTCCTTTAGTCTCTCCTCGGATAGCTTCTCTTGCAGACCCTGCACCATTTTAGTTGCCCTCCTCCAGACTTCCTCCATCCTATCTATGTCCTTGTGGAGATGGGGTCTCCAGAACTGGACACAGTACTCCAGATGGGGTATCACCAACTGTCTGTACAGAGGGATAACAACTTCCTGTTTTCTACTGGTGATGCCTTTCCCTATACATCCCAGTATTCCCCCAGCCCTTTCTACTGCCTTCTCACATTACTTGCTTACCTTAAGGTCATCTGATATGATTACCCCCAGGTCCCTTTCCATTTTTGTTGTTGTTTCTACCTCTCCCCCATTGTGTAATCTTCCCCTGGGTTTTTGTTTCCCAGGTGCATTATTTTGCACTTCCTTGCATTGAATCCAAGCTGCCATACTTCTGACCATTCCTCCAACCTTGTCAAGTCCCTTCTCATCCTTTCCATGCCTCCTTGTGTATGAACCCTATTGTAGATCTTTGTGTCATCTGCAAAGAGGCATATTTTTCCATCCAGTCCCTCTGCAGTGTCATTTATTAAGACATTAAAAAGGACTGGACCCAGTACTGAACCCTGCGGTACCCCACTAGTAACCCTTCTTTCTTCAGAGTGGATTCCATTTACAATTACCTTCTGTGTCCTGTTGTCCAGCCTATGTTTTACCCAGGCTACCACCCTGGGACCCACTCCCAGGCTGGTTAATTTGACTATTAATCTTTTGTGTGGGACTATGTTGAATGCCATGTCCACAGCCCCTCCCTCGTCTACTACTTTGGTCACTCAGTCAAAGAAATCAATTAGATTTGTCTGACATGACTTTCCTGCTGTGAAACCCATGCTGCCTTGGGTCCTGTGCCCCACTGTCCTCTAGGTACCTAGTTCTCTCCTTAGTTCTTTTAGAATTCTGGGGTGAATTCCATCAGGCCCCATTGCTTTGTCAACCTTCAGTTTTAGGAGTTCTTTCAGAACCCTTTCTTCTGTGAAAGGACTGGGATTGACCCCCATCCAGAGTGTTTCTGTTAACTGAATTAGGCACCTCCCCCTCCTCCTCTTTTGTGAATACTGAACAGAAGTACCTTCAGGTAACCTTATAGTCTTCAGGTGAAGCTACCTCTGGCTGCAAGCTGCAACACTGGACTTAAGATTTGCAAGAAAGCGAGTAGTGCTCACAACAGAGGGAGGTGAACCTTACAATTTACAATTGTCTTTGGTTTGAAGCAGATTCCTTAGGAAAGGTAATATTCTTCAGGTGGAGGATACTTCTAACTGAAGGGTGAAATAAGGAACTTAGAATTATCAGAAAAGGCAGTCTTTCAATCAACAATGGGAGGTGGAGTTTGCTTTACTTTTGTTACAAGTGTTAAGGTTTTCAGTGCAGGAAGAGTTTAAACCCACAAAGGCTGAATACTGTTTTCTGTGTCTGCCCTTCCGCACAGCTGACGTGTTTTGAGGCTGACTGTTTTCAGAGCACAAGTCACCAGGCTCTTTTGGGGCTGGGGAGGTTTACCTGTGTCTGACTTGGATGTTTGGATTTTTCTCTGTTTGATTAGCAGGGTATTTTCTTTGTCAAATTGGTTTGAAGCAGTATTACAAATTGTCATGTATGGCATCTTGCTGACAGGAAGGCACTCATCGCATCGGTAGGTCAGAGCGTTTAGCTGATTGTTTCGTGAGGGCACAGTTTAGACCCAACCCCTTCCCACTCTTCACCCCACCCACCCCTGGAAATAGTTCATTTATACCTGGGGTTCTGACATCATTTCCTCAAGAGGGCAAGGTACATATCACTGTCATATCCTCTCTAGCACACTGCACTGACAATATAAGCATACACATTATATAAATACATATATTTCTATATAATGCACCAATCACACACACACAAAAAAAAACTAAACAAGGTAGACAGTTATGTGGGGAGTAGTACAATGTAATGGCTGTGGGGCAGCAGTCTTCCGGGAGTCTTTCTGGAGGCTGAGATGCTGCCCTGTTTGCAGACAACTATCTGCCCTGAGGGAGGAAGTTGCCCGTCTTCAGGCCACACTGGACAGTGGCAAGGGAACCTCCCCCATCCAGGGAGCACCAGAGCCACCACCACTACCTCAGAGGTTGCGAAGAAAGCACAGCAGTTGGACCACAGTGGGCTCAGGGAGGGTAAGGGTGGTGGAACAGAGCACACCAGTCAGTTGTTCCTCCACAATCCATACACCATTCTGGGGAGCATAGTTCCCCTATGGATGCACCATAGAGGAGACTAAGGAGGGTGCAGACAACTGTCACAAGGGAGGCCCTCAGGAAGTTGGCAGAGGGCACCACAGGGAAAGAAAGCAGCTCCTGGTGGGGGACTCAATTATTAGGGGGATAGAACTGGGGGGAGCAGGGAAAACTGAAGTAAGGAGCCTGCCTGGTGCCATGGCTTGGAGGGACAGGAAGTGCATCCTTAGGATCACGAGAACAGTTGCACTGGAGTCTGAGCTGGACGTCATTGTCCACCTAGGGACAAATGACTTAGCTCATCATGAGATTAGAGCAGTGCAGAAGGACTTTGTAAAGTTGGGGAGGGGCTTAAGACAAGTAGCACACACAGTTTCCTTCTCAGAGGTGCTGCCTGTCAGTGGCATGGGTGAGGCGAGGATACTTTGCACCATGCAGTTTAACAAATGGTTGAAAAAATGGTGTGGAGCACAGGGGTTTGGCTTCATTGGGGACTGGGGTTCCACCTGGAGGGACACCAGCCTATACTGGCAGGATGGTCTGCATCTGTTCAGGAAAGGAGCAAGTCTTTTGGGCAATCAGTTTAAATGCTTCATTGGCAAGCCTTTAAACTAGTCAAGGGGAGAGGCACTGATAAGCATCAGGAAAATCCCAGCCTCCCCCTACAAAACAGGGTACTAAATGAGAAAAAGACCAAGGTAGAAAGGTCAGTGGGGGATGCTGCTACAGAAGGTAAAGCCATCAAAAAATGGAGAGCAATGAGTACCAATGCCCGTAGTCTGGGTAACAAGCTTCCTGAATTAGTGGCCTTGATGGAGGAGGAAGATCTGGATATCGTGGCAGTCACAGAAACATGGTACACACAGAACCATGACTGGGACGTAAACATACCAGGATACACTATCTACAGGAGGGACAGGGAGGGTAAAAGAGGAGGAGAAGTAGCTCTCTACATAAGAGAAGGAATCAAAGCAACAGAACAAAAGGGTAAACAGGGAGGAGAAGCACTGTGGGTCAATTTGGAGGCAGGCAATGGCACCACAATCCGCACAGGGGTTGTATACAGACCCCCTCTCAGGGGGAAGAAATGGACAAGGAAATGATAGAAAGTATACTTAGAATGGCAGATAAAGGGGAGATATTGCTGATGGGTGATCTGAATATGCCAGATGTTAACTGGAGTGCAGTTGCAGCAGCCACATCTAAGAGTGGGGTTATTCTAGATGCCCTACAGGGGGCATGCCTTAGACAACTAGTATTGGAACCCACTCGAGAGGGAGCAATCTTAGACCTGGTCCTCTCAAATGGAGATGGAGAGAGGATCACAGATGTAGAAGTGGGTAGCCATCTGGGAACTAGCGACCACCGAACAGTATGGTTCACAATAAACACAGCAATAGAGTCAAGCCATACAAAGGCAAAAGTATTGGACTTCAGGAGGGCTGACTTTGCCAAAATGGGTGAGTGCCTAAGGAATGCACTAACAAATGGGCAGGAAGGAGGGGTGGAAGAACAATGGGGAATAATAAAAACTACCATCACAGAGGTAACAAGCCTTTGTGTGAAGCAAATAAACAAAACAAAACGATGTAAGAAACCACTATGGTTCTCAAAGGAGGTGGCAGTGAAGGTTCAAGAGAAAAAGAAAGCTCAGAAAGTACAAGGAATCACAGAAGGAACAGGACAAGAAGTGTATCAGTTAAAGCAAAAGGAAGCTGGGAAGGCAGTCAGAACAGCAAAGGCCCAAACTGAGGAAAAGATAGCCAACTCAGTTAAGAAGGGGGATAAAACCTTTTTTAGGTACATCAAGGAGCAAAGGAAGACTAAGGGAGGGATAGTGAGGCTTAATAAAGGGCGGGGTGGGCAGAGGGTGACTGTGAAAGGCAGAGATACTAAACAAATATTTTTGCTCAGTATTTACAAGCGAAGAGGGGAGGTACCTAAAACAAACAATAGAAACACTCTGGATACAGAAGTTGATACAGCCCATTTACAGAAGAAAGGGTCTTGAAAGAACTCTTAAAACTGAAGGTGGACAAAGCCATGGGCCTGATGGATTCATCCCAGAATTCTAAAAGAACTCAGGGTAGAACTAGTGACACCACTGACTACCTTCTTTAACAAATCATGGGAGGATGGGGTGGTACCTGAGGACTGGAGGAGGGCTGATGTGATTCCTTCACAAAGTGGGAGCATGGCAGGCAGGAAACTACAGACCAGTTAGTTTAACCTCAGTGATAGGAAAATGATGGAATCATTTCTGAAGGAAAAATTGTCAGTACCTAGAGGCCAGAGGGCACAGGACCCAAGGCAGCATGGATTCACAGCGGGAAGGTCATGCCAGACAAATCTAATAGATTTCTTTGACTGGGTGACCAAAGTAGTAGATCAGGGAGGGGCTGTGGACATGGCCTACCTAGACTTTTGCAAGGTATTTGACTCAGTCCCACACAAAAGATTAATATACAAGTTAGCCAGCCTGGGAGTGGGTCCCAAGATGATAGCCTGGGTAAAGAATTGGCTGGAGAATAGGACACAGAGGGTAATAGTAAATGGAGTCCACTCTGAAGAAAGGGGGTTACTAGTGGGGTGCTGCAGGGTTCAGTATTAGGACCGGTCCTCTTCAATGTCTTTGTAAGCGACATTGCAGATGGACTGGAAGGAAAAGTATGTCTCCTTGCAGATGACACAAAGATCTGCAACAGAGTTGATGCACAAGGTGGGGTGGAAAGGATGAGAAGGGACTTGTCAAGGTTAGAGGAATGGTCAAATGTATGACAGCTTAGATTTAATGCTAAGAAGTGCAAGGTAATGCACCTGAAACAAAAACCCAGGGGAAGAGTACACAATGAGGGTGAGATACTAACAACAACAAAAATGGAAAGGGACCTGGGGGTAGTCATATCAGATGACTTAAAGGTGGGCAAGCAATGTGAGAGGGCAGTAAGGAGGGCTGGGGGATACTGGGATGCATAGGGAGAGACATCACCAGTAGAAAACAGGAAGTTATTATCTCTCTGTACAGACAGCTGGTGAGACCCCATCTGGAGTACTGTGTGCAGTTCTGGAGACCCAGTCTCCATAAGGACATAGACAAGATGGAAGCTGTCCAGAGGAGGGCAACTAAAATGGTGCAGGGTCTGCACCAGAAGACATATGAAGAGAGACTAAAGGAGCTTAATATGTATATCCTCGAGGAAAGGAGGGAGAGGGGGACATGATAGAAACTTTCAAGTACCTCAAGGGAATCAACAAAGTCCAAGAGGGTAGCATCTTTCAAAAAAAGAGGTGTGCAAGAACAAGGGGGCACAATTTGAAGATGGGGGCAGCTCAGTGGTAATGTAAGGAAGTATTTTTTCACAGAGAGGGTTGTGGATGCATGGACTGGCCTTCGGAGGAAGGTTGTGGAGTCAAAAACAGTGACTGAATTCAAGCATGCATGGGACAGCCATAAGGCAATTCTAGGGGGTTGGGGTAGAAAGAAGTAGGCTGCTGGTTAACTAGGATCTACAGCTTATCCATTAGGTAGGGAAATGGGCAGACTGGGTGGGCCAAGCGGTCCTTATCTGCCGTCAAATTCTATGTAAGTATTCATTTAGTATCCCTGCTTTTTCACTGTCCCTCTCTGCCCACCCACCGTCCATTCTATTCAGCCTCACTATCCCTGCCTTTGTCTTTCTACACTCCCTGATGTACCTAGAAAAATGTTTTATCCCCCTTCTTAACCAAGTTGGCTATCTTTTCCTCAGTTTGGGCCTTTGCTATTCTGACTACCCTCCCTGCTTCCTTCTGCCTTAACTGGTACAGTTCTCTGTCCTGCTCCTTCTGTTTCCTCATACTTCCTAAATGCTATCTTTTTCTCCCTAACCTTCACCGCCACCTCTTTTGAGAACCATAGTGGCTTTTTCTTTCATTTTGATTTGTTTATTTGCTTCACACAAAGGCTTGTTGCCTCTGTGATGGCAGTGTTGATGTTTCCCCATTGTTGCTCCACCCCTCCTTCTAGCCTATGTGCTAGTACTTTTCTAAGGCACTCTCCCAATCTTGCCAAAGTCAACCCTCCTGAAGTCCAGAACCCTCACTTTTGTATGGCTTGACTCTGTAGCTGAGTTTATCATGAACCACACTGTTTGGTGGTCACTTGTTCCCAGATAGCTACCCACTTCGAGATCTGAGATCCTCTCAGCATCCCCATTTGAGAGTATGAGATCTAAGATTGCTCCCCCATGAGTGGGTTCCAAAACTAGCTGTCTGAGGCATGCCACCTGAAGGGCATCGAGAATGGCCCTGCTATTGGGTGTGGCTGCAGCCAAGGTGCTCCAGTTAACATGTGGCATATCAAGGTCCCCCATCAACAGTATCTCCCCTTTCTCTGCCATCCTAAGGATGCCTTCTATCACAGCCTTGTCCATTCCCTCCCACTGACATGGGGGTCTGTATATAACCCCTGTGTGGATTGTGGTGCCATTTTCAGTCTCTAAGGTGACCCACAGTGCCTCCTCTCCTCCCTGTTTACTCTTTTGTTCAGCTGCTTTCATCCCTTCCCTTTCATAGAGAGCTACTCCTCTCCCTCTTCTCCCCTTCCTGTCTCTCCTGTAGATTGTGTACCCTGGTATGTTAACATCCTAGTCATGGTTTTCTGTGTACCATGTTTCTGTGACTGCTATGATATCCAGGCATCCCTCGTTCATCAAGGCTGCCAGTTCAGGGAGCTTGTTGCCCAGACTATGGGCATTGGTACTCATTACTCTCCATTTCTTGATGGCATTACCCCTTTTTGTCCCATCCCTGTCCTTATTGTGTTTGTCATTTTCTCCTTTTACCACTGCCCTTCTCCCTATCGACATCTCTATCTTGGTGTTTACCTCACTTACTACCCTGATGCAGTAGACTTAGGGAAAAGGGCTAGAGAGAGAGTGAATATCCTGTGGTGTTGTGGGGGGGGGGTTCTGCTACAGTCACATGGCTGCAAAACATGGTGGCAGAAGTAAACAGTGTCCACACATTTATACAGTGCCCCAGGTTTTAAGCATTCCTGCAGCCAAACCCTGTACTTTTATTTTACATTAGCCTCAGGCATGTGTAGCCACCCCTGTGGCCTGTTGAGCAACTGTACATTTTATCCTGTTGCCTTAACAGTCTTGTATTTGCTGCTGCCATTTCTGAATGTCCCCAGGCAACTTACACATAGCCCCACTGCAGTCCAGATACTGTCCCACTTCATTTCCTTGGCTGCAGTCCATGTATACATTTTATTTACTTTATCCCCACAGAACATGTAGCCACACTTTTCCTTACTGGCCCCTTTTGTTATTATTATTTTTCACTTTGATTCCTGCCTGTCGCTAGCGTTTAAACCTTTTCTGCTAGCGCTAGAGAGACTCCCGGCTCTTCAAAGAGATGCCGCCTCATTGATATGCATGAGGCGGCTCCCTGTAGCTTGAGCATGATTGACACTCACTAAAAGTGAATTTTCTTTCTCCCAGTTGCCCTACCTCCCAGCTAAGGTTTCCGGTCCCTCTCTTGCTCTGTACTGGGACCAGGACCACTGAAGAGGCACACCAAACTGGCCACAAATGGCTGAAATGAAACTCTGCTTCTGCACATATGCGGAGCTTGCCTGCACCACAGTGCCATTTCTGAAGCCAGTGGCTCCACAAACTTGCTCCTGCAGCCACGCTCTCTCTCAAAAAACATGCAGGAGCTGGCAGGAGAGGACAGAAACACTGGGACAAGCCAAGAAAAACACAGGGATCCAGAAAAAAGAATAGGGGGTGTAAACAAAACCCCAGGGGAAACTAGCCTTTTTCAGGGGCTCACAGGTAAGCTGCTGACAGGAGGGTTACAACATTTTAATTAACAGAGTATGTTTATCTATGACATTTGAGACTATATTTTGGAACAGGTTGTAGGCCTCAGACACAGTAGTAGCTAGGTATAACTCTTGCCATCTGGTATTCTTTAAGTCCAAGAGGAAGGCATACCGCAGTAGTTGAAATTACGATGACGTCTTTTGAATATATATCTAGAGGTGGAGATGGGTTTAGGAACAGCCCTCACACAGGCTATGGAACTATGGTCACTTATGTCATTGAAAAAAGCGCCAGCGTGAGTTATAAAGTGGGGCTTATTTACAAGAAATAGGTCCAACAGTGTACTATTTGCAGGATTTTTGTGATTTGAGAGGGTGATTCCAGAGATAAGCTGGGTTTAGAACTAGGGGAGAGCCAATCAAGGTTGAAGTAGCCCATAATGATCACCTCCAATGACAGTGAATCTAGGGAGTTGCGTAGGTGACCCAGCAATTTGAGCCCCCCTAAGGGAGGTCTGCAATAGCCCATTATGCATAGTGACACAGTCGAAGGGGACTTTTATTGTGAGACTTTCAAGTTCTTTGGGTATGGTAGTTGAGTCGATTAGATAAGCCGTGAATTTATCTTGGATGTAAATTGTGACCCAGCTCCCACAGACTTTCTGTCAACTCTGAATACATTGTAAGAAGGAAGGTTTAACTCATGGTTGAGGGTGGATCTTCTAAGCCAAGTTTCAGTTATCACTAGTACATCAGGTTTTTTATGGCAATTCCACGATTATATAGTTTCACGTTTTCTTAACAAACTGCAAGGATGTATGCATAGAAAGCGCATGCCCTTTAACAGTGCTAAATCGGAGAGTGCAGAAATAAGAGAAAGGGGGCCTGAATTTGGTTCAACATTACTGGAGCATAAATAAAAGAAGAAGTTTCTTGAGGGCACCTAACAGCAACTTGAGGAGTCAAGTCCGACCTCTTTTGGAGTTGGGGGAGATATACAAAGATGGGCAGGTGTTGAGAGGACTTCGGGGACTAATAGAAGCATATAAGAGCAGCTGAGCTGAAAGGGTTACAAGGGCAGGGAAGGAGGGTGAGGACAGTAGAATAGAATGGTAAATCCTACTGTCCTGGGGATTAGTGTCATGATGGAAGGTGTACTGTGCAAAAAATGTCATGTTTGTCAGTGACTCTGGGTTTATAGTCACAGTGTGTGGCTCAATAAGGGTCAGGTTTATCGGTGAATCTGGGTTTGTGGGTACAGTGTGTGGGTCAAGGGTACTAAGGAAAATTCCTATTAAGCAAACAAGAGATAAGGAGAGACTGCATTTTGGCAGCCTACGTAACGCTAAAAGAAAATGTGAAGAAAAGCGAAGTGGAAGTGGTGCTAAGGGTGCAGCCAATGGTGGTCTCCAGCTGGGAAGATGATTAGCCAGTCTGTGAGCAGGCGGACAGGTTCCAGAAAGCAAGCAGAGGCAAGGTTTCTTCAGGAAGCGTACCTTTTCAGGCGGGCAGGCATGCTGACTGTGTGCAGTTGGCGGCTGGGTCAGGAAGGCCATCCAGCAACATAGGGAGAGTGGAGAGTGGATCCTTGAGGAGGGAACACCCAGCCAGGGGCCACCTGCTGAAAGGAGGGAAAGGGAGAAAGACTATGTTATTATACAGTTGAGTTTAAATGGGAGCCACTGCACTGTTGGTCACTACCACCCTCTCAAATCTCACACAACTGTAGGCACCCACCCAGTCAAGCCACCCTCTCAAATCTCACACAACTGTAGGCACTCACCCAGTGAAGGATAACTTAACAGGATAACTTAACTGCACAGGAAGTGGTATACTTAGCGGGTATCAGTAATAGAACTATACTTGCACATACGAAATGGCAAAGCATGACACTGGGTACCCAAGAGTTATACGAAGTACTGGTGCAGGTCTGGTAGCTTCATTGCCTAGGTTCTTTTGGTGGTGCATTTGTTGACAGTTGGAAAGCTTGCATATTAACCCCAACAGACAGTGGTGTGTTAACACAGTTAATAAAAAACCTGAGATCCCAAAGGGGAAAATACTTGAAAACCAACTTTGCAATCCACATTAAGGTTGCTGTAATCCAAACAGGAAACACAAAGGACCCCCAAAGCCAGCAGTGCCAGAACTCAGGTGATTTAAGGATGCAGCAGCTCAGTCAACATACGAACATACAAATGTGTCAGCAGAAACAGACCATCTGGTCTAAGTCTCCTCAAGTGTGCAGCTAGCACCCCTAGTTTGCAGCCGCTCCACCCCCCTTCCTTTTGTCATCCCACCTTCCCCATCCTCACTCTCCCCTGTTCTCTGTCCCATGCCCTTTTGATGCTGTTCACAGATTTACATGATACCACCCATTCTGGTAGTGCATTCCATTTTGCTACCACTCTCTCTGTGAAATAGAGTCTCCTCATTTCCCTCCTAAATCTCCCCCCCCTCTATTTTTAGCCCATGCCCCCTGGTGTCACTCCCCCTCTTTAGCTTAAAGACCCTGTCTACCCCATCCTTATTGATTCCCCTCAGATACTTGAATGTTTCTCTCATGTCCCCCCATCCCTTCTATCCTCCAGAGTGTACATATTCAGGTCTCCCAGTCTGCTCTCATAGTCTCGCCCCTCCATTCCACATATCATCTTTGTTGCCCTCTTCTGCACCTCCTCCAGTAGCCTGATATCACGCTTTAGGCATGGCCTCCAAAACTGCACACAATACTCTAAGTGCGGCCTTACCAGTGACCTATAGAGGGGCAAGATCACCTCTCTTTGCCTGGATGAAAAAACCCTTGCTATACACCCCAGCATTTTGTTCACTTTTGCAGCTGCTCTCCTGCACTGGGCAGTGTTGTTCATGGCCCCTGGTGTCATTACCCATAGGTCCTTCTCCTCCTCAGTGATCCCCAGCTTAACCCCCCCCCCCAGCCAGTATTCTCTCCTTGGGTTATTCACCCCAAAGTGCATAACCTTACACTTCTTTGCATTGAACCCCAGCTGCCACCTCTCTGACCACTCCACTAGCTTGCTTAGGTCCCCCTGCAGCTGCTTCCATCTCTCCCCTCCATCTACCACTGCTCCGATTTTGGTGTCTTCAGCGAACAGACTTACCTTGCTCACCACCCCATGTTCAATGTCTGATATAAAGAGCCCAAATAATACTGGCCCCAGCACAGAGTCCTGTGGCACCCCACTTGTCTCCAGCCTTGGAGTTTAGAGCTCCCCTCTCACCACCACCACCCATTGCAGCCTCCAACTAGGCCAGCTTGTAATCAATCCAGTTCATCATTTTTGCCCCAACCCTATACCAACTAGCTTCCCCCCAAGCCTCCCATGATGCACCGAATTGAAGACCTTGCTGAAGTCCAAGTAAATAACATCCACCACATGACCATTATCCAGCTCACCTGTCACCCAGTCATAATATTGTATCAAGCTGGTTTGACTAGACCTCCTTGAAACAAATCCATGCTGCCTCACATCCCAGAGGCCATTGTCCTCCAGGTACGACACCAGTCTTTCCTTTAGTATCATTTCCATGAGTTTGCACTCTATGGAGGTGAGACTGACCAGACGATAATTACCCGGTTCATCCCTTGGCCCGCTCTTGTGTAATGGTACTACATGTGTCATCCTCCAGTCCAGTGGCACACATCCCAACTCCAGTGAGGTGAAGTACAGATCTGCCAGTGGCTCCGCCAACACCTCCGCTGTCTTCCTGCACACCCTGGGGTCAATACCATCCGGCCTTGGTGCCTTGTCTACCTTCAGTGCCCTCAGTCCCTCTAGGACTCTACTTGTCTCAATTCTTCCAGCACACAGCAGCACATCAGGAAACATTCAGGATTGGCCCCAGTGACTGGATGGTGAAGCTATTCGAATTCAGCTTTCAGGTGACTTGCAGCAGCACAGCCCTTCTTGTTCAGCTGTCATGAGGTCACAGAAGCACTATGCAGCAGCTACACAGTTCCCAAGTAGCTAAGGGAGTGACCGCCACAGTCAAACTCTTCTCTGAATCAAGAGTACATGAGTAGTAAGGGCACATGCCCCATAACGCCCCGCTCCCCAATTCACCCCACTTGATCAGGGCTAGCAGGTCCCCTACCAGGCTTTGTAGCTGCTCATATCAGATGCAGGTCTCTGTCTCCAATTTTACAGCTTGGCAGCTTTTTTAGGAGTGGGTCTTTCACCCGGATTTATCACACAGCAGTTTCAGTCTGCAGAAATTGTTCCACATGCCTACTCTCAGTGGCTTCATTCAGCAGATGCCCTTCTGACAGTCTTTCAGCAATTCACTTCAACAGATGACTTTTGTGCACAGTTTCACAGCAGATTAGCTCTAGGAAAGGATGAGCCCAGGGAGCCTCAGGTCTTTCACAGTGGCAACAGGTCTGCTCTATTCAATGTCCCTCTCTCTCTCAGAATGCTACAAGCTCCTAAAGAGCCCAGAAATGGCCCTCTATCACATTCAATCAATCAATCAATCAATCAAAATCTTTATTTAACCAGGCGATCACCATAGAGCATAACTCATTTTCGAGGTGGACCTGGGGTATACAGGGTGAGACAGGTCAGAAAGATACAATGAAAAATATACAGGAAGGAATAAAATACAGTTTAAAAAAAAAAAAACAATATATATATATATATATATATATATATATATATATATATATATATATACAGGGATAACATCAAAGGCATATACAGTGATGAAGGACAGTTAGATCTGGAATAGGAAACTAAACTGATAACACAGCATACAAGTATATATGAAATTATACATAAATAGATATAACAGTCGATGGGAACAGTAGATTAGGGCACCCAATATACACTGTAAATAAAGGTCCAGGGTAGGGGTAAGGGTTAGAAGGCTACTCTAGATTAAATTTGTGAGGAGGTAGTAACAGCAGAGTAAGGGTACAATCCTGGACAGGGACATGGGGGGGGGGTTGAATGAAGAAAAGAAAAACACACATTGTTAATATATGAACCACTGCAGCAGCAAGGGCTGTAGGTTCAGTCAACAAAAGGATTCAATGGGAGGAGGAGAGAGACTGGGGGTAGGAGGATGACAGGTAAAAAAAAGAGGCGACAGCTGGGGCAGCAGATAGGGGAAGGCAAAGGGGGAGCTCCGAAATATAATGTCAGACACAGTATAACTGTGGAGGCAGGACTCATCTGGCCAGGGTTATAGAAATAACGGCATCAAGTAAAGCAGTTACATGGCTCCATGTTATGGCTTAGGTAAAGAGATTTGAAAGTAGAAAGGGAGATTGGATGGGTTGGTTTCAGGGTCCTTTGCAATTTATTCCACATCTGAGGTAGTACATAGCTTATGGCTGCTCTGCTGAAACACAATTTAGCCTTATATACATACAGAGCAATGAAGGAGGTGCTTCTCAAGGCATACTTGCCGAGAGTACATATCGGGAGGCAGACGGAGATGTACTGAGGCAGCATTCCTATAATCACTTTATAAGTCCAGAATGCAGCATTCCTCTTTCGTCTATATCTAAGGGATGTCCATCCTACTGCTGTATACAGTGAGCAGTGAGGGGTGGAGTACTGTAGACCTGTAATGAATCTTAAGGCATGGTGATAAAGCATCAAGTTTTGCAAGATCAGCAGCAGTACTCTGGCCATATAAGAAATCTGCATAGTCAAGTAAAGAAAGAAAGGACGTTTGGACCAACTTCAACTTGGCATCTCTATTAAGTAGGTTATTTATCCTAAAGAAGAGTCCAAGTCACAGCCTAAGTTTCTTTAACAACTCATCAATATGATCAGTGAATGAGAGTCTGTTGTCTAACCAAACTTCCAAGTATTTTGAATTTTCAGCATGTAATTTGCTGAACAGAGCTGTCCTTTTGCCATGGCCTGCCATCTGATTGGCCCCCTTAAGCCAGCCATGAACACTGAGGAGGTGTGTAGTGTCCTGTTTTCCCCACAAGTCTTTGGGGTATGTCCTGGGCTTTGTAGCCCTCCCATTGGCTAGCTGCCATGGTTGGTCATCAAAGATGGCCATGGCCACGTCCTGAAGGAGCCTTCTGCTCCAAGATGCTTTATTTGTATATTTATTCACCTCCCCCAGTTTGTGTGCAGGCCCTAGGGAGTGTTGCAGCCCCTTTGGGTTGTTTTACAGTCATTCTGGGGTGGTGTCCGGATCGTCAGGTCCAAAGCTGTGTGGCTGCTGGCTGGGTTATTGGAGCAGAGATTGCTGGGGAGAAGCCCCTTACACATACCCTCACAATCGTAGATATGGTGGAACTTTTGTTGCACCTAAGGCACCAAAGAAATGGTGTACTGGTGTGCTCCCAGTCCCCTCTGCCAGGATCAGTGGACCAGGACAGGAGAAATGTGACTGCTGCCACTGAAGAAAGGTAGAAGAGGCACAGAAAATTTCAGCAGCATGGCCTCTCTCTTGCCGTGCCACACATGCGGTCAAGTGAGGATCACTGCAGCTTGCAGCAGTTCATGTTTGGGAGCATTCAGGAGGGTAGCAGCAGGCAGAGCCAGTCCAGGTATGCCACCTCACAAAGTGGGGGGGGGGCTTACATTCTTAAAATGATCTATGAATTATTTGGCTAAAACAATAATAAATAGATTTGTGATGATATAAGTATTTCACTATGCTCTTTTAAACATGTTGAAGTATTTTTTTGCAGGTGTTATGTATTATTTAATAAATGAAGTTTTGCCATTTGAGATGTGATATCTCACTTATTAGGGGGCACTCCTGAATGGCAGCAGCAAGGTGTCCACATGGTATTTAGCAAACTACACAAGCAAGTACATTCATAAACATAAGTCTTAATTCATGGTTTACAGTGAGTTAATTACGATTGAACAGTATCAAGGAGTTGTACCATACCAGGGAGTTTCAATGAATATAAATACCTGGGAGTAACTGTAGACAGTGAGCTGAAATTTGATCTATATATAAACAATACTGTCAAAAGGTAAGCAAATGACTTGGGGGGCTTGAGAAGAAAAGCATTTTTCATCCCCAAAGACACAAGGAAAACTATAGCAACACAACTTCTACTACCTGTTCTGGAATATGGAAGCATTGTATACCAGCCCGCTGCTTACATGGTGCTAAAAAAACTAAATAGAACATATAACAACTTAGCAAGATTCGTATTAGGTTGCGCTTACGATCAACACCATTGTTTAATGTAGAGTGACCTACAATGGGATTCCTTGGAACTCAGGAGGCAAAAACTGAGAGCAGCAATAGCCCTTAAAATGTGCAAGGGAAAAACTGAGCTTCCCGAATGTGATCTTGATGAAGTACCTACGCATGCTATTAACTTGAGGGAGATAAAAAATAGAGGGTTTTTTATTCCTATGGCATTTAACTCCTCCTGCGGGAAAATGAAATCACACTGGTGGGTAGCCAAAGAATGGAACATGTTACTCCCAGAAATCAGGAAAGCAACAACTATAAATTCATTTAGATCCCTACTAAACAAGAGTTTAAAGGAGACTTGCACTTGCCATTGGATAAATTGTGTTTGGAACATGTATGTGTGTATGCTGAATTCTGTATCTAGATCTGTATTATATGGTGAAATGTCATTTGATTGAATTTGTACACCTCCATAGTAACAAAGCAGAACAACTATGTAAACAGGCCTGCAAAGTCATAATAGTTCTATCCTGTTTAAAAATAAAGATTTATCCTATCTGTCTTTCTAGCTTGTAGAGATTATTGATGCAGATAATCAACAAATCCAGAACTTTAGGTGACTTCAGCAAGACAAAAAAAAATACAGTGTTTGGGATTAAGTTCTTAAGACAATGGCCAGATGTGTGATATTGTCAACATTGTGTCACTGTGGTTTAGCTCTCGTCCCTGAAACAGTGATTTAAATTTGGATTCCTATGCAGTGCTGACACAGTAGTGCCATACTAGGGAGCTGCTGCTCTATTGGAGGAGCTGTCCTTTGGATGAGATATTTAGCCTCGGCATCTCCACACTTGTACATTTACCTGCGAGGGGCATTTCTCAGGCAGATGGTCACAGAACCCACTATGGACAGGGCACTGCTGGACCCAGGGTTGCCATCTTTGGAATGCAAAAAAAAACAGACACTTGCCCTTCTCCACCTCCTGCGCTTCCACCCCCCCCCACTAAAATCTGTCCTTACATAATGTGTATGTAAGTACCCAGCATCTTCAGTTGCATGGTCCTCTGGTCAGTCTCTTCCAGTGTCTGCTGAGTGCACCAGTTACTATGGGACAAGAGATGGTATATAGCGTGGTGGCAGTCTGTGCAGACACACGCAACCTCACTGCGTGAAAGCACATGTAAGCACCCCTTCAGGAGCTTACTAGTTAAAGTTTATCAGCGTTGGTGCCTGTAGGTCTGGATGTAGGGCCTGCCTGCCACCAGCAGGTGGCCCAATAAATGAGAGGTTTTCATGCCAATAGAGGGGGTCTGGAAAGACCAGAGAGAGAGTCGGGGGGGGTTTAGCCCACAAGTTCGGCCGTGAGGACCGCGGTGGAGCTGGGGTGGGCCATCCACCACCCTGGCCCTCCTCCCTCGAAGACCTGCAAAACAGTGCGGCAGTCCGAGCCGTAAAGAGTTGTTTGGGGGAAGCAGTTATGGAGTAGTAGTTGGGGTCCCATCGGTGCTGTTCATTGGGGAGCTGGAGCCCGGAAGAGAAGAGAGGGAGCCCACCAAGTGATCTCTGGCACCTTGGTAGGGATATGCACCAATGGGGGTCCATCTGCAGAAAGTTTCTTGCCCGTGGGCGAGTGCAGCCTGGTAGCCATGTTGAGTAGCCTGTGTTCAGGCCTACTATGGCAGAGGAGGCCTAGGACACGATCTGGTAGTGGCAGTCTGGATCGTTGAGGGTGTAGTGGTGGCAGCCTATCCCTTTTCCTGAGGTCGCTGGGCCACTGCAGTGTTTGGGCTCTCCGAGGGTACAGCCTGTGGAGGCAATAAGAGTTCTGCATGGGGAGCTGGCTGGTTGGGACCTCAGGCGGGGTGACCATCTGTCCGACCGCTCCATGTGACACACTAGATTGGCCCCTGGGTGGAAGCAGTCCTGAGCTGAAATCACTGTACAAGAGGAGAATGCCTCGGGTCTCTGGGATTGTCAGGGATACAAGGAACCCCTTGGGATACTCGGAGCAGGCATGTGGCATCGGTGATTGGGTACAGGAAGGTTTTCAGTGGTACTCTTCTTCTAGAAGTGAACACCGTGAGGGAAAACCGAAAGTCTCACAGTAATAAAGTGCTTCACTATTTTAGAGTAATCCCAGTTTGTAAGGCAGACAAGGAATGGATTGGGACAGTAGAAATGTCTCATGCTGCCTCAGTTTTGTTACCTCTGACTGAGTGTCTGAATGACAAAGAGAAAAGATTAAGTAAATGTCTGGCAGATGGAAAGTTGTGATGGCAAGGAGTATGTAAAAGAAATTCAGGTAAGTCAATGTATGCTACTGTGTGGTTTCTTTGGCCCACCGTATAAAGTGCTGCTGTCAGGAAACTGAAGCCTTTTTAACTCAAGGAGAATTCTGCTTAAACCAAAGTCAATCTGTTGAAAAAAGAGATTGCTGCAGAATGTAATGCCAGATTCTGTACCCACGAATTGCTCTCACCATTGTTTGAATACCCCCATGCTCCATGGAGTGATTTATCAAATTATTTGTTTCATATTAAATCAGTTTTGCACTTTTGATTCTGGAGTGGACTTTGAATTTAATTGATATGAACTGTTCATGTTATGCCGGTTAATGAACATTGCCCCTGTGGCTAGCCTACTGAAGTGAAGAGACGTACCTGCTCCCTTGCAATGCAAAGCCATCTCACAACAACTGTGAATCAGGTAATGAGCACATTTATTTTCCTGGACTGTGTTTCTGGCTGTATAGTGCCCCACTCCCACTTTTTACCATCTGGATACCCCTAAACACTGGGGGGCTTACACACGGAACTTGAAGAAAGACTAGCTGATGTCAACACCTCTCAGTAGTGCCTAGCAGGAGTATTCTACGAGTAATAAAAACTAAATTTTATATTCAAAACTGTCCTGCATGCTTTTTATGGATAAAAGTGATTGTAACCTTCATTACTGGGGCACGCTTGCAAACCGGGCGCACGGGTCAGGTGCAGAAACAGTGCATGTTACTGACTGTTGTAAAAACAACCCGGCAGATTTAAAGTGTTTCACTGGCAAACCTGTAGAAAAGCCATCCATGCCAGCTGAAAACTGGCCAGGTGGCAACCCTAGCTGGATCTGGTATTTATGAACAGGGACAACATTGCAGATGTCACAGTGGGTAGTCCTCTGGGTTCAAGCAATCATCGTACAGTGTGGTATGACATACAAATTAGGCAGCAGGCAAATCACACTAGGATGAGAGTCCTGGACTTCAGAAGGGATGATTTTAAAGAAATGGAGGACTGCCTTAGTAAATACCTTGAAGGGCGGAAGGCCGGGGGGAGGGGGAGTGAAGCCACAGAATAGGACAAAGGAGGGAATTACTAAGGTAATGGAAAGTTGTTTGAAAGAACAAGCAATGGTAAGAAGAGGAAGAGGCCACTAGGGTTGTCAAAGAAGGTAACTAAGGCAATAAGGGAGGAAAAAATAGCTTTTAGGAAGTACAAGAAGACCCAGACATAGGGGAACAGGGAGTTATATTATATCTGGATATAAAAAAGGGTGGCAGGAAGGAGGGTGAGGGCAGCTAAGGCACAAACTGAGAAGAGGAGTGCCAAGGAGGTCAAAAACGAGCATAAGACTTTCTTCAGATACGTGAATGAAAAGAGGAAAGCAATGGGTGGGATACTGAGGATCAGAAGAGCAGTGGGGTGGACTGTGCAGAGGAAGATCAAGAAAAAGCTAACATTTTTAATGAGTACTTCTGCTCAGTCTTCACAGTGGATGGGGGAAGGGCTGTACCATCATGTATGAGCAGGCACCGGCCGGGGGAGAGGGAGTGGATGCAAGTGCATTTTCAGAGGACAGAATCCACTGGGGACTGGTAGCCATAGAGGAAATGGGACCAGGCAGGATCCACCCATGGGTTCTAAAAGAACTAAGCATGTTGCTAGCCGCCCCTCTGGCAGCACTATTCAGCACCTCACTGGTGACTGGAATAGTTCCAGAGGACAGGAGGAAGATCAATGTGGTCTCTCTGTATTAGAGCAGCAGAAGGGAGTAGGCTAGCAATTTATAGATCTCTCAGTCTCACATCAGTTGTGGGGGGAATTTATTGTTTGAGTAATTGATTGGATTTTGGTAACCAGGTAGGTTTACTGAGACAAGCTATCCCCTTTTTTTTTGTTTACAGGGAATGCATAGACAGTATTCATAAAGATAATTATATACAGTGCATAAGTAAATGACAAAAAAAAAACAGCGAATAGAATGGCTTTTCAATACTAATCTTATACAGTACATAAATAAATGACAAACACAGTGAATGCAGTGGCTTTACAATACAAAATGAAAACTTTGTGCAATAGGTCCATTTATTAGATACAGGATACAGACAAGTATTCTGTGATGAAAACCCTGCTGAAGGAGTGACTGATGCAGTACCAGGGGGAAAATGGGTTGCAGGACCACCAGCAACAATGGTGGGCACCTCTCTGGTGTCAGCGGCCCTGGGCAGTTTCCTGGGTTGCCCTGGGCAACACAGTTTCATGGGGGGGTCATGTCAAACAAATTCCATAAATATTCTTGACTGGGTGACTAGGGAGGTGGATCGGGGGAGGCAGTAGATGTGGCCTATCTGGACTTCAGTAAGGCATTTGGCACTGTACCACACAGGAGGAAAATTAAGAAGCTTAGCAACCTTGAGGTTGCGGAGAAGGTGGTAAGCTGGGTATCAAACTAGTTCAAGAACAGGAGGCACAGAGTGGTGGTAAACAGCAGTCTCTCAGGGGATGGGAGAGTGACAAATGGAGTACCACAGTGACAGGTACTCGGTCCTATCCTCTTTATTGTCTTCTTAAGTGACATTGCTGATGAACTGGAAGGGAAGGTGGGTCTCTCTATGGATGTCACAAAAATTTGCAATAGGGTGGGCACCCAGGAAGGAGTGGAGAGAATACAAATGGATCTGGGGAAACTACAGGAGTGGTCTAGAGTGTGGCAGCAGGGCTTCAATGTCAAAAGTGCAAAGTCGTGTACCTGAGGAGGGAAACCCAGGAGCTGTATATAAAACGGGAGGTACTTACAGTCACCAAGCAAGTGAAGGACTTTGGGATAATCATATCTGATCATCTCAAGGTGGTAGGGCAGTGTGACAAGGCAGTAGGCAAGGCCAGCTGGGTACTGGGGTGCATGTGATGGGGGGGGGATTTCAAGCAGGAGAAGGGAGGTAGTGTTGCCACTGTATCACTTTCTAGTGAGACCCCCACCAAGAGTACTGTGTCCAGTTCTGGAAGCATCACCTCCGAAATTACATTGACAGGGTGGAAGCAATCAAGAGGGGGGCTACCATAATGGTGCAGGGGTTGCACAAGAAACCATATGAGGAGAGCTGGGGGAGCTCAACACGTACTCCCAAGAGAGAGACCTATAAGTACCTCACAGGGGTGAACAAGATGCCGGGCGGGTCTCCTTCAGAGAAGGAATATGAGCACCAGATCAAGTGTGCATCCTATGAAACTTGGGGAGTAGTTTAAGAGGGATGTGAGGAAACACTTCTTTTCAGAAAATGCGGAGGGTGCCTGGCACAGCCTGTCAGAAGAGGTGGGGAGGTTAAAGACAGTGGGGAGCTTCAAGCATGCATGGGATAGGCACATGGGCATAACAGGTAGAGGAAAGAGTGGAGTGAGTGACACCTGTGACCAATTAGGGTCCAGGATGTAGTAATAGGAAACAAAATAGGGCAGACTCGATGGGCCCACCCATCCTTTTCTGCTGACAAATTATATGTTTCTATGTTCAATGTTTAATGGGGGTCCCTTTATGCCATCCCTTGTGGTTGAACATGTGGAAGAAAAAGACTCGGTGACACTTTTATTAAGGGTAGGGAATTATTCATAATGTTCTAGCCAACATTTCCCATAACAAAAAAGGCTGTGATGCAGTGCCCAGTATGCAAATGATGCTTAACAGCGGCAAGCGACTGCATACAGTTCCAGCACTACCAGTATCTAACTCAGAACTCTGTAAAGAACTTTAAGATGCATTTTAATTGAAAGGTGCTATATGAAACAAAAATCAGTTCATTCTTTGTATTCTCTCAGACAAAAGAGTTGATAGGGAGGTGGGCAGGTATTTCATAGTATGAATAATGTATGTGGTGTTGTATACTGACAGTAATAACTTTAGACTTTTTGAACAGAGTGCTTACAAGCATATGTAAATAAATGTTTTCAGTTGTATTCAAAGATATTTATTGACCTCTGAGGCTTTCATGGTAGCATTAAGTTTATCACACCCTCTGAAAATGTCTTTAAGCAAATGCATGTCTATAAATTATTAGCAAAAATTATTTGTACTCTTCTCAACATTTTTACATGAAATTGAGTTGGCAATAGTCATACTGAAATGTGGCAGAATTACTACTTTAAGATCTTCAATTATGTTTTAAAAAGCACATTTTTAACAATTATTAGCAGAAGATGAAACACGTACAACTATGTATGGTATAAGGTCTGGGTTCTCAACATTCATCATGCAGGCAGAAGCCCCTATTTTAGATGCTATCAGCATTATGGCAAATGTGCCAATATGTTTGCATCCTAGTTTCAAGTGTTTTGACATGTTTGTGGCAGTTTCCGCATTTTACTGCTCAAACATGATGCGTATGGCATTATTTGGATGTAGGAGTTATTTTAAAAATGCAACTTGTGCCACTTGCAACATAACGTTAGACAAAGTCTTTCGTGGTCTAACAGTCCCATCACAAATAGCCCAGGTGTAGTGGAATTGTGCTGCAGTTCTTTGAAAATCCTGGCCTAATGCCTGGATTTGCAACTCTCATGATACAGGCACAAGTTCCAGTTTCAGACACGCCCTGCATCATGGCAAATATGTGAAAATTGCTTGCATCCTATGTTCAACTGCTGTGATGCATTTGGGCAGTTTCTACACCTTTATGGCACAAAAATGATGCTTGTGTCATTATTTTGATAAATGCATCATTTTGGGGTCGCAACATGCAACACTTGTGACATGAAGTTAGATCACATCTTCTGTGGTCTAACAGTTATGTCCCAAGCAGTACACAGGTCTGGCAGAAGAACTGTGCTGTAATTCTTTGAAAATCCAGTCCTAAATCTCTAGGGAGTCGCAAGACAGATTTTTATGGAAGCTGTAGCAGTGATACCACTTAAAAACAAATATGCAGTTAAACACTTATTTTTACTCCTGCTGTACTATCAATAAAGGAATGGCTGGATTGGGAAGAATGCTATAAATAATAACAAGGATGAGAAATGGCATAACAATGTCAACAATAATAGCTCCTCTCCAAGCCCACCAACTAACTTATTAACCTGAAATCAGTCATGTTACGTGACCTGCCTACCACCAACTTCTCCAGCCTGCATTACAGGCCTTGAAGCCTGCAGATCCAGGGAGAGAAAAAGCAGCACATGATTTAGCAACAAAAGGCTGCCAGAGCTTTCCTGCAGTGTTGAAAGAGAAGCCCTACTGAGAAATAGAGGCAGAGAAATTGTGATGTGTCTCCTTTGTACTGTATTTATCTCCAGCTAGCTTTGAGAAAGTCAAAACCTGCCACTTATATACAGTGCATCGTGAGACTGAGCATTGAATCAAATGAGATAAATTCATAAAAAAACTTATAAAGCAAAGAGGCTACACTTTTAGAAATCAGTGAAGGAGAAACTAATTTAGTCATTCGTGTAGCTTATGGACTGCTTGAACAGATACTAGAGCCCCTTACTACTAAAGATGCATAAGCACATTTCCAACTCTAGTTTCCTGTAGCAGAGGTCAGTTTTAAGAAAAAAAACACTCTTTACCTGTTCCAAGGAACACTATGAAACCTGACTGAGTACTTTCAATAACTTTATTTCGTATATATATATATAAAATGAAGCACTTTGCATGACCAGAATCCCTTACATTTAATCAGAATAAAGGTATGCGATCTTTAACCCAGTGAAACACTAAATAACTTAAACCCTGAACTACTGCCATGAATGTGTGTGAGTCAAAGATCAGAAATATACTAGTAATTATAGATGACAAAGTAGAATGTATCATAAACAACAGCAAGCGGTGTGTGACAACCTATTAAATAAGTTGTGTTTTAACTGTTGTTTAGACATGAGTTTTGCTAAAATCTTTTACAGTTAGTGATAAGGCTCTGTAATAAAATAACCAGCAGTACAGCTGCACTTAAGATTGATACAACAGATATTTACAAATGAGAGCCGTGGAGAGAAATGCAACTAGAATAATTAGAATACAAAATGGAAAATGCATTTTTTTAAGACGGATAGGATGGTCACATCCATATCTGACATCAAAAATGTTTACTCTGATGTAAGAAATACTATTGATATAATTTACAGAATGTGCGAAATCCCTGAGAATATGCTGGCAAAACTTGAACTGAAAAAAAGAAATGGGGAAACAGGTATGTGCACAGGCACAAATGATTCTGAGTCAGGCTGGTTAGAGTACTTCATGAAGACAGTGCATGAAAGATATGTGTAAATCATGTAATTTTGAAATTTAACATATATTAGACATAATAGCAAAACAACTTGAAACATAACATCATGGAATTAAAACACATTTCATTATTAATTGACTAGTGAGTAATGGCAATAGTGCTTCACTAGTTCTGTTGTAATTTAACATATTTCAGATGTTACAGAAAAACAATATGAGGCACAACATCAGTGAATTAAAATGCATTTCATCATGCACAGAATAGTGAGTAAAAGGCAACAGTGAGCCACTGGTTTTATTTCTCACTGACCACTCGTTCCTTGCAGGTTAAGGACAGTAGGGGGCACCAAATTGATTATAATATAAACGTATATGAAACGAACTGTGTAGGAAGTGTGTTTTACTAAATATAAATATGGCAAAAGAAATTATGTGAAACCACATAGGTTAAATGAGTATATGACTATGCTTTGATTGTGATGGATAAAGAATTAACCCTAAAATGTATATATAAAACTGAACTGTATTATTTTTGACAAGAGTTTCTTTTTCAAAAATTTTTTTTATTGTTTTAATAGATCCTCTTCTCTGAAGAAGCTTTTAAGGTAAAACGTTGGGCTCCGAGGATCTGTCACTAATGTTTCTGTAATAAAGATGCAGCTACAACTGAAGTTCTATTGGAGTGACTTTTTTTCACTGCTTTTTGGACCATTTTCACCTACCAGCCCACCACAGAACCCTTATCAACATGCCACTAGAAGGGAAGCTACCCTGAACAGTACTTTCGGATTACATGGGGCATAAGCCACAAAGAAGGAATCAGATATGCACAAATCAATTATACTTCAATGTATAGCCTGGCCACCCCTAGATCTGGATGCAAATGGGAACAACCCAATCCAAGTGTGAAGAGGAGTGCACAGGGTTGGGGGCTTTCCAGAGGGAGGGCAAAGTATATTCAAACATAGGGTATCCAATCAGATGCCCAGGTCAGCACCTGAGTTCAATTCTATTTCAATTCAGTTTTTAAAACCACACAATTACAACCTGAAGGTTGATGGTAATGCAAAATTGTAGAAAGTGGAAAAACACATACAAAAGAAAAACAAAGACTAACAATAACAATATTAGCTATAACCCAAACAGAACCCATATCTTGAAATGTGTTTTACAGCCCAAGGAATGAACTTATTTCGGTATCTATTAGTTTGGATTTTAACCTCACTCCAGAAACTTCATCTTTTTGGAGTATAACTGAAAACTGGCTCAAGGGTAAGCAGATGGTATAGTTTATAGTCTGGGTTTTGCATTTTATTAAAACAACTTCCAGCAAGCATCCAACCTCCTGTTGACTAGGGCTGTAAGCCCCACAGACTGCATTGTAGAATCCACTACCATATCATAACCAAAAATTACCCTTTTGGTATATCTTTTTGGAAGAGTCAAGATATTGACTATCGTGGTAGGCAAGCAAAGAGAGCCAGATAGGGCTACCATATTTTAGAATTGACCAGCAGATGGCTGTATATATTATTAGCAAATCAGAAGAGCAAATTACAACTCTCTTCATAACCAGCAAGTAATTTTCAGTAACCTTCTACTGACTGGCAACCCTGCCAAATCCAGAGCAGGGGACTGTGGGTTACAGAAGTGCTCCAAGGTTTGTCATATCGCTGCACAGGGCACACAACAATTAAATTAAAAAACAGCAAAAAACAGTAAAGTATATCTTTCAGTCCTCTGTGGCATCTCAGAGAACTGGAGGCAACAGGTAGGAGGGGTAGTCAGTCAGGGCCCCAGAAACTGTCACAGTGCTTGCTGCATGAAGAACATACAGACATTACTGCTTTGTCCCTCCTGGCATAATGTTAGTGCCCTCCGTGCATCTATTGCCCTTTGGAAATCCTTGCGTGGGTCGTTTAGATTGCAGCCATGTTTTTGGGTCTGCTCCTGACTCAACTGCCCACTTAGACTCGTGGATAAAGTGGGAGTGGGTGCAAAGGGCTAGTATAAGTGACAGTGTGGGTGCCGCAGGCTGCTCCGCTTGCACAGACCAGGGACTCTGTGGCTTTCACTGGCCCGCTACATGTGTTGAAGGGTTCCTGTGCCCTTTGTGGATTGGCCCCTTAACCTTTAATGGACAAACATCATGTGAATCAGGGTTCAGTGCTTAGCAAACCACAAACCACAGATACTCTCCAGAACTATTTTCTACTAACTGCAGTGTTCAGGCAGATGTTGTTCACATTTGTTTTTAAATCTATGGTTGATAAAAAAAATAAAAAAAAAACAATGGAGAAATGATAACTTGAAACTGAGGGGGATTAAAGATGCTGCAAAGCCAATTGAAAAAATGTGATATTGTTGAGCCAATTACTGCTCATCAGATATGGAAAGAATGAGATAAACCACGACCTATAAAAAATAAGCATGAACTGCTTAATTCTACAATACTTCTTCACAATAAGGGACCTCGTAGTACTTTAGAAACTACAGGATTAAAAGTGGCCCATCTAAACATGTAGTTTAGCCCACACAATAAGAACGATTACTGCTTTGGTGAGAAGTTTTCATTCCTTGAAAACATGGCTAAGTAAAATGAAATTCAGATTCTGTCATCAGGTTCCACGTGACAGCTCCCATTCCAACCCTACTATTGTGGAATCTAATGTCTAAAAATACATTGTATTTGATGTACTGTATGTACTGCTCATATTTCTAGTCTGCATTGTACAACCTTGTAGATTCTGGGATTATGTATAAATAAGTGAGAATATGATATTGGATTCATAATACAAGGCAATAATTAGATTGGAGTGGATAAAGTACAAGGCCAAAGGCAATAGAAACAATCCGATTATGTAAGGAACAATCCATGGTCGTGTGTGTGGCAATATTGTAATAACTGAATGACCTGAGTGGGTTGTGAGGCCCAAGGTGCAGCCAAGGGCTTTCAGCCACCCAAGAAGTGAGGTTATTACAGTATTGGCACACTCCCATAGTGGATTATTACATTTATAACATTTGTAAAATGGTCCAAACTGCTATAATGCCTCTTATGCTTCATGCTCAAACCAAAAATGTTTTTGTAGTTTTTCTACAACCCTCCTCAATTACAATGCAAGGTAAGATGATGTCACTACTGTCATTTTAGTGTAAACACAATGACTGTTGTGATGTCAATACTGTCATGCAATTGAGAAGAAAACTGCTGTTGCGAGTTTGCTATAGGGTAAACTGTTTGTACTCTGCCTATTTATCAGAGCAGAGGGTCCACATGTAATATAATTCCAGTTATGAAATGGGTTGAAAGAATGCCAGCTCCAGATTGGTGGAGAGCTACTTTCAGAGGTGCCATTATCCCAGCACAATAGCCAGCTGAAAGTAGTCTCAGACCAACAGGCTCAGCATTCACCTTTGACCATCGTGTGCTGCCCGCCACACCCACAGTGGATCGTGCCTTTTCAAAAAAAAAAAAAAGGCCGTTCTTGATGTCTGCTGATCATCAGAATGCTTTGCCTGCCATACACGCTCACAGCCTCCTCACACTAAATGGTGCTAGCAGGAAACACAACCCACTGGTCCTCTCATTCACTCTAGCTGACTTTTTTTAAAAACCAGACATTTCCTTGTAACTGCTCCCAATTGTCCAGCACATACAATGACCAATGGGGATTGCTGAACCAGCCACCAACTTTCCATTTCCTGACTCAGCCTGTTTTAAAAAAATTACCTTTATTTCCTGACCTCTCACCCAGCATGGCTCTTCTACAAAGGCCCCAATGGGCCTTACAAACATTGCCAGCTGCGGTGTGTGAAGCTGCCGCTGAATACAGTTCTTCTTAAAGGCCCTGATGGGCCCATTACTGTTGTTACATAATAAAAAATAATAATAAACACACACACACACACACACACACACGCGCACGCACGCACGTCCAAACAAAACAGCAGCTTACATGCAGGTTTGCTACCACCTGCTGGAGAAACTCTAAAACTGCACTCTCAGAATAGGACTATTTTTTCCCCCATAATCCAGTTTATTTTACCTTTTTTCTTTTTTACTAATTTAAATTAGAAACTAAAAGCTAAAAAAAAAGTTTGTTTATATTCCTTATGGACCTATTTCATGATTGCAATAAGGAATTCCAGGGGCTACATTATGGTGGGCTAACAGCCCTTCTCAGGAGGTGAAAGTACTCAGCTTTGCCTCATGCTTCAACTCACCCAAGTTGGTCTGTCATCTCACCATAACACACCCCCTGTTGTACCTTATTGCTTAATTATAAAATGGGCTTTAGAGTCCTTCAGAATCCTACCACTTTTGTTAGTCTAAACATATCACCTGACCATTCATCAAACCCCAGCAAATACATGTTGTTTCCTTATGCTACTCTAGTCTACTTAGCAAGAACCTTCTGACCCAAACTAAAATTACTCCACCACTATGCCCTGAGAACAGCATTGCATGCTGTTCTTTTTCAGTTCTTGAAAAACCACCACCCTCCCCCACTGGTTTAAAACTACCCTGCAGGCATGTAATAGTAAAGTTTTACTTTGTTAGTGTCTAATGCTATGCAGCAGTCCTTATGCATTCAGTGTAAATCCCAATAGCAAATGCTGATTTCTCATCTCAGTAATGCTTTGTGCAAAACTCCAAAGCACTACTGAGGTGAGAACCCAGCATTCATGATTCAGAGTTGTACTGTATACACAGGGATTGTTGCAGCGTGGCAACTTTAACACAAACAATAATGTATAGGCAACAGTGTGTAACTAGTATTTTACACACCCGTGATGTGTAACACCACAGAAACCATGAAACCAAAGTTCAAGTGGTTTATTTTGATATCACATGCCAAAATTGTGTAAAAAAAGTGAGGTTGACTGTTGCTCATATTTTGCTTTATATAATTTCTGGGTTTGTGTATCATTCAGCAGTGAAGCATGAACAGCTTACCACACAACTCGAAGCAGCTGCAGTAAAGTGTGTAGTAATCTCTTACAAATGTACATGTAGGGGGACGGATTAATGCAGATTTCCATCTACTGGTTTTTTGTTATAATCGTACCTAACCAGTATTTATAAAGTAAATCTTTACTAGTACAATACGTGCCTTGAGGGTAGTTTGGAACAGATTGGTGGGGTGGGTGGTGATGCCCAGACAAGCAGGGGAGTTGTAAACCAGAACCACATAGTGCTGTAACAGACAACTTGGTGGGAGGGTGCACCAGTCATGCTGTACAGCCAGAAGAATGTTTGCTTCTGGTGGAGTAAATCTACATATGTTTATGCAACACATACAGATTGAAACCTATTATTTGTTAACTCTGTAACACCCACTGCTGCTATGTCCCCCTAGAACCCTTTTGAAAAATAGGTGTTTCACCTAAATGGGGTAATTCTGGTGTTTAACACGTAAAATGAATAAATAGGGCGACCATTGTCAGGCTGGCCACCTTTGAGAGACTGCAGCTAGAGGCAAACTTGCTGACTACCACTCAAAATAGGATGCCTACTTGCATTCCTACATTTGCAGAGTGTCTCCTCCACCACTACAAAACCCTCCTATTGCTTTTTAGCAAAGATGATTCTAGGGTGGTATACCTAATATTAAATATCCCCTTCCATCGTGTGCAGACCCTGTTATGCTCTCTCTCCATTCTTTTAGCTATAACTATTTCTCCCTATATTTCCTGTTTTCTGTTTTCTTTTTTAATCCTGACCCTATGAATAATTTAAGCATTGTATCCTGGAATTTCTGGGTATAAATTGATTAGGAGAATCTAGTCGGTGTAATTTTATTATATAATTGAGAGGCCTGTGCTGTAAGGAAATGCTTTACTGGATTCTATGTCTCAGCAATTGCTCGTGTCCATTTAAAGATTGCTACATTTAATCTGTATCACATATAGATTAGGCTTTCTTTAAGGCCAGTTGAGATTTTGGATACTGCACAATAGTGGTACAGTCTAGAGCAATTCGGTAATTAAGAAGCATCCTGTAAAATGGCAGTATTGTTAGTCATCCTGTGGCTCTTTGTCAGTAACTAAGGCTTACTGTGAATACGCTGCTATGTGCTATGTGCACTAAATGAAAATTGAAAATTCCAATAAAATATTACATAATAAAAAAATAAAATGAATGAATAGTTCAGGACATATGGCAGAGCAAAAGGAGTGGACTGTCTTTCAGACCAAATGCAGATGGTCTTCTGTGCAGCAAGTTTGTGACAAACACCCCAAAGAAGAAAAAATTTACTGGGTATCTTAACAAGAACAGGATCTCCATTGCCAGTTTAAAACTGAAGAGTGATACTGATTCTGGTCATCCTACTCAGAATGTTAATGCATCTACCAGAGTTACCTCCATAGAATCCAAATAGACCACAGTAGGTCTAGAAAAATAAAGTCAAATTAGGTAGGAAAATCATAGCAGATAAGATTTAAAGGAATGAGCAAATCCACTGGTGCAAGTGGTACTGTAGCACTACTGCTTGCAATGTCGAGGACCCTAGTTCGGGAACAAGCTCGAAGAATCAGATGGTCAGCTAGAAGAAGGAGGCTTGACTGCCCCAGGGGTTGTTTTTTTTCAGTCTTTGGTAACCGGGTAAGGCCCACTAGGCACAAGTGCCTATTTTCAGGGGTGACCTGGGAGTACTGGGCAGTTAAGTGACCTGCTCAGTGTCACACAATATGCAAGTGTAGGTTGTGAGAATCAAACTCAGGTCTGGTCTGCTGGATGTATCAAGCTCATTCACACCTCATTCCTCTAACCTCTAGGCTATACTGCCAGTCCACTAGGCTATACTGATTGTAGTAGTATAAGTTCATATATCTCGTCAAATGTTAAATTTCAGCCAATCAGCGCATGCCATGTCATTTGACAGGTGGGCGTGGCCTAAAATGGACCAATCAGAATCGCCCTTGTTAAACCGGAAGTCCCTCCCTAAAATGCACTAGCCCCGCCCACTTCTGGCGGGAGTGATGCAACCTCAAACCGATGTCCCACCCCTTGCGAGGAAATGACATACATTCGAACCCGTGTCCCCCCTTGCACAGGAAATGACCCACACTAAAACCCTGGAAGTGACATAACACCACCATTTTGTAAGCGTCTTATGCCCCTCATTCTCGTACACTCCTCGAACCTTGCCACCCACCATTTTGTAAGCGCCCCTGCGCCCTCGTGACACTCCTTGGTCCCCTGCCAGACCATCCTGGCTGGAACCCGAGTCCCACCATGCTAGCTTGAACTCCTGCGTCCCCTCCTTTCTCCTGCACCCCCACCAGCCTGGCTCGAACCCCTGTCCCCTTCTCCTGCACCCCACCATCCTGGCTCGAACCCCTGCCCCCTTTCTCCTGCACCCCACCATCCTGGCTCAGATCCCTGTCCCTCTTCACCACCGTGCTCCTCCCACCGCCAAAAAATCAGTTAGTGTTTATGTAGTGGTATGTGCCCCCTGTAGGCCTGGTGTATAACTGCAGGGGCATGTGTGTGTTTTTGATTAGGATATTTTCAGAAAGAAGTATCTAGGAGGGAACCTGATCATGCAGAGGTTTCACAGATCTGTGTGGAGACCCCACCCTGAGGGAAATTCATCTGCCTGTGTGAGTACCCCTTTTTCTGTTTTTGTAACAATATACAAAATTATTTAACATGCATCTGTAGGACTGTGTCAAACTTGCATCAAAAGGATAGCTTTATGTATACGCATGTAACATTTATAAGCTAAAACGGGGGGACCTCTGTGTAAATAAGATGGTTCAGCAGTTTTCTCTGGATAGCATTGCAACAATATAAAAACTAATTATTTATACTTTTATCATGAATTAAAAAGAATAAAAATATATCAGAAAAAAGGAATACACACACCTATAGTTCACCCCCTCAGCTCTGTGTAGTATCAAGGAGAAGGCTGAAATGAAATGTGTGTGTGATATTTATAATGTTTTGAAAAAGGGGTGTGGGAGCTACAACAGATCTGCCTCTGACACGTTACCATGTATAGTATGATGGGGTGTGGTGATGGTTTTACCAAGGGGCAGTCCATCTTGCTAAGCGTTATATAAACCCTGCATTTGAAGCCAGAAGGCACAGCTTTTGAGAGATTTCTCAGATTCTGTTTTATAGATTTGGAGCAGATTATCAAAAACATCAAGCAAGAAGATGGCAAGCACTTCTCATTTCAACATCCCTGTAACAGGTCAGATTGTCATACCACCTAATGAAAAGTCTGGAGATGAAAAACCAAGCAAGAAGATGGCAGAGCGCAGCGCTTCTCAATTCAACATCCCTGTAACAGACCAGATTGTCACAACACCTAATGAAAAGTCTGGAGATGAAAAGTCAAGCAAGAAGATAGCTGTCGGGCCCCATACAACAGCCAACGATGTGTACTACATGAGGTGTGAAAAGAATGTCCCACACAAGTCTTGTTGAGTGGAAGAGTGTCTGACATAAAAAAGAAACTCGCTGAACAGTTTGGTGAATCAGAAAATACTAAATCTGACTGTCCTTCTGAAGAGACACCACTGCAAGACCTTGAAGAGTTGCTGGGGGGTGAATCTGATGCCGAAAAAGAAGTTACTATGAAACCAAAAACAGAGAGTGACAAGAAGGGGGAGCCAGAGAAAATGGTCAGTGAGACACTGCCAAAAAAAGCATCAGAGAAAGTTGTGAAAAAGAAATGCAAGACACAGTCAAGAGGGGCCTCTGACCAAGAGGGTGATGATGATAATGAAGCCACAAGCAGTCAAGCCCAGGCTAAGAAAGTGAAAGATGAGAAAAATGAAGAAGAAGAAGAAAAGAGTTGCCTTGATGAGGTAAATGCATTTTAACATTTAAAAATGTAACATTTAAAAAAATGTGAGTGGTGACATGCGTACATGGTGTAACTGAGGGAGATGAGTTAGCAGTATAACTAAATCTTACCCATAATGAGTCAGAGGACCAATGCTGTTTTCTGCTTTACTTTAATAGACTGAAGGATTTAGCATGGAGCAGCAGTCATATTCGGACAGCATGGATTCTCGACTTTCCACAAATCTACTGTTCGACTGTCTTTGCTGTGTGAAAGATACAAATGTGGTTGTTAATGAGATGTGTGAGAACCAGTATGTTAGAAATACAGAGAGTGATAGAATGTTTCAAAATGTCACAGAACAGGCTGTGATCACTACACAACCCTCTTCTTCTACTGAGATTAGACAGGGGACCTCATGTGAAAAACCAGGCCTCAGTAGTAAACCCCCCAAAACTGACAACGATATGTATTGTAAGTACGTTATGTATCATACCATCCATGGCGTAATTGCTTCAGTGATACAGAGGGTGATACATTGTGAATTGGTCGATTCCTGTCCTGGGTGTGAGATAGATGATCCGAGTCAGAAAAAACATTCATGTGTCCTTGATAACTTAAGGTCTAAAGAAGCATACAGAAATGTTTCTGAAGCCATACATATAGGGCAGCTCATGCCCGTGATCTTGGCAATAAGCTATGAAGCATCAGGGGTTAAATATGACCAATTGTACCCTGGAAACTATAAGTCATGTTTTAAATGATGTGAGAAAAGCCGATGACCCCATGTGGTTAGTTATGCAAATGTTGCAGCAGACAGACAGTGAAATTAAAAAAGATGCCAGCCGTCTGGTCAGCAAAGGTTCCTCTAAAAAATTTCTAAAAAGAAATTCAGGAACCCTGTTTATACTGTAAAAAAAATTACCCCAACCCCAAATTACTACATGGAAACATTTCAGTACCAAAATGTGTCATATTTTATTTTTGCAGATAATCATGCGGGATACAAGTACAGAGAGAATCCAAAGGCTTATGTATCTGATCCTAAGCCATTACTGTCATCCATCACTGTTTGGTTCACCTCAATATGACATTTGCCTTTGTGAGATACATGCAGCCTCTGAACTGATGATGTTTGCCCTTCCAGAAGTATGGCAGGATACAGATAAATATATAAAGGAATCTGTGTTACCACTTGTAGAAAATGTTAAAGTGATTGCCGATATATTCGTGGAAGATGATGAATGTCTTTGTGGCCTTTATATCATGATCGTCATAGTCATGTGTGTGTGTACTACAAAGCAGAAAAAACCTTGTGATATTTGTACATGGTTGTTAACCTGGCTTCTCTGCTTGCTGAAATGATCCACTGGTCAAAAAAGGACCCTTTAAAAATTATATAAGAAATTTAGGAACACTGTTTACGTTGTTAAAAACATTTACCCCCTCCCAAACTGTTACTTGTTACCATTTTAATATTGTTCACATTGTTACCCTGGCTTTTAACACTTGCTAAATCACCCATGCATGAGAGGCCACTAAAACATAGTGCTGTATGTTTTTTTCCAGAGTATACAACGATGGGAAACACCCTGTCAGTGCATCCAGAGGCTTATTTACCAACTAGTCAGACACAAAGCTAAACAACCTGGTTTAAATCTACCTACAGGACAAGCACCGTCTGTACTTTTAGAGACATGCTAAGGGCTTTTGATGGTCTCCCAGAGGGACCCCAAAGGAAACTGTGGATTATTTTAAGGATGAGGGGCTACTCTTGAGGAAGCAATGTTTAAAATTGCTATAGAGTTTATGCATAACCCTTATGATGTAATACACTTTTGTGGTTTTATCTGTACTGCTGTTGACTTTTAGTGTTTAGTTTGCAGAACAGGGGTCTGAGTCTGACATCATAAATTTTGCTTCTTTTATCGCTTTGTTGTGTTTCATAAACCAGATTTAGCATATGCTTTCCTAAATAGTGTATTATAATGTACTTTCAGATGGAACGTACTGGCATGCTCCCAATAATCCAGACAGTCTTGATGTCTACAATGTACCGTGTGATAAAGGACATTTTAAAGGAACCTATATACTTTGGAAAGCAGCCTGCATTAAATGTCTGCTCTGAAGATGCTGCTGCTTCACTGGCAGAAAACACACTGACTCTGATTAAAGAGTTGCCACCCCTTGTACAGAGACTCTATGTTGACGTAATGGAAAACAGTAACCGTAGAGCAGTATGCAAGGTGAACGTCATTTTAGATGTAACAGAATGTCTTAAAAACCAGGCTTGTTATTTTGAGTGGTGTATGGCATATGTGTGTATGTATTGTGCATACCTCATCACTAAGGGGGAAGTGGACGATGCAATGCTTGTGTAAAACATGCAGCTCAAAAGTTGCTGTTTCTGGGTATTGTGAAGTGTGTAAAAATTGAAGAGTAGAAAAACAAGATATTATATAATCCATTGCATGCTTGCCATGTGTTATGCCTTTTGTATGTAGCAGCTATATGCATTAGATTTATGTATTATAAAGTATATAAAGTAAATATTCAAATACTGTTATGACGTGTGTATTTATAAATAAAATATAATCATGCATTGCACTTTGTGGTTGTCATAGTGTTTTTAAAAGAACAAAAAGAGCACATACTTTATTTTACTGGTGACAAGAGTTTTGCTAGCTAGCAGATGTGTCTGGGGGTTGACGAAAGAAGATGAATGATCACCTGTTCCAGAATATATATTTTAATGCAAAAAAAGTGGGTAGTTTCACAGGGGTGACTCAGCTGTATAAGGCTGCAAAAAAACTTGATAAAGAGATCACCAGGAAAGGTGTTGCAGAATGGCTTGCGAAGCAGGACCCCTATTCATTACACAAAGCAGCCAGAGTCAGATTTAAGAGAAATCCTGTCATTGTTTCTGACATAGACAGACAATGGCAACTGATTTAGTGGATATGTGTCAATATGCAAAGTACAATAATGGGTTTAAGTACATTCTGACGTGCATCGATGTGCTGTCCAAGTATGCCTGGGTAGTAACTTTAAAAGACAAATCAGGCAAGGCAGTGACGCAAGCCTTTAAAACTATTTTAAAAGTGGACGACACCTCAGAAGTTGCAGACTGATCAGGGTAAAGAGTTTCTAAATGCTTCCTTAAAGAACCTATTAAAACAAAAAAATACATCATTTTGTGACAATAATGAAGTTAAGGCCAGCATTGTAGAAAAGATTTAATAGGACACTGAAGTCACGCATGTGGCGTTACTTTACAGCCCAGAATACTTGGAAATATACAGATGTGTTGTCAGACCTGGTGCACAGCTATAACCATACTTATCACAGAAGCATTAAACACAGACCTGTGGATGTTAACCCTTCCAATGCCCTGGGTGTATGGAAGATCCTATACAGTAATTCTGTTCTTGGCAAAAAACAAAAGGGTACCCTTCAGAAAGATGATCATGTGAGACTATCTAAGCTAAAAGGGGTGTTTGAAAAGGGATATGAACAGGTATACACAGATGAGATATTTATTGTGACGGAGGTCTTAAAGACACAGAGGCCCACCTATAAGCTAAAAGACTATCAGGGGAAAGACATTAAAGGTACTTTTTATGCTGAGGAGCTGCAAAAAATTGAACCTGATGAGGACCGTGTGTACAGGGTGCAGAAAATCCTGAAGGAGAAAAAGCGTGGCAGAAAAACTTGGTATCTGGTAAAGTGGAGAGGGTGGCCGATAAATTTAATAGCTGGGTTGAGGCAACACAGGTTCAGGACATTAGAAGCAGATGAGGCTTAAAATGCTCAAAATGGATTTTATATCACATTGCCCAGCAATGCATCGCACAACATTTTCCCCAACAATACTATAACCACTTTACTGTGAAGTTACCACAAACACTTGAACTACCTGGTGAATGGGAAGTGGGCTTAGCAGAAATTCAGTGCCTCATACCTGGGACAATGTGTCTGCACAGAAAAACAGGTTCAGTATGCTCTATCAGCCTCTAAACGTAGCCCACAGTAAAACACCACCAACTGGACCCTTTACTGAGTCAGCAGCATTTAAAATCCCATCGGCTATTATCCTAACATGGCTGGTGTTATTTCTCAAATTAATAAAAGCATATTTGAAGTAAATGAACTGCCAGTGGTTTTGGAACAACAAACCGTCGGGAGAGAAATAAGCATTGACAGTGACATCAAATGTATTTTGTTTATGCATGGGCAGTTACAGTACCTTTTGGGTTTTAGCAGACTCGAGGTAGGTGTAGGAAAGAATCTAGCAAAGAACCCTTCAGATATTAATGGGGGTTTTTACACATTATATATATACACTGACATTATCACACATGAAATAGTGGGTGCCAGTCTTGTGCCTTTGCTGAGATGCGTACCCGTCAGGGGCCAAGACAATGAGATAGTGACCGTGACCTATGATAAACCCCATTATCAAACAGTCAGTAAACATCAGATCGATACAGTCACTATTGAAATAAAGAATGATCAAAATGAACCTGTACCATTTCGATTTGGAAAGGTGATCGTGAAGTTGCATTTTCGCCCCAGAGTGCTCTAAAATTTAACAAGGATGGTGATTGTTCGACATTATGGGTACCCTGCCTTGTACAGAAGCTATTACAAGGCACAGGCAGGATATGGTCTGCCCGCTTTCATGGACTTCCTACTATGTATGGTTCTGGTATAGGAGGATATTTCAGAGTCTGTTCAGAAAAGCAGTTCCATTTTTAAGAAGGGGTTTGAAATTGCAAAACCACATCTACAGACAGCTGCTAAAAATGTTGCAAAGGATGTTGTGGGGCATGTGACTAGTGCTGTCGCTCAAAAGATGTCAGGGGGTGATAAGCCTACTCAGGGTGGCTCAGGGCTGATTGTATTCAAGAGAGGTAAAAAGAGAAAGCGCAGAGTACACCCTTCGCTACTCATTGGTCCCCCCAGCTACTTTAAAAGAGGTGTTTCAAAATGCAAAACTTCACATAAAAGAAAACGCTCAAAGGCAAAAGGATCTTCGAGGGGTCGTAAAAAAAGCAGAGACCTGTTCTAAAAAACATGGCTTTCGTGCACTGTGGTTCTGAAGAATGCACAAAATCAGAACTTGACTTGTTTGCCATTTCCCCCACACAGACAAGCATTGAAAAAAGCATTTATGTAGAGATACCACCTCTGGCTGCCCTTTCAGAAAACTCACCGATTGAATTTTATATAGCAGGGACTGGTGAAGACTATTTGGATCTAAACAACATGCTTCTTTACCTGGTTTGCAAAATCACTGAAGCGGATGGTAGTGATATACCTGCAGTGGCCAAAGTGTGCCTTATAAACTACCCAGTGGCAACCATTTTCAGTCAGCTGGATGTGACTGTCGGTGATTGGCTCATCAGTCAGAGCAATAACTGTTACCCTACAGGGCTGTCATAGAATCTGTGCTGAACTTCAGTGAAGAGACCCTTTCTACACAATTTACCGCAGGGTTATTTTACAAAGACACCCTGGGAAACATGAAATCACAGACAGAGATGGTGACAATGTAGGTTTTAATAAAAGAAGCTCCTTCACACATCTCAGTAGAGGGGTAGAACTGCTGGGACACTTGCACACAGACTTGTTTTTTCAAGAGAAACTGATGCTGAATGGCGTGGATATTAAAATTAAACTGACACATAACAGGGACAGCTTTTGCCTGATGAGTGGAGATGCTGAGCCTTATAAGCTAAAAGTCATGGCTGCCTCTCTGTTTGTCAAAAGGGTTAAAGTGACCCCCGGAGTTTGTCTGGGACACTCAGAAGCCCTGCTGACCTCCAACGCTAAATACCCTATAGACAGAGTGGGTATGAAAGTGTTCAGCCTCCCTGCAGGCAGCAGGGTCTGCAACCAAGATAATTTGTTTTTGGGACAGTTACCAAAAATGATGGTCATGGGATTTGTTGACAATGATGCTTTTAGCGGTTCCTATACTAAAAACCCCTTTAACTTTAAGCATTATAACATTAATTTTGTGGCTCTGTATCTGGACGGTGAACAAATCCCCGCTAAACCTCTGCAGCCTGATTTTAGAAATGGGAATGCTGTGAGAGAATATTTTAATCTGGTACTAGCGGCCGGGAAATCTATGAAAGATCGCCCGCTTTTAGTTAACCGTCAGGAATTTACCCAAGGGTACACCCTGTTTGCCTTTGATCTCACTCCAGACCAAGAATGTGCTGATCATTATTCTTTAATTAAAACTGGGAACCTCAGAGCTGAGATCAGATTTGCAGAAGCCCTTCCACAAACAGTTAATCTCATTATCTATGCAGTGTTTGATAATGTCATTGAAATAAACCAGAGAAGAAATGTCATTTTGATTATATGTGATAAACCATAAAAATGAACACAAAGCAGCTGGAAAAAATTGTAACCAATGACACCCACATCCATGACTGCTTTCTGGGCATGTTTCCCTGTGATCTGCTACCCAAGGAGAGACTGAGAAACCTTCCTGCAGCACTAGTCATCAATAGTGACCCCCATGACCTCCCTGGACAGCACTGGTTAGCCAAATACATTTCAGAAAATGGGACTGGGGAGTTCTTCGACAGCTACGGTTTTCATCTTGACAATCATGCACAAACTATTGGGTCTTTTTTAAACAGAAATGCAAACAACATTTTGTACCAAGACACACAGTTACAAGATACCTTTTCTACCACCTGCGGATTTCACTGCATATTTTTCTTACACCACAGATGCAAAGGACTTTCTTATGATCAGATTTTTAAAATGTACTCTAATGATTTGCTGAAAAATGATGCCATGGTAACTAGTTTTTACGTCACTTTTCCAGACATCTAAACATGTCAGGGCATGTATCAGTGAGGTGGCAACATGTTCAGACTTGTTTGTCTTGTAATGAATTTAAAATAATGCAACCGCTTGTAATTTTATTCAAAACGTGTCACTTATAAAATCATATATAAACACTCATAATTGTGTGTCTCTGTAGTTTGCTGTGTTTAAACTTGGGGGAGCAATCTGTGTTTAAACTGTGGGGTGGGGGCTGTGTTTAATATTTTCAGATATGCAATGTCTTCAATAATGACAAAATATATAAAATATAAAGGTGTTTATTGTAAAAACGGCCAATAAAATACAACATACATCAGTGGTAACATCATGGATAAGATGTGCAATGTCTTCAATAATGACAAATATATAAAATATAAAGGCATTTATTGTAAAAACTACCAATAAAATACAACATGCATCAGTGGTAACATCATAGATAAGATATATAAACAAAAGCATTTCCGTTAAAAATGCACACTATATATACCATAGCACTGAGGTAGAATTATAGCTACCTCTTTCTAAAAACATGTTAACATATTTAACTATGAGGTAGGCTACAATACATCAATATAAACACTTTTGTAAAACAGGATTACATATTCAATATGAGGTAAATAGCTAACATAGGTTGTACACAGCAGTCACTGAGGTGGATTACATATTTAATATGAGGTAAATGTTCAACATAGGCTGTACACAACAGTCACTGAGGTATCTAATATCATACATAGAGATTGCATTTAAATTTTACATAGTGAGCCAGTGGTTCTTAAAAGACTTTTGTCTTTGGCGCCGCTGACCATTGGCTAACTGGAGATGGCTGTGGCTGTTTTGCACCAGCTACCGATTTCAGCCTTCCACATATTCCTATTTGCTGAGTGAGCAAAACACAGGAGGTGGGGATATTGGGCTCCATGCTTTGACAAAAACATCCCAGCCTTTGACTTTCTGTGGTCTGAGGGTTAAGTAGTGGCTTTGTAGCAGCTCTTACTAAATCAACCATGTGAGACCCAGAAACAACAGTGTCTTTATACATTAATTCTACCTATCACTCCAAAACACAATATCCTTGTTCTTTGCCATATGCTTTAACAAAAAGTTCAGCATTGGTTTTAGACCGATGAGAAACACTATTTAAAATGTCTTTTCCATAGTAAGGTACAGAAGTTGTTCTTGCCGTGATCGTAGGTGGGTCAGACATTGATTCATTTTCAGGCATGAGTAATGTCAAACTGGTTTTAAGTTGTTCTCCTTGTCTTACCAAAAAGTCAGATGGTGCTGCTAACACAGCAGAGTACATTGCGCTTTTGTCATAGTCTGATAAATCTAGTCCGGGACCAGTAGTAGCTCTCATGGGTGTCAGTGTCCAAACTATTGAGTTGCCACTTTTCTCATATCCTGATCAGGGTAATTAGTTTTAATGTGATCCATCTGTTGCTGAGGCACCAAATACATTTTCTGCATAAAATCCATTATCTATTAGCAAGCAGGCCTGTAGATCAAAGGATGGCAATTCCTAGCAGTGTCCTACAAAGCCACCAGTCTGATTAACTATTTTCTTTTTCCTTTTAAGGTTATTATTTGTTTATCGCTAAAGTTTTAATGACTCTCTGTTTTTTTTCAGCACACCTAACTGCTTTGCTGACAGTGGAATATTTCCTCTGAGAATGTTTAAGGCCATTCTGAGCTATAGCTGATATCAGATCATCAGAAGCTGAACATAAAATAGCTTTTCTAAGCTCGGAGGCCTCTTTTACTAGTAACTTTAAAACAGACAGATTTCTGCAAATTCTTTAGACATAATGACAATACAGTATCAAATATTTTTAGAAGCAGAATATGTTTTTTTCATGACATATGCCACAGGCCAGTCAGGGGAAACACCCCACTACGCAGTCTATATTACGTCTGGTGTATTGGATCTTAAATCAATCAGTAACAGCCATGATGCTTTCTTGTAGCATCTTCAAAAGCTTCTAAGAAAAATTTTGTCTGACCAGGATACATTTGTCTAGCTAGTGTTGTGATCTGACTTGTCTCTGGGGTTTTTAAACAAAATCATGTATTTGGCATTTAGTGTGATGGTCCTGCTTTTTTGCTTTGACAGAACACATTCTGGACAATAAAAATATTGTCAATTGTTTATGATGACTGTAATTTGTAAACCCATATTCCACTTCACTATTTTGACAGGCAGAGTCCATCAAATCATCTATAATGACAAAATTTACCTTTCCAGGGGTAGAGATCATTGTCAGCTAGTGACATCGGTAGCCCCTCCACAAATTTAATCTGTGGGAACTTTAACAGCAATTCATTATACAAAGGTGCCAACAGCTGTAGAACCAGACAATATTTTCAGGCTTGTGTGATAAAGTGGCATCAGCATGTTCCAACAACTGTTTATAAAGAAGCTCTTCCCACTATTAGAGGGCCAGCCAGCAGACAAGTAAAGGGATGCTGCAACCAGATATCCATTTTTCACGATCAGTATCCATAAGGAAGTGTTTTAAAATTGTCTTGTAAAACTCGCTTATCATAAACTACTCTCTGGGTCTTGGACAGCGTTTTTGTTTCTGAGGCACCACTGCTTTTTATTCCTAACAATGCTGGGTTGACTCATGGTAATTTCTTTAGAGATCTGTGACCCGTATAGTCAAAGACCAGGTCCTTCAGACTCAAAATTAATGTGTTTACTGGCTACATTAAGGGTAACACCCTCACTTTAGAAATAACCTCACCACTGGACAGCCTGTACTGTGAAAGTTTTGGCCTGCAGAAACGAACTCTGTAATGTTCATCAGCAGGAACTTCACTGGTCAGCTCTCCTAAATAATCGCCTAGAGGTGGGGCCCAGTCACCGGTCTGGACACAAAATAGAGAGTCTGTGTCATGGTAAAGCACCTGATGCTGTAACCTATCTAGCAGGTTGTAAGAATTCGACTCTGGCATATGCTGTTGTAAAACAGCTATAAATATCTTGATATTATTGAATTTGTGTAATGATCACTGGTATATTTAGTTTAAAATACGCGGTTTCATCATCGGCGAAAAGCGCGATGAGATATCGCGGATACTTGGAACAAACATATTGAAATAATTTCCGTGGGTCTGTTACTATACTGGGTTATTAATTAAGTGGCTCTCTACCCAAATTTGCCCAAGAGAATTTAAAAACAGTTGAGATATCTGTCTCCTTGCAGGGTTAACAGCTATGGCTGCAGGGGTTCAAATGTACATTTCCTTTCAAAATACTGTTGTATGTGCCTGACTCATACTCCTCAATTTGACCCATGAAGGAAACCAGATGCCTCTTGCTTGCCTTTTAGATGCAGCTTGATGTAATCTGCAAAAGCTCTGTGCATGACTCTTTAAAATGCCAAACTTCATAAATGTCAAAATGGATTTTGTAGCCTTTTTCCAGTGCCAGGTTTAGTTCTGCTGGGTACAGTAGGTACCTTGTAAGTGATCAAGGCTCATCATCTGTGCGCATGATGTTGTTGAAGTCTAGTTTTCAGCGCATGCATGACATAATGTAAACACAAGGTTTTTACCAATCCTGGATGGCAGCACTGGAAAAAAGACCTCTAGGGGTAAGACTTTTACTTTGCTAAACCAGAGTACTGAGTGAGGTCATCAAAATTGTCATAAATGATGTCAGGATGCCGGACTGGATACTGTTTGGTTTGTTAACAAAAGGGTAGAGGCTGGTAAAAACTTCATAATAGTGTATTTTTCTACTCAGGTCATGCCTCATAGTACAGACAAATGTGTGGTATTTGTTCTCCCCCAAACAGTGACCGCCTAGTTCGAGTGGCTGTGGTAGCTGCCTGTCCCTCAAGAAATTATTCGGAACCTTGATCTGTAGTCAGCGTTGCTTTCCATTCATGTTCCCACAATACTCTAAAGGCAAAACCTGTCTTTTAGAAAATGAAATTTGTGCATGGTCCTATTGAATAACTGTCCAAAACTAGTCCCAGTCATATGGTTTCTATCTTTCTCACAGTAACAGATGTTGCAGCCATGAAAAAACAACCACTAAATTCAAATGCCGTGGGTATTCCATTTATGACTGAAGAGCCATCCAAAAGTAAGGGCAAGACCTGTAAATTCACCACCCTTAGCGCATGCTGAATAGAAATAAGTTTTCTTAATCAGATATGTACATAAGCCACTGAATAGCAGGTGTGGAGTATCTCTTCAATTGTCTGTAGGTAGTTAGGGGAGAACAGCAACAGTGCATTCTTTCAGAATAGAAATCTGCACACACCATAGAAACTGAGGCTATGGTGGCGTACTGGAAGGGTCTAAGGATACTGTTTCATACTCCACTGTATCACCGTCTGACTGTTTAAAATACTTTTCGTAGTCATCTCCAGTACTTCATTTCTAAATTGACACAGGCTTTTCAAGAGAATTTCAACATCTAACTGAACAATAGTAGTGAAGCTCTCTTTCAGATTAAATTCTATGTCTGTTAGCTAGGTACCATTGCAAAAACTCTTGCTTTTCTGCAGGCAACATATATTCAGAAACAAAAAACTGAGCATAGGGCAGGGGCCTACATAATTTTCATTAGCCTTAGTGTTAAAAAATAGGGGAAGTAACTCAGTAATCTCATTCTCAAACCAAGGGCTGCAGGGATTTTGCTAGTTTAAAAGGAAGAAACAATGGCTGTCAATAAATCTGATGTGTAGGGATGTCCCACGACACAGAGTACTTTTCCTCCTTGTGTGAGCAATTTAATATCAATTCTTTCCTTGACTAGCTGGCTAATGATAAAGTAACTGTCATAGCCTTTGGCATTGTGTGCTATGAAAAGGTAGTGTCTAAATGGAAGCATCAAGAAAATGCCCTACAAAATATTTATACGCAATCTTCACCTTCAATTCCCAGGACCTCTTCCCATCTAATTGCTTAGCATACAACAAAATTTGGTATGTACACCCCTGCTTCTTGTGTGGCTTCAAAATCAAACACTATATTTCTCAGTGATTTTTACGCCTGTGAGTGGTGACATGTAACACAAATACTTGTCTGCTGTCAAGAAAGAACCACACTGCCACACTGAATCAGTTTACATGAGATCCCTTGTAAAACAAAACATTGTTCAAACAGTTTCATGGATTTACAAGACCTGTATCCCCATCAGCTCTAGCTAAATGTCTTTCTAGACATATAATTTTAGATTAGACAAGAGACAGTAATTTTCGAGACAACACGGATGAACAACTTGCAATTGTTTGCACAGATATGATTTCTTATGGCTGTGACTACATCACAATATTCGAAGGTACGTAAGCCTATGAATTTTTACATTAGTGATGCCATGAAATGCCCTCATGTAATAATACAAACAGTGTTTTAAATCTTTGAACCTGTTGAAAACGTTTTGCCAAGCCTTCATTAAGATATAAAATCTTAATTTTGGCCTAAAAACGCTCAAACTGGGGCACATCACTAGTGCAGGGGCTCAGTCTGACAAACCTAGCTCACGCACAATATCAGCCTTGTTCAACAACTGACTGTCACTCATATGTGGATTTAAGAGTGCGAAAATGGAGCCACAAAACACAAACTATTATCTCCGTTAAAATCAACGGCATCGTCTCTTTTTGTAAAATCCTGCTATACAGATGGGCTCAGTGTCCATCTCCCCACACCCGAACTGGTGGTCCTGATAGTTGTTACCATGAGATGTAAAATACAACAATTACTTCAGTTTGCTCAGCAGCATATCAACTCTGATTAAGAAGGTTGCAGCGCTTAGTTCATTTGGTCTTGTCTTTCTTGAGACAAGGATGATTCAAAGAAGTAGCATTTAATCTTACCTGTATAAAATCCCCATATTGTGTTTTTTCTTCACACTGTCTAAAAACTATAGCCTGGTGCATTGCAGCAATAGCCTGTAAAAGATTTTATTTTATCTAGATTTATAACTTATATCTTGATGAAATTCTGTAGCATTAATTTTTTTTAAATTGCTCATATTCCTATACAGCTTCTAAATACACTGTAGAGGCACCTGTTAACCTGATCATCATCGATGGTTTTAATTCAGACTGCAGACCATTAACATTCTGTAACAGCCTACGCTAATATTTTCTGGCAAGCTTACTTTCTTATCAACTTTTCTCAGATGTTTATTTTTACAGATTTTTCTTTTATCACATTTGTTATTTTTTTCATTTTATTAGTGATGCAACCCTTTGTAATCAGTTTTCAAGAAACTTCTGTGCTATCAACTTGTAATTTGATCTTTGTTTTAGCCACTTTTCCTCCAAACCTATTACTTTCATACATGTTGGCGCACTTGCCATCATCTTCATTTCCTTACATGAGAATTTAGATACACGCACTAAACCAAGCACACTGTTCAGTAATGCTGAACTTTAAAAGCTCAGATTGCAGCTCATGTCATAATCCTCCTAGACAATCTACCCTCAATTACCAGGCATTAAACAAACTATCAATTGTTTTAAAAATACAGGCTTTCCAATATTGATCATGTCAATGTCCCTTTCTTGAAACCTTTGATCAGAAACTTTGTGTACTGTCCTAGATGGCTGTACAATGTTTATTGGTTCATTACAACAGCAGAGACTCTTGAGCCGATGCTCGTAGATGTGGTATATCTAGGAAATCTAAGAAAAGATATACGCTTTTAGTTAACCGTCAGAATTGCAAAGGACACCCTGTTTGCCTTTAATCAATCCAGACCAAGAATGTACTGATCATTATTCTTTAATTAAACTGGGAACCTCAGAGCTGAATCAGATTTGCGAAACCCTTCCACAAACAGTTAATCTCATTATCTATGCAGTGTTGATAATGTCTTGAAATAAACCAGAGAAGAAATGTCATTTTGATTATATGTGATAAACCATAAAATGAACACAAGCAGCTGGAAAAATTGTAACCAACACCCACATCCGCATTGCTTTCTAGGCATATTTCCCTGTGATCTGCTACCCAAGGAGAGACTGAGAACCTTCCTGCAGCATAGTCATCAATAGTGACCCCCATGACCTCCCTGGACAGCACTAGTTAGCCAAATACATTTCAGAAAATGGGACTGAGAGTTCTTAAACAACTCACGTTTTCATCTTGACAATCATGCAAAACTAGCAGGTCTTTTAAACAGAAATGCAAACAACATTTTGTACCAAGACACACAGTTACAAGATACCTTTTCTACCTACGCAGATTTCACTGCATATTTTTCTTACACCACAGATGCAGACTTTCTTATGATCAGATTTTAAAAATGTACTCTAATGATTTGCTGAAAAATGATGCCATGGTAACTAGTTTTAGACGTCCACTTTTCCAGACATCTAAATATGTCAGGAGGGCATGTATCAGTGAGGTGCTTAACATGTTCAGACTTGTTTGTCTTGTAATGAATTTTAAAAATATGCAACCGCTTGTAATTTTATTCAAACGTACACTTTATAAATCATATATAAACACTCCATAATTGTGTGTCTCAGTTTGTTGTGTTTAAACTTGGGGGAGCACCTGTGTGTTTAAACCAAGTCAGGGGGCTGTGTTTAACATTTTCAGATATGCAATGTCTTCAATAATGACAAAAATATATAAAATAAAAGGTGTTTATTGTAAAAACGCCAATAAAATACAACATACATCAGTGGTAACATCATGGATAAGATGTGCAATGTCTTAATAATGACAAATATATAAAATATAAAGGCATTTATTGTAAAAACTTACCAATAAAATACAACATGCATCAGTGGTAACATCATAGATAAGATATAATAAACAAAAGCATTTCCTGTTAAAAATGCACACTATATATGGGCCTATAGCACTGAGGGGTAGAATTATAAGCACCTCTTCTAAAACATGTTAATATATTTAACTATGAGGTAGGCTAACATGCATCAATATAAACACTTTTGTAAAAACAGGATTACATATTCAATATGAGGTAAATGCTAATATAGGTTGTACACAGCAGTCACTGAGGTAGGATTACATATTTAATATGAGGTAAATGTTCAACATAGGCTGCACAACAGTCACTGAGGTATCTAACATTCATACATAGAGATTGCATTTAAATTTTACATAGTGAGCCACTTGAGGTTTCTTAAAAGACTTTTGTCTTTTGGGCCTGACCATTGGCTAACTGAGATGGCTGTAGCTGTTTTGCACCAGCCACCGATTTCACGCCTTCCACATATTCCTATTTGCTGAGTGAGCAACACTGAGGTGGGATGTTAGACTCAGCCATTGCTTTGACAAAAACATCCCAGCCCTTTGGCTTTCTGTGGTCAGGGATTGCGTGAGTGGCTGTAGCCGCTCTTACTAAATCAACCATGTGAGACCCAGAAACAACAGTGTCTTTATACATTAATTCACCTTTATCACTCCAAAACACAATATCCTTGTTCTTTGCCATATGCTTTAACAAAAGTTCAGCATTGGTTTTAGACCGATGAGAAACACTATTTAAAATGTCTTTTCCAATAGTACTAGGTACAGAAGCTGTCTCTGCCGTGATCAGGGGTGGTCAGACATTGATTCATTTTCAGGCATGAGTAATGTCAAACTGGTTTAGCTTGTTCTCCTTGTCTTACAAAAGTCAGATAGTGCTGTAACACAGCAGAGTACATTTTCTTTTGTCATAGTCTGATAAATCAGTCCGGGACCAGATAGCTCTCATGTCAGTGTCCAAACTGTTAGTTGCCACTTTCTCATTCCTGATCAGGGTAATTAGTTTTAATGTGATCCATCTGTTGCTGAGGCACCAAATACATTTTCTGCATAAAATCCATTATCTGTTAGCCAGCAGGCCTGGGGATCAAAGGATGGCAATTCCTAGCAGTGTTCCTATAAAGCCACCAGTCTGATTAACTATTTTCTTTTCCTTTTAAGGTTATTTGTTTATCGCTAAAGTTTTAATGACTCTCGTTTTTTTTTTCAGCACACCTAACTGCTTTGCTGACAGTGGAATATTTCCTCTGAGAATGTTTAAGGCTATCTCAGCTATAGCTGATATCAGATCATCAGAGGCTGAACATAAAATAGCTTTTCTTAAGCTCGGAGGCCCTTTTACTAGTAACTTTAAAACAGACAGATTTCTCTGCAGTCTTTTAGACATAATGACAATACAGTATCAAATATTTTTAGAAGCAGAATATGTTTTTTCATGACATATGCCACAGGCCAGTCAGGGGGAAACACCCCACTACGCAGTCTATATTCGTCTGGTGTATTGGATCTTAAATCAATCAGTAAATAGCCATGATGCTTTCTTGTGGCATCTTCAAAAGCTTCTAAGAAAAATTTTGTCTGACCAGGATACATTTGTCTAGCTAGTGTTGTGATCTGAAGCTTGTCTCTGGGGTTTTAAACAAAATCATGTATTTGGCATTTAGTGTGATGGTCCTGCTTTTTTTACTTTGACAGAACACATTCTGGACAATTAAAAATATTGTCAATTGTTTATGATGACTGTACTTGGTAAACCCATATTCCACTTCACTATTTTGACAGGCAGAGTCCATCAAATCATCTATAATGACAAAATTTACCTTTCCAGGGGGTAAGAGATCATTGTCAGCTAGTGACATCGGTAGCCCCTCCACAAATTTAATCTGTGGGAACTTTAACAGCAATTCATTATACAAAGGGTGCCAACAGCTGTAGAACCAGACAATATTTTCAGGCTTGTGTGATAAAGTGGCATCAGCATGTTCCAACAACTGTTTTATAAAGAAGCTCTTCCCACTATTAGAGGGGCCAGCCAGCAGACAAGTAAAGGGATGCTGCAACCTGATATCCATTTTTCACGATCAGTATCCATAAGGAAGTGTTTTAAAATTGTCTTGTAAAACTCGCTTGTCATAAACTACTCTCTGGGTCTTGGACAGCGTTTTTGTTTCAAGGGACCACTGCTTTTTATTCCTAACAATGCTGGGTTGACTCATGGTAATTTCTTTAGAGATCTGTGACCCCGTATAGTCAAAGACCAGGTCCTTCAGACTTTCAAAATTAATGTGTTTACTGCTGGCTACATTAAGGGTAAACCCTTTCACTTTAAGAATAACCTCACCACTGGACAGCCTGTACCCGTAAGTTTTTGGGCCTGCAGAAACGAACTCTGTAATGTGTTCATCAGCAGGAACTTCACTGGTCAGCTCTCCTAAATAATCGCCTAGAGGTGGGGCCCAGTCACCCGGTCTGGACACAAAAATGAGAGAGTCTGTGTCATGGTAAAGGCACCTGTTCTGTAACCTATCTAGCAGGTTGTAGAGTTCGACTCTGGCATATGCTGTTGTAAAACTAGCTATAAATATCTTGATATTATTGGAATTTGTGTAATGATCACTGGTATATTTTCAGCTTAAACATGCTGTTTCATCATCGATGAAAAAGCATGATGAGATATCGTGATACGGAACAAAAACATATTGAAATAATTTCTGTGGGTCTGTTACTATGCTCGTTGTCGGTAAATTAGCTCTCTGCCCAAATTTGCCCCAAAGAGAATTTAAAAACAGTTTAGATATCTGTCTCCTTGCAGGGTTAACAGCTATGGCTGCAGGGTTCAAATGTACATTTTCCCTTTCAAAATACTGTTGTATGTACCTGACTTTATCCTCTTCAGTTTTGACCCATGAAGGGAAACCAGATGCCTCTTGCTTGCCTTTTAGATGCAGCTTGATGTAATCTGCAAATAGCTCTGTGCATGACTCTTTAAAATGCCAAACTTCATAAATGTTAATGATTTTATAGCCTTTTTCCAGTGCCAGGTTTAGTTCTACAGCACAGTAGGTACCTGTAAGTGACCGTTGCTCATCATCATATCGCATGATGTTGTTTGAAGTCTATTTTCAGCGCATGCATGACATAATGTAAACACAAGTTTTTACCAATCCTGGATGGCAGCACTGGAAAGAAAAAGACCCTAGGGGTAAGACTTTACTTTTGCTAAACCAGAGTACTGATGAGGTCATCAAAATTGTCATAAATGATGTCAGGATGCCGGACTGGATACTGTTTGGTTTTGTTAACAAAAGGGTAGAGGCTGGTAAAATCATAATAGTGTATTTTCTCATCAGGCTGCGTCTTATAGTACAGACAAATGGCATTTGTTCTCCCCCCAAACAGTGACTGCCTAGGTTCGAGTGGCTGTGGTAGCTGCCTGTCCCTCAAGAAATTATTCAAACCCTGATCTGTAGTCAGCATTGCTTTCCATTCATGTTCCCACAATACTCTAACGGCAAAACCCTGTCTTTTTAGAAAATGAAATTTGTGCATGGTCCTATTGAATAACTGTCCAAAACTAGTCCCAGTCATGTGGTTTCTATCTTTCTCACAGTAACAGATGTTGCAGCCATGAAAAAAACAACCACTAAATTCAAATGCTGTGGGTATTCCATTTATGACTGAAGAGCCATCCAAAAAGTAAGGACGCACCTTAAATTCACCACCCCTTAGCGCATGCTGAATAGAAATGTTTTCTTAATCAGATATGTACATAAGCCACTGAATAGCAGGTGTGGAGTATCTCTTCAATTGTCTGTGGTAGTTGTCGGGGGAGAACAGCAACAGTGCATTCTTTCAAGAATAGAAATCTGTACATCGCCATAGAAACTGAGGCTATGGTGACGTACTGGAAGGGGTCTAAGGATACTGTTTCATACTCCACTGTATCACCGTCTGACTGTTTTAAAATACTTTTCGTAGTCATCTCCAGTACTTCATTTCTAAATCTGACACAGGCTTTTGAAGAATTTCAACATCTAACTGACAATAGTAGTGAAGCCTCTTTTTCAGATTAAATTCTCTATGTCTGTTAGCTAGGTACCATTGCAAAACTCTTGCTTTTCTGCAGGCAACATATATTCAGAACCATAAAACTGAGCATCGGGCAGGGGGCCTACATAATTTTCATTAGCCTTGGTGTTAAAAAATGGGGGAAGTAACCTTTAGCAATCTCATTCTCAAATCCAGGGTGCAGGGATTTTTGCTAGTTTAAAAGGAAGAAAACAATGGCTGTCAATAAATCTGATTGTAGGGATGTCACTGTGACACAGAGTACTTTTCCTCCTTGTGTGAGCAATTTAATATCAATTCTTTCCTTGACTAGCTGGCTAATGATAAAGTAACTTCATAGCCTTTGGCATTGTGTGCTATAAATGTGTAGTGTCTAAATGGGGCATCAATAAAATGCCCTACAAAATATTTATGCAATCTTCACCTTCAATTCCCAGGACCTCTTCCCATCTAATTGCTTAGCATACACAAAATTTGGTATGTGCACTCGCTTTCTTGTGTGGGTTTCAAATCAAACACTATATATTTCTCAGTGATTTTTACGCCTGTGAGTGGTGACATGTAACACAAATGCTTGTCTGCTGTCATGAAAGAACCACATCTGCTACACTGAATCAGTTTACATGTATGAGATCCCTTGTAAAAAACAAAACATTGTTCAAACAGTTTCATGGATTTACAAGACCCTGTATCCCCATCAGCTCTAGCTAAATGTCTTTCTAGGCACGCTGAAGACCTACAAATCTTCTTACATTTGTGACAAGATACTGTGCCAATTTCCTTTTCGAGACAACACGGATCGAAACAAACTTTGCACTGTTGTGCACAGATATGATTTCCCTTATGGCTGTAGGCTACATCACAATATTCGCAGAGGTACTGTGCGCCTATGAATTTTTTTACATTAGTGATGCCATAGAAATGGCCTTCATGTAATAATACAAACAGTGTTTTAGGAAATCTTTCTGAACCTGTTGAAAATGTTTGCCAGTTTCCTTCATTATGATATAAAATCTTAATTTTGACGCCTAAAAAACGTTCAAACTGGGGCACATCACTAAAAGTGACAGGGGTTTGGTCTGACAAACCTAGCTCAGCGTGCAATATTTTAGCCTTGTTCAACAACTGACTGTCACTCATATGTGGATTTAAGAGTGCGAAAATGGAGCCACCAAAACACAAACTATTATCTCTGTTATTTAAATCAATCAGGTATCGTCTCTTTTTTTGTAAAATCCTGCTATACAAGATGGAGCTCAGTGTCCATCTCCCCCCCACCCCCGAACCCTGGTGGTTCCTGATAGTTGTTACCATGAGATGTATAGTGTCATCAGCAATTACTTCAGTTTTGCTCTGTAGCATATCAGCTATCTGATCTAAGAAGGTTGCAGCGTTTAGTTCATTTGGTCTTGTCTTTCTTGAGACAAGGGATGATTCAAAGAAGTAGCATTTAATCTTACCTGTATAAAATCCCCATATTGTGTTTTTCTCTTCACACTGTCTAACAAACTTTCTATAGCCTGGTGCATTGCAGCAATAGCCTCTGTAAAAGATTTTATTTTATCTAGATTTATAAACTTATATCTTTGATGAAATTCTGTAGCATTAATTTTTTTTTAAATTCGTTCATATTCCTGTACAGCTTCTAAATACACTGTAGGGGGGCACCCTGTTAGCCTGATCATCATCATGATGGTTTTTTAATTCAGACTGCAGACCATTAGTAACATTCTGTAACAGCCTACGTTGTAATATTTTTCTGGCAAGCTTTACTTTTCTTATCAACTTTTCTCAGATTGTTTTATTTTTTACCCAGATTTTTCTTTTTTGACCCCATTTGTTATTTTTTTTCATTTTGTTAGTGATGCAACCCTTTGTACTCAGTTTGTGAGAGCTTCTGTGCTATCACCTTGTAATTTGATCTTTGTTTTTAGCCACTTTTTCCTCCAAACCCCTGTACTTTTCATACATGTTAGCTGACTTGCCATCATCTTCATTTCCTTGCATGAGAATTTAGATACACGTACTAAACCAAGCACACTGTTCAAGTAGCTGAACTTTAAAAAGCTCAGATTTAAGCAGCTCATGATCATAATCCTCACTAGATAATCTACCCTCAATTACCAAGGCATTAAACAAACTATCAATTGTTTTAAAAATACAGGCTTTCCCAATATTGATCATGTCAATGTCCCTTTCTTGAAACCTTTGGTCAGAAACTCTTGTGCTGCTGCTCCTAGATGGCTGTACAATGTTTATTGGTTCATTTACAACAGCAGAGACTCTTGAGCCGATGCTCGTAGATGGCGGTATATCTTGTTCAGTTATGCTAAACGTATTCTGGTCACTGACACCAGCAGAAACTCTTGAATGCCTTTGAAAAACATCACTTTCATGTAATGATCTCTTTTTCCCTCTCTCCCTTGCAGGATTTCTCTGTGCAGCTGTTTAAAAGCAGAAAATACAACCCTGTCACTACTTTCAGTATTTTAAAACTTTTATAAGACATAATTTAAACTCTAAAACCTGCAGCATCAACTGTTTCAAAACAGAAAAATACACCACTGTCACTACTTTCAGTATTTTTAAAACTTTATAAGACAAAATTTAAACTCTAAAACCTGCAGCATCTACTATTTCTAGTTAAAATACACACCTTCTGTAGTGGTAGCCTGTGGATTAGCCAAATGTGCAAATGTTTGAATAAGGTCTTCATCAGGAGTCCACGAGTCCATGGCTACTTGTTGAATATTTTAAAAATTTTTTAGCTCAAGAAGTAGTTGTGGCAGTCTTGCTCTGTTCTTTTGTCTTTAGCTTCCAGTATCTTGAAATGCTTATATAAAAATGGCTCAGACCACACCCCAAGTACATAGCTAGTAGTGAAAAAACATCTGAACATCTGGTACTGTCCATCAAACCCCCCCTTCTCCATGGGGAAATACATAAGTCCAAGGCTACTCAATGTAGGCTTTTGTTTTTCACTTCCTGAGACAGCTGTAAGGCATTAAGAAATGCCTTTCTGCTACAAACTTTGGTCACAGTCTAATTAAAAGGTATGCAGACTGCTTCTTTAAGTCCAAATAAGCTTATGCATAGTTAGCTTTTTTAAAATGTATAATGAAAATCTTGTCTTTTTTTAAACAGCTGTGTCCTTTAAAAAGTATAGCATGAGAATCACCTGTTTTTTTTTCTCTTTTACACTGCAGGGGGTTTAGAAAAGAGTAATGTCTTTCCGCAAAAAATTTTGGTCACAGTCTAAAACAGCTGCTTTTTATCAATCTTAAAACACAAAGAGGCACAGTTTATAATAGCAGCAATAAGCAGTTGAGTGTCAGCTTAAGTTATGTTTTTAAAAGTCAAAATGGAAATTCTGTCTTTTTTCTAAAACAGCTGCAACCTTTAAATCAGTAATTTAGTGTAACATAGCCCACACACACACAAAGTGTCTATTCTTTTTGTACCGACTCTAAGCAAAGCTGTAGATACATTTTAAGAAGACCGTGTGCTTTGAAATTATTCTGAAAGAGAAACATTATCATTTTACATTCTGTATTTTCTTTGTAACATATCATTTATTTTTCTATTTAGTACTACATGACTTTTTAATTTTTTGATAATGTAACTATAGACATTCATTTTGCAACAAAAACATAAAGCTACATTTTTACAGATCCCTGTAAATACAGGGACCATGTAATCCAAAAATCTTGAGACACACGTTTCCAAAGAGAATCAATAGTCCTTTGTAACCATGGCTGTGTAAATGAACAACAGATGTTTTGTCACGTCTTAACAGACAAAGACACCTACCACACAGCCAACAGGACCATGAGCTCCAAAAAGCCCATCTATATTTTAAACATCCATAAAAGACATTGCTTTTCCTACGTGCCTAATGAGGGACGGACACACACATACACACACACCCCACACCACACAGCCACCAGGCTCCAAAAAGCCCATCTATATTTTAAACATACATAAAAGACATTGCTTTTCCTATGTGTCTAATGAGGAGACACACACACACACACACACACAGTGTGTATTTTTTTGCAACGACTCTAAGCAAAGCTGTAGATACATTTTAAGACTGTGTGCTTTAAAATTATTTTTGAAAGAGAAACATTATCATTTTACATTCTGTCTTTTCTTTGTAACATATCATTTTTTCAAAACATTATAAATATCACACACATTTCATTTCAGCCTTTCCTTGATACTACACAGAGCTGAGGGGTGAACTATAGGTATGTGTATTCCTTTTTCTGATATATTTTATTCTTTTAATTCATGATAAAAGTATAAATAATTAGTTTTTTATGATTGTTGCAATGCTATCCAGAGAAAACTGCAGAACCATCTTATTTACACAGAGGTCCCCTGTTTAGCTTATAAATGTTACATGCATATACATAAAGCTATCCTTTTGATGCAAGTTTGACACAGTCCTACAGATGCATGTTAAATAATTTTGTATATTGTTACAAAAACAGAAAAAGGTACTCACACAGGCAGATGAATTTCCTTCGGGTGGGGTCTCCACACAGATCTGTGAAACCTCTGCACGATCAGGTTCCCTCCTAGATACTTCTTTCTGAAAATATCCTAATCAAAACACACACATGCCCCTGCAGTTATACACCAGGCCTACAGGGGGCACATACCACTACATAAACACTAACTGATTTTTTGGGGTGGGAGGAGCACGGTGGTGAAGAGGGACAGGGGTTCGAGCCAGGATGGTGGGGGTGCAGGAGAAAGGGGGGGCAGGGGTTCGAGCCAGGATGGTGGGGGTGCAGGAGAAGGGGGACAGGGGTTCGAGCCAGGCTGGTGGGGGTGCAGGAGAAAGGAGGGACGCAGGAGTTCAAGCTAGCATGGTGGGACTCGGGTTCCAGCCAGGATGGTCTGGCAGGAGATCGAGGAGTGTACAAGAAGAAGGGGCGCAGGACGCTTACAAAATGGTGGGTGGCAGGGTTCGAGGAGTGTACGAGAATGAGGGGCACAAGACGCTTACAAAATGGTGGTGTTATGTCACTTCCAGGGTTTTAGTGTGGGTCATTTCCTGCGCAAGGGGTGGGACACGGGTTTGAGGTTGCATCACTTCCGCCAGAAGTGGGTGGGGCTAGCGCATTTTAGGGAGGGACTTCCGGTTTAACAAGGGCGATTCTGATTGGTCCGTTTTAGGCCACTCCCACCTGTCAAATGACGTGGCATGCGCTGATTGGCTGAAATTTAACATTTGACGAGATATATGAACTTATACTACTGATTGTGCTTCTCTTCCGGGGTGGGTGGGCTGCAGCAATTGGTGAACGTCCGGCCTCTAGCAATGGCTGGGGGTCGGTAAGCCAGAGACTGCAAACACAAGGGGATTGGAGGGGAGATGGATGTCAGTGTTTCAGCTGTGGGAGCATGCCTGACATCACTAGAACATCATTGCATGTCCTCTCTTCAGGGGAACTGTAAAAGAGGATAAAACTCCATTGACTAGGCAGATGATGCTGCTTCCTGTCACCACACCCGTAACTGGATGCTACAATCCTGGATCCCGCCATCCCTCCAGCCTTCACCTCTGCCTGCTGGGAATTAGATAGTTGTATGGGAGAGTTGAGGAGCTGAAGGTGGCCCCACCTCAGATGGTGCAAGCCAAGGGGACCAAAGCAGGTGAGTTGTGGTTGGATCAGAGGGACTGGGGTCACAGACCAAGGAGGATCTTGGTGGGGTGGGATCAGGCTCTGGGAGTCAGTTGAATGAGATCCAGGCCAGTGGCATACTCTATGTGGAAAATAGAGTTAAAAAAGACTTAGAGGAAAGATTACAATTACAAAACAGGACCTGATTTTGCAAAGTACTGCCCTCAAACTTTTGGACCCGATTTTGCAAAGTACTGCCCTCAAACTTCCTAGTCACTAAAATGAACAGCTAGGATAGCTCCCCATTTTCAGAAAAGTCAGCATGAAGCTAGGGACTGGGATCCTGTACTAGTGCACCAATTTCTCTGTTTGTGTTTACATTCTGCAGTAATCAGGGGGTTGCACAGCAAGACAGGATGACATAAGGTCTTCCCTGGGTCCCACTGAAGTCAATAGGAGCCAACTTTGTGTCATGCTGTTCTGCAGTGCAGCCTCCTGAGAGCTGCAAAAGGAAAATCTAACAATCACCTCCAAACATTGAGGGGCAGATGGTTTTTCATCTTAGCGTTCCTTTTCTGAGACTGGCAGTGTTGGTGCCAATGTCTCCAGGGGTCCAGGTGTGGGAGGAGTTTTGAGGACAAATGGAGGTCAAAGTAGTGCAGTCTGGAAAATAGTCTGGGGTAATTGTTCATAGAGGGAAAGGCAGGAGCAGCCAGACAGATGGAGATCCAAGGGAGACCTGGATCTGGGAACACAATTTACTAGTGAATGCCTTAAATAAAGAAGTATGTAGTGGGAACACCAAGAGGCTGTGAGGACCATGTGAAAAACTGTAATGGCTGGCTGTCCTGAGGACAGTTTCTCTGAAGAAATGGAGTGAGAGCCTGGTGGGAAGGTGTCCATACCATGCAAGGGTCACATAAGGACACCATGAGAAGTCTCTGGAACAGAGGTACTGGCAGCAGGGTAGGAGATGCTGTGACAGAAGGTAAAACCTGTAGTGTCCTAAGGAATGGCACACTAGCTTATGTGACTTACTATGGCCGGGTCAAGGCAAGTGCCCCTGTGGTACAGGATTGAGGTCTGGCCTGTTGTTGGAGTTGCCAGGGCATGAGTTGCTGGTACTCAGGAGATGAGAACTGGAGGGAGGCCATTTTGAGTGAAGCACTGCAGACTGCAGTTATGAACACTGATTCCTGACCAGGCTTCCACAGCTGTAATCCAGTGCAATAAACTCTCTTAGGATCAGCAGTCTGTAAGAATTTGAGCGACAGTCCCAACCTCAAAGATGAAAAAAGGCAACATGTAAAATAGCTATTTATGGAAAGCAGGATGTCTTAAGAATGTCAGAATGAGAAAATCAGAAGGTTTTGTCTGCATAGAGGAGCAGATGCCTGCTGTTGTATGGAAATCAGGACTAAGATGCAGCATTAGAGGACAAGTGTATCATGGTCACAGAAATGACACCAAACATGAATTGCATTTACTGTGCAATGAACTAAGGTCTATGAATCCAAAATAACTTATATATGAACTTGCAGTTTATAACCAGTAAACAGCTATGTGTGCTCAGTTTCTGACACCTAGTAATTATTGATACCAGGTCACAGGTCCACATCAGGTGGAAACACTCACGTACCTAGAAACCAGAGTAAATAAATATGTTGCTTCAGGGGACCTTTCCACTGAGTTGCATCATCCCCAAGACTAGAAAGGTCCCTGTTGCTGTCTCAGGGTAGACACCATGCTCCAACTGGGACAGGGCTGCACACATGTTACCCGCCCCTACAAATGGGGGTTCCCAAAAAGTCTTCCTTGAGCTTGCCTAAATGCTCACTGCCAGGCTGGTGTCCTGCGTTTTAGCAGTTTAAATGTGATTACTAGAGCCTGTATAGCCTCTGTGCACTGTCTCTTTTAGAGCTGCCTGATTGCAGCTTAAGTAATCTGAGAGGAAGCTCTGTTGAAAGATGTAACTATTTACTGAAAATCATTTAGAGTGATAATGATAATGTAGTTTGTCTAACCTGCTTTCTTTGTAGCAAGGACTGTTTTGTTTGTCTCCACTATCTTGATCCTGGACTGCAAATTGGACCAAACAGTACTGGTGGGACCTAAAATATGGCCAGACTACAGGAGCTGTCTGAATTCAAAATCTGTAGGAACTTTAGTTTGGAGCTTTTTGCCCCTTTTTTGCAACTGAAGGGGGAGCTCTTGCTTTGACTGACAGCCAAATCAGCCAACCAAATCTTTTGGATCTTGGGGAAGTCCCGGGCTGCTTGCAGTTTTCAGTTACTTCTGAGCTGGGAAGTGAAATGAGAGGAGCTGAAGTGATTCTGAGCAGCAATCCTGAGTGGATTCGCATGGGAGAACTGTAAAAAGGCTGAGTTTTTGGCTTACAAGTCTGCCTGCTGCTCCTGAGAGGGAGAGAAGAGAATTATTGTGGACTAAATCCAAGTTTGTGTGACTAAAGTAAGCTACTGAAGTGGGCCAGGCTCAACCTGTAAAAGTCCAGAGATTTTGCTGAACGCGATTGGTCTGTCAGGAGTTCCAGCTACCCCTAAGCTCCTGGTATGTGTAGAGACTTTTGCGATTGTGACCGGGCAGTGCTTTGCCTGGTACAGTAGAATTCCCATACATGTAAATATGCTATGAGCTGCTAGTGGGCTGTGAGTTAGTTCCCCACTGTGTGAACTGTGTTCTGCTTGCTGGAAGCTGTATCCAGCCCAAAATGGACTGCATCTGAATTTGTCTCCATGCGGTCTGAGCCTTGCCAGACTGGCCCAGCCAGACTACCCACTACACAGAGAAATCATCGACGAGAGACCTGCCTGGGGATCAGTCCTCTGCTCCACGCTTGAACAAGAAAGACGCTTCTGCGACTCATGTGGGCCCTCCTTCTCCTGGCATTCCAGATCAACCAACTGCATTCTCGATTTTCGTCCAGCCTGTGTCCAGTCTTGGGTATCGTGAGTAAATACCAGGGTAGCTCCCTGCAACAACAGCTTAATCTGAGAGTGTCATCTCTAGCCCATCTCTTCTCCACCTGGGTACCCAGAGGTGGACTGTGTGGGGGGGACTCAAAGGGAATGCATAACTGCTTGATTGATATAACCTTTAAGCTAACTAACCTGATTTTGCCCTTCCCTTCAAGTCCCCTGAATAAATCAGATCTAACTTTTTCTGCATGTAATCTGACCGTGGTTCCAGTTTGTGCTCAAAGTACTGTACTGTTGTTATTTGCTGTGCATAACCTTGTTTTACAGGCAGTCCCCAGGGTCGAGCCAGAGGAACCAGCCCTGGTGATAAGTGCAAACAGTGTGGGTACTTGTGTGGTGTACCAGGGGTATTGTGAAAGTGATTATTGTGCAGTGTTCAGGCCACTAGAGGGGAAAGAGAGGGGGTTACAGTATCCCAGAGGGCTGTGCCCTGGTTAGCTTGACCACTACCAACCCTGACCTTTGGGTGGAGGCACCCGTTTCAGAACTCAGGCCCCTTAACCTGCTACTAGCCAAGCAGGCAGGGGTAGTAGCCCTTGGGATAGTGCCATCTAGGGGTTACACAAACATAAACAGAGGAAAGGGCATGCTGGTAGGGGAACCTGGAGCCCAGTTTTGAACTTAGTTTAAAGGAAATGGGAACATCACCTAGCAACTTAACTCAGTGAGTAGGCAGTTCAAGAGCAGTACTTACACGGTAGCGTCCTGTTTTGAAATCAAGATCTTTCCCTTAAACACTTAATTGATTGATAGTCACTAGGACTAAGGGAGCAGGTTGAAGAACAGTTGGTAGGAGAAGTGGGTGAAAGCATGGCAGTGAAGGAAACAGACACCCCAGGGAGAGACTGTACAGAATAGATACCTAATATTTGAATCCCAAAAGGATGGTATCAAGGCTAACATAATCGGGAGCACAGGGGGATAAAGTCAGCAGTGAGCAGCAGGAAGATCATGAGGCTAAACCCAAAGTGGGCCAGGGAAAGAAGCGGAACTCACAGGGTGTATCAGGAGGAGACTCAGAGAAAAACCCTGAGCTAGTGAAGTAAGGACAGCACAGGGATGGGGGGAATAATTAGTACAGATGGATTAGTATGGGCAGAATGGAATAACAGGGACTTGGGCTGAGTAAGGGGGAGATGAAGTAGGAATGGCAGATTGGGAGGAACAAATAGGAGTAGGTGGAGGAGGTTACAAGGATGATGGCATCTGGAAGGGGTATACAAAAAACAAGGGAAACTAGCAGAGTTCTGGTGATAGATGACTCAGTTGTAAAGGGAGTTGGATGGACACAGGTATGAGGGGGACCACATAGAAGGAGTGTAGTGTGTCTCACAGCTATGACAGCAGAGAAGATCATACCTATGTTACACACACTGGTGCAGGGAGGAAGTGGAAAACCTGATGTGATCCTTCACCTGGGCACACATGTCCTGGTGAAGAGTGAGGTAGAGGAGGTGCAACATAGGTTAAGGGAGCTTGGGCAGAAAGTTAAGGAGGTGTCACAGTCAGTGGCATTTTCGGAGGTGCTACTGGTACCCAGAGCCAGCTCAGGCAGGAAGATTAGGATCCCATAGGTCAACCAAGGCTAAGGAACTGGTACAAGGAGGACAATTTTAGTTTTGTTAGTTGTGTGGAGGACTGGAGAAGAGGCTGGAATTAGAAATCCCTGTACTCGGCAGACAGGCACACCTCAATAGGAGGGAACCATGGTGCTGTGTGACATGAGAGAGGAGTACAGGAGGGACAGCCTAAATTTAAACTGAGCGGGGGGACTACCTGGGGTGCAGATTCCAGGGTTCACTACAGGAAGAGGCAGGAAGACCTCCCCCAAGCAGAGGACACAGTAAGCAAAAAGAGGATTGGGAGGGTTAAGGTGAACACAGTGGGGGAGTGATAGGAGGGAAAAGGGAGAAAAAGACTGGGAAAGGGTTGAGCCAGTGGGGCCGCTGGAAGAAGGAGGGGGCACTGAGAAGGAAGAGAAGGTGAGAAACATGAGATGTGAAGAGTGATATCCATGAATGCCAAGAGTCTGGGGAACAAAATGAATGACCTCCAGGTAAATGATGACAACAGGGCAAGTGGATTTTCATTTTCATTTTTCATTTCATTTTGGTTTTTTATACTGGAAAAGGCATGTGAGCAAAATGTGCCTGTTTGCCTGTTTTCACAAGCATCCAGTTACAGTCACATTACACCAAAGAAAATACATACAACATAGTTAAAGATGTGAGGGCAAATAGGCTTCAAGTGTAACACAATTAAGGTACACTGAGAATATAAATGGACAATGAGCATCAAAAGGTACAAGTGCATGGTAATCATAATGATATAATAATGGTAGTTACAGAAAGAGCAAGAGGGACAAAAATATATTGGCAAGAAGAACTGTGAGAGGAGTAAAAAGGAAAACAGAGAAAGATACAGACAAGGGGATAAGGAGAAGTTAAAACTAGGTACAATTACAGGAGAGGTTTTCCAAGAGGAATTGCTTAAGGTTGATTTTGAAGGAGGAAAGAGATGGGCATAGAGCTAGGCAGGGGTGAACACTGTTGAGAAGTTTAGCACCCTTGTAAGAAAGGAAGTGTTGACTGTGGGAACTATGAAAGAAGGGAGTGGCAAAGTAAGAGCAAGAGGAGAGTCGGGTGGATCTAGAGGTGACTAGTTTCTGAAAGATGTTGGCAACACTGCTGAGAATGAGGCTCCAGAGGGCTTTGTAGAGGAAAAAAATAATTCTGAAGTTAAACCAATCATCTAGAGAGAGACAGTTTGCTGCCAGATAGAGGTCGCAGTGGTGTGTATACCTGGTGCCAGAGACAAACTGGATTATGTTGTGGCAGGTGGATTTTTTTAGGAAGAGGGAGAGTGTGTGTATCAGGGATACATAGCTGAGAACAGAGAGCAGCAAGCTGTTGGCCAGGAGAGTCCTAGTGCCTGGGATAAGGTATTGTTTTATCCTGTATAGGGTGCCAAGCCTCTGATGAACTTTCTTAATTCGAATACTAGTGTGGTGTTAGAATGTAAGGTGACAGTCAAGGCAAATGCCTAGGTATTTAAACTCAGAGATCAGCTCAGTTAGGTTGCCGTGGTTTCCTTGAGGTAGAAGGCAAAGTCTGTAGCTTTTTTGGGGGCCTGAGAAAACCATTGTCTTTGTTTTTTTTTGAATTGAGGATGAGGTTATGGGAGGTGAACCAGGAGTACAGCCTACTAAAATCTGATTGGAGTTTATCAAGGAGGATGAAAGGATTTCTATCCATGCAGAAAAGGGCAGCACCATCTGCATAAAGGATGAGATAGTGGACTGGCAGATTTCTGGGAGGAAGTTGACGGCCAAGGAGAAGAGCAGGGGGCCAAGAATGGAGCCTGTGGAACTCCATACTTGATAGGGCAGAGTTCAGAGGAGAAACCAGAGATGATGACTTTATGTGAGTGGTCGCCAAGCTAGTCCTTGTACTATTTGACAACATCCTCTGAGAAGTTCAGGTAGGAGAGGGACAAAAGGAGGATATTGTGGTCAACCAGATCAAAGGCCTTTGTGAGGTTCATGACGACGGCACCTGTATAGAGCCCTTCATCATTTGCCTTAACAACAGAGTTGGTGAAACCGACAAGAGCATTCTCGTGTTGTGTCCAGAGTGGAAACCATGTTGAGAGTCAGTGAACTGATTGTACTTATCAAGGAAAAGTCTAGTCTGATCAAAAACAATTTTCTCAAGGATCTTGCAGAGTGGGGAAAGAATAGAAATGGGATGATACTTACTGACATCATTTTTTGGGCCGAATTTGTGCAGGGGTTTTATGATGCCTTTCTTCCAATTGCTGGAAAAGACACCAGTTCAGAGAGAGAGAGGTTGAAGATGTTCCTGAGGGGGATGGCTGTGGGAGAAAAGGAGAGTTTAATGATGCTGAAATCAACTCCAGCTCAGCAGAAACCGTAGACTGCTGTTAAAATTATTTAATTTTTTATTCTAAGCCTAAAATTCTTACTAAAAGCATCTGCATTTGAAAGAACTCATTGTGCTGCCTTGAATGAACTAACGTTTGAAAGATTTGGATGATGGGAAAGCCCTGACAAACAGCGCAGCAGGATGGCAGGAAGACCAAGTTAGACAAACAGCATGACACAGTGGAATCGACTGTCCCTAGCACTGAGGCTGGAGATATTGGATAACCTACAAATGCAGCTTTGTTGAGAGCAGGGGGACAGACATTTTTTAGATATGTAAGTGAAAAGAGGAAGACCATGGGTGGGATTGTAAGGCTAAAATGGGAAGGGGGGACTGTGCAGAGGGGGACCAGGAAAAAACAGACATCTTGATCAAATACTTTTGTTTAGTGTTCACAAAGGAAGGAGAAGAGGAAGTGCCACAAAAAAGTAACAAAAGCTTTGGAGGGAGGTAGACACTAGTCCTTTTTTGGAGGAAAGAGTCCTGAAGGGACTTGTTAATCTGAAGGTTGACAAAGCAATGGGACCAGATGGGATGCATTCAAGGGTACTGAGGGACCTCAGGGAAATATTGGCTGCACCTCTGACAGTTCTGTTTAACAGCTGACCAGAAACAGGAGTAGTTCCAGATGACTAGAGGAGGGTGGATGTAGTCCCACTTCACAAAAGTGGTAGAAGGGAAGAGGCTGACAATTGTAGGCAAGTCATCCTGAGATCAGTGGTAGGAAAGTTAATGGGATCACTGCAGAAGGAAAGGACTGTGGAATATCTTGAATGTAGTGGGTTACAAGATCCAAGGCAGCAAGGTTTCACAAGGGGAGGTCAAGACAAATTAATCTGATAGATTTATTTGACTGAGTGACCAAGGAACTAGATCAGGGTGGAGTGGTGGAAGTGGCCTACCTGGATTTTAGTAAGGCATTCAACACTGTTCCACATAGGAGACTAGTAAGCAAGCTGGGTAGCTTAGGAGTGGGTCCAGAGGTAGTAAACTGGATAAGAAATTGGTTAAGGGATAGGTAATAGATGGTGGTGGTAAATGGAGTTCACGCCACAGAAGGGAGGTTGACCAGTGGGGTGCCTCAAGAATCAGTGCTTGGACTGGTCCTTTAATATTTTTATAAGTGATATTGCAGAGGATCTGGAAGGGAAGGTCTGCCTCTTTGCGGACAAGACCATGATCTGCAATAGGGTGGACACTCCAGGGGAGGTGGAAAGGATGTAAAAAAGTCTAAAATAATGCACTTAGGGCACAGAAACCCAGCGTCAGAGTACAAAATGGGTGGTGTGATACTGATGACCACCAAGCAGGAAAGAGACCTGGGGTTAATCATATTGGATGACCTAAAAGTGGCCAGGCAGTACAACAAGACAGTAGGCAGGGTAAGTGGGATGCTGGCGTCTATGGGGAGGGGTATCACCAGCAGAAAGAGGGAGGCGGTGTTGCCTCAGTATAGATTGCTGGTAAGGCCCCACTTAGTTACCACCTGTATAGGACAGTCTCCTGTCAATGTCTATTTTGGGGCAGCACCCTGTTTTTTTTTTTAGTATCATATGTATGTGTGTGCTACTACTATACATTTGTTTTGTTTGTTTGTTTTGTTTTGTTTTGTTTAGATTTGTTGACCCGGTAAGCCCACTGGGCCTAGAAGACCCTTATTCAGGGGCGACTGGGGGGGGGGGCGGAATACAGATGGTAAGCAACTGAGACCGAACCAGATCAAGCAGTTGATGGTATTTTTTAGTGAATGAGGGAAATCTGGCCAGGACACCAGGATAAGTCCCCGACTAGCCAGTAGGGGGAACTGCTGACCATCTGTCCAAGATGGCCACTTCTTCTCCGGAGCAAGCAGAGAGGGAGGATGCTGCTGGGACAGAAGTGCAGGCCTCTCCTCCTGTCCTTTCTACTCAAGAGGCTATGGAACTCGCTCTTGCTGCTGCAGATTTTTCAGATAATGATCAGGACTCAGACGACATAGAGGTAGTAAGTGAAATCAACACTGTGCAAGAGAAAAGTAAAAATGTAGCTGGTGAAAATGCTGCATCCTCATAAAATGTTAAAACAAGTGTTTCTCAGAAATGCGAAGTGCTTTTGCAAGAACAGCAAAAATGACTAAGGAAAGTTCAAGAAATAGCGAACTACAGGCTTTGACAGCCGGCTCCTCTACAGCTGATGGTGAGTCATGTGAACAGCTGGGGCAAACACCGGAGGGAGATGGGATGCAAAATGCCCCAGTCAATAGTCAAATGCTGGAAGGACTGGTGCACAAGGATTTCTATGTGACTGGCAGTCAAAACGGTGTTAGGGCCTTGTGCCAAAAGCCGACTTGTGCCCCTGGGAAAGAAAACCGGACGCAGAAAGAGAGAAAGGGAAAACAGCATCTCGGAGTCAGCCAACAGGCCGTGGATGTAGCTGACAAAGCTAAACAGTAAGTTTCTGAACCAGAAAGAACTTTCTCCTTTCGCGATTGGGAGAAGGAAAAACAATGGGGTGATTCAGTTGTGGATTTTCAACCCGCAGTTTCTACTAATGTGCAGCATATAAATAACAATATGGATTCATGGTCACCAGATGCAGCTCTGGAAGGCACAGGATGGATTAAGGGCCAACAGGAACAATGAACTCCTGACCCTACTGATCCCTCATACAGGAAAATGTGTGATTTAATTCCTTCTGATGTGGCCACCAACACCGGTTCAGCTGAGAGCTCCAACAAACCCCGGGGTAATGACATTTTGATTCAAAATTCTGATATTGATAATAATGTAAATGATGTGGATATTGCTTCTGAAAATGCAGAAACTAGTAGGGAAGGACAATCCATGGAGGTTCGACTAGGGCCTAGTCCTGAGGCCCAGGGAGAATATCAGGAGGGGCCCTCTATGGCTCCCTTGTTTAGATTAGCTGATCTCTTCTATTCTCGTGGGGAATCTGCTCTGAGGAGGCGTGCAGTCAGACTGCTCCACAAGGGAGGTCTTGAGAACCCTCCGAACAGGGTGTTTATTGCTAGAAACTTGTTGAAATCATCAATAAAGTTCTTTTCATCTGAGATTTTCGCTTTGATTAATCTCGGTAATGGGAATTATGATATAAGTTTTAAAAATGTATCTAATTTTGATAGATTTGGGCCCAGTGCCAGATGCAGAAAAATAACCCTCTTTGGATACCTTTTCAGGCAGTCCCTCTCACTAAGCCCTTGATCAATACCATTACTATTATGTTTAAAAAAAAGGGTGTCAATGTCGAGGACATTCTATCTTGGCTGTGGGTAAGGTGTGAGATTTTGGCTAGGCCTACACCCACTATGGAGAGTGTGCAAATTTGGAATGGGGGTGGAAGGTAAAGGTGAAGCTCCTTTCCACAAATTCAGGTCCAGTGCACCTACCAAGTTCTTTTTTCTGGGGAGAGACAGAGGGTCAATTTTTAATGTAAGACAACCTAGGTCGTGCTTTAAATGAGGCTCTTGGCTGCATCTCTGCTTGGCCTGTGACACTGCTAGATGCAGTCACTGTCTGGAGTATGGTCACTTGGCCTCAGCATGCCTTAATTTGTTTAAATGCAATTTATGTGAATGAACAGGGCATGCTTATGGTCGCTGCCCATGGGGATCTCACAATCGTCAGGATTGCCCCTCTCACAAAGGTCTAATCAATCTGGCCCAGTATGCCTTGGCCAAGAGAACTGCAACGCTGGCTTCAGCACAAGATGGAAATCAAGAGACAGTAAGGTTGGATCCCTCTGAAGTACTGCATTAGGAAGAACACCTAGTGGAAACTCCAGCTGCCACAACACAGGATGAGGGTGTAGGAGTAGAACAGGAGACTCCAGTTATGGGTATATCTGAAGAAGGTATAGAAGCTCATATGCCCCCCCCATGGAGGTCCCTTTTAAGTTAATACCTCCAAGAAAATGGAATAGGCAAGGGAAAGCTATGTGTACAGCTAAAAATGCAAACCCAAAACCAGAACCTCCTCAGGGAATGGTGAAGTCAGGGAATAAATATACTCCACTGGCAGAGGATATGGTGGGGGGGACTTACTCAGAAGATGAAGGTACAGATACCTCTTCTGTTATCTCTACTACTGATACTGAGAGTAGGAGTGAAGACTCTGTTACAAAAAGGACCAGACAGAGGCAGGCAGCTAAAATCCCTTAGATTTACTGACTCTTATGATATTGGGCTTTTTTTCCATCCTAGTCATGCATTCTTTGGCTATTTCTACCATTAACATCAATGGGATATAAAGTGAGAAAAAGCTCATGGGGGTCTTCTCTGTCCTAAAAGATTTTCAGTCAGACATTATTTGTATGCAAGACACACACTTAAAATCCCACTTAGAACTTCAACATGCTTCAAAATGCTGGACTTTCGGGCCTTCCTTTTGGTCAGTAGATACTGAGTCCTGTGAAGGGATAGGTATCCTTTTTTCCGACCCCTCCCTTAAAGTCTCTAAATTGGTAGATGTCCATCCAGGGACAGCTATGTTTTTGGATATCTTCTTTTTTCTGAAAGGTTGAGAATTATTTCTATTTATGCCCCTCAGACTAAGGCCCAGAGAACAGCCTTATTTAAAGAGGTCCAACCTTTCCTCCACACTTCCCGTTTGGTGATTTGGCTAGGTGACTTTAATTGTGGCCTAACCAGGACAGACAGGGGTCTGCAAACACCGAAACTTTTTTGTGTTTTATTAGCTCTCCAACAAATAGTTTCTAATGCTAATTTGGTTGATGCATACAGGGAACTTTATCCTACAGGGGGATTTACATATTTTAGGGGAACGCTTAAAACTAGGATAGATTAAATTTTTTTGCCTACGGTTATTAAGGTGCTACAGATTTTTACTAGGCCAATAGAATTCTCTGACCATGTGACTAGAAAGGCTTTAATTACATGGGAAGGAGTCCCAAGATGCAAAAAGAACAGATGGAGGTTAAAAGAAAAGCTGTTAGAAGATCCCAAGATTAAGAAAATGTGGCTAAGGAATTGAGCAGCAAGGCTTTCAGTTTCTGAATGCTATGATAATATTACAGATTGGTGGGAGGACATGAAAAAAGGTTGGGGAAATTTATTTCAGCAAAAAGCTCACCTTAAAGTGAATAAGGAATATTTGTGTTATTTGAAACTTAGGCACCAATTAGAACATTTGATTTCACTAGCAGAAACTACAAAAAAGGATTATAGCCAGTTGATTACAACTGTTAAAAAACAAATGACTAGCATACAATATGACAGGGCCAGGTCTTTAGATCAAGAATTAAAATGTGGAACTCAGATGAACAAGCATTCTGTAGATCCATTTAAGGAGTGTAAGGAAAGGGTAGACTCCCGGCTTATTACAGCTTTAACTGCAGCCAATGGGCAAAAAGTATGTGCCCCACATCAGTTGCTGAAAGTAGTGGAAGATTATATTTCTAACATGATGAAAGGAGAAGCCACCCAGGAGAAGCCAGAAATAAACTCTTGTTTGAATGTATTAGGTTTACCTAGACTTTCAGGTTTAGACCGGACAACTCTTGAGGCTGAAATTTCCTTAGAAGTTAAAGAAGCTATTGTAACTCTACCTCCCCATTCAGCCCCTGGATCAGATGGTCTAGGAGCAGGGTTTTATAAAACCTTTAAGGCAGAGTTATGCCCTGTACTGGTTTTATTGTTACATTACATATTACAAGCAGGTAAATATCCTCCATCTATGATGAAGCGATTTTGGTCCTACTATATAAAAAGGAGACGAGTAATTTAGGGAATCGGCATCCAATAAGCCTTTTAAATACTGACTTAAAAATTTTAAGTAAGATTTTGTTAGCTAGGCTTTCTAGGGTAGCCAGATACATATGAGTCCCTCTCAGACCTGTGCCATAAAGGACGGAAACAGCAGGATAATCTAATATGGCTGAGAGACATTTTTATGTTGATTGCGCGCATGCGCAAGAAACATGTTGCGTAAGCTTTCTCCACAAGCAGGTTGTAGAGGCGTGGCACTGTTGTGTCTAATGCCCCCACAGCCTGCAAAGGCTTGTCCCCCATCCCCCAATGCTGTGGCACGCTGCTGCTGACACTAGTTCAGCCAGCGTGCCACAACCTTCTAAAAAGTAGCCACTGCAATCAGGCCACCCGTCATTGCAGCTGCCATGCTCCGCTGCAATGAGGAGCAACCTGGCCATTGCAGGGCAGGATGAAACCCTGATATTGTTCAGAACATGGCGGCGATTTGCCACCATGTTCACAAACAATATAACCCTCCCCCACCGTGTTTACTTGCTGACGGGGCCCAAATCCCTGTCGGCTGTGGTACCTGTTTCTGTTGTTGTCGACGGGAGCCCAATCCCCATCAGCATTCTGTAACCCCTCCGGTTTTGTTCCTGCCGATAGGTGCCAAATCCCCATCGGCATAATGAAAATCCCCCCAGTTTTGTTCCGCCATAGCGCCAATCCTCATTGGCTACTGCTGGCCCTAAACTAAAGCTTGCTGGCATGCTGGGAGCCCACCAGCGTGCCAGATACCCCTGTGAAGGGAAAACGGTCCCACAACATCTTCCTTTTGTCTTGAAAAAAGGAAACTGTCCTCGAAGTCGCTCAGCCCCACCAAGAACCCAGACCCACCTACTGCACACTCTGCTCCCCCATACCCCCTCACCCCATACTTACCTCCGGAGCTTGGCGCAACGATCTTCGGTGGACCGGGAACATGTCTGCACTTTTCAAAGCCGACCGCGAACTAAGGAAATGCCGGTAAGCAGTATAATGTAATAAATAGGGTTTTTTTCAACTTTAGTGCATGTCTCAGGCATTTTGGGAATTTTTCACCAAATTTTCAACATGGGGTTTTTGGGACCCCTCCTCATGAATTCTTGAATTGTCATGGCGTTAATCGGCCCCTAAAGGTGGTTTCGAGGTCACTGTGTGGAATCACCCTTCGGGGCTGATTAATGAAATGACAGTGCCAGTGTTCATGAGGTGGGCTCTCAAAAAGTCTGTTTTGCAAATTTGGTGGAAAAAATCCAAAAAATGACTGTTTTACGAGCGTGCATTGCATAGTTGCTACGTACGCTCATAACTTCACGAATTTACAATATTTTTACACCAGATTTTCAACATTGACATTTTGTCACACCTCATTATGAGCAGTATAGCTGTCATTGTTCACATCCTGGCCGAAATGCGTTTTCACACTTCCAGCACCAAATAGTGCAGTTGCTGTGGGAAATCAGTGTTCAGGACAGATTAAGAAAATGACAGTGACACTGTTCATGTGTAGAGGTCCTAAAATGCCTATGTTGAAAATTTGGTAACGATACTCCATAAAATGACTGTGTTACGAGCGTGTATTGTGCAGTTGGCACGCACGCTCGTAACTTCATGAATTTATAATATTTTCACTCCAGATTTGCAACATTGCCATTTTCCCAGACCTACTTATGATCAATACAGCTGTCATTTTTCCCATCCTGGCCAAAATGTATTTTTGCACTTCCAGCGCAGAATAGAGTGGTTGCTGTGGGAAATCGCTGTTCGGGACAGATTAAGAAAATGACAATGATACTGTTCATGAGCAGAGGTCCTAAAATGCCTATGTTGAAAATTTGGTGATGATAGCCCATCAGTTGACTGTGTTACAAGTGTGCATTGCGCACTTTTCACGCACCCTTGTAACTTCACAGATTTGTAATATTGTCACACCAGATTTTCAACAGTGCCATTTTTTCACACATCCTTATAAGCAGTACAGCTGTCATTTTTCACATCCTGACTGAAATGTGTTTTCACAGTTCCGGCACAGAATAACGTGGTCACTGTGGGAAATCAGTGTTCGGGACAGATTAAGAAAATGACAGTGGCACTGTTCATGAGCAGAGGTCCTAAAATCGCTGTGTTGAAAATTTGGTGACGAAACTCCATAACATGACTGTGTTACAAGCGTGCATTGAACTGTTTCCAAGCACCCCTGTAACTTCGCAAATTTGTAATACTGTCACGCCACATTTTCAACAGTGGCATTTTTTCACAACTCCTTATGAACACTACAGCTGTCATTTTTCACATCCTGGCTAAAATATGTTTTTGCACTCCTGCCGGACAATGGCACAGTCACTCTGGGAAATTAGTGTTTGGGACAGATTAAGATTGACCGAGTGAGAGGGGGGAGTGACTGAGCTCAACTGAGCTCTGTCAGGACTACTGCACAACAGCCCAGTACAAAAGGGCAGCCTGCAGCACTGGGAGAAACAGAACGAGAGAGCGAGTGAGTGAGGGGGAGTGAGCAAACTCACCGAAGCACTGTCAGGACTGCTACAGATTTCTTTATGGGCAGAAAAAGGCATCAATACAGGCAGGGGCCCAGTACAAAAGGCCAGCCTGCAGCGGTGGGAGAAACAGTACGAGTGAGTGAGACAAGGGGACTTAGTGAGCTCAACGGAAAGGCGCCAATGCAAGCAGGAGCCCAGTACAAAAGGGCAGCTTGCAGCGCCAGAACAAACAGAATGAGCGATGAGAGAGGGAGACTAAGTGACCTCAACGGAGCTCTGTCGGGACAGCTGTGGATATCTTTGTGGACAGACAAAGGTGCCAATGCAGCCAGGAGCCCCATACAAAAGCGCAGTCTGTGGCACCAAGAGAAACAGAATGAGCGAGTGACAGAGCAGTAGTGAGCGAGCTCAACGGAGCTCTAGTGTGACTGCTTCAGATTTGTTTCTGGCCAGAAAAAGCTGCCAATGCAGGCAGGAGCCCAGTACAAAAGGGCAGCCTGCAGCACCAGGAGACACAGAACGAGCGAGTGAGGGAGGGGAGCCAGTGAGCCTCAACGGGCCTCTGTTGGGACTGCAGCAGATTTGTTTGTGGGCAGAAAAAGGCAGCAATGCATGCAGGGGCCCAGTACAAAAGGGCAGCCTGCAGTGGCAGGAAACCAGAATGAGCGAGTGAGTGAGCTCAACAGAGCTGTATTGTAACTGCTGCAAATTTCTTTGTGGGCATAAGTAGGCAGCAACGCAGGCAGGAGCCCAGAAGAAAAGGGTAGCCTGCAACGCCGGCAGAACAGAATGAGTGAGTGAGAGAAGGGGAGTAAGCAAGCTCAACAGAACTTTGTCAGGACTGCTGCAGATTTCTTTGTGGGCAGAAAAAGGCACCAACAGAGGCAAGAGCCCAGTACAAAAGGGCAGCCTGCAGAGCCAGGAGAGCCAGAATGAGTGAATGAGACAGGGGGAGTGAGCAACCTCAAAGAAGCTCTGTCAGGACAGCTGTGGATTTCTTTGTGGGTAGAAAAAGCCACCAACACAGGCAGGAGCCCAGCACAAAAAGGCAGCCTGCAGCACCAGGATAAACAGAATGAGCGAGTGAGAGAGTGGGAGTGAGCCACCTCAATGGAGCTCTGTCAGGACAGCTGCAGATTTCTTCCTCAGCAGAACAAGGTGCCAACACAGGCAGCAGCCCAGTACAAAAGAGCAGCCTGCAGCACTGGGACAAACAGACTGAGTCAGTGACACAGGGCCACTGAGCAAGCTCAACAGACCAACGCAATCAACATTTGGCATTGACAAATGCTTATTTTGTAAAGGGGAGCTGGAACAGCTACAAGGGGTGGTGACAGGCTTGATCAGGAGAAAGCCTTTGACAGGATTTTGCATAAGTCTCTATTTTTAGTGTTAAAAGCTTTTGGGATTCCGGACAGATTTGTGGGCTGGTTAGTTGCAATGTACCAGGGGGCCATCATAATCCAAATGTGAATGGGTGGCAAGGACAGAAAATTTCTGTGGGTAGAGGGGTGCGTCAGGGATGCCCCCTAAGCCCTATATTATATTCCTTTGGAATATACATATTTATTAGAATGCTATAAGCAAACAACGACCTAGAAGGTACAGAGGTACTTCCAAATCTTCCGCAACAAAAAGTACTCGCTTATGCAGATGATTGAGTTTTGATTCTATCTCCTCTTTTTTCAGCTAAAGCATTAATGGATACCATAGAGACATTTTCTAGAGTGTCTGGTTCCACAGTAAATTATGGTAAAAGTAAGGGGGTGGTGATAGTGCCTTCACCAGAACCACCTTCTGGTATGATAGCTGGAGTTCAGGTTTCAAAGGAGCCTAATAAAATTCTAGGGTTGCTGTTTGGGCCTGGAGATATGGCTGCAAGAGATTGGGAAGTAGCCCTCAGTAGAGGGAATCATCTGGTTGGAAGCTGGAAAGGGCAGCAGCTTTCAAAAAAGAAACAGGTGGTTTTAATTAAAACTGTCCTTACCCCTATTTTTTTGTACAGAAGTTACATTTTTCTGCCTCCTTTAGATGTTAGAACCCAGTTGTTTAGTATATTTTTCCAAGCATTCTGGGGATCAAGGCTAAACCCTATAAAGAGAGAGTTGACCTATCTGCCAACATCAGAAGGAGAAACATAGAAACATAGAATTTGACGGCAGATAAGGACCGCTTGGCCCACCCAGTCTGCCCATTTCCCTACCTAATGGATAAGCTGCAGATCCTAGTTAACCAGCAGCCTACTTCTTCCTACCCCAACCCCCTAGAACTGCCTTATGACTGTCCCATGCATGCTTGAATTCCATCACTGTTTTTGACTCCACAACCTCCTCCAGAAGGCCATTCCATGCATCTACAACCTCTCTGTGAAAAATACTTTCTACATTACCTCTGTGCTGCCCCCATCTTCAAATTGTGCCCTTGTTCTTGCACACTCTTTTTTGAAAGATGCAACCTCTTGGACTTTGTTGATTCCCTTGAGGTACTTGAAAGTTTCTATCATGTCCCCCTCTCCCTCCTTTCCTCGAGGCTATACATATTAAGCTCTTTAAGTCTCTCTTCATATGTCTTCCGGTGCAGACCCTGCACCATTTTAGTTGCCCTCCTCTGGACAGCTTCCATTCTGTCTATGTCTTTTCGGAGATTGGGTCTCCAGAACTGCACACAGTACTCCAGATGGGGTCTCACCAGCTGTCTGTACAGAGGGATAATAACTTCCTGTTTTCTACTGGTGATGCCTCTCCCTATGCATCCCAGTATCCCCCCTAGCCCTCCTTGCTGCCTCTCACATTGCTTGCCCAACTTTAGGTCATCTGATATGACTACCCCCAGGTCCCTTTCCATTTTTGTTGTTGTTAGTATCTCACCCCCCATTGTGTACTTTTCCCCTGGGTTTTTGTTTTCCAGGTGCACTACCTTGCACTTCTTAGCATCGAATCTAAGCTGCCATACATTTTACCATTCCTCTAACCTCACCAAGTCCCTTCTTATCCTTTCCATCCCACCCTGTGCATCAACTCTGTTGCAGATCTTTGTGTCATCTGCAAAGAGACATACTTTTCCCTTCCAGTCCCTCTGCAATGTCGCTTATAAAGACATTGAAGAGGACCGGTCCTAATACTGAACCCTGCGGTACCCCACTAGTAGTCCCTCTTTCTTCAGAGTAGACTCCATTTACTATTACTCTCTGTGTCCTATTCTCCAGCCAATTCTTTACCCAGGCTGTCATCTTGGGACCCACTCCCAGGCTGGCTAACTTGTATATTAATATTTTGTGTGGGACTGTGTCAAATGTCTAAAGTCTAGGTAGGTTATGTCCACAACCCTTCCCTGATCTACTACTTTGGTCACCCAGTCAAAGAAATCTATCAGATTTGTCTGGCATGTCCTTCCCACTGTGAATCCATGCTGCATTGGGTCCTGTGCCCCTCTGGCCTCTAGATACTCAACAATTCTTTCCTTCAGAAGTGATTCCATCATTTTCCCCTACCACTGAGGTTAAACTAACAGGTCTGTAGTTTTCTGCTTCTGCCTTGCTCCCACTTTTGTGAAGGGGAATCACATCTGCCCTCCTCCAGTCCTTGGGTACCACCCCATCCTCCCATGATTTGTTAAAGAGGGTAGTCAGTGGTGTTACTAGTTCTACCCTTAATTCTTTTAGAATTCTAGGATGAATCCCATCAGGCCCCATTGCTTTGTCCACCTTCAGTTTTAAGAGTTCTTTCAGAACCCTTTCTTCTGTAAATGGGTTGGTATCAACTTCTGTATTCAGCATGTTTCTACTGTTTGTTTTAGGTACCTCCCCCTCTTCCTTTGTAAATACTAAGCAAAAATATTTGTTTAGTATCTCTGCCTTTCACAGTCACCCTCTGCCCACCCTCCTCCTCCCTTTATTAAGCCTCACTATCCCTCCCTTGGTCTTCCTTCGCTCCCTGATGTACCTATAAAAGGTTTTATCCCCCTTCTTAACTGAGTTGTCTATCTTTTCCTCGGTTTGAGCCCTTGCTGTTCTGACTGCCTTCCCAGTTTCCTTTTGCTTTAACTGATACAGTTCTCTGTCCTGCTCCTTCTGTGATTCCTTGTACTTCCTGAATGCTTTCTTTTTCTCTTGAACCTTCACTGCCACTTCCTTTGAGAGAGGTAAATATGTTCAATTCTATTGCTTTCTTTTTTAGTATTTTTCTAGCCTACAATCTGGGGTTGGTGTTAAAACCAGGAGAGGTTATATGGAGACCTTTAATAGAGAAATGGTTACAACAGTGTATGAGCAGTTGGCAAGAAAAGAGGCCCAGACTTTTAGCTAAGATCCCTAATTTGCCCCCATATGTGATAGATTGTATAAAACAAGTTATTAAATGGGATGTCTCCCCTCATCATCTGCAGACTCTGGAGAGAAAGAGGGTTTATAAATATATTTTATCAGTCGAATGTCAAGTGGAAGTGATATTTCCTGACTGTCAGGAGAGTAGAAAGTCAGAAGTGTTGAGGCAACTGTTAAATAAAAGGATTCCCCTCATGCCTGGGACTGCTTGTGGCTGTGCAACTATGGAAGATTGGGGGTGAAAGAGAATAATAAGCACAAGCAGCTATCTGAGAGATATTGTCCTAGAATTGGATGTGTACAAATTATCGAAACCCAAAAACATCTGTTTTTAGAATGTGGGTGTATTAAACCGTTCTGGGCTTACCTGGCTGATACATGGAACGAAGCTTGGTTTGGTGGAATTGATTATTCTACACTAATGTTTGGTCCATTAGATTACACCTTTGTAACTACCACAGTGACACAATTTATGTGATCCTTTGTATAATACGGTTTTATATTTGGCAATATAGGTGTATGTGGATTCTGCAACAGAAAGAAGTAACACATGCAGAATTATTTTCCAGTATTTGTAAAGCTATTGAGAGATTAATGACATCTGATTATGAAAGAGATCTATAAGAACAAGCTAAACATCTATGGATTAACTGTAATACATGGACTAGTAGAATTATGTATGTTTTCTTTTTCTCTGTTTGAAGGTGTTCAGCTTATGTTGAATGATTGTATGTTGACTTATTGTTGTTTTGTAATGAAGTCCAATTTCATAATAAAATGTCCCTACTCTTTTCTGTAAGTGCCATGGGATCTTTAACATCCACCTGAACTACCACCAATCCAGGGAGATGGGACCTTGGTTTAACATCTCATCCAAAAGACGGCACCTCAGAAGTGCAGCACCCCTCTCATGCTGCACTACAGTGCCAGTATTGGGATATTAACTCAAGTGCCAGGTGTAGGAACTGAACCCACAGCCCTCTGATCTCCCAGCCTCAGAGGCGAGTGTGCTATCTATTGAGCCACTGACACTGGTACATATTAGCCTACCTGTATAGGACAGTCTTTCCTGTTGACAATGTCCTTGCCTGAGAGGCTGAAAATTGTTATTGATCTTGCATTACACTGTATTTCTCATGTGTATTATACCCACCTGTTATCAAATGATCTAAATGCTGTCCTGTAATAATCTATCTATTCTACTGTACTTACTCTATATTTTGACTCTGTACCTGACGTGGAGCCTTTGGAAATGAATCTATGACTCAAAGGGTTGTATTTTCTATGTGATCTTAAATAAAATAAATAAATAGAATATTGTGTCCAGTTCTGGAGACCACATCTCTGAAAAGACATAGACAAAGTGGAGGCAGTCCAGAGGAGGGCAACTAAAATGGTGTAGGGTCTGCATCAAAAGCCCTATGAGGAGAGACTAAAGAACCTCAATATGTACACCCTGGAACAAAAGACAGAGGGGAGATATGATAGAGATCTTTAAATACCTCATGGGGGTAAATAAGGTACAGGAGGGGAGTATTTTGCAGAAGAAAATGTGCTCAAGAACACAAGGGGACATGCTATGAAGCTGGAGGGGGTAGATTCAGGAGAGATGTGGTGAAGTACTTCTCAGAAAGAGTGGTGGATTCCTGGAATAGCCTTCCAGTGGAGGTGGTAGGGCAAAAACAGTCATGAGGTTCAAGAATGCATGAAATAAGCTTGAAGGGATCATAGTGAAAAGGAATGGAGAAGGATAAAGAGCTGTATGTTGGGCACGGTCTGATGTAATAGTGTAGATAGGGAGAAATGGGCAGACTGGATGGGCCAAGTGGTCCTTATCTGCTATTTAATTCTATGTTTCTATTAGCAGCTAGTGAACTGTATGCAAAAGTCGAGAATCTGAATAACAGATTCTTGTTGATGGGGAGCAAGTTAATAGTGATTTTATAATTTCAGAAATGTTTAGGCAGCTGAGGTGTGATTAGGGAATTTTTTAGACACTAGGTGGGATATTGATGCAGGGGAGTTCCTCAGAAATGTTTCATAAAGAATGTTTGGCAATCACTCACGCAATCACTTTTGGCCTGCAATTAACTAGAGCAGGACAAAATGGACACTGCGTCATGGCTAAGCGAAGCATGCTGCATGCATGTGTGAGTGAGGTTCCTACACGTAGCGCTAAGTGAACCATCCCCACTCTGTTCTTGCTCTTACTGTTGCCCTGTTTTATAAGGTAGACCCCAAGATTCTGCACAGGTTAGGTGGAGGTAATGTTTATATACATCACTCATGTTTTCAGTTTGGGGTTATTTACCAGCTATGTTCTACTGTCAACAGCTACTGAAATAAGCTTTAACAAGCATTTGTCAATGCCGAATGTTTGCTTGCTGGTATTAGCATTGGAAATGCAGGAGTTAGACAGATGCAAAGTAGGAATGGCAGTGAAGTATTGAACTTCACACCAAGCCCACCTCCACCCTGCAGAGACGGACAGGTATTGGGGTATGCGTATGTGTTGTCGCCCATAACGTTCATGCTATTTCACCTCACGCTATCCTGCAGACACTGACAAGTGTTGAGGTGTGCCTTGGGGTGTTCAGCTTTACAGTCACCCCACATCATAAGGACATACACTGAAATGGGTGCAATATAGAATGGGGTGAACTCTGGGGCCGAAGAGTCCAAGGCACACCTCGATGCCTGTGACTGGATGCAGGGTGGGGAGGTGGGGTGGAATGGCATGAGCATTAGAGTCAGCAATCCAAAGGCACACCCCTGATGTCTGTCAGCCTGTAAAAGGGTGGGACATTATGGTTAGAAACCATAACGACCTGGGCATTTATTGGTATTTGTAGTACAAATGTTCAACATGGCCATTTTGTGGCCCCCAACTCATGAAAGCATTTGGGACCTCTTCTCATGAACAGTGGCACTGCGATTTTGTCAATGTGTCCCGAAATTTGAGTTTCCACAGTGACCTTGCCATTGTGCACCTGATGAACGAAAACACAGATCAGGCAGGATGTGAAGAATGACAGCTGTACCATTCATAGGGAGGTGTGAAGAGATGGCAATGGTGAAAATCTGTAGTGAAAATATTAAAAATGCTCAAACGTCCAAGCGTACGTGGAAACTGCAGAATGCATGCGCGTAATATAGAGGATTATGTATGAGCAGTCATACATAACAAGGATATTCTTGTATCGAGAGGTTTCCTTGGTAACAGACAACCTCGAGAGTGCAGCTCGAGTGGTACTCTGTTACCAAGGAAACCTCAAGATACAAAAATTTCCTTGTTTGTGTATGACTGCTCATACATAATCTTTTATAGTGTATGGGCAGTCACAGCATAGAAAATCACACAAAACCAGCAGAAGACAATAGAGAATAGAAATTTTAACATTTTCTTTTTTTTTAATTGACACAGTGTGCCGCAGATGTTTCTACAAGTTCAAGTTAAAAAAAAACAGCAACTTCCAGCTTAACTGAATTGAGGAAAGCAATTATGTGGTAGCATTCCAAGTTGTTCTGCCACAGTAGTGACATAGCTAGTGCAGCATAACAACTGTGATGACATAGCTACTGCAGCATAACAACTCCATTCTAGTTATGGATTTCCATCCATAACAACATTCTACCATACACTATACAGTCATTTAGTGGAATTATTTCACCAAATTTTCAACATAAGCATTTTGTGACCTCTGCTCATGAACAGTGTCACTATGATTTGCTTAATCTGTCCTGAACATTAATTTCCCACAGCAACTGCGGTATTCTGTGCTTGATGTGTAAATGCATATTTCAGTCAGGATGTGAAAAATAACAGCTGTACTGTTCATAAGGAGGTCTGGAAAAATGGCAATGTTGAAAATCTGTAGTGAAAAATGCTACAAATTTGCAAAGTTACGAGGGTACGTGGAAACTGCACAATGCACACTTGTAACATAGTCATTTATGGACATTCGTCGCCAAATTTCCGACATAGCCAGTTTAGGACCTCTGCCCATGAACAGCGTCCCTGTGATTTTACATACGAACATATGAATCTGCCAGCAGAACACACTAATCAGTCTATGTGAGTTTGCCTGAGTGTGCATCCTAGATTGCAGCTGCCCCAGCCTCCTCCCCCTCAGTTCCTCCCCCGTTTGTCCCAGCCCCTGCGCCTCAGACTCTTTCTCTTGCTTTATCCTACTCCTCCTTAAAGCTATTGACTGTCCCACATGTTACCACCCACTCTGGCAGTGCATTCTAACTAGACACTACCCTCTCAGAGAAGTAGTACCTCCTCATTTCCCTCTTTAAACGTCCCCCTTCCAATCTTAGTCTGTGCCCCCTCATCTCTCTTTCACTCCTCAGTTTAAACACTCCCTCGGTGCTAAGTTTATTTACCCCTCGGGTAGTTAAACGCTTCAATCACATCTCTCCTATCCCTCCTCTCCTCCAGTGTGTACATGTTCAGCTCCTTCAGCCTAACTTCATATTCCTTTCCTTCCATCCCCTTAAAAATTTTTGTTGCCCTCCTTTGCACCCCCTCCAGTAACTTTATATCTCTCCTATGTATAGCCTCCAGTATTGCACACAGTACTGTAGGTGTGGTGTGACCAATGATTTGTAGAGCGGTGGGATCACAACCCTGTGTCTGGATGAGAACCCCCTTGTGATGCATCCCAGCATCCTGTTTGCCTTTGCTGCTGCTTTCCTGCACTGGGCCGAGTTGTTCATGCTCCCAGTTACCAACATGCCTAGCTCCTTCTCCTCCTCTGTGATCCCCAACCAATAGTCCCTCTTCTGGTTCATAGCCCTGAAATGCATCACCTTACATTTCTTTGCACTGAATCCTAGCTGCCACTCCACTGACCATGTCTGTAGTTTGGTTAGGTCCCCCTGTAGTTTTTCCCATCCATCCTCTTCGTCCACCACTGCACCCAATTTGGTATATGTGCAGACAGATTAATTCTGCTCCCCAGTCCATGTGTTATATCGGTGATAAAGAACCCAAATAGCACCAGGCCCAGCAATGACCCCTCCGGCACCCCGCTTGTCACTGCTCTTGGTGCCAAGAGCTACCCCACCACCACCACCACCCTCTGCACTCTCCCCTGCAACCAGTTCTCTATCCATTTAGTCAGGTCACCTTCCACCCATACCCCTCCTTCTCCTCATTCTTCTCCTCCTCCTTGGCCTGTGTCCCTCCTCCTGGTAGTCCGCACCTTTTCTCCTCCTTATTCTTACTGGGTGGTGGTGGTGTCTTCAGTATTACACTCAGAAAACTCTGCCTGCCCCCTTCCCAGGGTTACTATGCCTCTGCCTTTACCTATATCTTGGGGGGTGAGCTCATTAGGCTCCCCTGCCCATACCTTTCTACCAACCTCAGTCTTTTGGCCACCCCCCCCCCACTAGTTTAAATCAAAATTAGTAGAGATATACCCTTCTAATCCTGCCTTTAATACCCACCTCCTCTTCCTGCTAAAGTGTACCCTGTCCCCCGTGTACAAGTCACTATTCCCCCAAACCCTACCACAGTTAGTCACTAACCCATAATTTTTGGTGTGGCACCAATCCCTCAGCCACTCGTTGAACTCCTCAAGCTACCCTTTCTCCCCATGCTTGCACATGGTACCGGCAGTACCTCAGAAAATGCCACCAACTTCCCCACCCCCTCACACTGCCTGCCCAGCTACTCAAACCTCCCCTTCACTACTTCCACAGTCCCCCCCCCACCAAGTCATGTGTACCCACATGCAACACTTAATGAGGTTTCTTCCTCCCCCTCACTGCACACTTGAGCAGTGCTTGCCCTGCCCCTCCTGCAGTCAACCTGGAGATAGCTGCAACCCAAATACACCTGTGCCTTTCCCCCCTTCTACCCCATCTCACCCCTTTCAGTAAAGAATCCCCCAGGACGAGTACCCCCATCTCTTACCCCTTCCCTTCTAATGCTCCTTCCACCACCCCAGTATTCATTCTTCCCCCCTTAACCTTGCCAGCTGCTCCCTCTGTGACTTCTATATCTGTACCCCCTACTTCCGCCTCACCCCTTTTCTCTGCCTTATTACTCCTATCCCCTTGAACCCCTTCCCAGCCTGACTACTTTCTGCTGGGCTTTCCATGTCAACCTCCCCTCCTCCCCTGCTGATTTCCAACCCCTCAGCTATCCCTGCTGTTGATGATTTAGAGCCCCAATTCCTTCTACCCCGATAGTGATGCCCCTCCCATCCTTCCCCCTTCCCGTAGCCTTCTCTCCTCCAGTCACCACCCCTTCCTTCCTTACTAGCCCCTTCTAACCTTTCATCCTTGCTATTTCTTCCCCTACCTGTTGCCATCCCTCTCATTCCCTGCTTGTCCTCCCCCCTTCAGCATGTTCCTACTCCCCCTCTCTCTCTCTCCTATAGCAGAGGTTTGAATCTATTCCTAGTTGAAACCCTTCCTATATCTCTTCCTCCTATCGGTTCCCCCATCCTACTTGTTCCCCTCCATGCCACCCCTGGTCACTCCCTACCCACAGCCATCTGCTCTCTCCCCTGGTACTCCTTGTGGTCTCTTCCTCCACCTTCAGGAGGCCCCCCTCACCTCGGACACCCCCTCCCTTCTCCTCTCTTTTCTGTTAGTGCCACTGATACCAGGGTCAGGTTGACTCCCTAGTTGTTCTTCCTCCATTCCCCCTTTGCCATCCCCTAACCCCCCCTAGCCAGGATGCCTACCATACTCATCTGCCCTGCCACTTAGACTCCTTACTAACCTCCACAGTTCCTTCCTCAAACTAGCCAGTCATCTGCAGACCATACACCCCCCCCATCCTCCAAGCCCAGTCCAGGATCATGGCAGACCAACACTCTGTACACCCCACCACCCTTTCCGAAGATGCCCACCCTATTGACATGTGGCACCTGCCCTATTTTGGCCCCCATCTTATGTTATGTGCGCTTACTCCCCGGTTCTGTATGCTACTACAACTGTTAGGCCCCTATTTACTCAAATTCCTGTCCCCCCCACACTAGTCCCCCTACTGCCCCCTTGCCGACCGGGTTAATTCAGTCTCAAATCTCATCCATTAGATACTGTATTACTGTAGCAATCCTAAAGCCTTCTTGTCCATTTTTCACCCCTCAGCTACCATACTTTTTGTTCTCAGCTCTCTTATAGTTTCACTTAGCCCAGTTAGAAATCCTATTGCATATGACATAACCACATGGTCAGAATATTACATTTTTTTAAATAAACATAAATGCAAAAGTAACCAGTTCAAGAAGAAAATGCAGACTGTGACACTTAACGGTTGTAGGGTAAGTTAGCACATCTGGACTTATTTGCTGCATATGCATCTCAGTTGCTAAGGGGTCCTGACCATATTAACCCTTCCTCAGGCCAAGCTAGCTACAGTACGTCTAGCAATAACGTGAATGCAAAGATTATGCATATGAAAACCTATTAATTATGCTGTACATACCCTAAGACTCAAAGTGTGTCTCCTTTGGCTGCCATGATATCCGTGGTTAATTTGAAACAAAAGACAATGTAACAAGACACTGGCCTCCAGTCAGAGCTATTAAACAATAGAGCAAGCTGCACTCTGGGACGATTGCCTGGAACAAGTTGCAATTAAAAAAAACCTGAGTGGCAGGTTCCAGGGAGTATAAAACCACTAGGAATGGTAGGAAAATACTCCCCAGCCCCACTCATTCACAGGTGTCAATCAATGTATTTGTTAACCATGCTGGTTCATCTTTTTGCTTCCCTCATAGTAAAAATGTGAAACTACATTTGTGTTATTTTAAATGAGTGGCATGATAAATGGCATGTCCAGGGGGATGGCAGCTCTGATAGTCAGTTGTTCCAACATGATAGATCCACCTCATGCCCCTCCCATGAAAATGAAAGCATAGTGCATGCAAAAGACCTTAGGAACATCACATTTTTTAATGTCAGCTCTGATCTGTTCAGTCTTACTTTTTTCCTGGCTCAGTTTATAATATCAGTGAAAACAAAAAGTAGAAAAAAACACACCCATCCTTTTGCTTCTACAAGTAGTTGTTAATTGCAGCTGGTATATTTTAACATCTGCAAGGCAACTCTCCCCTCAACTTCCCTAACACAGACAAATGGCATCATTGCTCACTGATGTGTTAACATCCTGTTTCTAGTGTCCCTGATAAAATAAAATAAAATAAAAAATACAGTTGAGATTTTTTTAATGTCAGTTCTGATCAGAATAGCTTTTAAAATCATTAACTGTTTTCTTGTTCAATGTTTTCTTCTCTCCTTTTAGTGATTGTAAAAAATTAGCCATAGCTATTTATTCCAACAATACATGAAAGAAAACCATATAATATATATCACTATTCTGCAAAATGTATCCATTACATTTCTTTCTTATTTGCGAGACAGCATATATTTATCCTAACAAATCTGTCCTACTGCCACATTCAAAACACTACCCCTACTTACTTGCCACATATAAACTCAACTATATAAAAAAAAATTCTAGGCACTTAACCATTATTCATTCCCCAGTCCCATTTACAATACTGCCACACATATATAATACATACTTCTCAAACGTAAAAGAAAAAATACACTTTGCCATCAAAGTTTTATGTTTACCAAGTACTGTGCCCATGACTAAAATAATTTGAACCCCTTCCCCCAAAAATGTGCCCTCACATGAAACTGCATGTTTAACTGTAGAGACAATTAAAAAATGTATTTCTAAATGCATTACTAACACCAATGCTTTCAAAGTTTTCAAACTACTAAAAAGACAAACTATATATATATATATATATATATAGTGTGTGTGTGTGTGTGTGTGTTTGTATGTATGTATGTATATATGTAGATAGATAGATAGATTGAATATGGTAAACAAATATTGTTAATCCCAAAAGCTGAACTTTATGTTTTTAGTATATAAATGTTTAAGAAAAACCTGTGGCTCTTTCAACTTGAACCAGAACGCTGTGTCTATTGTTTTCCTTGGGAGCTGTAGTTTCAGGCACTCCTTAATTAATTTCCTTCTGAGGCCCCAGGTGGCTTTGATAAGCATTTGTTCCAAGGGTTTTTAAGTCAATTTGAAGGCATTAAGTATATTCTGTTCTCCTAGTCCTTAATAAAATGCAGGGGCTCCACAACTCGATCACTCCACAGACTTATTCTGTTGCTTGGTCCAGGTCCCAAACTAGTGTGTCTTGTTCCAACATGATAGATCCACCTCATGCCCCTCCCAAATGAATAAAAAAGGTGGGGTGGATCTTTAGGAGCTTATGTGTGTGTGTGTGTGTGTGTGTGTGTGTGTGTGTGTGTGTGTGTGTGTGTTTGGGGACTATGCCTAGATGCAGTTTCAGGAACTTCTTAATTACTTCCACAGGCAGCTCTGATAGTCAGTTGTTCCAACATGATAGATCCACCTCATGATCCTCCCACATGAATCAAAAAAAAGTTGGGTGTGGATCTTTAGGAGCTTTTCAGGTGGAGGTGGGGGGGTGGATCTTACTCCAAAAAAAACTAATGCCGACTCCCACTACTCAGGTTCCAGTTCTTGTACCGCCCATTTAAGAAAGAAAGTAGTGCACTGCAACCATTGACTAACATGAAAGCATATTTATTTGAGGGCGGAAAACATTTCTTGGAAGAGGATAAGGCAGAGGAGACTATTTACACCTTCAGTCAGTTCCACTGACAGAAAACATGACATCACTCCTTTTGTACATGCAAAACATCTGCAGACTCCGCCTACTGCATCCATAAAAATTAACCCTACCTTTTTAACTGCTCCAGTTTCATTTGCTGGTCAACCTGTTTAGTTCTGCCAGAATTAACTATTTGATATGTGTTTTAATTGACTTTTTCTCCTCAAGAAAAAAATATAGTTGTGTCATCTGGTTTAGATTGTACCAGGGTTATAATTGACAATAGGCTATGTCTGCCTTGTACACAGACCTGGTTAACAAAAATATGAATAAATAAAACATTTTGCTATATGTTTCATACACTGATGCATATAAAATCAGACATCAAACTGGTAAATGGAGCGGGACATTCTTGGTATAATATCCAAATATACTATTTGATGCTTTATAGAAAGATACTAGTCAATGTCATAGACAGTGATACAGAGGTGGATCCAGCTAAGTTAGCCCTGCACTGTGTTGCCGAAACAATTTTAGTTAGTAGACAAATAATAATAATACTAATAATACAGATTCTTATGTCTTTGGAGTCTGCCAAGAAACATTTGTAAACAAGCAGGAGTAATAATAGAGGTTTATTATACTACTTACGCCAAGCATGTGACAGAGAAAATTACAAGGGAGATGGGTTTCTTACCACTTTTTTGAGAATGTACATAATTTCCAGAATTTTTAGGATCTCATATTTTAAGCTCTCATTCTCTCTGTGTGGAGCTAGGATACACAAAGCTATATACTACAGATAACAGTATAGCAACAGAGATTACATCATAGTTACGGATATGAGAAACATTATGTATCAGATAAGGACTTAGAAGACAGAATTACTGATGAGTATTATGTGCAACAAAGAATGTGCTTTGGTTAGTATGAACCTTGGATGAAAGAAATGCTGACAGGACTCTATTACATGTGGCATTTCTTGCTTATGTGTAAGACATAAAGACATGACAAAGGTTTTCTCTCTGTCAGCTTGCTTAGACAAAGAGAAGTGCTGACTGGCCACTACTACATATGATTATATGGGAATATATATATAGTGTATAAAGTAATTACTGATGATTTTTCAGAGTCATTATATTAGTAATTAGGTAGATTATATATGGAATATACGTAAGAGACAAACAATGCATTATAGTGAGGTATAATAATTGTGCATGATCTAATCCTATAAAAGGATGTAAACATTAGCAAATATTAGCAACAAAGCACATTTTTGGCACACATGCTTATATGATGGCTGCCTAAATTTACATGTTATGCAAAATAGCAGTATCACAGTATAATAGACCAGGAATACAGTGTAAGGTTTATGTGGGACAATAGGGGGCATAACCCAGGTGCAACAACTGTGACACCCAAAGAAATTAAGGATATGTAACAACTACTTAGTGGGGGGAGCACCTTGGAGAGTGACCTTTGATCCAGCCTATGGGATGGACTAGAAGGATCAACCAAGAGGGTAATACCACTAAGGACCTGAAGGGACTGTTGTGAATGTGGCCCCTTCAAAGGCTTTATTGGATGCAGTGAGGCTAATGGAAAAGAAGCCATGCCCTTCCATTGAGTATAAGTAGTATCAGGGGTCCTGGCCTTTCGTAGGACTTCGACCCATCTCCTTAGGGGTAGAGAACTTTGATAGTTTGATAGAGCAAGCAACACTTTTTTTTTTAAACTTTCTTTTATTGCGATTTTTTTGAGTGGTACAAACAATATCTGAAAGTACCAATGCATCATATCATATGTAATAAAAATACACATATAAAGGCTAGACATTGTAACTGCCTTAGGCAGTATTTATAATTGCAGGTGAACTGGGGAAGGTATATGGCAGGGCATTATTCACAGGGGAGGACCCTTCTTCAAATGAGGTGAAATATGTGAGAAGCACATTCCCTTAGGATCGACCTGACCATTTAACCTAGAGCCCAATCTCCTTCTCTCTTACGTGATAATATGTGATATATAATTTGACACATACAGCAACCAGATGGTCCATCTGTTCTGCAAAACCAATAACTTATTTTGTAATTGGGCAGTCATTTTTCCATGGTGTATATATCATACAGGATGTCTTCCCACTGCTTTACCTGCAGTAGAGAGCACTGTAACTATAGCTTTGTTCTAGCATTTTCAACAGTTGCTAGAATTCTGACTAGGTAAAGCTGGTGTTTAAGTTTGACTTCAGGAGGGGAATGCAGTAAAATAGCAGCCTCTGGTGTTAAGGGTCCCACTTCCAGAAATAGGTCCACCAGGACTGTATTCACTGCTCACCAAAAGGGAGCTAGCACCAGACAAGATCAGAGCATGTGGGTGTGTGGATACTTCACACCCATATCCTCTCCAACAAGATGAATCTCTAGAGATATGAAACTTAGCCATTATTTGTTGGGTTTGAAAATAGCAGGATTCTACCGTCCACCCATATTCACAGCAGATGTAAGTGGTAGTGATTCTGTGTTGCCTATTCCAAATTTTGTTCCATTGTTTTGGGGTTAAGGTGATAGGTAATTCTGCTTCCCAATGAAATTGTATAATATTCATTAAAGTAGTTGGGATCTCAGTGAGTGCAGGATAACAGCGAGAAATTAAGTGTGAAGGGAAGACCTCCATCCACACAGCCAGTTTCAATGTGAAGATGGGTTCTTTTGTTTGAGGGTCGGCTCTAAGGCTAACAGAGCTGCCAAGAAAATGTCTAATCTGCAAATATTGATAGTAATCAGAACAGGGGATGAATCTCTGTCTGCAGCTGCTGGAAAGATTTAAATACCCCATTTTGGTAGTAGCGATAAGTCTGGGTAAGATCGAGTCATGACCATAAGAGAAATTTATGATCTAGTGTTGCAGGGATAAAAGCCGGGTCCAATGCTGGAACACCTATACTTCTTGCTCCTGGTATATTTTCTTGTCTGGTAAAAGGACTTCCAGTGCTGCAACAGATCAGCCATAAAGACAGACAACTCTGTGGCCGGGTCACTACTTGTTGGTTGAAAGATTGTTTTTGTTTAGATCTGTATTAGCCAAAATGTACTCCACCTGTGCCCATTGGGTGATGTTAGGCACCAGGCGTAGCCAACACATAATATGAGTAGTTAAAGTCGCCATAACATAGTGAGTCAGGTTAGGTAATGCTAAACCACCTTTGGATTTTTGAGCAAGCAACACTGATTGTGTAGGATTGTGTAGGATCTGAACTGTTTGAACAATGAGAAAAAGATGAGCATGAGTGAGTGTTTGCTGGGCCTGGCCTTGAGTGCCACCCAGGCCCTCAAGTCATCAGAGATGGATGCCACTGTAGATGATTATCCAGTAACGTTGAAATAATAAGGTATTGTGCTGTTTTTGTGCACACACTTAACACACTTCACATGAGATAAGGCTCCCACTCTTTGTAGTTTCTTCAACAGGTTTTAGTCCAATTACTAAGTAGTTAATGGAGAAGAGAAAGAAGAGCTTGATCCTGAAAGATTATACACTCCAGCAGGTCTTCAGTCAGACTGTTGAGTCATTTGATTGAGAGCACTGTGTTCAGTGTGAATTAAACTGAGGGAGAGTTTATAAAAGAGAGAAATAGACAGCAAACAGGGGGGTTCTGGTTCCACTGAGTAGGAGTCTGATACAGAGAGAATAGACCAAGACAGAGAGAGAGAGAGAGAGAGACTCCTAAGCACTCTCTAACCTATGGGGTAGGGAGGGTTGCCACTTCCCCTGTATCTGGGGGAAGTAAACCAGAATGGCAGCAGGAAAGCTAAGTCATTAGTGGAACCAGAGAGTAAGGCAGAGTCTGGGAAAGTGAAATAGATGAGAGAGACAGCAAGAAATGAGAAACAGAGAAAATGTCAGCTGAAAAAGACCATTGGTCCATCCAGTCTGCCCTGTTATAATCTAGTAAATACGCAATAGCTGAAAATTGTTTATGATGCTGCATACTGGAAACCACAGCATGAAGACAGAAAAGCAGCATACTCAAACAAAAAATGCAAAGCAAATATTGACAAGGAGCAAAAAGCGGAGACTGGTAAGACTCGAATATGATCTGCAGTGAAAACCTGCACCCCGGGTGTTTGAGAGCCTTGCCAGTATTTGCACCTCAGTAATATTTTTCTTAGCTTTTTTTTATTATTTCAAATGTGTAAAACACTGTTGTAAAAAGTATACTATTAATCAACCATATGTCAATACTTGAAGAATACATCGCACATCTTTTCACAAATAACTATAGGATCAATATGCCATTGATAAGTCAGTTTCAACTAAGTCAGGTAAACGCAGCAACATACCAACAATGTATCACAGGTGGTGACCCCAAAATATGCAACTGCAAATTTTCTTAGCATTTCTTGTTGCAGTAGAGTGCAGAGTTTTGCTGCCAAACTGAAAATCCATAGCTGTTCTTGAAATAGATTTTACAGGTACACCCCCAAAAACTTGGCATGGGTTAATGAAACTTCACTGAGAGATGCTAACAGGGACCATTAGGGTCCCACCAGTTAGAAAAAGGAGAGAATGGAGTAATGGTGGTATCCCATCAAGGGACTTGTCCAAAGACCTATGCTAGTCTGCTTCAGGCTCCATGGTGGTGAAGGAAAGTGTCCTGAGGATATGCAAACATGTGGGGGGTGGGTCCAGGAGAAATCTTCCATAAGCAGCTGTTGAGTATCTCTGATTGTGTGGGTAACATGTGTGCAGATCTTCACTGCAGGTATGTTTTCTTGCCTCAAGAGGTCCAGAAAGTTTGCCTTGTGCAAGCTGGGACTGAGGGTAAGATGCAAGGGAGCCTGGGTTAGTGGTCATATTAACATCCTGCTTCTTGAGGAATGGAAGAATAAAGTTTCTGCTAGTGGGAGCGAGATAAGGGGAAAGTGGCTGCATAGCACAATACTCTCCCATAATGGTGTGTGTCCCATTTATATTATATTTTGATGCAGGGAATAAGACTGTGTAAAGTGGGTACCCTCGTAGAGGGACACTAACGATATGCCCTAATGCAGTATTATGGGTTAACGAATGTCTGTTGGTGGTCAGTTTAGAGAGACACCTCCCTGAATAAAGTTTAAGTCATTCTTGCTTCTAAGCTGAGTGTGGACATTGCTAGAAATGTTATGGGAAAAGAAATGCCCTGAAGGACCTTGCCACCTGTTACATAGAAACATACATGTAAACATAGAAACATAGACACATAGAATTTGATGGCAGATAAGGACCGCTTGACCCACCTAGTCTGCCCATTTCCCTACCTAACGGATAAGCTGCAGATCCTAATTAACAAACAGCAAACTTCCTCCTAACCCCAACTAGAATTGCCTTATGTCTGTCCCATGCATTCCCCTGGGATAGCATTCTCTGTTGCCCCAGTGCCTGGACACTTTTTTAGAACCTAGGACAGTTCCCCTCCCATGTAGAGGACCCATGGTACCCTATCCACTGCCTGTTGAGGGCTGTAGATAGGGTTAAGAATCTGGATGTCACTGTGGACTACAAGATGTCACTGGAATATTCGGTTTAAGAATATCATCCAGATTAAAACCCTATCTAGTGCATAAGGAGCTGATGACCCTAGTACATGCTGAAACATCTTACTTTGTTGCTTCTACTTTGATTGCTCATTTTGCATTTATTCCTGTAATTATTCATGTTCTCTCACTGCTCTTCATTGTAACTGAGATAGTGTCTGTACTGTGTATTCTGTATGCCCTGTTTCCCTTCCCCCTGGTCACACCTGGAAATGAGCTTCAGCTCAGGAAGCCTTTCCCAGTCACATATTTAACAATAAATAAATTAACAAACAAACATGCCTTTGTTACCTTCAGACTTGATTACTGTGCGCTCTGTATCTAAGGCTAGCAAGGAAGTTGGTACACACCGTTTACAGCTGGTGCAGAATGCTTTGTCCCCTGGGATAGCATTCTCTGAACATACTTTACTTCTGCTGCACAACCTGCACTGGCTACCAATTACAGTAGACGGCACACCCCTTTCTCATGACAAGCCACTATAATTTAACATATTTGATCATATTTTATACGGATACTTTTTTTCCAATTGTTTAACCAGGTGGGACGCACATTTTAGCTTGCTATTTTGATTTTTTTTTTCTTTTGCTGCTATCTGGAGAAAGACAATTTTCTGTGCTGGCAGAAGAAGTCATGCAAATAGGAATTTTCATATTTAAAAAAGAACATTTAATTTGATTCAGTCATAGGGGATGGACTCTTTTTTTTTTCAATAAATGTTTCTGTACCATCCAGAGACAAGCATGGAGTTTTAAGAGATCAGAAAATCAAATTCCTTGCTTGAAAGCTGACCCAGCCCTTAAAGTAGCAAGTCTGAAACAAACAAGTAGCTATTGGGAAATGTTTTCTTGGTGTTTTTATTTAAAGATTACAAAAGCTATGTTTACTTTCAATATGGTATTTAAGGAGGACTTCAATACAAGAATGAAGGACTAACTTAACTAGAGGGTTCAAATTTTACACAAGAATCGTTCTCTTAAACTACTGTGTAGCAGTCATATTACATAAAGTTTACTCTTTTTAGAATCAGTGACACTTTAAATATCCAACAAGTGATTTTCATGAAGGAATGCCATTACTAAATAGATTTTAAAAACATTTATAAGCACAAAAAAGCATTCCTGTGTATGTATTTATTTATTTTGTTGCTGTTATTGTTGTTTTGTTATCTGGAGAATAGTCCAGATCCCCCAAGGGGGTAATGGTTCAGACCTCAAACAGGCTGATTTTCCATGGATGAGAGAGGAGGGTCAGGGAAAACGTGGTGGGGACACCAGATCAAGGGAGCTGAGAAAAAGTGTTGAAAGATCAAGTGTGCAATTCTGGGAGTGACTGTCTCTTATGCCAAGAAGTTCACCTAAAGAAGCAACTAAAAGAGACTGATCTAATTTTCACAAGAGGTAAGAGAGGATCTTATTCTTATTTTATTCTCTCTCAGTTTCAACAGGAATATGTTGAGGTTGAAACCTTATTTAGAATGTGGGAGGAAGGGGTAGAGTAGTGGAAGGGACCGAATCTTTAGCATTATTGTATATTCTGCTGGGTTTAATATGAGTTTATTAAGAAGGAGATGCTGAAATAGGTGTCTGGAACAGACGGCAAGGCTGGGCAAGGAGGGACAGAGGGACCCGGATATTTGAAAAATAAAGGATTTAATTTTGAGCTGCTAGAAGGGTCCTCTAAAAGGAGTTCCCCAATCATTGGACTCCCGGTGTCTGTTTTGTTATAGATCCTCTGCCTACTATCAGTTCGACAGCTTAGGTGAAGGGCGAAGGGGGTATAATGCGGTTGGGTTAGGACGAGGACTTTAGACCTCGATGGTTTCAAAATGGTAATCTGATAGGCAGATAGAGCTAGATTAACATTTAGAAAGTTAATGTGGAAGGAAAAAGTAATATTTGGTTTTGAGATGACTACAGTTGGATTCCGGAGAGTTCGAGATCATAGAGGGGCTGGAGAGTGGTTTGGGAAGGAGCTCATCGATGATCTGAGGAATCATAGGTGTACGATCCGGGGATGGGGCGAGGGGTTAGGGGGGAGGGGGGATTATGGAAAGAGAGAGAATCCATTTGGGTAGAGACAAAAAGGGCAGGCTCAGGCAAGGTTCTGGGGTTCAGTAGTCGTACTACGATATTTAGTTATGGGAATGGCGAGTATTAGATTAATTTCATGGAATGTTAAGGGACTCAGGGGTAGACGTAAGCGACTCATTATTATGAGACACTTGGATCAGTTGGGGGCCCATATTGTTGCCTTAAAGGAGACCCATTTATTGACTGAGGAATTGAGTACTCTCAAGCGAGTATGGGTGGGTCAGGTTTATGGAACGGGTAGGGAGAGGGCCTCAGCGGGAGTAGCAATCCTAGTTAGGAAGTCATGCCCGTATAGTATAGATCAGGTGATAGCAAAAAGCGATGGTAGAGGGGTCTGTATATCTGGTTTATTATATGGTAGGGCTACTCTAGTAGCCTCTATATATGGCCCGACGCCTCCCAACCCATAATTTTTTGCCTCGATTGAGAGGGATATAGTTGACACTGGCAAATGAGGACAACCAAATAGAGGTACCCAGAGAAGTGGAAGGAAAGGATGTGGAGGTTAGCCAAGGAGGTGACCTCAGCGGGGAAAGCAGTGGACCCCAGAGGAGGAGGAGGAAGCGAATCCTGGTGGGGGACTCCATCATAAGAGGGATCCAGCTAGGAACACAGGAGGGGGAGGACAGGGAAGTGAGGCGCCTACCAGGTGCCACTGCATGGAGGGATGGAAGGAAGATCCTGGGGATCACTGGGAAGGCAAGACGGGAGGGTGAGCTGGATGTCATTATCCACCTAGGTACTAATGACCTGGCAAATGGGGAGCCAAAGGAAGTTCAGGAAGAGTTTAGAAACTGGGGAGGGTCTCAAGCAAGTAGCTAATTCTGTCACTTTCTCAGAAGTACTACCTGTGAGAGGCAAGGGAGAGCATAGAGTGCATGCACCAGGAACTTTAACTCATGGTTGAAGAACTGGTGCTGTGAGGAAGGGTTTGGATTCATTGGTGACTGGGGACCCACCTGGAGGGATGGAGGTTTGTTCAAGCCTGACGGCCTGCATCCATCCTGGAGGGGAATCCAAGCACTCAATGGTAAGTTTAAATGCTACATTGACAAGCATTTAAACTAGCAAAGGGGCGGCAGGCCAGCAAGGAGGGTACCTACTTGCTCACCCCCCACAGCTAGCAGTGGAACCAGTGAACCAGAGGAGTGGCTATCTCTGCAAAGCAGTGTGCAAAAGATGGAGATTAGTGCCCAAGAGGTGGATAAGCAGAAAAGGGGCAAAATTCAGCAGAAGGGCAGACAGCAAGGAGAACCAGGATAATGACAACCAAGGAAGGGGCTGGAGTAGAACAGTGAAACAGTCTAGGAGGTCAAATCATGGAAGCCATGTGCAAATGCCAGGAGCCTTAGCAACAAGATGGAAGATCTGGAGGCTGTCATGGTACAGTCAGACCTGGACACTGTGGCCATCACTGAAACCTGGTGTAATGATAACCACAACTGGGAGATGGTCATACCTGGCTACAACATATTCAGAAGAGACAGAGCAGGCAGGAAGGGAGGAGGAGTGGCACTGTATGTGAAAAATGACATAAGGACCACAGAGATCCAGGAGGAACAAAATGGGGGAGAGATACTGTGGGTTAAGCTGGAAAGGAAAATGGGGACAGCCTGCACAGGTGTGGTCTATAGACCACCAGCCCAGGAGGAAGAAACAGATAGGGAGCTGATGCTAGCCATCCAAAGGATGGCAGACAAGGGTGAGGTAGTACTGGTTGGAGACTTCAATATTCCAGACGTGGACTGGAGCATCCCAGCAGCAGCATCAACTAGGAGCAGATTTATCCTGGACTCCCTTCAGGGTGCCTTCCTCAAGCAACTGGTCATGGAACCAACTCGGCAGAAGGCAATACTGGACCTTGTGCTCACAAACAGGGACAGTGTGATGGGGGTAACAGTGGGGAAGCACCTGGGAAACAGTGACCACAAGGCATTGCGGTTTGAAATCACAGAAAGAGCAGAACCAAACCACACAAAAACACGTATCCTGGATTTTAGGGGGGCAGACTTTGGGAAAATGGGGAGATACTTGAAAGAGGCATTAAGGGGAATGGGACAGGAATCAGGTGTTGAGGAACAGTGGGCAATATTTAAAATGGGGATTACAAGAACAACAGAATTATGCATTAAGCAGGTTAGCAAGAGGAAAAGGAAGAGGAGACCATTATGGTTTTCCAAAGAGGTATCAAAGAAAGTGAAAGCCAAAAGATTGCATTCAGGCAATACAAAAGACACAAGCAGAAGGGGATAGGGAGAAGTACCAGGAGAAGCAAAGGGAGGTAGGGAGGTCAGTAAGGAAGCCAAAGCTCAGACAGAAGAACACATTGCAAAATCAGTGGGTAGAGGGGACAAAACCTTTTACAGGTACATAAGTGAAAAAAGAAAGACAAAGGGAGGGATAGTGAGACTGAAGGGGGAGGATGGGGGCCGCGTGGAGGATGACAACAGTAAAGCTGACGTATTGAACAGGTATTTCTGCTCAGTCTTTACTGAGGAAGAGGAGGGTAATGGGTCTGAAGGGAGTACAAGGGGTGAGAATGGTGCAGAAATGGACTCAAGTCCCTTTACACGAGAAAGGGTCCTGAAGGAACTGGAAGTAATAAGAGTTGATAAAGCAATGGGGCCAGATGGAGTGCACCCCAGGGTCCTTAAAGAACTAAGAGAGGTGGTGGCTGAACCTCTGGCTATCCCGTTTAGCCGATCACCGGAAACAGGGGAGGTACCTAAAGACTGGAGGACAGCAGATGTAGTCCTCTTATACAAAAGTGGGAACAAAGAGGAAGCAGGGAACTACAGACCAGTCAGCCTCACCTCGGTAGTGGGGAAGATCATGGAAGCACTACTGAAGGAGAGATTGGTGGAACATCTGTTTGTCAGTGGACTACAGGACCCAAGGCAGCATGGTTTCACCAGGGGGAGGTCATGTCAGACCAACCTCGTTGAATTTTTTGACTGCGTGACTAGGGAGGTGGATGAGGGAAGGGCAGTGGACATGGCCTATCTGGACTTCAGCAAGGCCTTTGACACTGTGCCACATAGAAGACTATTACACAAACTGGGGAATATGGGTGTGGGCAGGACAGTAGTGTGGTGGGTAGGTAACTGGCTGGGTGGCAGGACACAGAGGGTGGTGGTAAATGGCTGTCACTCCACAGAGGGAAGAGTGACCAGTGGGGTACCACAGGGATCAGTGCTGGGACCGTCCTATTCAACATCTTCATCAGTGACATTGTGCAGGACCTAGAAGGCAGAATTTCACTGTTCGCTGATGACACAAAGCTCTGTAACAGAGTAGACACACCAGAGGGTGTAGACAGAATGAGAAGCGACCTGCAGAAACTTGAAGAATGGTCAGGGGTTTGGCAGTTGAAATTCAATGCAAAGAAGTGCAAGATAATGCATATGGGGCACAAAAACCCTGGTACAATATATCAGTTGGGGGTGAGGATATAGCATACACCAAGCAGGAAAGGGATCTTGGGGTTGTCATCTCTGATGACCTCAAGGTAGGGAAACAGTGTGACAAGGCAGCAGGTAAAGCAAATAGGATGCTGGGATGTATAGGCAGGGCCATCACCAGCAGGAAAAGGGAGGTCATAATTCCGCTATACAAGACACTAGTGAGGCCCCACCTGGAGTACAGTGTACAGTTCTGGAGACCATACCTACGTAAGGACATAGACAGGGTAGAGAAGATTCAGAGGAGGGCAACAAAGATGGTGCATGGACTGCATCACAAGTCCTATGAAGACAGGTTGAAGGAACTGAACATGTACTCCTGGAGGAGAGGAGGAGAGAGGGGTATGATAGAGACATACAAGTATCTTACAAGGAGGAACAGGGTGCAGGAAAACACTATTTTTAAGCGAAAAGATGTTCCAGGACTAGAGGGCATGGGATGAAGTTGGAGGGAGGACGATTCAGAGGAAACATGAGAAAGAATTTCTTCACAGAACGGGTGGTGGACAAGTGGAACACCTGCCAGAGGAAGTGGTGGGGCTGAAACAATCACGGGATTTAAGAATGCATGGGATAGACATAAAGGAATTCTGGAGGTCAGGGTAAGGGCAACAGACTTCTAGGAAAACAAACTGAACTTACAAGCTCAAATGGGCAGACTGGGTGGGCCATAGGCCCTTATCTGCCGACACTGTCTATGTATCTATGTTTCTCAGGACATGCCCTTATCATAGCAGGGGACTGGAATGTCTATGGGGATAATTGGGTGGATAGAATCCCACCGGTGAGAGGGCCATTAACAAGGGCCCAAGTGGCCTTGAACAAAATGTTAGGTTCTATGGCGCTCGTGGATCCACTACGGACCCATGCTATTGGGGGCAACAATATGACATTTTACTCAGTGGCACACAAAACTCAGTCTCGTATTGACTTCTTTTTAGTTGATAGGGAGGTATTGGTGGGTATCAAAGGGGTGGAGATGGAAGCCAGAATCTTCTCGGACCATTCCCCAATTAAGTTAACGTGGGAACTGAAGATTGGTGCGCCTAGACCACTTCGATGGTGGTTAAGTGATGCGGTACTGGTGGACCCGGTAGCTAAAGATGAACTTGAGGGAGCTTTGATACATATTATACAGCAACAATTACTTACACTGTTAAATAGGAAATTAGCGTGGCCAACTTGTAAGGTTCTGTATGCAGGAACGGCACAGGAGCTCACAGCCCAGAGAAACAGGCAGAGGAGGGCAAAGGAGGATTTTTTATTAAGAGCTATAAGTTTCTTGACTCCCTCGGAGGGGACATCAGAGGAAATAGATGGGGAGCTTAGAAGTTTAAGGTGGGAATTGGGGGATATTACCTATGGTAAGATAGATTATTGGCTAGAGAAGATTAACGCTAAGTATTTATTGAAGGGAGATGTTCCGGGACGCCTGTTGGCGGCCAGAGTTAGGGAGTGGGAGGCAAGTAGGACAGTGACATCTATTCGACATGAGGGGAAGGTGATAGCTGACCCCCAGGGCTTAGCAGATACGTTTGCATTTTATTTTAAAAATCTATACCAAATTGGACACAGGGTGGGAGAGAAAGAAATTGAGGGATTTCTGGATGGAGTCCCTTTACCTGTGCTAGATCCGGGGCAGGCCAGGGATTTAGCAGCGCCTATAAGTGTACCGGAGATCACAGAGGTAATTAAATCACTACCTTTGGGTAAGACACCAGGACCAGACAGTCTTACAGCGAAGTTTTACCAGACCCATATACACACTATAATGCCCCTTCTTCAGGAATTCTTTAACAGTGTAATGCAAGAAGGGGTTCCCCCACTCCCCTCTTTACCAGGCTTATATTACCCTAATCCTGAAACCAGGTAAACCCAGAGACGAATTGTCTAGCTATAGGCCTATAGCATTAATGAACCAGGATGTCAAAATTCTGACAAAAATACTGGCTAACAGAATATGGCGGATAGCACCAGCTATAATTAGTCAGGAACAGGTGGGATTTATGCCGGGGAGGGGTGCCCTTGATGCGTTGAGGAAGCTCCATCATATTCTGAGCTATGCAGTGGACTCCCAATTACCTCTAGCGTTAATATCTTTAGATGCAGAGAAGGCGTTTGACAGGGTCTCGCATCCCTTTTTATTCGCCACAATGGAGAGGATGGGTTTTCCGGAAGGCTTCCTTAAAGGCATTAAAAATCTATATGCTGCTCCATCGGCTAGAGTTCTTTGTAACGGCTATGTCTCCTGGGAGATTCAATTGAAAAATGGAACCCGACAAGGTTGCCCACTTTCTCCAATACTATTTAACATTTATTTGGAACCCTTGTTGAGGGCCATAAATATGGATAGACAGATAAAGGGGGTGGTGATAATGGGAAAAGAACTAAAGCTCTCAGTTTTCGCAGATGACATTCTGCTACATCTTAGGGACCCGGTGGAGGGTTTCGAGAAAACTAGAGAGCTGATTGACAGTTTTGCTAAAGTGTCTAATTATAAGCTTAATGTGATCAAAACACAGATCCTCCCCCTGACGCCACATGTATATCGGGCGGATTTTGCTCAAGTAGGAGTCCAATGGGTGTCGGATAAACTTAAGTATTTGGGTATTTGGATTACAAGGAGTTCTGAGTTGGGGGCAGAAGTCAATATGGAAGGGACGCTGTCAGCTATTAAGGGGGATTTAATAAGGTGGAATAAGCTACCCCTAAATTTTATGGCCCGGCTTGGGCTTATTAAAATGAATCTGCTACCGAGGTTACTATACCCAGTGTATTTAGCTCCATATAGTATACCCAAAAAATGGTTTATAGCGATCAAGAAAGTACTCTCTGACTTTTTATGGGGGTAAACCTCCTAGGAAAAAATATAATGACTTGCACCTCCCCTCCCACTTAGGTGGGCTCAAACTGCCAGACCTCCACTTGTATTATGTAGCAGGGCAGTTAGGTTTGATGATCCACTGGGGCCGCAGCCTGGAGGGAGAGGATTATGTTCCGGAGTGGCTGTATTTAGAGTCTCATATGATGAGAGAGGCTGGGCTTTCCCCAGAAGCCTCATTATATGCCAATATTGTTCAGTGTTTTAAGGCTGGAGTGGGAGGCCCAGTTAAGAAGGGGGCAGAAGCCTGGTGGTCGTCTCTAACTCGAGCATAGAAAGAGGCTCAAATGAAGGCTCAAGATCAACCGCTGGTGGGTAATCCCAATCTACTTATAGGGAGCAAGGTACTCAAGGGAGACGGGTTGGTGGGCTTCGGCCTATACCTAAAGGATGTAATTCAAGATAATAGAGTGGTCCTTCCAGTGCAGTGTGACAGAATGCCCTTTTTCCAAAGACTGCAAATTACACATTTGCTGGAGGGGTTCTTAAAGAAAAAGGGAGGACTTTCAGATGGCTCATTTAACTGGGACAGGCTGAGGGAGGTTGACCCTAAATCTAGACCCTTATCACAGATATATAGAGTCCTAATAGAGTTTTTTGGTCCGGGCTCTCCCGTATCGGTGTCATACTGGGTCGATAGGTTGGCCCCCCAAAGCATTGATTGGGCCAGCGTGTGAAAAAATAGCAAATATATCACAATACCTAAATATAGAAGTCTGCATTTCTTTATCGCTTCCAATCTATACTTTACCCCTGTGAAACTATTTGAAAGAGGCCTTAGACAGACAGACCTGTGTTTTAGGTGTGGTCAAGAGAAGGGGGATTTACTACATGTGTTATGGAATTGCAGTAAAATTTCGCCCCTATGGGGAGAAATCAAGAGGTGGATGGACCCGTTGCTTGATTACTCAGAATATATTATACCGGAGATTTGTATTTTAGGGGATCTGTCGCAAATGAGGGGCACTGTATCAAAATATCAGATATCTCTAATAGCGTTCGTAGTCAAATCATTTGTGGTTCAACTTTGGAAGGACGATCAGCTTTACGAGTACGAGCAATGGGTGGGAGATCTTGTTGGGGCCCTTAACAGAATCAAAAGGTATGTATACTCAGAGGGGAAGAAAGAGTTGTATACTAAAAGGTGGGTGCCGTTGGAGGCAATTTACTCCATATAAAGAGATATCTGAATGACACGGGTCGGTCTGTGGGGCTGTGTTTAGCTAAAAACCCGAAATCAAAGGAAATATGGCATATGGTAAGGTTAGGGAGATGTTAGGGACAGATTTAGTTGATAAGAGGTTTAATAAGACTTGGGGACTTGTTTGAGTGGTAATAGGGAGGTCTGCCTTAGCGCTGGAGGGTTAGGGATTCTCTCTCTTTCCAGGGGGCATGGGGAGGTTCTACCCCCGTACAGGTTACAGTTTAATTCTAACCTGGTCAGGAGTGTTCAGGCCAAATTGCATGGGACCTCAGTGGGAAGGATATGGGGAAGCTAGATATAGCGAGCATTAGGTGGCCTGACTATGGGAACACTGTTAAGTTTAGGGGTTGGTATGACTAGGGGGGTAGATGCCTCCTGGTGTGAGCAAATAGTTTTATTGTAAATAGTTCACACAATCAGTTTTTGGATTGTGTACCCTGGGATGCCAGGGCTGCTTGTCTTGTTTGTCTTGTTTGTAGTTGTATCTGAAAACTAATAAAAATGGTCTTAAAAAAACAAGAGGTAAGAGAGGATGTGAAGGCAAAAAGGAAGGCATTCACAAGGTACAAGACGGCCAAAGGGGAGGAGGAGGAATAGGAGGAATATCAAGCCAAACTAAGAGGTGAAGGTGGCAGTAAGGAGGGCAAAGGCAGCCACAGACCTGCAAATTACTAAGAGTATGAAGGGAGGGGAAAAGGTTTTTATTTTTGGATATATTTGGGAGAAAAGGAAGGCTAGGGAAGGGGTTGTCAGGCTACCTGAATAGGAGGGTGGTGGAAGATAAAGAGCAGATGGTTAATGTCCTACATGAAAAGGCATTGCCTGAGGTTTGATGGGTGGGAACAACCAGCAATATCGCCTTCTTTAGCTATATAAACCATCTTCTTCCAACTTCATTCAGAAGCTGTATTTCTTTTCTGCAGTTTACTTGATTTACTTGGTTTTGTAAGACAAAAGGAGGCCAATGGCCCATCGAGATTGTCTGCCACATTGAGTGGGCAATTATTCCAGAATTGGGTTAGAGGATAACCAGAGGTCAAGGCCTGTTTTGAAGCCATTAAAGTTATTAATATCTACTAGCTCTTGGGGTAGGATATTCCATATTCTAGGTGCTCTTAGTAAAAAGAAGTTGTGTCTTTTGTTGGTTTTGGCTCTTTTGACCTCTATGTACTTGTTATGTAGCCTTGAAACAGTGCATATGAGGGAGTAACTAATTCCACATTGTTGCATAAGTTCTGGGGATTGAAGAATTTTGTATAAGAACAGTAAATCTCCCCTATATCTTCTGGTGTGTAGAGAATGAAGGCCTGTTTTCTGTAATCTACATGAATAATCTTTAGGGGACAAATGCGTGATCATTTTAGTAGCACGTCTCTGAATTTGTTCACTGCAAATAATGTCACCCTTAAGGTACGGGTTCCAGAATGGGGAACCATAGTCTGAGTAGGGTCTAATACGAGTCCTGTAGAGTGGTATTAGGCATTGTTTCATTTTGGTTACAAAAGTACAATTTATGCATCTAAGTAGTCCGGTGGATAATCGAGTGACTTTAGTGCAGTGATCTGACAAGGACAGTTTATTGTTAACTAATATGCCCAGGTCACACTCCATGCATGATGCCTTAAGTGGAGTGTTATTAAGGAGATAAATTGCTTTTGGATTGTTTTTACCAAAGTGTAAAACAGTACACTTATTGATGTTAAAAAGCATACCGTTGCACTATGCCCATTGCTCAATTGTTCTCAGGCAGTCAATGCGTTTGGCCCTGTTAGTAGTGCTGTCCACCTTCCCTCCCAACTTGGTATCATCAGGGAATTTAGATAAAACATTGTATGGACCTATTTGCATATCGCTGATAAAGATATTAAACAATGTTAGACCCAGAACTGAGTCCTGGGGCATCCCACTGGTCACCAGTCCAGTATTAGACAAGGTACCATTGATTTTCACTCTTTAAGATCTGTTTGATAGCCAGGCATTAGCCCATTTAACTAGGTAAGGAAAAAAAACTGAGTGTTGACAATTTCTGGATTAATTTGCCATGAGAAACCTTATCAAAAGCACAGGTGCAATCCGACAGGATTATGTCCATGGAGATGCTACTATCAAATCCTTGACTTATGTGGTTGTAGAATGAAATTAAGTTGGTTGTGCAAGAGTAGCTAGGCCTGAATCTATGTTGTGAAATATCCGAAATAGTAAATGATGCCATCTCTTCTTCTAGATAAGATTTAATTATTCTTTCCATTAATTTACAGACTATTGATGTAAGGCTGATTAGACGATAATTTTCAACAAAAGATTGGTTTCTTTTCTTAAATATGGATGTTACTGTAGCTATTAACCAATCTAGCAGAATTATGCTATTATTTAAAGATTTGTTGAAAATTATTGCAAGGGGAAGAACTAATGATTCTGAAGTTTCAATTATAAACCTAGGATTAATATTGTCAGGATCTGAGCTTGTTGTTTTTTTCAAGTATTTTAAGACCTGAAAAATATCAGTGGTTGTAATAGTATATGGGTTGGAGCTGTTAACTGAGGATATAGGGAGGCTATGAATGTCTTTGATAGAGAAGACAGAACAGAAGTATTCATTGAAGGAATCAGCAGTGTTTATCTGCTGTTAAAGGGGAATTGTTTATTAATAAAGGACATATTTGTCTATTACAACCCTTTTTGCTCATTAGATAAAAAATAAGGATTTATGACAATCCCTAGAGTGTGCTAACCTAAATTCTAAGTTCCTCTTTGAACATTTGATCAAAATTTTCAATTGTTTTAAGGATAATTTGCATTTTGATTGTATTTCAGCTCTTTCCTTGCTGCCACAAGATTACAGTCTACTGAACAGTTTTTCCTTGAGTTTGATTTGAGATTTAATAGATTTGTTAAACCAAATGAGAATCTTACCCTTTTTATTATATATTTTGTTTTGATAGAAATATAAGTCTCCTCAAGTTTGTGATTAATTAATTTAAATTTGGTCCAGGCATCTTCCACTGAGAAATGGGACAGGATTTCTTCCCAGTGAATTTTGTTTAAATAGCTAATGATTTCCCTGAAGTTAGCATTCTCATAGTTTTTGTAGATTGATTGATTTGTTAGGTGAAGATGTTCGTATGCTAGATTAAATAACATGGAACAGTGATCATTATTACCTAGTGGGTCTTATATTACTATATTAGAAATGTTATCTTCAATGCTGGTGCAGAGGACATCAAGGATATTACTTCCTCTGGAAGGCTCGGCAATAAGCTGCTCTAAACCTTGGAGGCTCTGCCCCCCCCCCCCCCACACCATGATGTTTACTGCTTTCTTCTCGTTTGTTTTGGGCCTTTCTGTTTGTTTTTTTGCCTTCTGCTTCTCTTGTGTCTCTGCCTTCTGCAACTCTCTGGTTAGCACAGTATGTTTTGCCTTCCCTGGCTATGGCATTATGCTTTCTACTTTTCTCTAGGGCTGCCACAACTGCTGCTCTCATATCCTTATTTACCTCCAGTGCTTACCTGCAGTGTGTTTTCAGGGTGCTAACTTGATTCTATATCCTGCCTCTGTTATACTATTGTATTTCATTTTGGTTTTCTCAGCCTGTTTTACCTGCTGTTCTTAAACAGCACAAGGAACCTTTTAATTGCAGTCCCTCTGCATACCTTGCATTCCAGCAAGCAGCTACAGCCAGTATATCCCAACCGGTGTAGCCTGCCTTTTTCAGTCAGTCAGCCATCACTCAGTCAGACTGTTTCAGTATCTTCACCACAGTCATGGTTACACTACAGCTTCCTGCAATTCCTGCTCATGGCTAGAGGTGGGCAAGCTAGGAATTTTACAGCTAGAGCCAAGCCAGAGCTGAGCCAGGGGTCTGGCTTGACTCTATGGGTCAAAACCCGAGCCAAGCCCTGGCTTACTGTAGGCTGTTCTCCACATAGGAGTTGAATGTTTCAGATACTACACTAACTGCTCAGGTTGCAAAAATGCTTATTTTGACCATGGGTGGCTTGGCCTGGCCTTAGCTCTCAATTGCTTATGGAGGTCGAGCCGAGCCGAGCTGTGCACTAAACTAGAAACAGGCTTGAGTCTGCTCTGGCTTGCCCACTTCTATCCATGGCTGAGTGTTCACTATGATAATGGCCTTTGATATGTGCATCTATTTTCAGTACCTTGTCATTCAGTTAATTTTCTATCATACGTGATGTTCTTCAGCAGTCTTCATTCAGTCCAGTCCAATCTATCTATCATTCTCTCTTCATCAACATGCAGTCAATCTATTTCTGCATCATGCTCTACAAACACATTCCTACTGGCCATTATCATATTCCCCAGTCCTGCTGACTCACTCCTCTTAAAGACCACAACTTGAGGGTGAGTCCTTCACTGTAAAGGGGTCCATTTCAGACCACTTGTCTCCTGCAGTGCTTCCTGGCATTTCACCTGGTGGTGAGAAGGACCAATACTCCAGGGAAAGCTTCAGCTGTGTGGACCTATAGTTAGTGGCACATCATGTTAGCACAGTATGTTTTGCTTCACACACCATTGCCAATTCTATTCAGACCTCAGCTGGCCTTGTCCCTCTGGCTCCAATCCCTTGGGGCTCTCATTGACAACATAGTCCACACTGGCACTCCATCTTCTCTCACTTGTCTGGTCCACTCTCAACCTCAGTCCTACGAGCTCTGGTCTGCTGACCTAGCCCCCTATCACATTCCCAGATGTAAAACCCACATGAGCTTGCGCGCCTTTGCTCATATGGCCCCAAAATACTGCCACTCACTACCTACAAAGATTCGTGGAGCGCCTACCCATGCCAGTTTTAAAACTCGGCACCTGGAACATCTACAATCCATCAGCCAATGCACCTGCTTTAACCCACCTTAGGCTTCTGCATTCTCCCCTCTCTCACCATAATACTTTCCTCCTCTACGTCTCTTTCCCCTCCTCCTTATCTACCCATCTCTCCTCCCCTCACCCCTCTCTCTCTCCACCCTTGCTCTCCTCCCCTCATCCCTCTCTGTCTCCACCCTTCCCTCTCTCTTATCATTTTACCCTCATTTTAGGCACTTACTGCACTTTGTTTTGTATAAATCTTTTGTTGCTAATGCCTGTTTCACTCACCATGTGACTCTAGTTGTTTATATTACCTAAATGTATCCTCCAGTTTTGCCTCCATTGTAACACTCCCCTATATACTGCTAATGTGTACGGATCTTTGAGTTTATTTTTCCAGCTGTTGTTACTGTCTGCATTCCTCACTGTGTTCCACCAATTTCATGTGCTGCGTCACATGTCTGCTTCATTTTGTGTGCTCTAAACTGTCTTCTCCCGGGTCGTGCCTGAAAATAGGCATTGCTATGCCTAGTGCACTCACCCGGTTACCATAAGCAAATAAATAAATAATAAATAAATGGTATAGTATTTACGAATTAAGTTTCCAGAAGGTAGGGCCCTAAGGCCACAGGGGTTCCTTTAGCTGTGTAGACAACTTCAGCAGCACAGCTGAAAACTATTCTCCCTGGGTCTGACTAAGTTCTATCTAGTCCCATCACATAACCCCTTCCTTTAGTTTTCAGTCAAGGTTAGACCTCCTTACAGCCTTGAAGCAGAGTGCTAGCCTTTCAGCAGTTGCTACTCTCCTCATTCCACATTTTGGTGGGTGCTCCTCTTTTGGGAGTTCTTTCTTTAACCACGAGATAACCTAGCAGCACTCCCACACCTTTATACTGTTATAGGGATAGAGTAAGAGTTATTCCTCCAAATGTTTCCCCCTAAACAGGGATTTTAAATTATCAAAGTGAGCCATAATAAGAGTAGCCATGCCAGGAGGGATAGCAGCCGAGGCCATGGATCCTCAGAGATTTCCTCTGCAGGGTTTTTTTTTCCTCTCCTGCATGCCAAAGGCCATAATGTTCCTTCTATTATAGCATTGTCCTTGGTAGTAGGATTTCTGCTGTGAGGTGGGGTCAGATGGGGATTCACCTTATTCTACAATTATGCCATACCCTCTCTCCTCTGGAAGTCATGCTCCTATCTGCTGTCACTCATCACTAGTTATCACCTGTCTTTGCCATCACATTGCTGATCTGTGTTTGCCGCTTCCGCTTCACGGTTCTTTTGGCTCCTTCCAAAGGTATCTTTAGTCAAAGGAATCTCATTCCCACTGCACCTGTAGGGGTAAACCCTCCTCAAGAGTATTCCATTGCATTCAGATACCCCCGCGGTGTGATAGTCCCTCAGGGGACAGAGAGTGCAAAGGACCAAATAACTGCTTAAGACAGTCAGCAATTCAATCATACAACTAGCCTTCAGCTATCAGCACATTGCACAAGCACTACTCCAAACTGGGTGTGTAAAAACATTAAAGGAAAAGGCAATGCCTGAGGTTTTATGGGTGAAAGCAGCCAGACAGATCCCCTTCCTGAGGTATAAACAGTAACCCAGCTTCCTCCAGCCTCTCATTTGGAAGCTCCATTTCTTTGCTACCACCATCCACCCCTCTTCCTCCAGTAGCTCACTTCTCTCCTTGGGATCCTTCCTAAGGCACCTTTAACCAAAAGAATCACATTCCCATGACACCTCTAGGGGTGTAACCCTCCTCAGGAGGGTTTCTTTGCATTCACGGTAGCTCAGTAGGGTGGTAGTCCCTCAGTGGACAGAGAGTGTGTGAATGGTCAAAGTAACTACATAAGGCAGTCAACAATCCAATCATACAACTAGCCTTTGTCTATTAACACGTTGCACCAGAATTACTGTACTACACACTGCTTGGGTATGTCCTTTAAATAATTACTCCTGCTTAGTATTTATGGATGAGGAAAATGGAGATCTAACAGAAAGCTAAATTAAGGCAGCTACATGGGAGGGGGGCACAGAAAATGGGGAGGATGGTGATCATGGCTGAATGCATAAGGAAAGGGGGACCTTAGGGTAGACAAGGTGCTGGGCCTGGATAGTCTGTGCCTGTGGCTGAGCCCTTAGCCCACCTATTTAATGACTTACTGGAGTCAAGGATAGTGTCAGCAAAATGGAGAACTGTGGATGTAGACCCACTCCACAAGGATGAGGAGAAGGAGTTCCCAGGAAACTACAGACTAGTAAATATTGCTTCCATCAGTATACTGAACAAGACCATGGTGAAGGAGGCATAGTGGCCTACTTAGAAGATAACGCACTGCAGGACAGCAAGCAGTATAGGTTTGTGTTGGGTAGGTCCTGTCAGATCAACCTGATTGTGTTTTTCGACTGAGTCACTTGGGCAGTGGATAGAGGTCAGGCAGTTGATTTGCTCTACTTTGACCTCTGCAAAGCCTTTGATTCCATGTCACACAGGAGGCTACCAAAAAAAAAGCTTGAGGACTTAGGAGTAGAGAAGGGATTAGTCAAGGGGCTGGGAAACTGGTTAAGGAGAAGGCTGCAGAGGGTGGTAGTAAAGACGGTTGAATCTGGGGAAAGGTGGATCATGACTGGGGTGCCACAATCTTGGGATCTGTCCTATTTAATATGTTCATCAGTGATATAGTGGAAGGTGTCCAGGGAATGATGGGTCTCTTTGCTGATGACATAAAGCTCTGTGGTGGGGTGGGCCATGAGAAAGGGGTGAGAGAACTTCAGAGAGGCCCAGAAAGACTTTAGAGGCGATCAGAAGTCTGGCAATTGAGATTCAATGCCACAAAATGCAAGGTGATGCTTTTAGGGACCAAGAACCAGCACACAGAGTACTGGATGGAAGGGGTTAAGTTGGCCACTTCAGCAGAAGGGTGGCATCTGGGAGTCCTCATCAGTGATTCACTCATGCAAACCAGCCAGTGCAATTAGACCTATGTCAATTGCTGGAGTGTATAGGGAGGGTTTTCGACAGTTGAAGGGAGAGGTGACATTTCCCCTCTACGTATCATTGGTGAGGCCCTACCTGGAGTACTGTGCCCAGTTTTGAAGTCCTTGCCTGAGAAAGGACATCAACAGGCTGGAGTCAGTTCAGTGGAGGGTAATAAAAATGATTCAGGGCCAGCAAGGCAGGTCCTATGAGGAACATCTAAAAGCCCTTAATATGTACTCAATGGAGGCCAGATTAGAGAGAAGAGACATGACAGAGACTTATAAGTTCCTAAAGGTTATACTTAGGGTAACTTACGAGGATCTGTTTGTTAGAAATAGAGATGCAGTCATGAGGGGGCAGGATTGGAGATTGGTGGGAGGTAAATTCTGGAAGGATGTGAGGAAGTACTTCACTGAAAGGGTGGTGGAGCCTTGAAGCAGATTGCCAGCAGAAGTTGTGAGGGGCAAGAACACTAAATGGGCTCAAACATGGCTGGGACGAGGCCAAGGGACTCATAGACCTACATGAGGGGAACCAGGGAGGGAAAGCAAGCAGAAGGGTTACAGGGAGTGAATAGCCCAACACAGCAATAGGTTGGAGGGTAAAGTAGTCATAGATATGGGCAGACTTGATGGGCTGTCAGTCTTCTTGTACCATCAGATTATATGTTTCTATGTTCTATGGGCTAGATATTCAAAGGGGTTGTTCCTGTTGTGACTGAGTTGCACCAGCACAACCCCAGAAATAGGCCCTGGGGAAATATTCAAAAATAATGTATGCAGCACATCTCCAGGGGGTGTGCCCATGCATATGCGGCACATCCCAATATTCAGCCCAGGATGTGCAGCGCATACGCCTGCACAATTCTGAGATGCACCGCATACTGATGCACAACGTTGAGCCTGGAAAATAAGGCTCAAATGGTAGCCATCCACAGGCAAGCTGCCATAAAGTAATGCGTATCACAGCAGCCACCAGCCGTGGGTGGCCACCTCTCCCAGGACACCATGCACAAGCGCCTTATACTGTCCCTGGTAGTCTAGTGCTCCCACCACCCATCCTGTAGCACTGATTTCCGTAAAATACCTTTTCATAATTCCCTGGTAGTCTAGTGGTCCCCCCACCCCACCCGTAGCACCGATCCCTGTAAAATACCCTTTTCATAATTCCCTGGTAGTCTAGTGGTCTCCCCACCCCTCCCATAACCCCTATCTCCATAAAATACCTTTTCATACTTCCCTGGTAGTTTGTCCCCCCACCCTCCCATGACCCCGATCGCCCATCATAAGATAAAGTCACCACCCTGGTGGTCCAGTGGCATCCCCCACCTACATAGGACCCCTAGCCCATCCAGGCCCCCCACCATCATCGGCAGGCAGCAGCATACCCACCTGCATACCTCCGTGGCTGCCCACTGAATGACAGTGTACAGTATGGTTGCATCCCATTGGTCCACACTGTGGACCAATGGGCTTGCAGTGCATACTGTAATAGCCATTCACAAATATGTAAATGAATGATCACTAGACTCCCAAGGAATTATGAAAAGGGTATTTTACTGGGATCAGGACTATGGGAGGGGTGGGAGGACTGCTAGACTACCAGGGAATTATGAAAAGGGTATTTTATGGGGATCAGTGCTACGGGAGGGGTGGAGGACCACTAGACTACCAGGGAATTATGAAAAGGGTATTTTACGGAAATTGGTGCTACGGAAGGGGTGGGAGGACCTTTAGACTGCCTGGGCATTATGAAAAGTGTATAATACAGGGATTGTAGCTACGGGGCGGATGGGGGGGTGCCACGAAACCCCCTCTGGCAGCACTGCATGCTGTGCAGGGCACCACGTGCATTTTGCTGGCCTACCCTGCACAATGCATGCAAATGGGGCCATAACGACATGCAGATATCCCCATTTGCACTTTGCATGTATTATGACTCCATTTGCATACTGCTGGCAGATTATCAGGAATTTGTGCATGGCGTAACTCTGTTGCACTGGCTCAGTTACCATTCCTGGTATTCAGCCCTGTCTGGGGGGATGTGCCAGTGCATCCTATTTGTGCAGTGCAGTGATATATTCAGAGGAGATGCACAACGGCTCATCTCTTTTGAATATATCCCTGAGTCGCACCGCGCTGCCCCACCACATGTGCCATTGCCAGACGCATTTCTGAATATTGGGGCCTATGTTTCTAAAACACTACACTTCACAGGCATCTCATGTTTTACAACCCATCTGGGGCATGTTGTAATTTAGCAGTAACACACAGCCTGTTGTCCGTTATTCCTTACATATAAACTCTCATTTAGGCCCCATCTTTAATACAGTGTATAGTTTAAATCCCAATACTACAGAATAATATAATGTAGTTATGCTTGATTAGAGGATACAACAATTACATAAGAAGAATTTAAACTGAAGGCAAACTATCCAGCCTAGGGTTGTTCTCACTGGAGAGAAGAAAATTATGAGCAGATATTATAGCAAGCTTCAAATTAGTAAAATTAATATTGCTATCTGATCAGATAAACATGAAAAAATGCAGGTGGGAAAACTGGAGGATATACAGTAAGTGGGTCACTGGAACAAACTTACAACTTAAACTTAACTGGAGAAAAGGTGGCTGGGAAGGGACATGATCTCAGTCTTCCACATACTCAAGGGTATTGACAAGGTCGAACAGACAGCTGTTTGATCTGCTGTCTTCCAGCAGGGTGCTGGGACACATCCTAAACTTCACAGATGGTAAATTTAAATTGATTTACACTTCTCCTCAAAGAGGATGCTGTACATGTGAAACAGCCTGCCAGAGAAGACAGTACAGACCTTTAGGGTAAGCCTTGACACATTTCTGCTCACCAAGAGAATCACAAGGTACTCAAGGTAGTCGGGTGGGTGGTGTATCCTTATAACTTAGAACATGCTTGAACAGTATATTTGTTGGTTCCTGCTTCTGAGGTAGAGAGGCAAACCTAATGGACCTAGAGTACTTTCTGACCTTAAATTACTATGTTACTATGTCACTAAGGGATGATGATTTATAAAGAATATTTGGACACATTTTCACAGAAAGAGTAATGGATTTGTGGAATAGACTTCCATTTAAGGCAGTATTGTCTGAAAGTTCACATGTCTTTAAATTAGAAGAGATCTGTGTTGAACCTCCAGCAGATATTTGTTTTGGGATCCTATGCACCACTCCTTCTGAAGAGTGCTTGTCTGTATGCAAACTCTGAGTGCACTAAATGCCCACTGCTTTGGAGTTCTGACCTGGTACCTGGCCAAGACAATGACTGCAGTAAAGTGAGAAGTACCAACAGGGTGAAACTAGTGTGTGTAGTTTGCTATTCTCAGTTTATACTGGAGCAAATACACAAGCCTTTTTAAAATGCAGTGGGGCTTGGTTTTCAAAAGGGTCCTTAGATTGACACAAGCTGCGGCAAACAGCTGCTTGTGTCGAAGTCCAGTGCACCAGGGATACTGTCACACCTGATTTTGGTACAGCAGGGTTCCTGGTATAAAACTCCCCTAGGTTGCCACAACCGATCCCATGTGTCAAACAAATGGCACACAGGAGAGGATTGACAGAGGCTGCTATCAGCCCCTGGCCCTTGTAAATCTGGCCCCCAGTGTGCATGCTAGTGCTCTGCGGTACAAAAGACTAAGGGCAGAGAAGGACAGAAGATGGCTGAAACAGGTGAGAATGGCAGCTGAGAGGGGAGACAGATGTCCTAGCTACTGGACAATGTATATTTGGCCTGAGTGCCCAGAATAGGTGCGTTGCATTCCTGCTGCTGAAGAATGCACGTGGTGCCCGATATACTACAATGATCAGTGTTGTGCACCATGTATGAGGAGGTGGTTGCACCCGTGTCAGAAACTGCGTGGACCATAGCAGTGCTCCTGTCATCCCAGTACTGCTATACCTGCCCTGCAGGTCTGCAGGTCTGACATGGCAGTTGGAGTCCCCTGGATGTAATGCCCTGCTCGCACATGATGTACCTCCACATTCCCCACTGCTGCAGTCATCAGAGAACCCCTGTATATGTCAGGTTATACCAGTGCCCTGCCACTACATCCAGTCTGGCACCAATCCAGGGCAGCAGAAGCCATCAGTCACAGGGACCTAGTCCAAATGCAGCAGGGTACCCATCCCATGAAATGCTATGGGTGCTCTCTGTCAGGACACTGCACAGCCACTGTGCAGCTCCTGAGAGCAATAGTCGAATAGTGCAGACTGTGGTGCTACCTACCTATACTCCCACATCAAGTCCCCAGATGCCAGTGCAGGCACCCAGGGAGCATAGTATGTGACTGTGGAGGGACAGAGTCACAGATATTCTGTGTCTGCAGCCAAGCCATATGTGTGGCTGGCATGGGCAGCCGGTGTGAGTGCGTCACTGACTGTCCCACAGCCAGAGTCCCTGGGAGGAAGGAACACTGGCCATTTGGTGGCAAGGGTCAGGGTGAGCTGCACTCAGGGCCCAGCTGGGGTATGGCATGAGTGCCCACGTGCAGGAGGGTCATGGTGCTGAGGACCTGAGCACAGTGCAGGTGTATTCCACCATACATGGGTGGGAGATGGCCACTGTATATCGGTGCTGTAGGGGGTCAGGCAGGGGACGCCACCACCAGCGTTGGGGATGTTGCACCTCAGCAATAGCATGCCTACTCCACTACTACAGTGATGGGATGATAGTGGGCCAGCTGTACCTGCAGGATACTGCTGTCTTGCATGCAGAGCCCTGGCACCACTCCCACACATACAGCAGACACCTGCACTGTTGCACCACCTCAGCCACTGGCACAGCCACCACCACCTTTACAGGCATATCTCTGTGTCAACACAGGTTGCCACAGTCATGCCCATGGCAATGTGTGGTTGACATATACAATGATCCAATGGCATCATCTGGAAAAAGAGGGGTGGCTTCTGGAGATCACAGGGAGTTCCCTCCCAGGAGTATCCAGTACACAGAGCATGCATCCTGACTCCCTGGCATCAGAGCCCTGTGGAGACATATGCTGCCATTCCCAGCATGTCCGAGACACATCATGCCAGACAGGTTTCCTTCACTGTGTGGCCTGCTGGTTGGGCACTCCTGTCACCATCTTCCCGAGCACTGGGATATGTGCCATGGTTCTCAGTTGGTATAGTACCAGGACCACTGCATCTGTCCACACAATCCAGGGATGACTGTCACCTACTCAGGTGCATTCCTAAGTGCTTTACATATCCCATCTTGCATTCTGTGGCTGTCTCACACCGTTGCATTTCTATCGTATGGGGGAGTGCATCACATGTGCCTTTTTCTGGGGCACCCATGTGCTCGTACAGCATCCTCTGCCACGCCATCACACCTTTGTCACTGTGGTTGCTGTACCCTTCTCCAAATCAGCCTGTGTCCAGTGTGACAGCTGCTCATGCCTGGCAGCCCATCCCAGCTGTCTGTTGCTGGCAGTGAAGGTGCAAAGGGCTGTTAGACCAGCACAGAGAAGGTTTTAATAATCATGAGATAGTCTGAAGAGATGAACAATTTTAATATTCCTTCTCTCCTAACATCATTTATTGATCTCATACACTACTCTTTCTGCAAACTGCCTCTTTGTTATGCTAACTCAAGTGTACTAAATGCCTGATAAGTTGAACCTCCAAGTATTTTTTCTTACAAAAGCTGTTTTATAAATACTTGTTCCTATTTTCTTTTTTTTTTTTTTCATTATGTATTTTTTCCCATTTTCACCGGCCCCCAGTCCCGGACTTGCATGCGCTCGTGTGGAGGCACACGCACACCGCATTCCGAGATGCTCTCCCGACTTGCCACCCCCTTCTGCCTGTGCTGCCACTGGACCTCAACCCAGTGGAAGACGAACTACAGTGGGGGGGTGACGACCACCCCAGGAGAGGAGAGCTGCTGTTAGGTGCCCAATCCTGCTCCGCTCCTCCCCCCTGTGTAGGCATCCCACCGACCCAAGGTCATTTCCGAACCCAGGTCACCAGCATGGTATGAAGTGTAGTATCCAGCCCCTCAATCCTCAGCACCTCTGGGCTGGCACTTTGTTCCTATTTTCTTACATTTCCATCTTTACTGTCTTTTTAGCAACATGCTGTAAAGTTTCTAATTGACGCATTGGTGGCAAGAACCATTTTGGACTCTGTGATGTCATTTATGGCTTTGATGCACTCTGCTATTGTTGTCACAATGGATCTGCATTCCACTGTAGAATTCTGTGGCTGGAAAGGATAAAAACTACATCACACAGTTCTAAAACAGTGTTCACCATACGTGTGTTAGTCAGAAATACTAGCTGAGTTTTCTGAAAGGCCAAAGACGAAATAATACCAAAACTGGCACCACTATTTAAAACAAAAAACAGCCTTTCTATGAAAATGTTATATGTATAGAGGTTCAAAGCAGTTTTCTTAAATAAGTACTTTGAAAAAAATATATAAATGGTTGCTATGGGGAAAACATAATGGCCCAAAAGTCATCTTTGTTTTCTTACTTTTGTGGGTTCCGAATGCAGTGTGCTGCATAATTTAAAGCATACAAATGGGAACCAGGGGATCCTCAGTTTATTATAAAGTCAGAATGGGAAGACGCGTCCAAGGGGTCTCAGTGCCACCACAGATACTGAGACATGAAAATAAGAAATCAGAGTGTAGCACTTGAGGCTCAACAGACTGCATTAACTAAAGCCAAAAGTACTTGAAAAGATGCTCAGAAACAGTACATATACAGTGGACTCAGCCAGGATGCAATGCTGTTACCACAGTTTCTGCCAGTGACATGCTGCAGAATACTTCAGGAATGCAATATAATCCAATGACAATTACTCAAGTTTGTTGCACAGAAGAGTGACATGCTTATCACAGAGCATTGCAACCTGGCTGACTCCCCCTGATTACAGGTAAAGTGGAGTCCCTCAGTCATCCACATGGCTCCACTCTACTTGTAGTCAGCAAAAACAAATTCTGGTCAGAGCCACAATGGCTGCTAATGCAATAACCTGAGTAAGCATGTCGTATTTATGAATTTGGTTGGGTAATCTTGAAAAAGTGTCAGAGCACTGTGAAATGTTGATGTTTATTTAAGTGTGGGTGCTACTTCAGTGTTTGTTATTTTCTGCAAAATAAAATTGCTGTTTAGCCACTCTGTGGTATTGGGGATTTGTTAATAAGCCAGAGCTGAGTAATCAAACAACAGTGCCTTTTCTCTGATTTGGCAGTTAGTAAGATTAAGTACTGTATCTGGTGGACCCCACGCTCCTGCAATAGCAATAACATTGTGGCATTTTGTTGGTCTTGATGGTAAAGGGATTTTATTGTGTCCGATTACACACACACACACGCCAGTGGAAGTTATGCTGTGGCTTCCTATCACGGATAGTAGGATTTAATAGGGTCTGTATACAGCTGTAAAACAAAACTGGCCCAGCTTTCTCTCAAAGCTAGTGGCAACAATACTGGCAACAACATTTGTATCCATCGATATTCAGGATAGGAAATTGCTCTTGGAGCCTTCCTGTAGGTAATGTAATTTAAATTATAAAATGGGTAGGCTAAATGCAACAATATGATTGTCTAGTTACCCATGCATGAAATATGTTCCATGCATAGGTAAATAAAGGGACTGGCAGTAAAAATGCCAATATCCATAAGCCATGGAACGTTGGCATTTTTACTGTCTGCCATCTTTGTATTTGCCAAGCAGGACAAAAAGCTACAGTACTTGGATTATTGTAACAAAAAGTGAGACATAGTGTGAAAAAAAAGAAAGAAACCAACAAGCCGTTTAAATGTTCCTTATGCAAATGCTGCCTTTTTTTTTTTTTTATACACTCCATAATGCAGCTCATCAAACGCTCGCCAACTGATCGGGAAAACTCCGATACCTCTCACTCATGCTTCACAGGTTAAAATGAACATCCCTGATAACGGTTTTAAAAAAATCGACAGACTTTTAGATTTGTGCCATGGTTTCGCCAACCGATCGGGTAACCTCTGTTGCAACTTGCTCTCCCACTTCACAGGCTGTTTGACAGTCCCAGATGATGACTTAAAACACAATCCACTGACTTGTCCTGTGGTCTTATTTGTTACAGTCCCATTGCCACTTAGCATGCCTCTGCTGGTAAAGGAGCGGAGGGTTGCGTGGGCAGCAGGAGGGAAAGACACGAACAGAGCAATGCTGATGAGTTAAAGAAAACAACAACAAAAAACACTTTCCATAAGCTGCCCATCGGTTCCTCATTTTACCTGTACAGTGCAGATAACTGAAGAGCGACATGTAGTCACCATGGAGGAACTGGGGAAAAATAGGACACTTGATCAAATGAATCAGGCAAAGAAATTAAGGTAGAAAATAAAAAAAAAGAAAACTGCTTAGTAAATAACAAACCCACTAGTAAAAAAAAAAATAATAAAGTGTGTGTGTGGGGGGGGGGTGAACTTTTTCAGAAGTATGGATGCCACAGAAGGACAGAAATGCCTAGTGGCAAAATACAATAGCATCATCAGGTAACAGGCGGAAGGATTATTTTATCTCAAATTATCACAAAGATTTCTGTTTTTAGATATTTAAATACAGTTTTTTAGGGTGAGAAAAATATTTTTAAAAATGTATCCCATTTTATAAGCGCAATAAGACAGTCCAGGTGTGCGCATGGAACATATTTAACCACACACCAGGCGCTAAAGGCACTCGGCCAAGGCCTCGTGCCTTATTACGCCCCTGGCCATGCAGTAAAATATGTTCCATGCACACCCTGTCGTGTCTTATTGCTTACATGAAATTGGGACAGGCAGTGTCTCACTGTTATGGACAATAACATTTTCAGCACACTGTCCCAGACAGCAAAAGCACTCTTGTGTACAGGCTGTACACAGGGCACTATGAAATAAAATCACCACAGCCTCCATCCCTAATCCAGCCTGTAATAGCAACATTCTTTCCTAGCACTGTGCATGTGTGTGTGTGTGTGTGTGTGTGTGTGTGTGTGTGTGTGTGTGTGTGTGTCTGTCTGTTTCTAAGGCACTAAAAAGTACTGAGACAAGCCACTCAATCCAAAGAATTTGTCGTATGCAGTTTATTTTCATGCATTAAATAGAGATTCCCCCATAGACTGCCCGACATTTTACCCATCCATGGGCTTCATCAGGGTAGAGGATCTGCATTAAGACAGTATAAAAATTAAATCAGTACATATTCCTAAGTGTTATAGTCCTATATTAATACTCTTCAGCATTCCAATTGGATCCCACGAGGGACTACACCTACAAATATTCCCCACATCATCCAGTTTGCAACATAAAACACTAACTGAAAAAAAGGATAAATAAAACTGTCTACTTCTACACTATTCTGCACAGCAGTATCCATAGGACCTAATGTATATCTTAACAAATATCATTTTAACACAGTCCTGTACATCACAAGGCTCTAATACATGTATGGTAAAGGTTAAAAAACTTGATTGCTGTGAGTTTTTATACTCGCATGCAACCATTGTATATGCTCATAAAATTATTTTAAACCCATTTTATGTTACTGAGAGTGAGTTATAACTCTAAGGTTTTTATATAGTTCTGTCCAGCAGTTACTGTATATGATTCCTTATCATAGATACATAGATACATAGACAGTGTCAGCAGATAAGGGCCTATGGCCCACCCAGTCTGCCCATTTGAGCTTGTAAGTTCAGTTTATGTTTTCCTAGAAGTCTGTTGCCCCTTACCCCTGACCTCCAGAATTCCTTTATGTCTATCCCATGCATTCTTAAATCCCGTGATTGTTTCAGCCCCCCACCACTTCCTCTGGCAGGGTGTTCCACTTGTCCACCACCCGTTCTGTGAAGAAATTCTTCCTCATGTTTCCTCTGAATTGTCCTCCCTCCAACTTCATCCCATGCCCTAGTCCTGGTACATCTTTTCGCTACAAATAGTGTATTCCTGCACCCTGTTCCTCCCTGTGAGATACTTGTATGCCTCTATCATATCCCCTCTCTCCCTCCTCTCCTCCAGGGAGTACATGTTCAGCTCCTACAACCTGTCTTCATAGGACTTGTGATGCAATCCATGCACCATCTTTGTTGCCTTCCTCTGAACCTTCTATACCCTGTCTATGTCCTTACTTAGGTATGGTCTCCAGAACTGTATACTGTACTCCAGGTGGGGCCTCACTAGTGTCTTGTATAGCGGAATTATGACCTCCCTTTTCCTGCTGGTGATGCCCCTGCCTATACATCCCAGCATCCTATTTGCTTTACCTGCTGCCTCGTCACACTGTTTCCCTACCTTGAGGTCATCAGAGATGATAACCCTAAGATGCCTTTCCTGTTTGGTGCATGCTATATCCTCACCCCCCCAACTGATATATTCTGCCAGGGTTTTCATGCCCCATATGCATTATCTTGCACTTCTTTGCATTGAATTTCAACTGCCAAACCCCTGACCATTCTTCAAGTTTCTGCAGGTCCCTTCTCATTCTGTCTACACCCTCTGGTGTGTCTACTCTGTTACAGAGCTTTGTGTCATCAGCGAAAGTGAAATTCTGCCTTCTAGGTCCTGCGCAATGTCACTGATGAAGATGTTGAATAGGACCGGTCTCAGCACTGATCCCTGTGGTATCCCACTGGTCACTCTTCCCTCTGTGGTGTGACAGCCATTTACCACCACCCTCTGTGTCCTGCCACCCAGCCAGTTATCTACCCACCACACTACTGTCCTGCCCACACCCATATTCCCCAGTTTGTGTAGTAGTCTTCTATGTGGCACAGTGTCAAAGGCCTTGCTGAAGTCCAGATAGGCCATGTCCACTGCCTCGATCCACCTCCCTAGTCACCCATTCAAAAAATTCAACGAGGTTGGTCTGACATGACCTCCTCCTGGTGAAACCATGCTGCCTTGGGTCCTGTAGTCCATTGACAACCAGATGTTCCACCAATCTCTCCTTCAGTAGTGCTTCCATGATCTTCCGCACTACCGAGGTGAGGCTGACTGGTCTGTAGTTCCCTGCTTCCTCTTTATTCCCGCTTTTGTATAAGGGGACTACATCTGCTGTCCTCCAGTCTTTGGGTACCTCCCCTGTTTCCAGTGATCAGCTAAACAGGATAGCCAGAGGTTCAGCCACCACCTCTACTAGTTCTTTAAGGACCCTGGGGTGCACCCCACCTGGCCCCATTGCTTTATCAACTCTTATTACTTCCAGTTCCTTCAGGACCCTTTCTCGTGTAAAGGGACTTGTGTCCATTTCTGCACCATTCTCACCCCTTGTACTCCCTTCAGACTCATTACCCTCCTCTTTCTCAGTAAAGACTGAGCAGAAATACCTGTTCAATATGTCAGCTTTACTGTTGTCATCCTCCACGCTGCCCCCATCCTCCCCCTTCAGTCTCACTATCCCTCCCTTGTCTTTCTTTTTTCACTTATGTACCTGTAAAGGTTTTGTCCCTCTACCCACTGATTTTGCAATGTATTCTTCTGTCTGAGCTTTGGCTTCCTCACTGACCTCCTGCCTCCCTTTGCTTCTCCTGGTACTTCTCCCTATCCCTTCTGCCTGTGTCTTTTGTATTGCCTGAATGCAATATTTTTGCTTTCACTTTCTTTGCTACCTCTTTGGAAAACCATAATGGTCTCCTCTTCTTTTCCTCTTGCTAACCTGCTTAATGCATAATTCTGTTGTTCTTGTAATCCCCATTTTAAATACTGCCCACTGTTCCTCAACCCCTGATTCCTGTCCCATTCCCCTTAATGCCTCTTTCAAGTATCTCACCATTTTCCCAAAGTCTTCCCCCCTAAAATCCAGGATACGTGTTTTTGTGTGGTTTGGTTCTGCTCTTTCTGTGATTTCAAACCACAATGACTGGCGGTCACTGTTCCCCAGGTGCTCCCCCACTGTTACCCCCATCACACTGTCCCAGTTTGTGAGCACAAGGTCCAGTATTGCCTTCTGCTGAGTTGGTTCCATGACCAGTTGCTTGAGGAAGGCACCCTGAAGGAGTCCAGGATAAATCTGCTCCTAGTTGATGCTGCTGCTGGGATGCTCCAGTCCACGTCTGGAATATTGAAGTCTCCAACCAGTACTACCTCACCCTTGTCTGCCATCCTTTGCATGGCTAGCATCAGCTCCCTATCTGTTTCTTCCTCCTGGGCTGGTGGTCTATAGACCACACCTGTGCGGATGGCTGTCCCCATTTTCCTTCCCTGCTTAACCCACAGTATCTCTCCCCCATTTTGTTCCTCCTGGATCTCTGTGGCCCTTATGTCATTTTTCACATACAGTGCCACTCCTCCTCCCTTCCTGTCTGCTCAGCCTCTTCTGAATATGTTGTAGCCAGGTAGGCCATCTCCCAGTCGTGGTTATCATTACACCAGGTTTCAGGATGGCCACAATGTCCAGGTCTGACTGCACCATGACAGCCTCCAGATTTTCCATCTTGTTGCTAAGGCTCCTGGCATTTGCACACATGCTTTCCATGATTTGACCTCCTAGACTGTTTCGCTGTTCTACTCCAGCCCCTTCCTTGGTTGTCCTTTATCCCTGGTTCTCCTTGCTGTCTGCCCTTCTACTGAATTTTGCCCCTTTTCTGCCTGTCCACCTCTTGGGCACTAACCTCCATCTTTTTCACACTGCTTTGAAGAGATAGCCACTCCTCTGGTTCACTGGTTCCACTGCTAGCTGTGGGGGGTGAGCAAGTAGGTACCCTCCTTGCTGGCCTGCCGCCCCCCTTTGCTAGTTTAAATGCTTGTCAATGTAGCCTTTAAACTTAGCATTGAGTGCTTGGATTCCCCCCCAGGATGGATGCAGGCCGTCAGGCTTGAACAAACCTCCATCCCTCCAGGTGGGTCCCCAGTCACCAATGAATCCAAACCCTTCCTCACAGCACCAGTTCTTCAACCATGAGTTAAAGTTCCTGGTGCATGCACTCCTACGCTCTCCCTTGCATCTCGCAGGTAGTACCTCTGAGAAAGTGACAGAATTAGCTACTTGCTTGAGACCCCTCCCCAATTTCCTAAACTCTTCCTGAACTTCCTTTGGCTCCCCATTTGCCAGGTCATTAGTGCCTAGGTGGATAATGACATCCAGCTCACCCTCCTGCCTTGCCTTCCCAGTGATCCCCAGGATCTTCCTTCCATCCCTCCATGCCGTGGCACCTGGTAGGCACCTCACCTCCCTGTCCTCCCCCTCCTGTGTTCCTAGCTGGATCCCTCTTATGATGGAGTCCCCCACCAAGATTCACTTCCTCCTCCTCCTCTGGGGTCCACTGCTTTCCCCACTGAGGTCACCTCCTTGGCTAACCTCCACATCCTTTCCTTCCACTTCTCTGGGTACCTCTATTTGGTTGTCCTCATTTGCCAGTGTGAATATTTCTTGAGTGGAATAGGATCTGGGATGTGCCCTGCCTGACCGCTTTAACCCTCCCTGAGCCCACTGTCATCCAAGTGCTCCTCATTCTCGACATCCTTGAGGCAGTTGCATTGGACTGGGTGGTCTCTGGATAGGGGTGATGGTACTCCTGACCCAGTTTACTTCCGCTCTGAGTCTGGCTACCTCATCCCACAGTCCAGAGATGATAGCAGATAGGGCAGCACCTCAGTGTCCAGAAGGTCTGCTCTGAATATGGCTGCCCCACAGCCACTGCATTGCACCACTCCCCACATTATACTGCAATTATACTGCTATTCCACTACTTGTCTGCTACTGAAGCTCTTCTAGTTCCCTTTTTATTAATTTACTGTCCTAAAAATCCTGCTACTGATCCTCAGATAATTTTATTAAAAAAAAAGACAATAAATAAATAAATGAGTCAAAACACTTGTCGTGCTGAGGGTGGGCTTCATCCCCCTTATGCCCAGCCTACTTCACACCCCTTACTATATCCTGTGTTTAGCTCCTGTCAATCAGGTTTAACAGAGCATATAATTAAGAGTTGGGGGGGTTAACATTTTGCAACAATTAAAGACAGCACAGAATTACACCACCACTACATTTTACATTTTCAACAGCCCAAAAACAATTCTAAGTAAAGACAACAAAGAAAGTACAGTGTCACTAAAAGCCCACAATCTAAGTTTAAAAGAAAAATAGCAATTGCCAGTTACTCTAAAGCACTGAATTGAATATGTTGAATATGTTTCCTTCCTTCCCCTTCTGGCTTCTTCTGAGAAAATAAAACTCTACTTGCTACCTCAACTCTGACTAAGCCCCACCTCCAGTTATCACGTAGCTGAGGTCAGAGACCATACAATTAACACCCTTCACCCAACTACAGGGCAGTCAGACAAGCCAAGATAAAATTTGCAGCAATTAAAGACAGCACAGAATTACACCACCACTACATTTTAAATTTTCAACAGCCCAAAAACAATTCTAAGTAAAGACAACAAAGAAAGTACAGTGTCACTAAAAGCCCACAATCTAAGTTTAAAAGGAAAATAGCAATTACCAGTTACTCTAAAGCACTGAATTGAATATGTTTCCTTCCTTCTCCTTCTGGCTTCTTCTTATCGTAGCTCATTTTTTATTTGAAAAAGAGCAGATGCTATTAATGGGTTATCAGATATTTTTTCTCTCTAATTAGATGCCATAAAAAAGTAAAAAGCTCAAAATACCTTAAAAACAATGCTCTGCTACAGTTCTTGTGCTTTCATCAAGTTAGAGTGTTTACAGGTATCCAAGACATTTACTTCATTTGTTGATTCAAATTAAAACAAATTCTGGCAAGAGTTGATAGGGCTGCAGTGGAGGAATTTACGGTAAATATATTGAAAGTTTGTTTTGTAATATTTTTACACCAAATTTTCAACACAGTCTTGTTATGACACTGCCTCATGAAGAAGGACAGAGATAATTTTCAACTTCTGACACAAAGGTGATTTTGCACAGAGATGGCAAAATCAACCTTCAGGGTGCAGAAACACATTTTGGGCAGGAGCTGAAAAAATGATAGCTGTCACATTCATGAGGTGTTGTAAAGATATGGTTATGTTGTGAATTATGAGGCAAAATATTGAACATTACCAAAGTTATGAGCCTGCATGCGCAAAATTCAACATAGGTGCATAACTTTATTGTTTTTAATATTTTTACACCAAATTTTCAACATAGCCTTCTTATGATCCCACCTCATGAACAAGGGCAGAGAAAATTTTCAACTCCTGCCCAAAAGGTGATTTCATACAAGGACCATGAAATCAGCTTTTGGGATATAAAAAAAAACATTTTGCCCAGGATTTGAAAAAATGATGGTTGTCACATGCATGAGGTGCTGTAAAGATATAGGTAAGTTGTACATTTGGGGTAAAACTATTGAAAATTACCAAAGTTACAACCCTGCATTCACAAAAATTCAATGTAGGCTTATAGCTTTATTTATTTTTTCATATTCTTATACCAAATTTTCAACATATCATTCTTATGACCCCATCTCATGAACAAGGGATGAGAAAAATTTTTAACTCCTGCCTTACAGGTGATTTCACAAAGATACCATGAAAGCACCTTTTAGGACAAATTTACCTGATGTCAATTCAATTATTCATGAGGTGTGGGGTCCCAAAAAATACATTTTGAAAATCTGGGCCAAAAATATGTAAAAATGGCCCAATTATGCCACTAAGTTCAAAATCCCATTGAAATATATTGAATTGCATACCTGTTTCTTCAGTTCGCAGTCCAGCTCTGAAGAGTTGAAACGTGTCTGTGTTCCAGAGAGGATTACGGCATTGGACTGCCGATTGATAAGGAAGGACTTGGAGGGGATGGGGGCATGGGTGCTGAGTGGGAGGATCAGGTGGGGGACTCTACCAGATGCAAAAGACATCAATGGACAGTTTTTGCACATGCACAATGCAGTTTTGACAGCCCTGACCAGCATTTATTTTTTCTGGAAAATTGCAGATATCCCCCAACCCTACCTTCTTTCTCCATGCCCACTCCAACCAGAAGCATAAGAATGATACTGGGGTGCCCAATCCCCCAGTGTCACAATCATTGCTGACTTTTTTTTTCAAGAAAAAATACTGTATAACTTGGAATTTTCACTATCGAATAATTTTCACTATTTTCACTGAAGAACTAATTAGCGCTAAAATAAATTTGCACTACATATCACTTTTTCCATTATAATGAATGTGGCATTAATGACAGTGCTAAAATAAATGTGTGCAATTATTGTTGCATTTGTGTTTGCGCTAAAATTACTTTGTGTGAAAATAACTAGTTTTACAATATGCATTTCGAGTGGACTGCCCCATGGACTTGAAGGCAACTGTGGTGCAAGTACAACATGCTGTTCGGTCAGAAAAAATACAAGGAATGTGGAGTCCTTTTCTGAAAGCAAGAGGTCTACAGGGCTCCGCCCACTGCAACCCTAAAAATTGGGGGGAGCAGGTTCAAGAAAAGTTGTATGCACGATAGAACAACGCTACACTTCCATTTGTACAATGTACCATGTTTTTGTTCATCTGTCAGTGTTTCTGCTGTAATAAGTATTCACTGCTGGGTCTTAGTAGCCCATTTACAAAAAATATACTAAGAGCTTTATAAAACAAACATTTTACTTGAAAGTTATCTGCTGCAAAAAAAGGCACATGAAGCACTTACCCTGCATGCATAGATCAGCCTGTCTCCCTGGCAGCAGCATCTAATGTTGCACTGATTGCTGCCAGATGTGCTGCTGATGAGGTGCTGGACTGAAGGCAGGAAAGTCATCCTCCAATGAACATCCAAGGATGTCCAATGTCATAATGACATCACTACATCCTGGTGTTTGTCCTCATTGGAGTAGCTTGTCATTGCTAGGCAACAGCATGGTGCATTCCAGCAGAAAGAACTGTCAGGGCCAAGATCAAGACCCTTTGTACTGGAGCATGCTTTCTGCCCCTAAACCCAGCAGTTTTACACAAATTACAGGAGTGAGCACTGTAATGAGGCATATTTGTGTGTGTAGAGTTTCCTAATGTCTAATTGACAGGCAACTCATTTTACCAGGATTCCTACATCTTGTATCAGTGGGTGAACCGCCTATGGAATCACAGATGTCTCGCTGCTGATTTGTTAAACCTGTGTATTCATTAAAATTGGAGCTGCAGTGTCAGTACTGTTAAAGTGTCACAACTCTTAACTCTCCCTGAAAAGGTGACCTGGTTAAACTATTGGTATAAACAATGAGAGGGAGGGGAAGAAAATGGAAATTTCAAGTTATCTGCACAGTTGTAGCAATGTATTCATTCAATGGCATAATAATGCATAAATTCAGAGAAGGTGTTACAAGTATAAATACTGTATTCATAATGTAGACAAAAATCGGGGGTGGGGGAAGGCAATGGGGAGGGCAAAGAAACAATTTTTGGCAAAAACTGTATATAAATAACAAGATAATTAGTTCTCCCAAGGTTATGCTATAAAATAACTTAGATCTCAATGCCATTAGAACCACTGTCACAATTACAAGTTTTTATGTAGAGCTAGTGAACAAGCAGAGGATTTCCGCATCCACTGCAGTATCTGTCTTTTTATTTTTATGTTAAAAAGGCAGAATCGTACTGGCAAGGCCCAGAGGATCGGATTCCCCACCAAAAGGCATAGACCTTAGGTATCCTGGAAATAATTGCAAAAGTATAATTCAAAAATGAGTTAGGCTGATGGGGGAATTTTCAAACTTGTATTCCAGTATCTATGCTTCAACTGCATGCCGCCCAGTTCTCCTCCTCATTCATGCACATCCTCAGATTCAAGATGTCTAGAGTATAACTCTAGTACATCTCTCGTGTCTCTACAGCTTCATCCTATTCACCATCTCTTACTGGTGGTTCCACTTTTTTAATTGTCCAGAAGCAGACAGAGGAAACCGTATGTCCCTCTTGGTTAAAACGGGCTATCCTCTTGCTTGTTCTTAACAGAGCTTTTGTGCTCACTGATACTGAATTTTAACGTGTCAGTGCTTTTCACCACATAGTATTTAAAACAAGGACAAGTGAGAACATAAATTACATGATTTTTATCACAACTGAGGAACATCTCAATAGGATACTTCTTGTTCCCATTAGTGTGTTGTATCTCTGTTTTTTTTAGATGTATTTCCACAGTGTACGTACCTCCCATAGGGGTGCATTCCTGGTTCCATTAGTCCTAACAACAGTTTTCCACCTGTTCCCTCTGCTCTTTTTTGTTCTGCATGTTCAAGTTTAGCTTTAGTGGTGCTCACTTTCTTGGAAGCAGTAGTGGGATGTTCATTAAACTCTGGGATGTCTACAGACCTAAGTATGTCCTAATGTGTGTTAATGATTCTCTTGCTAGTTCTGTGAGAGTGGAGTATTCCGGAGTTAATACTAGTCTATCCTCCTTGAACTTTGCCCCCACACCTGCTGGCCCCACCAATGCCACCACCTAACCTCTGCCAGGTGGCAGGCAGGTGACGGAACACAGAGCCCCCCTTGCAAGGGAGGAAAGCCTTCCTTGGGACATTCAATCTTCCTTCACCTGGCCAGCCCACGAATGACCCTGGTCTGTTCCAAAAATAAGGTCGCCAGTGTGGCAGGAGGTAGGGCATCCAGTGCATTAGTCTTCCTTGCAGCTGGGCTGGCAAATCCACATTTTTTGGATTCTTACATTGTTTTAGACTGACACAGTGCAATGAAGGTGTTTAGGGTATATATTCTTTGTACCCTCCCTCACAGCTTACATTGATTTAGTTCCTCAATGTTATTTCCATTTTATTTCATTTTATTTTTTATATTCACTTGGAAAGCAATCAAACCTATCAGTTATCAGTCTGAACTGTTTAAGTGCTTTTGGGGGTGTATCCCTCCTCCGCTTATGACAGCTTCAGAATACTGAATCTCCTCTCCAGTTCCACCCACTCTATACCTTTCTCATCTTTTTCCCTTTGAAGTCTTTGCCCAGTCACACCATTGGAAAATGAAAGGTATAGGGTTATCTTGTGCAACTTCTATTTACTGCTTGAAACCTTACCCATGCTTTTTGTTCCACACATGTGCTACTGTTCACTTTGTTTTATATAAGCTACCATTTAGCACTTTCTTTCTCAGGGAATGTCAGAGATGTTGTACAACCTGTATAATTTGCATGCCCATTATTCAGTGCTTGCAACTCATGGATTTAATGTATTCTCATTCTCTGGTAAAAATGCTAGTAAAACAGTTGTTCTAACATGACCTACCTGTCCTAATGTGGCTCTTTCTGTTTTTAAATATTCTAACATGCTCCTACACTCGTTGATCAGTTTAGGTTCTCTGCATACCTGTGTTTTGAACACTAAAATTAAAGCATTTTGGTCATTACAACATACATAAATGGGGCTCAAATTGCAACAAACTGTAAATAAACAAGGCTCAGCAAATATACCCCAGGTTACCCTATCTTTGTAATGAAGCTGATTATGTTTGCTTGCAAAGAACATGAATAAATTGGTTTCAGTCTGAGAGAACTCCCTCGCATTGCTGAGTGTGAAAGAGAACTATTGGGGGGTGTGCCCCATCTTCACCTGTCACGGCATCAGAGTACTGAATTTCCTCCCTAATGTTTCCCACTCTCCACATTTCTCCTCTTTTTTTTCTTTGAAGTCCTTGCCCAAAGAAAATGTTATGAGTGACCCTCTTCATTTCTCAGTCATGACAATTTCAATATTATAACTTGTGTCATTAATTTGTTTATTTTAACTGCTGCACTGCAGTATCTATGTCCAACACATACAGCTGCTGCCAAAGACTTAAACAGATATTACTTGGTTTGTGAGACAGAAAAAGGCTCTAGGTCCATCAAGACTGTCTTCCACTCTCAGTGGGCATACATGTTGCTGGCACAAGAATTAGCTAGATACTTGTTCAACTCCCTTTTGAATTCATTAAATTCGTCAATCTCTGTCAAATACTGAGGTAAGGAGTTCCAAGCTTTTAAAGCCGTTATAGTAAAGTAATTGCCACTCCTATTTGTAGTTGCCCTCTGTATTCTTAATTGATTACTGTGTAACCTAAGGTTCACAGATCTACAATTGTAAACAAAACCCCATTGTGTGCTTAATTCATCGTCTTTAACTAACCTATGTAAAAGCAGCAGGTCTCCTCTTTTCCCTTCTCTTTCCAGACTGAAAAGGTTTAGTTCTTGAAGTCTTTCCGTATAGGGCAGATGTGACAGTCTAGGTATCAGCTTTGTTGTCCTTCACTGTACTACCTCTGAAGTCTTAATGTCATTTCTCAGATGTGGGGACCAGAATAGGGAGGCATAGTTCAGGTAGGGCCAGACATAACACCTATATAGTGGGACAAGACATTGTTCTGTCCTAGACATAAAGCCTCTCTTTACACATCCAAGAAATGTATTTGTTCTCTGTGTTATTGTTCTACAGTGGCTAGATTATATAAGGTTATCGGGTAATCAGGATTCCAGGATCCCTTTCATGTTCTACTGTATGCAATATAGTGTTACTGAGGGTATAGGGTTTTCTTTGGTTATGCTTCCCAAGGTGTAGGACTGTGCATTTATCTAAACTTCAGCCCAGTATTCAATTTTTTTTTAAATCATGCACAAGAGAGATATATTTTTTCCATTATCTGTTTCAGCACTGACTTTGGTGTCATCAGCAAATTTGAATATACTATTGCTTACATTTTGATGTAAATCCCCTATATAGACTCAGAACAGGACAGGTTCCGGCACAGACCCCTGCGGCATTCCGCTAGTAACTGTTTTTTTTGCTGGACAATTCCCCACTAATTCACACGTGTTCTAGCCTATCCATTAACCATTCTTCAATCCACCTCATGATAACTGGGTTTATTCCCAATGTTTGGAGTTGTGATACTTACTCGATATGGGGCACAGTATCAAATGCCTTTTGGAAATCTAGGAATATGACATCTACAGGAATTCCTTGGCCAAGGCTAGAGCTGACCCTTTCATAAAATGTAATTAAATTTGTTGTACAGGATCTCCCTTGCACAAACCCCTGTTGTGTGGGGTCCTGTCTCCCTAGATCCTGTATGTTACTCTCCAGTTTATGCTTCAGCAATGTCTCCATTATCTTTCATGGAACTAATGTAAGGCTTATGGGCCCATCATTACTGATGTTTCCTTCGCTACCCTTTTTGTGAATAGAAGTCACAGTTGCTCTCTTCCAGTCACTTGGAACTTGCCCAGATTTCAGTGATATATTGTTCAGCAATGCAGCGCAAGGGGTTTGCTCAGAGGTCTTTTCAATTCCTTTAAGCAGCATGCATTTATACCATCTGGTCCTGAGGCAGACTTAGATTTTATTTTATTGATTGCCACTTCTACCTCTTCATCAGTGAATTTAATGTCTTTCATATATAGTGGTTCCCAGTGGGTTCTTCCAGGGGTCTTATTAAACACTGTACAGAAATAGTCATTTAGTGCTTCTGTAATATTTTGAAGATTTTCTATTGCTTCATATTGTATCAATTGTGCTATTACCAGATCTGTTTGTATTGATATATGCAAATAGAGACTTTTGATTATCTTTACTGTGTGATATTTTAAATTCTAACTTTTTTCTTTGATTCTTAATCCTTTTTTTGGTTGATTTTAATTTGGCTTTATATCTTTGCATAATTTGGTCAATTGGATTTAGTTTAAATGCTTTATATGCTTTTTCTTTCTTTCTAATCTGTTTTTTAATCCTAGGTGTTAACCATATCGGAATCTTTCCTTTATCGTTATATTTCCTTCTCCCTAGAACATATTTTTCTTCCAGGGTACTTATGTTGGTTTTAAATAATTTCCAGCTATCTTCTACCAAAAAGTTATTCGTTATCGAGCTCCAGTCTATCTGTTGCAGTTTGTTAGTCATTTTTTGATAGTTTGCCTTTTTATAGTTTCTTATTAATAAATTATGGTTATCTTTACTGTGAATTGCTTTCAGGGAGAAATACACTGTGTTGTGGTCACTGGTACATAGAGGTTGTTTTACTATTATATCACCAAGTTTTGATTGTAAATCCATGATTACTAAGTCTAAAATATGGGTTCCTCTAGTGGTGTCCAATACCATTTGGTCATGTCCCAAAGTTAATAAATTGTTAAGAAAATCTGTTTCCACAGAGTTAATGCTAGTGAATTGGTTCCATTTTATACCCAGCAAGTTAAAGTCTCTCATGACAATTACACAGTATTAGGTGACTCAGAAGCTAATGGTAGTTGTTGTAACAATTCAGCATTATAATCATTATTGTTGTTTCCCAGGGGCCTGTAGCAGTTACCTATTGTGAACTTTTTTCATTTAGGGGTATGCATTTGTAGCCATAGTCTCAACATTGATATGATCAGACTCAGAAAGGTCTATCTCAGAACATTTTCAACCTTTTTTAGTGTATATACACACACCACCCCCTTTCCTGTTACTTCTATTCTTATAATATAGGTTATAATTTAGAGATTTTCATAGACCATTCACTGGTGTCATCCCACCATGTCTCTGTGATTACTGTCACATCAATGTTGTTCAATTCAAGTAGGATTTCTAACTCAGTTTTTTTTCACAATATTCAAACTTCTTGCGCTTGCTGAGAGGAATCTGCAATTGTAATTATTACTCTGTAGCTTGTCTTGTGGAGTTATGAGCTTTTGTCCCTGACTGTCCCTCGGTTTTAGTTTAAAGTGGCCTTAATAAAATTATCAATTTGTCTCCCCAGAAGTGCACTGCCCCTTCTGTTCAAGTGGAGCCCATCCCAGCTAAATAACCATGGTTTGTCTTCAAAGTTTTCTTAGTGAGTGAGGCAAGTATGTTGTTCATATATGTCCATTTCCTTCACCGTTTGTTTATAGATTTTTTTTTGGATGATTTTTTGACTATCGTTTGGAACAGGAAGGATATCAGAAAAACCCACTCTACACCCCTTCTCTGTTAGCTTCTTATTTATTTCTATAAAGTCATTTTTTATTGTTTCGAAGTCAGAGCGTGGGATGTCATTGGTGCCTGCATGTATTATGACAAGAGGGTTGTCTCCTGCTGTGCTTAAGATATTATCTAGCATTCCTGTGATGTCAGCAATTCTTGCCCCCCCCCCCCCACCCCCCCCCGAAACTACTACATGTCCTGTTGGATTTGTCTGGACCACAAATATATTTGTCTGAATACTTTGTCATGGAGTCACCCAAAACATAAACCTGTCTTACAACAGATTCCTCATAGATCATACTTTCTCCCTGCACATTATTGTTGTTACTGGTTTGGTTTATGTTAGTGGGTGTAGCTCTCCCAGAGTCATTTACGTTACCAGTAGATGATGGGGGTATCTGATCCTTGTTTATTTCAGCATCCTCAGTTATAGGATTGTTACTAGAACTTCATGATCCCTAGTTCTACTTCCATCCAGATTTATTTTAACAGCCTCAATATATGTAATCACTATAACGGTCTCAGAGTCATATAGGCTTTCAGCGGGGGGGGGGGTGATATTTCCACATTTTATTTTCCAATATTTTACTAGACTTGGGATTTTTGCTTGGGCTTTGTGACCCTGTGATAGGACTTCCTTCAAATGAGACATGGCTTGCCTCTGGCATATTGACTATAGACCCAGTATCCAAATGAATTAATGGGTCAAAGTGATTCACTGTTGTGATATCAAATGTCATAGCTCTTCTGCCCTTTTTAATAGCTCTTTTACTTCCCACCTTCACCATTCCTCTTCTTCAACTTTCAGGTCATTTCTTTTTGTCTTTCTGAGGTTTATATTTATTGGGAGATTAGTAGTTTCAGTCAATTCAGTATTTGCACTATCTGCCTGAACAACAGGACTATCAATTAATGTTAAATTATGTATGGAGGGGTTATCTGAACTATCATTTTTGATTGAGGAATCAATATTTTGTGGGGTGAAGGATATTCAATTAGTTGGGTCATTTTAATTGTGAATTGACTTAATTTTTTTAGCCATTTTCTCCTGTTTTTTCAAGCATGTCAATTTTGCATAGAATTTGTCTAGCTCTGCCATTAGCTCCTTGTTGCTTATGCATTTTTCATAAAGGAATTCACCTGGAGTATTATCATTTATTAGTTTAAATGTCTGATAGCTGTTGCATCTTATGCCAATATCCCCCTCTAATGTGAGTATAGCTAATGACATTTCATCTTTGAGTCTAGAGGTCAATGTTTATAAGGTAATAGTCCTTATAAGGAAAGGGTAGAAACAGTTTGTGTGTGTGTGTGTGTGTGTGTGTGTTTACCTCACTCAGGTAATATTAGGTTACAGACCTTCAAGTCTTAGTGAAATCAAGTTCCTGAACTAGATCGATATACAGTACCTAGTACATATTCAACAGCAGATATAGTAAACCTTTATCATCTTTAGGGTCTTCTAGTGCCACTCAGGTTTGTGTTAAATATACCACAAAAATGTATTGGAAGGTGCTATGTTTTCTAAGATCTCTAGCTCCATAGAATTATGTCCTGGATTACTTACTGAAATATTGCTATATCAGAACTTCCCCTCACTGTCCCGGCGGACATGGCAGACATGTGCTTGTCTCAGTGCACATCTCCGCGTGCAGCCCCACTTGCTGGAGAGTGTTCCTATAAAGTCCATGACCCAGAAATGAAGACCTGGGGTCACACTTTCAATTGCACTGAGCCCTAGCTTTAAATTACTAATACAGTATAAAAACACTGTTTCCACAGTATACTGACGTTAACAATAAAGTGCTGCAGCATTATATGTAGACGTACTGCTGTTTAGGATAATGTTGTCACTCCTGCCCTGCCCCTGACAGGAAGTAGTTCTGTCCCCACTCTGTTGAACTACAATGCCCAAGTCCCTGGAGCCAGTTGCAGGCAACTGGTACCATACAAACTGCATCTTGTCCTTAACAGAGTATTACGGTGGCCCTGAAGGGCAAAACACACACCAAACAAAAGCATACAGCACAACTAAAAGTGAATGCTAACAAAAAACACAACACAACAAAAAAGTGAATGCAAACAAAAAATACAACACAAATAAAAGTGAATGCAAATGAAAAACCACAGCACGGCTGGCCCACTGGCACAGTGGTTGGATTTCTGCTTGCAATGCCAGTGACCCAGGTTCGGAAATAGACCTGGGGGGTCTGGCCGGGGGGAGAAGTATAGAGCATCCCATGGACTGCTCTCCTTCTCTGGGTGGAGGCTGGGGAAAGTGCCCGGTGCTAGACAGACCCCTGGCGGAGGCCGAGAGTCATGCAGCCACCAGCGCTCGCATGTACTGGAGATGAGGTGGACGCTGAACATCATTGCACATCCCCATCTCCCAGAGGAAAACTGAAAAGGGAGGAGTGGGTCCTCTGTCTAAATGAGGCCCTCCCCAGGCTTCAATTAGCCACTGTCACCAGCAGCACTCCCAACTAGATACTGGTTCCACGACACTGGAATTAGGGGAACCAGTGCAGTAGCCCTGCCCTCTGGGGGGGCAAGCTGGGGTGTAAGGTGACCAGGAGACAAGCTGGCAATTGAAGTTGGTGAAGCCCGGGCCGTGGATAGGGCAGAAAGCTGACAGAGGACCTGCCAGGAAAAGAATAAAAAAAAAAAAGAAAAACCACAACACAATTAAAAAGTCAATGCAAACAAAAAATTAGAACACAACTAAAAAGTTAATGCAAACTAAAACCACAGCACAGGTACAAAGTGAATGCAAACAAAGAAGCACAACGCAACAAGAAATGTGAGAGACAAAAAAAGAAGATATGTGTAGCAGTAAAAAAGAAAACAGCAATCAACAAAAAATGAAAACTGGAACTTTAAAACACATAGCAACTTCAAAAACAGTAGACACATCAAAAAAAAGGCAAACAAAACAAAACTGTGAATGGAAGTTATTTTGACAATGAAAATGACTTCTCAGGGTAGGGGAGGAGTCAGACACCATACTGAATGAGTGGATAGACACCCTCAACTCAGCTGTGGCTGTGCCATAGTCCTCAGGGAGGAGCTGGTCTAAGTCACGGAATTGTGCCTTTAATAAAATGATCTGGGCCCAGGTAATGGGCTTGAACTTTTAATGTTACCGTAGTCGTGATGTCATCTGAGTGCGCCTACACAATATTGACAGAAACGATTGCATTAATTTCTCCTTCGACGTGCACCTTATTACTAGTTACCAAATAACATTGTTGTTACAAACTTTGGTGCAAACTCTGGGTCTGCAGCCTGAAAAATGACTTACTGCATGGCTTGCAACTGTATTGGTTTTCCTCTGCCACTTTTTTTTTTTTTTTTGCTGATCTCTCTGCTACCTGCTTGCTCCCCGATTCCAGACCTGACTAACCAGGATGCTTTCAGCCCTGCTCTCCTAAACTATTTCTTTCATAGTAAATTAATTTCTCTTACCCCAAATCAGCCCTGAGTTCAAGTTAAAACACAATCCCATGCATTCACGGGCGAGATGGTGCTAACTGTCCGTAACTAAAACTGGGACGAAATGGGCACAACCATATCAACACTCTTATAGAAGAAATAAATCAAAATTAAGTCTCTGAGGCACAAATATTTATTCAGTGCTGGGGAGGCTTAGTTCACAACGCATAGCGCTGGGGATTAGTGCTGTGCTCTCCAGCATTGAATAAATTGCTTTAGAAATCTGATTTTGCACTGATTTGGGGAAAGAAAAATTAATTTACTAGAAAAAAATAGATTAGGATTGAGAGATGGGCTGAAAACATCCTCATTAGTCAGGTCCAGAATCAGGGAGCAAGGGTATCACGTCATTACCGCATAGAAAATACAGCGTGATTAATTCAGCATGACGTTCATAGCGCAGGGCAATTACAGCTAAACATACAATTCAACTAACAACCATAACACCTCAAAAATCCTATGTTTTCTATTCCTGTCTGATTCAGCCTTCCTGCATGCACTCTGCATTAATTCTCTCTGCAATTTTGATTAAGTCCAATTCTCATTGCATAGGTCTGCATAGAAGGAAGGGAGAGAGGGAGGGAAGCAGGAGGGAAACTGGAAGAGATGGGTGCTGTGATAGTGTATGAGAGTCACTTAGAAAAAAAAGTAAATGGCCTATCTGTCTGGTTTATTCTTTTTTATAATGCAAGGAGACCAGATGCTGACTCAAATGGATTTATGTGATAACAGCAAAAGCCTAAAGACGATCACTGTTATCGCAAAGCCAGAGTGCTGAAAATCTATTTCGGCACTCTCACTCCCTGGCACACAGCAAAATGGTGCCAGGGACTTGTTTAAATGATTTATGTGGGGGGCTTTGCCCCTCCACAAGATTCTCAACTCAGAGGATTCTCACCCAGGGTGGTTAGGGGTGCAAACCACATATAAAACAAAATTCAGGCAACAAAACGCACCAGCACCCGGCCCAAACCCAGCACCCTACCCACTGACACGCCAACCCACCCACCACACCATGGGGCCAGCTTGGCAACCCACCGTAGCACCACCCTCACAATTCTTCCACCCTGCCTGTGTGCTCACCGCAGGCACGATAGCCACATCCCATCGCTATATTCACCAACCCCCCCAATCTGGTCACCCTACTCTGACAGTAGCCCTGATGACATGCACTGGGGATTGGGTTGCCATTATTGCAGGTGCCCAATCACCGACACCCATGTCATGAACTACCACTCAAATGACAAGGAGGTAGCAATGGAAGTGGGAGGGAAGCAGGAGATTGCGATTACTAACTCAGTCGGGGTCACATTCAGACTACAATCACAGGAATGGAGGCATTGAACGGGCGGTGGAGAACTGGAAAGGTGGGGTGCCAAGATCCTGGCAGAGGGCCATTTAATACAGAAATGTGGCTTATCTGAGTTATTATTTTTCTATTTATTCCTGCTGGAAGAAAGGCATGCACTGATCACAAGGGGGGATAGACAAAAACAAGAGGGGAATGGAGGACAGTTGTTATGATGACTGTGGTAGAGGGCCACTTTAAAAAATGATATGGCTTGTTTGGATTATTCTTTATTTTATTTTTTTTTTAATTCAACAGGACCACCTGCAGGCTCAAATCACATAGTGGTATGGATGGTAATGGGAAAAACCAGAAGGGACGGGTGCTGTAATCATGTCCGCCAGCCACTTTAGATAAATTGAATGTCCTGTCTGGGTTATTATTTATTTTTTCTATTGACTCAGTCATAGCTACATGCAGTCTTTGATCGCAAGGAGGGAGGGATAGAAGGGGGTGCGGAAGAATCAGGTGGCACAGGGTAAATATAGAGTAACCTATTTAAGATCTTCTGTGATAAAAACAGATGTTCGTTGCCGCTGCATGTGAGTGTATTTTGGGAGTGATATGCACTTTCTATTTCCAGGACTGTTTCACCTGGTAATCACAGCAATACTGGAACGATGTTCTACAGAAAAGTTCCAATGTCCCTACCCAAAGCAGAATTCTATGCACTGAACTAAATTTCACTATATTATACCTTAGTGGATGTTGGTTACGGTGAATTTACAGTGCTTAAATTTACCGTATCGAATATGTTTGAGCATTATTGACATGGAACCGGGAGCAAGCAGGTAGCAGAGAGATCAGCAAAACAAAACAAAACAAAAGTGGCAGAGGAAAACCAATACAGTTGCATGCCACATAGTAATTCCTTTTACAGGCTGCAGATCCAGGGTTCGAGCTGAAATCTGTAACAATGTTACTAGGTAACTAGTAATAAGGTGCACATGTGGAAAGAGAATTTAATGCAACCTTTTGTATTCATACTGTGTAGGTGCGCTCAGATAACATAAGGACTACAGTAACATTAAAAGTTCAAGCCCATTACTCATGCCCAGATCATTTTACTAAAAGCATGCAATTCCATGAATTAGATCAGTTCCTCCTTGCTGCAGCCTCATCGTTGGCACCCTTTGCCAGCACCCTCAGCTACGGACATAGTTGCAGCCCAGCTCAGCACTGGTTGAGACATTCGTGGGCTTTTTCTTCCCCAAACCTGCAGATAGATTCTGATAATTACCACACCCCACTCAATTATTCTTACATTTGAAACTGTTTTGGCAGGATTTATTTTCACATAGCACCATGATTCAGTTTATAGGGGTTACAGTGACAGGTTTTTCAACTGCCATTGCCTGCCAAATGAACGTTTTCAGGGAAGTCCACAGAAGCTGTCGATCAAAAGGCAAGGTCAATGATTGAGAGGCAAGAGGATTATAATGTGCTATCTTAAACCGTAACATCTCTTTATGGATGACATTAGGGTGGGGACCCAGTGCAGCAAGGTAGTGGGCAAAACTAACAGGATGCTGGCTTGCATAGGGAGGGGGATAACCAGCAGAAGGAGGAAGGTGCTGATGCCACTCTACAGCTCCATGGTTAGGCCACACTTAAAGAGTATGGGGTACAGTTCTGGAGGCTTCATCTACAAAAAGACAGCTGGCATAGAAAGGATACAGAGAAGGGCCACTAAAAATGGTGCATGGGCTAAGGGGGAAGTCATACGATGAGAGGTTGAAGGAGCTGGATTTTTACCCTCTGGTGACAAGCAGAGAAAGAAGGGACATGATTGAAACATTCATATATGTGAAGGGGGATCAATAAAGTGGGGGGGACCTGTTTTCAGGGAAGGTGGATACAAGAACTAGGGGGCATGGATCGAGATTGGAAGGGGGAAGGTTTAATGGAAATGTTAGGAAGTATTACTTCACAGAGAGGGTGACTGAGCCCTGGAACGGACTGCCAGAGGAGGTGGTGGGGGCCATTACAGTGGAGGGTTTCAAGAGGGCCTGGGACAACCACAAGCGATTGTAAGGGGGAGGAGATGGGGGTAATCTTGGAGAGGGAGGGACAAGTGGGGGGGGTAAAGAGCAGACTTGATGGGCCAGGAGGGTCCTTTCTGCCAACACATGTCTATGAATCTAGTTGGTTTACTGAGGTATACCTTGCTGTGCCCAAAGAAAACTTCTCCTTCTGCCTAAGTGCCTACCTAAAAATAGCTTCTCCTTCTGCCCCCCTGAGGACCATGGCAGAGCCACAGCAGAGTTGAGGGTGTATCTTCACTCTGTCAGTATGGTGTCTGCTTCTCCCCTACCCTGTGAGGGCATTTCTGTTGTCAGAATAGTTACATAGTTACATATAGTTACATAGCAGATGTCGGCAGAAAAAGACCCCTTGGTCTGTCTAGTCTGCCTTTGTACTGTTACATAGATACATAGATGTTGATGGCAGATAAGGGCCTTCGGACCACCTAGTCTGCCCATTAACCTTGTTACTGTACTTTTTCAAGCTTTTCTGGAACTAGGTTGTCCCTCCCACTCCTACTACCAGTATCCCCCTATGCCTAACCCATGCATTCTTGAATTCTGTAATCATTACCACCCTCACATCCTCTTCTGGTAGGTTGTTTCATTTGTCCACTACCCTCTCCATGAAGAAATACTGCCTGTATTGCCTTACATAGCTTGAATGTCATCTTCTTATGAGATGTTTACCCAGGAGATAAATGGGATACACAAGTTCCAATGTTCTTGTAGATAGTCAAAATCAGGGAATTTAGTATATGGCGCTTTATATTAAATGTTTTGAGTAAGAATGTGGTCATACAATTCCCCCCCCCCATGCAATTATTATTGTGAGTAGTTTTGTAATTATTAGTCTTTGTAACTTGATGTAACTAAATGTTTTTGTATAATGTCATTCTGTTGTCTTGCCTTTGAAACATAAGCACCGACAGGACTGTCTTGAAAACAAGGTTGTATAACCTTAATGATATGATTTATACCTGTATAAAAATAAAGATTTTATCTATCTACTTCTTCACATTCCCTCTGAACTTCCCTCCCTCCAGCTTCATCCTGTGTCCCCTCACCCTTGAACATCTTTTTCTTTGAAAAGTGGATTTTTCTGCACCGTATTGTTCTCCATGAGGTACGTAAATGTCTCAGTCATATCCCCACTCTCCCTCCGCTCCTCCAAGGAGTACATATTTAAGTACTTCAGCCTATCCTCATAGGTTTTGAGATGTAATCCCTGCACCATCTTGGTTGCTCTCCCCTGAACCATCTCTACCCTATCTGTCCTTATGTAGATAAGGCCTCCAGAACTGAACACTGTACTACAGGTGTGGCCTCACTATGTCCTGTACAGTGGAATACTGACCTCCCTTTTCCTGCTGGTGATTCCCCTGCCTATGCATTCCAGCATCATATTTGCTTTTCCTGCCGCCTTGTCGCACTGCCTACTTACCTTGAGGTCATCAGAGATGATAACCCCTAGGTCCCTTTCCTGCTTGAAGCATTCTGTCCCCCCCCCCCAATTTGATATGTTGTTTCAGGGTTTTTGTGCCCCATATGCATTATCTTGTACTTCTTTGTGTTAAATCCCAACTATCTATCCATACCCTATGGTGTGTCCACCCTGTTGCAGAGCTTTGTGTCATCAGCGAACAGGCAATTTGTCCCCTCTAGATCTTCTACAATGTCATTGATAAAGACATTGAAGAGGACTGGACCCAGCACTGATCCCTGTGGTAGCCCACTGGTCACTTTTCCATCTGCAGAGTGACTGCCATTTACCACCACCCTCTGTGTCCTGTTATCCAGACAAATCTCTAACCACTTCACCACCACCTCACCCACTCCTGTGTTCCCCAGTTTGTTTAACAGCCTTGTATGTGGCACAGTGTCAATGGCCTTTCTGAGGTCCAGGTAGGCCACATCCACTACAGAAAAGTCAAACATCCACACTCATCAGCTACAGTTCCAGGCTTTATTCCACAAAATATTTAAAACATACCACTAAGTGAATTCATAGGCTGTTCTCTCACTGAAACCCAGATCAGTTTCATAAACAGTGTGTCATCAGGGAGTGGTTTGACAAATGAGGTGGTAGGGCTTTAAACTGAGAAAGATTTAAAGTGACAGTGTGAATTTTAAAGTGCAATACATAAACACAAAGTGCTAAGTGCTTTATCATTGTACAGAAAACAAAAAAATAACATCAAGTTAAAAAATCCCAATACCTAATAACCACAAAACAGTAAACTAGCAGCAAATTAAAAACATTCTTTCAATATTTCATTTTACTTCATCCTATTAGAATAAGTACTGGCCCAGGTCTCAATCTCACAGGGTCCCACTGGAGACAGACAAGGAAATCCCATCCAGTTCTGCAAGAAAAAAAGAGACATCAAAAATCATGTACTATCAGGTTGTCTAAAGAGCTAAAATATTCCAGGAATTAGTATGGCATCATAGTGGCACAAATACACATTTGGGGCTAAAGACTGAATCCCTGGGCAGAGGTAGTACATCATTTTCTAATACATGGTAGTAAACCTATTTTATCATTAGGACAGTATACGAAACTGGTCGGGGTTTCAGTGAGAGAACAGCCTATGTATTCACTTGGCAGTATGATTTAAATATTTTGTTGGATAAAACCTGGTACTGTAGCTGAGGCGTGTGGATGTTTGCCTTTTCTGCCATGGATTCTGTTACTTCATGCATCCTCCTGTGTACGGTTTAGCTGTATTGTTGCCTTTGCAGGCCACATCTACTGCCCACCCTGATCCACCTTCCTGGTCACTCAGTCAAAAAACTCAATGAGGTTGGTCTGGCATAACCTCCCTCAAGCAAAACCATGTTGTCTTGGGTCCTGTAGACAGTTTGTAATCAGGTGTTCCACTATTTTTTCCTTCAGTAGGGCCTCCATTATCTTTCCCACCACTGAGGTCAGGCTGACCAATCTGTAGTTCCCTGCCTCCTCCTAGTTTCCACTTTTGTATAGAGGGACTACATCAGCCCTTCTCCAGTCATTGGGTACCTCTCCTGTTTCCAGTGACTGGCTGAACATGGTTCCAGAGGTTCCACCACCACTTCTCTTAGCTTCCTCAGCACTCAGGGATGTATCCCAACTAGTCCCATAGCCGTACTGACTCTTATTGCTTCCAGTTCCCTTAGGACCCTTTCCTTCGAGAAAGGACTTCAATCCATTTCCATGTCCTTCCTGACCTTTCTACTCCTTTCTGGCCTGTGTCCTGCCCCCTCCTCTGTGAAGACTGAGCAGAAGTATCTGTTCAGGATTTCTGCTTTCTGGTAGTCATCCTCCACACTACCTCTGTCTTCCCCGTTCAGCCTCACAATCACTCCCATTGCCTTTTTTCCCCTCTGATGTACCTGAAATAGGTTTTGTACCCCTTCACCACTGATTTTGCATTGCGTTTCTCTGTTTGTGCTTGACTTCCCTAACTGCCCTCCCTTTGTTTCTCCTAGTACTTGTCCCCTTCCTCCTGTGTGTTTTTGTATTGCTTGAATGCCATTTTCTTTGCTTTAACTTTTTTGGCTACTTCTTTTAAAAACTATAATGTTCTCCTCTTTCTCTTCCCCTTGTTTAGCAAGCTGCCCTGTTGTACAATTAGTTCTTAATTACCCACTACAGCTCCTATTTGATCTGTGGTCATTCTCCTCCCCCCCATTCCTTTCTTCACAAATACCCCATGCCAATCCCATGCATGTTTGAATGCCACAATGGTGTCCACACCCACTACCTCCTCTGGTAGCTTGTTCCAGGGTGCCACCACTCTTTCCATGAAGAAATATTTCCTCACATTACCTCTTAGTCTTTCCCCTTCCAGCCTCATACCATATCCTCCTTTTCATGTGCAATTCCTTTTCCTTAGCAAACTACCCTCCTGTACTCTGTTTATCCCCTTGATGCATTTGAATGCCTCTATCTTGTCCCCCCTCTCCCTTCCAACCTCCATTGAGTACTTATTTAACTCCCTAAGTCTCGCCTCATAGTTTTTCTGATGTATGCCCCGGACCATCTTGATAACCCTTCTCTGCACTCTCTGCATCTGTTTAATGTCCTTCCCGAGATGAGGCCTCGTACTTGAGGTGATGCCTTACCAGTGCACTATACAGGGGTAATATTACATCTTTCTTTCTACTTGTAATAGCCCTAAGTATGCAACCCAGCATCCTATTTGCTTTTCCCACTGCCCTACCACACTGACTTTCCACCTTGAGATTGTCAGTTATGATGACCCCCAGATCCCTTTCCTGATTAGAAGTTGCAACCTCCCTTCCCCCTAGTTGATATGTTGCCCTAGGGTTCTTGCACCCCATTATGCATAATTTAGCACTTTTTGGGGTTGAATCCCAGCTGCCACACCCTTGACCATTTTTCTAATCTTTTCAAGTCCTTCCTCATAGTTTCTATCCCCTCTGGTGTGTCAACCCTATTGCAGATCTTTGTGTCATCTACAAACAGGCACATCTTCCCCTCCAGACTCTCTGTGATGTCACTACTGAATACACTGAATAATAAAGGCCCCAGAATGACCCATTTACTACTACCCTCTGACTCCTGTCACTCAGCCTATTTTGCACCCACATTATGACCTTTGCCACCACCCCCAGACTGCTCAGTTTGTTTCTTAATCTCCTGTGTGGAATGGCTTCAAAGGCCTTTCTGAAGTCTAGGTAGGCCACGTCCACTGCCACCCCCCACCCGATCCACTACTCTGGTCACTGAATTGAAGACCTTGATCAGGTTTGTCTGGCATGATTTTCCCCCTGAACCCATGCTGACTTGGATCTTGTAACCCATTCTCTTCCAGGTACTCCACCATCCTTTCTTTTATCAACTTCATAATTTTCCCTACCTCCAACATCAGGCTTACTGGTTTATAGTTCCCTGCCTCCTCTCTATTCCCAGTCTTATGAATTGGCACCACATCTGCCCTCCTCCAGTCCCTCAACACTACCCCAGTTTGCAGTGACTGAACAGAGCTGCCAGAGGAGCAGATAGTTCCCCCCACAGTTCTCTTAGTATCCTTGGTTGCACCCCATCTGGGCCCATTACCATATTTATTTTTAAGTTCTCAAGTTATTTGAGTATCCTCCCTTCTGGAAGGGGGCTTGTGTCTACCCCCACTCCAGTATTTCCTTGTACCTTTACTTGAGGTCCATTTGGCATCACCTTAAAAAACAATAGGAGAGCACAGGGAAGGGACCCACATGTTATTGAGCCAGAGAAGGATGAGCACTCTGACTTGGGCCAGAGGGAAGGGGTGCAGCAGCACCAAACACTTTGTCAGGACATAACTAGTAGGGCAAATCCTCCCACCAAAGAAAAGAAGAAACTGATCACTGTGGGGGACTCCATGATACATGGGGTCAAATCACAGTTAAATAGGACCAACCAAATGGAGATAGTGGTCAGATGTCTCCCTGGGCCACAGCAAAAAGGGATGCAGTTCGCAAAGGAAACTGCATCAGAAAGGAGTGAGACATCAAGGCCATCATCATTCACATAGGAACTAATGATATCACGAACCATTCCATTCAACAGGCCAAGGCACATTATTTCAAATCTAGGGGATAGACGCACCTCTTTTTCATCCACCTTGGCCTTCTCTGAGGTACTCCCAGTATGGGAGAAGGGAAAAGGCCAGGGAAAGGTTAGGGAAGCTAAAATCACAGAACTGAACTCTTGGCTTCACACTTGGTGCTCAGAAAAGGGCCACACCTTCACCAGCAACTGGAAAGATTTCTGAGAAATTACTTAATTTAAATTCAATGGCCTTCACCTCAACAGGAAGGGGGTAAGGGCATTAGGGCAAACAGTTGACATATTCATGGTGAGTTTAAACTAGAGAATGGGGTGGTGGTGACCAGACGGGAGCAGCAATATTGAACCCCAGTCACCACCCCCCCCCAGAGCCTTGTAGCAGTGCCTATCATCAATCATATAGGCATAAACAACAGGACTGCACGAAGGTCATACAAGTTAAACAAAGTACAAGGAAACAAAGGATCAAGGATGCTGGACTCTGGAAGGCAATGATGACCAATGCCAAGAGTCTGGCTAGCAAAATCCCAGCACTCTCAGCCACAATAGTAGATGTAGGATTGGAGTGGGTTGCAGTCAAAGAAACATGGCTAAACAACAGCCACGAATGGGATGTTGCAATCCCAGGTTACAAATTATTCAGGAAAGACAGAAAAGGATGTGGGGTGGGGGGGACTGCATTATATATAAGGGAGGACATAAAAGCAGTGCCGGTCCAAAGGTCCCAAGATGAACCTGAAGTACTCTGGGTCACTCTCGAAGTGGGCTCATGCTCAGCCCTCAGTGATATACAGGCCTCCCTCTCAAGGGGCAGAAGGAGAAAAGCAATGCTTGAAAACATACTAAAGATGACCAAAAAAGGAGAAGTTGTGCGATGGGGGACTTCAACTTCCCGATCAGGGATTGGAACTCCTGCACAGCATCCACAACTAGGAGCAGAAATTTCCTAAACACCTTGGGAGGGGCTGGACTTAATCAGCTTGTCGTGGCCCCCACTAGAGAAAACACAGTCCTGAACCTAATGCTCACAAACAGCAGCAAGGTCCAGGAGGTGGAGGTAGGGTGCCATTTGGGGTCAAGCATCCACAAATTTGTCTGGTACAAGGTCAAAATGGCCAAGAAAACAAGCCACACTAAGACACGGGTCATAGACTTCAGAAGAACAGACTTCGATCAGATGAGAATATGCTTTAGGGATATCCTCAAGAAGAAAGCAAAAGGAGGGGTAGAGAAATGTTGGATAAACATAAGAGAAACACTAGCAGAGGTTACTGCAATATACTAGAGTCTAGTCAGTAAGAAGAAGAAAAAAATAAATCTGCTATGGTTCACAAAGGAGGTGGCAGCTGCAGTGAGGGAAAAGAGTCTAGCATTCCAAAGATACAAGGGCTCAAACAGCAAAATAGATAGGGAGGCATACAAGTGCAGCTTGAAGGAGGCAGGAAGGGTGATCAGAAAAGCAAAGGCGCAAACTGAGGAAGGCATAGCGCGGGGCACTAAAGGAGGCAATACGACCTTCTTTAGGCACATAAGCGACAAAAGGAAAAACAAAGGAGGCATTGTCAGGCTCATAAGCATGGATGGGAGGAGGGTAGAAAAAGACATTGAAAAGGCAGAAGTCATAAATGATTACTTCTGATCAGTCTTTACTAAGGAGGCACCTGGTAATGGACCCACCCCAAAGGGGGACAGAAATCACCTGGGGGAAAGGAGACAAACCCATTCACAATAGAGAGGGTAAGGACAGAATAAAAAAAACTAAAGGTAGATAAAGCAATGGGCAAGAGAGAGTCTACCCACGCACACTGAGGAAACTTAGTGATGAACTGGCAGCACCACTAGCGGATCTTTTTAGCAGATCCTTGAGCAAGGGGACAGTTCCTCAGAACTGGAAAAAAGCAATAGTGGTCCCTGTACACAAGAATGGTAGCAGCGAGAAGACAGAAAACTACCGCCCAGTCAGCCTCACCTCAGTGGTGTGTAAGATGATGGAGTCACTGCTCAAAGAAAGGATACTAGCATTCCTGGAGGAATCTGGACAACTGGATGCCAAGCAGCATGGCTTCACAATGGGAAGGTCCTGCCAGACTAACCTGATCGAGTTCTTTGACTCAGTTACTAGGGCTGTGGACCGGGGGGAGCCTTTGATGTTATCTACCTTGTCTTTAGCAAGGCCTTCAACTCTGTACCATACAGAAGGCTGCTAAACAAACTCAACCATACAGGAGTGGGGCAGGAAGTGGTAGAATGGGTGAGTAGCTGGCTTGAACAGAGAACTGTTTGTGACAGTAAATGGAGCAGCATCAGGGGATAGGAAGGTGACAAGTGAGGTGCCATAAGGGTCAATCCTCAGACCATTACTCTTTAATATCTTCATCATTATATCACAGAGAAGTTGAGCTGGAAGGTGTGCCTCTTTGCAGATAACACAAAGCTCTGCAAGAGGGTGGACACTGCACAGGGGGTAGAGCAGATGAAAAGTGACTAACTCAGGTTGGAACATTGGTCCAACTTGTGGCAGTTAAAATTTAATGTGAAAAAGTGCAAAGTTATGCATCTAGGCAGAAGCAACTTGGAGATAGATTATTATCTGGGAGGGGAGAAGCTAGCAACCACCCATCAGGAGGTGGCTCTAGGGGTTATCATATCAGACAATTTGAAGGTAGGCGGACAATGCAAAAGGGCAGCAAAGAAGGCCAGCTGGATGCTGGGGTGCATAGGAAGGGGCATCACAAGTAGAAGAAAGGAGGTGATCCTGCCGCTCTACAGGTCCCTGGTAAAAACCCCTCTTGAGTACTGCTTCCAGTTCTGGAGATCTTATCTCAGGAGGGACATAGATAGATTGGAGACAGTACAGAGGAGGCCAATAAAAATGATACACAGTCTCCATAAGTTGCCATACGAAAGCAGGTTACAGGAACTCAACATGTACTCTCTGGAACAACGCAGGAATAGAGGGGACATGATTGAGACATTCACGTTTCTGAAGGGCATAAACAGAGTTTCTCTCAGGAGCTCTTTATTGTCAATATCACCAGTAGGACAAGATGACATGAACTGAAATTGAGTAGAGGAAGATTCAGGGGCAATATGCAAAGGTTTTTCTTCACACAGAGTGGTTGACCCATGGAATGGTTTACTGGCTGGAGTCACTGACCCCAAAACAGTAGGGGAATTTAAAGCAGCTTGGGACAGACACAAGGGGATTGTCTCAAAAAAAAACCTAAGGAGGGGGGTAGGGCTCAAGGCAGACTAGATGGATCTTTGGTCTCTAGCTGCTGTCAATTTCTATGTTTCTGTGTTTCTGTGTTTTATTTCACACTCCTTCCTGTGTGAATACTGAACAAAAGTACTTGTTCAGTATGTCTGCCTTCTTCTGGTACTCCTCCACACTAACCCCTTCCCCCTTTATTCTAACTATGCCTGCTTTGTTTTTCCTCCTCTCCCTAATGTACAGTATCTGTAGAATGTTTTGTCTCCTAGTTTCACTGCCTTAGCTATGTTTTCCTCATTGTTTGCTTTTGCCCTCCTAACTGTCTTTGCAGCTTCCCTCAACTTCTCTTGATATTCCTCCCTGTCCTTTTCCCTCTGTGTTTCTTTGTACTTCTTGAAGGACAGCCTTTTAGCCCTTACCTTTGCTGCAACTTCTCTGAAGAACTATAGTGGTCTCCTCCTTCTCCTGTTCTTTGTATCCTGCCTGATGCATAGGTTAGTTGCTTCCTCTATGGCCTTTCCTGATTTGTATCCACCTTTACACTACTCCTTCCTCTTCACCTATCTTTGTCAATGCTCTCCTAACCCCCTCACCCATTTTTTCAAAATCTACCTTCTGGAAATCCTTGATCCTTGTTTTAGTGTGAAATGCTTCGGGTTCTGTTCTGACCCTGAACTTCAACATGTTATGACCAGTCGTCCCTAGGTCCACCCTCCGCCCCCGCTGAGAACTTCCATTCACAGTGTTTTTTTTTTTTTGTTTGCCATTTTTTTACATGTGTACTGTTTTTGAAGTTGCTTTGTGTTTTAAGTTCCGGTTTACATTTTTTGTTGATTGATGGTTTTTTTTTGCTGCTATACATATCATCTTTTTATTTGTCTCTCTCATTTTTGTTGTGTTGTGCGTTTTTTTTTTGCATTCACTTTATATTTGTGCTGTGCTTTTTTGTTTGCAATAACTTTTTAATTGTACTTTTTTGTTTGCATTCATGCTTTAGTTGTGTTTTTTTGTTGTGTTTTTTGTTGTTGTGTTGTGTTTTTTTTTTGTTGTGTTGTATTTTATTTTATTTGCATTCACTTTTTTGTAGTGCTGTGTTTTTGTTGTGTTGTGGTTTTTTGTTTGCATTGACTTTGTAGTTGTGCTGTGCTTTTTGGTTTGTATTAAATTTTTAGTTGTGTTGTACTTTTTTGTTTGCATTCACTTTTTAGTTGTGTTGTGTATTTTTGTTGTGTTGTGTTTTTTTGATTGCATTCACTTTTTTGTTGTGTTGTGTTTTTATTTTGTCATGTTGTGTTTTTTGTTTCCATTCACTTTTTTGTTGTGTCGTGTTTTTTTTTAGGTTTGCATTCACTTTTTACTTGTGCTGCATGCTTTTGTTTGGTGTGTGTTTTGCACTTCAGGGCCACCGTAGAGTGTAGCTATAATGAATTCAGCAAAGTGCTTAGTTCTAAAACAAGTTGTCAGCCTCTGAGTATTGCATACAAAACCAATTTTTACAAATATTTCCCAGTATATTTCTAAAGAGGTTCTCCCTGGTGGCACTTTCATGGTACTGCAGTCAGGCAGGGACTTTCTTTAGAGATAGCACAGAAATTTCAGGAAATATCTGCCCATGTCTTTGGCTGCAAGTATACTGTACACAGCAAGTACATGCAAGCAAACATCTGGCATTGGCCAATGCTTGTTTTAAGATTGATGCCATTTTGCTCTTGGAATCTGTTTCTGGTTGGATAACAAACTCACATTCATTCTATTTATTTCTTTGTCAGTGTTCATGGCATAAATAGAAAACTACTTTGGAATTGGGGTTAAATATCTGTGTTTTTGCAGGAAGTCATGGACTTCATTGTAGACATGGTGTTGGGAGTCGCCCTGATTGATGGTGCTGGGTGACTTCAATGCCTGGGTCAACGATGAACTCTCACAGTTTGGTCAAGACTTCCTCCGGCTAATGACATTATTGGGTTTCACACAGGCAGTTGCCTCTGCAACCCACAGTTCTGGTCATTCTCTGGACCTGGTCTTCCTCCTGGCTATAGAGACCTCTGATTTAGCAGTGGAGCCAGTCAGTTGGTCTGACCATTACACTATCAGGTTCAGTTTCCAGGCCCCCCCATAGGCCTGCCCCGTGGAGATGATCTGGTACTACCTGTTAAGGGGATTAACCCCCTGATTGCCTGATGGCAGTACTGGATCTATTGGGATTTCCGACTATTAACAGGGGTTCAGATAGCCTGCTGCAAGATCATAATATGGCTGTGGCAGTGGCTCTGGACTCCATTGCTCTTGTTCATGTTCACCCCTCACCCTTCACCCTCGGTCCCCTTGGTTTGATGGGACCTTGAGGGAGATGAGGTGAGAGGGGTGAAGGATGGAGCACTGCTGGTGGAAATCTGGCCATGATTCTGACAGGCATAGATTGGTGGTCCATTATTCAGACTATCAATCAGTGATCTCTCGTAAGAGGGTAGAGTTCCTGTCTGGAGAGATCACCGCTGTGAGGAACCAACCTGCTCAGCTCTTTCAGACTGTGGACAGACTGTGCAATCCAGCCTGTCTGCAAGTTCAGAAAGCATTATCACAGGATAAGTGTGATGAGTTTGCTCGTTTCTTCGTGGATAAGGTTGCCGACATTAGATCAGAGATCTGCTTGGCTCACTCCAATGGGCTGGGAGGCAATCAGTCAGAGGTTGCAGAACCTCGGTTTGGTTGGTCAGCTTTTAGCCAGCCAGCGATCATGGATGTTATAAGGTTCTACATGATAACAGTGACTGCAGAAAGGCGATCGCTGTTAGGGAAATAGTACATCTGTGAAAATCCATTTCACCGATGTACATTCCCAGCACACAGCAAAAGGGCACCAGGGACTTGTTATTTTTTTGTTCATGCAGGGAGCTGAGCCCCTGCACCCCTCTACTAAAGGATTCTCAACTCAAGGGGGGTGCATGTCGGGGGGGTGCAAAACCGTGGAAAACATTTTTTAAGCTGGGCGCACAACAAAACAGACGCACACCCAGAACCGAAACTGGCACCTTCTCAACCCTAGCCTGCCACCCACCAACCATATGACAGGGCCAGCTCAGCAACCCACTGCTACACTACACCTCACAAACCCTCCCTCACCTTCCACCCATCACGCGGCGTGCTCGCTCCTCCCTGCTTGCATGTACATATAACGACAGGATGTCGCTATATCCATATTCACCCCTCCCAGTAGCCCTGTGAACTGGCACCGCTATTGAGTCACACTTTTTGTAAGTGCCCAATAGTGGATGCCCTTATCACAGGATACCATGTCATAAGAATCATCCAGAATATGCAGCCGACCTGCTGTAGCTTGGATGTGGGCCCACCTCACCTCTTTATGGGGTGCGTTGATGTCATCAGCCCAGTCCGGGCTGAGATAGTCTAGAGTTCTCTTGAGATGGGTTAGTTTCCTGACTTCCTGAAAGAGGCAGTGGTGACACCCCTCCTTAAGAAATCTTCTGTCAACCCAGACTGTCTTGTCAACTACAGACCCATCTCTAACTTGCCCTTTGTGGGAAAGGTTATTGAGAAGGTGGTTGTGCTGCAGTTGGATGGCATGGCATCTATGATCTTCTCCAGTCAGGTTTTAGGAAGAGACATAGCACTGAGACCACTCTGGTTCGGGTGCTCAATGATCTGATAGTGAGAGATTGGAGGACTCATTCCATCTTAGTCCCCCTTGCTCTCTCTGCAGCTGTTGACACCATGGATCAAGGCGTATTGCTGGAGCGCCTGTGGGTAATCTGTGGACTGTCAGGAATAGTCCTCAGATGGTTCCATTCATTCCTCATGGGTTGATCTCAGAGAGTTGTGTCGGGAATTTATTCCTCAGATGCATTCTCTCTGCCATGTGGGTACCCCAGGGCTCCATGCTTTTGCCTATGTTATTTGCAGTGTACATGCTGCCGTTGGGAGACATTGTAAGGCAGTATGGCTTGAGTTTTCACTGCTATGCAGATGATACTCAGCTATACATGTCCTTTGTGCCCAACCAGGATGATTTGGTCTCAGTGTTAAACTGCCTCACCGAGATTCAGGACTGGATGAGTGCAAAATAGCTGAAGTGGAATCCTGACAAAACTGAGGTTTTGGTGGTGAACCCCAGTCACTGGGTAGAGGGGTCTTCAGCTTGGCAGGCCTCTGAACAGGTGCAGAGCTTGGGTGTTATTTTTGATGATGGGTTGACACTGAAGTTTCAGGTGTCATCCGTCTTCAAGATCTCATTTTACCATCTGAGAAATATTACCCGGATTAAACACCTGATTCCGCCCAGTGATCTTTCGACTTTGGTCCACGCCTATGTGACCTCCCACCTTGATTACTGCAATGCCCTGTACCTAGGGCTCCCAGGGGTTGATATCTGCTGCCAGCAGCTGGTGCAGAATGCTGCAGCCAGGTTGTTGAGCAGGCTTTCTCGATCTAGCCATGTCACCCCTGTGCTGCACAGACTGCATTGACTGTCAGTGCAGTGGTGGATCACCTTCAAGGTTGGCTTGCTAACCTATAAGGCCCTACACAGACAGGGACTGAGTTATAACACCCCCTCCAACCACTCCGCTCAACCAAGGAGGGATTGCTAGAGATTCCCAGGGTCCATTTGAAGACTTCTGGATCCTGTGCATTTGTCTTTGTGGCCCTGACCCTGTGGAATTCTCTACCTCTTCGGATAAGGAGGTGGTTGACTGTGGAGAGCTTTAAATCTGCTCTCAAAACATTTTTATTTTCCTTTGCCTACCCTGAGTATTAACTAGTGGAACTCTGCTATTTTGACTTGTTTTAATTATTTATTGTTATGTGTTTTGTAAAAGCGCTTTGGTATTTTTTGAATTGCGCATAAAACAAATAAATGTTATTATTATCGTTATCGTTATTTTTTTTTAAGGATGTTTGGGGTGAAGAAATGGTGGGATAGTTGTGATTTAAGGCTGGATTAAAAGGGAATAATAAAAAAACATAGAACATAGAAACCTAGAAAATAATAGCAGAAAAAGACCCTTGGTCCATTGAGTCTGCCTGCAGTACCCCATCCTACCCCGCAACCTGCTGTCTCAGGGTAGGATAGGGTATTAGGAATGTGAAAAAAGTATGTGACTTTATTTTGGTGGAGGGTCATACCCATTAAACCGCAATGTTGCAATACTGGGTGGATGCATGTGGGGGTTCTGTCAGAATTAATTGTGCAGAGAGTAAGAGAGAGGCCGTGTAAAGTACACAGAATCAGCAATCAGATGCAGAATGCCATCTAGTGGAGAAAATAAGATTGCAGAATACAAAAACAAGAGCCAGTCTAACATCTTGGGTAAAAGTAAAGTTTCCTTTTAGCTGAAGGGTTAGAGCTGCTGCCTCTGAGACCAGGAATGCAAGGATCAATCCCCAGGTCCAGCACTGAAATGTGCACAGCTGTAATTCAGTTTGCAGAAGATGTACCCCCCTCTACAAAGCTGAGGATAGGCATTACATTGACGATGAGGACAAGATCCCTGCTGTGAGACCAGATGCAGACAGCCATCCAGAAACCTCACTGAACTTGAGGCGTGGGTTGTTCAGTATAACCCTGATATCCTTTGCCTATCTGAAACATGGCTAAAACCCTCCAACCCTGGTCACCTCTGCTCTATACAGAATTACAACCTAATTAGGCAAGACAGGCCTTCATCAAAGAGTGGAGGTGGTGTAGTTATCTTCTACAAAGCTCATCTGCTACTATCTCGTAATATCTTACCCACCCTCTCACACTGTGAAGCAATTCACACAACCTTGCAACTTGGCTCTAAGAAACTCCACATTGTTTACGCCTAGAACCCTCCTGGTGGTGGTATCACTGGTCTCAAGGAACTTCTCTCCGAAGTGGATAACACCATTGGCCAGAACAAAGTCCTCATACTGGGGGACTTTAACCTAAACTGGATCGGCAGATCCAACCAGTCCTCTCTCACAGTGGTACAAGGCCACAACCTCCACCAGCTAGTTACTGACCCAACTAGGATCTTGCCTCCACCCCTGTCCAGCACACTCATCGACTGCTCCCTTACAAACCACACGGATAGTATGTCTGTACAGGTACCCTTGCTGATGCAATAAGTGATCACTCACCAATCTACTGTATCTGGCACTCTACCAACAGACCATCTGCTCCTTCAAAGCTTATCACCTTCCGTAACCTGGCTAACTTTAACCTTACTGAGTTCATGCTTGATCTCTCCATGATTGACTGGTCACCCACCTATACCTCTACTAATGCCCAGGCAGCCCTTGACCTTTTCCTGGCCAGGTTTGGTCCTCTCCAAGACACCCATGCTCCCTGCCTCACACGCCATATTTGTGGAACCCAAACAAGATGGTTAACTAAAGACCTTCTCATCCAAATAAGAGCAAGGGACAAATCATGGCAGCGTTTCAAAGCATCAGGGCATCAGTCTGACCATGATGGCTACAGACAATTGAGAAATGCATGCAAAAGAAACATTAGACTAGCGAAAAGCTCTTTCTGCAAAGACTTACTAACAAAAGCTGCCAGTGACTCCAAGAAATTCTGGTTAACCATAAAAATACTCCTTGGAGCTAGTCATATGGCCACTGCTAGTGATATGTTGCTAAATGGCATACACTGCAATAACCCTGTCACCATTGCAAACTCCTTCAATCACCATTTCTCTGACCTCTCTACCTACCTGGACTCTTTCCTGTCAGTACACATTGTTTCCCCCCCTGGGGATACCAAACCTCTGTGCACACATCCTCCATTTAGATTTTGGACCACCACAAATGCTGAAGTTCTAAAGCTTCTACTCTCCATCCCTGACGGTACCCACTTTGGATCTGATGGTTTGGAGCCCAGGCTCCTGAAAGCTGCTGCACCTCTCATAGCCTCCCCCCTAACAAAGGTTTTCAACCTATCACTATGCCATGGCACAGTTCCTAATATCTGGAAAATAGCTAAAATTACTCCCATTCCTAAAAAAGGTGATCCTAAAGAAATCAGTAATTACCATCCCATTGCTATCCTCTCTGTGCTTAGCAAAATCCTGGAAAAATTTGTGGCAACTCAATCCATAGATTATCTTCAGAAGCACAATCTTCTCTCTTGCTCCCAGCATGGTTTCCACAAAGGCCACAGTACTTCCACCACAATCCTAAAAATCACAAATGACATCTATGGATTCTGGCCTCCTCACAGGTGTGATATTCATCGATTTAACTTAGGCATTCGATCTGGTTAATCATCCCCTTCTCCTCACAAAACTACATTCCATAGGCTTCTCTTCCAATGTAGTGGCCTGGTTTAATAGCTATCTGTCCGATAGGAAACAGGCTGTAGCCTTCAATTCAGCCATATTTGACCTCTCACCTATACTTGTTGGTGTTCCACAGGGCTCCATACTTGGCCCCTTGCTTTTCTCAATCTTCATAAACGACCTCCCGCTTCTCGCACCAACCTGCTCATCTCTACTGTACATGAACAACCTTGTCATGTACCACAGTGCAAGAAATATCTCAGATATAAACCACTCTCTACCTTTGGATTTCTTAAGTATTCAGTCCTGACTAACAGAGAACAACCTCGTTCTCAATATAAGCAAATCACAGTCCATGTTCTTTGGCTCACCTGCCAGACTTAAAGCAAATAAAAGCTGCCTCAAATTATCATGTGCTGATAGTTCCCCACTGGTTAGCACTTGCTCCTTTAAACATCTGGTCATTCTTCTTGATGAATCTCTAGACTTTGATTTGCACATCACCACCACTTGTAAATCCGTCAATGCCAAGATAGGAGGTGCCTACCATACTCGCTATGCCTGCACCCATCGGCAAGACTAGCTGTGGCACAAGGCTTTCTGCTCCCTGTCCTGGCCTATGGCTCAGCCACCTACCTCGTTGCCACAAAGATCTCCCTCCACAAATGAGACACCACCTATAATTCAATCTGCCATTATGCCTCTGCAGCTCCACGATACATGCACCATTGCCAGCTCTATGCTGACCTAAATTGGCCCAGCCCCTCTGTCCATCTGCTTCAGTCTGATGGCTCTCTAACTGATGGTATTGCTAGATCAGGCCTCCCCCAATCTCTTGCCTCTCTGCTTCACTCACAACTCCTCTCCTATGGGCTTCGATCTACTGACCAAGCCCTTCTCCATATCCCCAGATGCAAAACCAATATGAGTGCAGGTGCTTTCTCACACACGGCTCCAAAGTACTGGAGCTCTGTTCCTCAAACTATTCATCAAACTCCTACCCATGCTAGTTTCAAGAAACTACATTGTGATCATCTGTGTGCTACTAGTCCCTGCACTTGCTTTCATCCTCCATAGACTATCCTTCTCCTACCCTCTGCGACCCGAGGAATTAATTCTGACACCTCTCTCCGCCTTTCTCATAACTATTCTAGTCCCTCAACCATCCCTTACCCTGTTCCTCTGTTTCCCACCACTCTCCCTTCCCTCTCCTCCCAGCTTTTACTCTCTTTAAACCTAATGGTCACATAATGGCACTTATTGCATATTGCATATGTTTAGAATATCAGTTTTCTCTCACATGCTTTTGGCATTTCTTGCTTTCTTTTGATTGTCAAAACTGTACTGACCGTATCATGCTGAAAATGTTTTCCAAATTTGTATTTGACTGTATGTGGTCCTTGTTCTTACTATGTTGCATTATCTCATGTGCTGCGTCACATGTATATTTATGTATGTCCTCTTGTATCCTCCAGGGTCGTGCCTGAAAATAGGCATTTGCTATGCCTAGTGCACCCACCCAGTTACCAAAAGCAAATAAATAAATATAAGTGATATAATGTATACGGAATCAGCAACCAAATGCCAACTAGTGGAGAAAGTATGATTGCAGCATACAAGAACAAGAGCCAGTCTAACACCTTGTGTAAAAGCTAAAATGTCCTTTTAGCTGAAGGGCTGAAGCTGCAGCCTCTGAGACCAAGGATGCAAGGTTCAATCCCAGGGTCCAGCACTGAAATGTGCAAACCTGCAATTCAGTTTACGGTGATGACCACCCCCGGAAGCTGGGAAGAGACATTACAGGTTGGAAGACAGGAAATGACAGTGGTGGAGAAATAAATCTGGCGAGGTTTTCCATCTCCAACTCATTATTTTTAAGGGGGCATTTGTTGTATGTGTAAATTTAAGCAATAAGGCACAACAGGGTGTGGATTATTGGGGATTTGCCCATGCCTTGTGTAGTATGTCACAAGGCACAGCCGAGTGACTTAACCACAAAAGAAGTGGGTAAATCACCCAATAACTCACACACTGGAGTGCCTTATTTCGATTATACAATGGACCCATGTGTAAAATAAATTTAAAATGGGTTTAATTATGTTTTTTATAAATGCCATTCCTCAGCCGTGGGTTATGCAGGATTTACGCACAGTCATGAGACATGTTTTGACCAATGAGGTTACAGGATTTTCACACACCATTGTATAATTTCGGCTTTTGCAAAGGCATTACCTCGGAAGCACATGAACAGCAAAGACTGCAGTATGAAGACTGCCTTTGTTACCTGTGTGGATATTTTCTGAATCCTTTTGCCCAGAAAAAGAGAAAAAAGCCACTGTATCCCAGGTGGCAGTTGCTGGAGCTCTGGAAATCCTAACAGATTTTGCCTGTTAGTGCACAGGGTATAAAACATTTTGGCATTTCATTTGTTCTTTCTAAGTGGGTCATGTTTATTAAGATGGGAGTCTCTGCTTGTGGAGGGGGATGTAAAGACCATAGGGAAAATTAAATATGATGTGATGGCTGAGTGGAAAAAGGGTTTGTGAGGATATACCAGTCACACAGTCCCACAAAAATGTGACAGACCAGGAACAGTTGTGTAACCCAGGTGACCTGTGCCAGTGGGCTACTACCCCTGCCTGTTGGCTGTCTAACAGGTTAAGAGGTCTGAGTCCTGCTACGGTGGTGTTCGGGAGTTCTATCCCAAAGAAAATAAAATTAGTGCAGTACATCCACCCAGGAAGAATTAGAAATGGGTCAGATGACCGACGGGCACAGCCCCCTGGGATGCTGCACCTACCCACCTCCCCTACCAACTACCCCACACGCTGGATACACAACAATTCTATTCCACCATAAACCATGAACAGTAATGCTTTGACAGACTCAGAGAACTCCTACACACACAATTTCAAATAGTAAACCACAACTTTATTTGGGGTAAGGACTAGGGAAGGGGGGTACCGGGACAAAGGATGCTGTGGAGAAAAACAGGTTAGTGGAAATAAGCAGCACCAATAAACATTGGGGCCCACAGGCCAAAACTACCCCCACTGGTACCAGTGTCCCTGGAAGTTCTTATGGGTACCCACTGGGTGCAGGCCTGGTATGGTGCCACGGGTTGGCCGGCTGTTGGGGCCCTGAAAATATAGGAAAGAATTTAGCTTTAAGAATAAACAACACAACTTCTTTTTGTTTTTTTGCCCAGGAACCAGGTCCTGGGTACTCACGGGTTGATGACCTCAACACCGGGGGAAAAATGGAGCTCCTTGAGGTATTTCAGCAACAGACACAGACTGGCCAGGATCCCTCTGACTAGGTGGAGCATGCTCGAGGATCTTGCAGCTGGTCACCTTGACTGTAGTTCTGGCCACTTGTGACCTTCAGCCACTTCTGGCCTGTTGCAGAGGACTGTGGCAGGACAACACCAGCCCCAGAAGGCCCAGACCCGGAAGTGGCTTTACAGCCTGGCTTCCATGATGGGTCACAGATGCCCTAGCACCCCAGCAAGCACCAGTGACCTCCTGAGACAGTGAGTCCCGCTTGGAAGGGGTTAGCAAGTTCCCTCCCTGGCTCTGGGTGAGGGCTCCCTAGCAGTGGGGGTCCTCCTGCAGCCCCTGCACTGAGTTCTCAGCAAAGAAAAATCTTCAGGCAGTTGCTCCAATAAAGTTCAGTGTCAATCAGTGTGGGTGCTAGCCTGTATTTCAATGAGTGCAGGTGCAATTCAGCAGGGGGAGTTCAGCAACAACAACCTCCTGCACACCAGTCCACAACTTTCCAGTTGACAGTGTCCCCAACCTTTCCTTCGGCTGTAGCCAGGATTCAGCTCTCAGCCACTTTAACCAGTTCACACAGGACACACACAGCTTCAGCTAGCACTCCAATGACCAGCAACGCTCTGCCTCTTCAGAATCTCTTTTACAGCCCCACACAAGCTGTCATCAGCAATTCTGACTTTCCAGTGCAGGGTTTCTGCAGCATTCAGTCTTTCCCATGAATAGCAAGCAACTTTTCCATACCTGGGGAATCAGCATACATGTGATATGTTCAACTTGCTTAAGAGGGAGATTTGGGTCAAATTAGTAGGGAGATTGGCCTACTAGTAGGGAGATGCCATAATGTCAAGAGTTTTGTCCTTAAATGGCGTCAAAAAAAAGAATGAAAGCATTTAATATATTTCATTTTGTCAAGAATAAGCACTAAAAAGAATCAACAACTAGTTGTACAAAGTTATTACTTATATTGTTCATCACTAATTTACTTTTTATGTGTCTTTATCTGCCAAAAACAAACATGAATGGATATTTTGGATGTAATTTTACTTAAGCAGGAGATTTTGTTTCCCAGGAGGGAGAGAGGGAGTTCAGTCAAAAAAACAGGAGTCTCCTGCGCAAAGAGGGAGATATCACATGTATGAATCACTTTCTCTCTTTCCCCTTCTCACTGTGTTTCTACAACACAGCAATCTCCAATTCTGCAACACAGCAATCTCCACATAGGGCCTGGGTAAGCCCCTGATGTCCAAAGTCCACTCTCACAGGGTACTCCTGACTCATTCAGAGCCCAGGAACAGACTGAAGAAATTCCAGAAAGCATCCACACTGTTTCAGCTGAAAATCCAGCATTCTGACTGGCTGATGGAGCCCATCAAAAATCTATATCCATAGCAATCAATATTTCCATCTTGTTTATCAGGGCATGATCTAGGCACCTGAATTAGTCCCATCATTTTCCTATGTGTCCCTCTGTTCAAGTTTTGTGCACCTAGATCTCTGATTGGCTGCAACAGTGGGGCCAAGTGCCACAAACATGCCATCTCCCATGCAGTTCATTGAAGTCCATACAGTGTCCCCAACTTTATAGGGAGAATGCAGCCCAAAACATTACTTTATTTGTACAACATCTCACAGGACTGTAGCCCCCAACTGCCCCTATCAGACAAGCCCACTGTTAACAGCATATCCCCTGTCGAACAGCTGTCGCTGCCCACCAAAACTCAGTCCCCCCAGGTGGCAGGCAGCAGCCTTATTAATATTCATGTGAGTCCCATGAATAATTCATGAGCCCTCACTCATGCCCCAATTCTAAACCTTTTATTTAAACATCGATGGGGCTTTTGCCCAACTCCTTCAGGTCTCTGGTCCCCATTTACTACCCTAGGGGCACTCGGACCAACAAATACCTCCCATTTTGACTGCACGGTGGTCGGAAACCTCAAAGCACTTCTGCACGCATGAGTGAATGCTAGCAGCATCAAGGAGACACTGGCAGCTCGCGGACCAAATTGCAAGCCCAAACAAGGCTGGAACGAAACACAAGGCCATTCGGGGGAAGGATTTGGGGTGTGAGAGGTGATCGGGGGCACCTGCAGGCAAACAGGAGTTCTGGAAAATGGGGCACTTAAGGTAAGCCCCTCCCAGAGGGGGCAACAGTTGTAACCTGCTCAGGTGGTATTTTTAGCATGCAGGCCCACTGTTGGTTTATAAATTTACAAACCATTTTTAAAAAGTTGATGGTGGGGGTAGACGTGTAATATTGCTGTCTTCCTCAAGTTCTGTGGTTAGAAATGGATCATGTGACCTTAACTATGAGGTCACCTGGAGACTCTGGTGTTGGTTTTCATTGGTGTTCTGTGTTGAAAATTGCATGAGCATTGCATGACCTTGCACAAGTAACTGCAGCGTGTAACAGCTGCAGGAGTCATACCTTTCTGCTGGAAACAGCAATAAAGCTGATCCTTACCTTTCCAGCTGTAGGTCTATTGTAAATGAGCTTCTCACCGTCCATCTGGGTAACACGACTGGAAGAAACTGGATGTTTGGGCTGTGACTGTATGTGTCCACATAGGCTGGTCAAGGATGGGTTATCATGAACTTCTTGTTGAATCAGTTATTCCCAACCCCAAGAAAGGCAGCAAGGCACGGAGATGTGAAGAGTCAAATAGTGACAAACACTACAGTTGCTTCAAACTTCAGGGCAGGCAGTGGGGTAGAGAGTTGTGAACAGTTGCTGATCTGGTGCAGGAAAGAAAAAAGTGTTACAACCTTTAAAAGCAGGTCTAGTTGCCAGCCTAATGGCATGCAGGGCTGAGGCACTCAGCACCTCACCTCCTGCCATGCTGGCAACCCAGATTCGGAAATGGAAATGGGTCGCATGGGGGCCAGCTTGGGAGGTAGGACTGAGTGTCACCAGGACAGCTCTCCTACCTCAGGGAGGGGGTTTAAAGGGCCTCACTGTTCATCTGCCACCTGGAGGTATCTGGGTATCAGCACACCAGGGTCATGTAAGCAGGAGGGACTGCATGCAGGATGCCAGGGGCATCGTCGCTGAGGCAGAACTTGCACATTGTGTCCATAGCATGCGAGGTGGTCCCTTGGGGACAAAATTAGGGCTGTGTGAATAATGAATATTATTTCCCAAATACCACGAATAATGAGCTATGCGTTATTCAGAATCCGAATAACAAATAGCTCACTATTCATCTATATTCGGGGAATAATATAACCCCCTTCTCCCCACCCTCAAACAGCACCCAAAACCCCCTCCTCCCCCCCAAGTTCCCCAACCACTTTTACTATGTAAAAAAAAAAAAGGCAGCAAATTCTTTTGGAGGCAACCAACACAACCACATCTGTCTCCACGGCCGGCCGCCAGGGTTTAATTACTAAGTTAAAAGTTAAAATCCTCCCCATGGTCCATCCATTCTCCCCCCTGTAGCTCCATAGCCCCATAGCCAGCAGCAGCCCCCACCTCCCCCACACCCTGCCTGCACTTAAAACAATGTATAAATGTAAGCAAACGGCAGCCGGCACAGCCAGCCCTCCTCCACGTCCAGCTGCCTTTTTATGAATGAAACCATGGTGGCTTGCGCTTATGTACAGAACAAGCTGGTCACATGATCAGCTTGTTCTCTATCAATCAATCAAATCTTTATTTATCCAGGCGGACACCATTGAGCAAGCTCATTTACAGGTGGATCTGCATCACATAAAGTCAGGTACAATACACATAAGTACAGGTATTAAGGCAAAACATGGGAATATATAATAAAGCAAGCTAAATAACAGTAAGACAAACAGTCCATTTAGGCACACATTGTAATATATCTAACTACGTACATGTCATGTTTAAGAAAAATGAGAAAAAGGAGTTAGGGGTAAGGGGGCTATATATTGAAGAGGGGGACTCAAGGTCAGGAATTAAGTGGAACCTCGTGGAGGTGTAGGTAGCAAAGGGGTATGGGGGTGCAGGGGCAAGGGTCCTGCACGGTGTGCTGTACGAAATACTCACTTATGGCTTAGGGCTTATAGTTTAGGGTTGAAGGCTTCAGGGTCACCGACTGCCCAGTGGCCTTGGTTTCCTGCGGCGGATGGGTTGGGAGCCCTGAAGGGTTCTCAGCTCTCAGGGAGTGGAGTATGATCAAATGGATATGGAGAGCGGCTTCGGTAGTGACGACCGTCCGGTGACTGAGGTTGCCTGTGGCATCCAAGCTGAGGCCTTGGAGGGTTCTCAGTTCACAGGGAGCGTAGTCCGATCGAGTGGTCTCGGGTGGTGGCTTCAGGGGCGTCGAACACCGGAGACCATGGTTTCCTGCGGCGACTAAGCTGAGGGCCCTGTGGGGTCGTTGGCTCTCGGAGAGTATAGTCAGAGCAAAGGGTTGAGAGGCTTGGGAGATGGAAGGAATGTCAAGGCAAGGGTGATGAGGGTATAGGGTTTCTGAGAGGTAGTGTTTTTATAGTGTGCAAGGCAGAGGATGGTATTACGCAGAGAGGGAGCAGTTCATATGCGTTGGAAACAGTGACATACTTCTGTGATTGTTTTTGCGTATAAAGTCTTGAACACTGCGAGACTAATTGGGGATCTTAGTTTCAAGAATTTCTGTAACTTTTTCCAGAGAGTTGGCAGTGAGAAGCCTATGGACACTCTCCCAAAGCATGTGCAGACCCTAGGAATCCTCAGAGAAATTAGGGAGCAGCTCCTTAGGGCATAGTTTCGGAGCCCGCTTAGAGGCAGTAGATCAAAGATATATTGTGGTAATTTGCTGGTAATCGCTTTAAATGTCCATACAGTGGCATTTCTATTGCATCTGTATTGTAGGGAAGTCCAACCCACTGCAGCGTATAAGGAGCAGTGGTGGGTAGAGGAGTGCAAGCAAGCGCGGTTTCTTTCACAAGAAGGCAACTGGACATGGATGATGGCGGGCTGTGCCAGTTGCCTTTTGCTTACATGTACATATTGTTCTAGGTGCAGGCAGGGTGTGGGGGAGGCGGCAGCTGCTGCTGGCTACAGGGCTATGGGGCTACAGGGATACGGAGCTATGGGGGGGAGAAAGGACGGACTATGGTGAGGATTTTAACTTTTAACTTAGTAATTAAACCCTGGCGGCCTGCTGTGGAGGTGGGTGGAGTTGTGCCAGTCGCCCCCAAAAGAATCTTCTGCCTTTTTTTTTTTTAACAGACCAAAAGCGGTTGGAGAACTTGGGGGTGGGTGGGTGCTGTCTAAGGGTGAGGGGAGGGAGGGTAACGCTACTTTGCCGATTACGAATATTCGGCCGAATATTCGGTTTTGCTGGCCCCAAATACTGAATATTCGGCCGGATATTTGAAAAAAGGTATTCACAGAGCCCTAGGAAAACTGTGGGAAACACCTCTAGAAGCAGGATGATGCCTGAACCACCACAGGCTCCACACCAGCCACCGGGCACCTCCAGAGAGACCCTCAGGCTAAGGGTGAGCAAGAGTGAGGTAAGCCCTAGAGAAGCCAAATAATGGGCCTGGGGGATCAGTCCAATGAGAGCAGCTGGGCAGCTAAGGTGGATGAAACACAAAATAAAAAAAAAGGAAAGGTAGGAGGAAAGGGAGGCAGAGATAGACAGAGATGAAATGCAGGGCTCTCACACATACCGATGCGGTGGCGGGATTCCACTGAGGAAAAAGAAAGCTATCTGTGTCAGATCTAATTATGTACTTCCTGACCCTGCTCCCTCTCCTACTCTGTTAGCAGTATGTCAGCAAAGGTATCACTGTGCAGCAGTAACAAAAAAAAAAGCCTTTGAGAAACAGCTGATTTCAGATTGAACTGCATCAGATGACTCTGGGGGGAGGTCTCCAGTTTTCAGTTTGTAGTCCCGTGCACTGTGCTTTGAAGAACTTAATATAGCTTTCTTTATACTGAACCCTTAGTGAAGAAGCAACCTGGTACTGGGCTAAAGTACCCACTAGTGGATCCCGCAACAGTCTTGGCTGGCAGATCACTTCTCTGTCTCCTCTTTTCTGCACTGGGGATACTCAGTGTCAAATAGTGTGCTGGCTAGCATGAGAATGCATGCCTTTTCTCTGGCATTGAAAACTGCTTTACTCACAGTTCATCAATCACAGATGCACAGTCTGTTGCAGCACAGCTCCAGCAGTGACAGGCTTCTGCCACAGTCACACACAGACTGAATGGGCGGCCCTGCCACAGCTCCTGCTGTTCACTGGGGGATCTCAACTCACTATTAGTCCTAGCAGTTGTCAGTCACTCTAGGCCTGGCTAGAAGTCCTTCACTCAACAGGTGATTGGCCACTAATTTGGCAAGCAATCTTGCTGTCTTTCAGTGTTAAAGAACTTACTTCTGGCTCCTCCTCAGGCTCTAACAGTTGGTGCCACCACCCCTCACCCCTGTTGCTGGGGAGGTGGAGTCAAGGTGTACCAATATGGGTGCAGCCTGCCAAGCTGTGGGGTAGAAACAAAAATGGCAGCACACTCTAAGCCGTATATGCTGAGAAAATGTATTCAGTGAAAAACACCTTATAAGTTCAAAAGTGCATAGCATTGCACATCAATGGCCCTCTGCTGAAGTGTCAGTGCAGCACAAAATGTTGATGTATCTGGTCAGCCATCCTCCAGGGGCTGTGATGTGTTGAGAGTTTTTTTTGTTTGTTTGTATCTTGGCACTATGCCTTTTTGAATTTGTATGCTGTTTTTCACTAAACAAATGTTCTCAGCATATACAGCTTGGAGTGCACTACCTTTTTTGTTTTTTACTACATGACTTGTATATCTAGGCAGCAGTACCATCTGTAAGACAAAACAGTAGTGTTTCCTTCCCTCTTTTCTATCCCCACTCATGTTGAGAGCACTGATGTGCGTGCTTCATAAGTGGTCAGTGGCTGCTCTTGATCTGTTGTGAAAGCCACAGAGGCAATGGCACAGCAGGTGGTGAAGAATCCTTGCTTCTGTCTCCCCCCCTAGAGCTCTCTTCTAGTACCCCTGCCACAGATATTACATTCTCAGTGGTCTGAGAGAGCAAAGAGGTATGGCAACAGTTCAGCTGGACTCCATGAGCTAGATAACTTTGGAGGGTTATATGCATCCCTTCTAAATACTTGATGCCTGTGCGAAGTTTGTAGCACAGACTCCATCTGTAAAGCCATAAACAATTGTTTCCTGTCTAACAAGCAGTTGCATCCTGTCTAGACAACTGTAGTTATCTATCATGGGGCAAACAGAACCTTGTACATTAAACAAATGGTTGCTACCTAACCTAGTTCCAACTGGCAACCCATTAACTGGAGGCATTAATAAATGTGATATGGGGCAGTGACTTGGGAGTGACACACATGTAGATATAGATAGATAGATAGACAGACAGACAGACAGACAGACAGATAGATAGATAGATAGATAGATAGATAGATAGATATGCAATAGGCATGGACAAAGAAGCCATGTGATAAATATACTTATTTCCATATATGTGTGATCAATTTAAGATCCCCAAATTTATCACACATATGTGCGAGAAATGCAACCTGTCAATCAACCCCCACCACCACCCAGCTGGTACTTTTAGCTTTTACACATACAGTAGTACTAACCATATTCAAATGAGAATAACTTTAAAATGAAAAATGATAGCATGGTACTTTGAGTGCAAAAGTTGTTAAGCACAAAATTATCTACAAAATGAGAGGTTTTTCATTTATAAATACCTTTTAGTTTTTTTATATACAGCAAAAATTGGCAGAAAATTCTGTTTTTATTCACTTTTTTGGACAAACAAATGCCCCCACTCCAAAAAAAAAGCAAAAATAAAAGAATTGTGCATCACACGTTTTCATTATGTGCTGGCCATAATGTAAAGTTGGAGCATCCATAACAACTGCTTAGCAATGACCATGCTAAGTGGAGCTACTCAGGAAAAAACACAAAATGTCCATGTAAGTTTCCATTAAAAATTAAATAAATAAACAATTGAAACAAAACTCCCTGCACTATCCTAAATTATCTCTAATGCATCAATGTAATACATAACAGGGACCTTGTGGAAGACATTATTTATTTTTCACTTGAGCTGTTTGACCTTGAGAACATCACTCATGGCTTACGCCACTCATAAGGTTACCCAAGGTCAAACGGCTCTTGTGAAAATAAATCATGTATTCCACAGGTCCCTGTTATGTATCCCTTATTTATTCATATACAGTGAAGCTCGCTATTATAAAGCTCAACTCTGCAGAATTCTGCGGTAGAGTTACTGCAGGGAATAATGCAATTTCAATGGGAGGTAATCCCTTTTCTCATACATGGAAATGGTGATACTGCACTTTATCCTAGCTGGCCATATATATATGTATATATATATATATATATATAGGCACAGCCATGCCTCCTACAGTTAGGGTTGAGTAGCATGTTTAATGTTAAACCACAGATTTTGCACTTGAATTACTCTGAAACCGATCAAAGGATTTTGAAAAATTTGCCATGCACTGTCCCGGTGGCAGATCTCTTGACATGGCAAGTTTTGTTCTGGCTGGATGTGTGGATTCTGAAATCCTGATAGTGCAGAAACCTTAAAGTTGCCACTTTTGCAGTTTTTTCCTCATTGCCTTGCGCCCAGATGGTGTGAAATTTTGGTGTGAATATTTTGTGGTAGAAAAAAATATTAATCTATTGCAAAGTTATTCACTTTCTAAGTTCCCATTATTTCCAGTGGGAAGATCGCTCTCCAGGAGAGAGGTATAAAGTTCAACAAAGCATTTGGCCTCATGAAAAAGGATTCTTTTCCACAAGAAGCTAATCCTTTTTCGTGAGAAAAACAATCCTTTTTTGCAAGTCACCATTTTACTTTCCATTTTTGTTTCTTTTTAAATATTGAGAACCCATGAAAATTAGGTCCTGTTTGGACACCAGGAAATCTATCTTGCTCACTGGAACTCCATTAGTTGGATTCTGCAGTTGTCTGGTACCAAAATTATCCTGGATTATTTTTTTTTCTCTGTTTTAAATGCTTTTTCATCACTCGCTAAGATCCTTTTTCGTGAATCCTTTTTCATTCAAATGAAAAGAATCATGAGTGAGGAAAAAGGATTTAGGACACATAGAACAAAGACTTTTTGCAGCCTTTCCCTGTAATTTATTTCTGTAGTGTAGTGATCCCTCCCCGGTCACTGATCCCTTATAAAACATACCTTATTCATTGTGCAATAGTCACTCCCCCCTTCCAGTAACCGATCCCATATGTAACATTATGTTTCCACAGTGTGGTGGTCCCTCCCCCCTCCCTGGTCACCGATTACATATTACTTTGTTTTCAATAGTGTAGCGATCCCTCCCCCACCATCTGATCTCCATTCCCCATTTCCCTGGTGTCTAGAGACACCCCCCACCCACCAATCACTGTTGCCCATTTCCTGGTGTCTAGTGGTGCCCCCCACCAAGCAATGGCCATCCCTGCTGTGTCACATTGTATTCCCTGGTGTCTAGTGGCACCCCCCCACCCTCCAATCACTGTTGCCCATTTCCTGGTGTTTAGTGGCACCCCCCCACCCACCAATCGCCATCCCTGCTGTGTCACATTGTATTCCCTGGTGTCTAGTGGCACCCTCCCCACCCTCCTATTGAAGGAAAAAAACTGAAATAAAAAATAAAACAGTCCATCAATGCTTTTTTTAAACCTCTTGAATATAGGTACCTCACCGATCAGTCCCGCTCCACCACCTCCCACTCAGTACTCACCACCCCACACCCCCAGTACACACACACACACCCTCACTCAGCTGAACAGGTCCCAGGTTCAAGTCCCACTCTCCGATCGAAGACTCGTCTTGCTGCTGGAACCGGCAACTGCAATATGAGAGTAAATGCAGTTCAATGTATTTCAATGGGGGTTCAACTTGTATGCATAATTTTGTCATTTTTTGACATTTTTGACCCCAAGCTTTTAACATGGCCTTGTGGGGGATCCCATCTCATGAACAATATGACTGTCATTATGCAACTCCCACCAGAAAGGTGATTTTGTGGTCAGTTGGTGAAATTACCTTTCAGGCAGGATTTGTCAATTTTTCCTGACCTTGTTCATGAGGTGGAGCTATAAGAAGGCTTTGTTGAACATTCGGGGTCAAAATATGTAAAAATGGCAAAGTTATGCCCATTCATTGCAATTTTTCTATGCACGCTCATAACTTTGGAAATGTTAAATATTTTGACCCCAAATTTTCAGCATAACCTTCTTCTTACCCCACCTCATGTATGTCACAGCTGTCGTTTTTCAAATCCTGGCCACAATGTGTTTTCACACCTGTGGTGCAGAACGGCATTACAGTTGTACGGAATTACATTTTGGAGGGGATTCAAACATTTTCTGTACCAGGTACATGAGGTGGGGTAATAAGATGGCTATGTTGGCAATTTGGTCATTGTTGTCCTATACTGTAAATGGAAGCACAGGGCCCTTCCACAGCTACATACATATATACATCTATGGGCAGATAAGGATATGATTACTCTAGCTCAAAAACTACAGAGGGCCCTGTGCCCACAGGCAAATAAGACTATGTTTACACTATCTCAGAAAATAAGGAAATGCTTTGCAAAAAAAACTACATTAATGTATCCATTAGGGTTGAGGATAAGGCAACAAATATAGGGAAATATGACGTTACGGTTTACAACCCTAAAATCCCTGCCCCACCCTTGAAGTGAATGAGGGATGGAATCTTCCATGGGGTTGTCAACCCTAACACTCACCCCATTGTATGAACTCATGAAATATACACACCTGTTTCCATCAAATCTTAGCTTTTATGTTATTGCAATAGGGTGAGCAGTAGGTTTGACAACCCCAAGGAAGACCCTACCCCTCATTTGATTCAGGGGTGGGGCAGGGGTTTTAGGGTTGTAAACTTTAATGTCATATTTTCCTACATTTGCTGCTTTATTCTCAACCCTAACTGTTGCATTGATGTTTTTTGCAAAGTATATATATATATATATATATATATATATATATATATATATATATATGTATACATATAATGCAAAAACTTTGTTAATGCATCAGTTATAGTATTCTACAGTGAAAAAAGTGAGAAATTTGATTTTGGGTTCCCACCCTTGCACCCCACCCCAGTCCGCCCCACCAACAGGCATCGGGTGTGCATTGGGGTCGTCGGTTCTAACTCTCACCCCATTCTCCTACACTGCACCATCTCACCTTGTTTACATGGGATGGGGTGAGAGTTAGGGCCGATGACCCAGTGCACCCCAATGCTATTGGTGGTAAAAGTGTGGGTAAATGAGGAACTCAAAATCGAATTTCTCACTTTTTCACTGTAGAATAGCCCTAACTGATGCATTAACAAAGTGTTTAGCATTTAATTTCCTTACTTTTTAAGAAGGAATAGAAAAGTAGAAAGTTGCGCAAGTTGGTGGGCTCCACGCTCCCACCAACTTGTAAGTGTTGGGCCACATTATAGAGCTAATGACTAAAAAGTACATTGACAACAGCACAACCAGCCACTAAACAAATGTTAATTTACTAGAATAATAGAAAACGCTGTCCACAAAACGTAAACTGCAGCACACAATATGTCCGCAAAAAAAATATTGTCCAACACGTAAACACCTCTATTAAAATATACAGGACATGTTGTCAACACACTCCAAATTTGAAATAAAAAGACCAAACCATGTCCAAGATATGACATGTCAAAAATAGACATTTTAATTCGGCACACTGCCACAGTTCCACACCTGTTGACATTTAACACACACAACAACTGAAAATGATAACCATGACACTAAGGCTAGGTATCCTATGAATTTTAAGCCACCACCACAAGCAAAATGCTATCTGCAGAACGTAAACTGCACCACACCATATGTCTGCCCAAAAAATATTTTCCGACACAGAAACACTGTAATTTACATCCACAGGACATGCCGTCTACACCCTCCAAATTTCAAGTGACAAGACCAAACCATGCCCGAGATATAGCATTTTAACGTATGAGATTTTCATTCGTCAGACTGGCACAGTTCCACACCTGTTGACATTTAACAGACACAATGGCTGAAAACTACATCCATGACAGTAAGGCTACATATCCTATCAATTTCAAGCCACTACCACAAGCAGAACACTGTCCACAACACGTAAAGTGCGTCACGCAATATTTCTGAAAAAAAAAATTTTGTCTGGCATGTAAAGAGATAATTCACATGTACAGGACATGCCGTAAACACCCTCCAAATTTCAAGTACAGTAAACTAAGCTGTTTCTGAGATATTCAATATTGAAGATTGGTCAAAATTCCCTATCTATTCCATTATAAATAATCTGTCCATCTTGTCCCTATCTCGCCAACAAAGATGGCGATCAAAGAATCTCACGATCAAAGAATTTGCAGGCTCGCGATCAAAGAATTTTCAGGCTCATGAACAAAGAATTAAAAATGTTATAAATCCAGAAATTGATAGAATTGCGGTATACCGCCGCCATGGTTAGACAAAATGAAGCCCCCTGAATAAAACCCACCCTCATTTGTCTTCCTAGGACACCACTGGGCTGAGAAAATTGATTTTTTAATGTGGCCATCTCATCCCACACTCGCGATGCACAATCATGATCAAAGAATATCACAATCTCATGATCAAAGAATTTGCAGGCTTGTGATCAAACAATTTGCAGGGTCATGATCAAAGAATGAAAAGTCTTCAAATTTAAAAAAATAACAGAATTGCTGCAAACCACCATGGTTCATCAGAACGAAGCCCCCTGAGCAAAACTCACCCTCATTTGTCTTTCTAGCACACTCCTAGACTGAATAAATAGATTTTTTAATATGCCCATCTCACCCCTCGCTCGTGATACATGATCGCGATCAAAGAATCTCATGGTCAAAGAATTTGCAGGCTCGCGATCAAAGAATTTGCTCACTCACGAATAAAGAGCGAGTGACGAGATGGCCAGATTTTAACATCTATTTTCTCAGTCCAGAGGTGCCCTACAAAGTGAAATGATGGTGGGTTTTGGGTTTTGCTCAGGGGGCTTCATTGTGTCCCATCTCAATAAAACAAAATAAGTTTTTTTATATCCCTGGTAGTCTAGGGCACCCCCCTGATCATAGCATACATAATGATCTCTCAATCCCTGGTAGTCTAGTGGCCCCCCCAATGTGTCTTTCAGTATAAAACTGTTTGTTTTATCCCTGGTGATCTAGTGCCACCCCAACGGTATTTTATAAAATTTCTTCTTAATATCCCTAGTGATCTAATGCCCCCCGATCTGTATGGAAGTATTATTATTCCTGATGTCCTTGGTAGTCTAGCGGCCCCCCCATCATAATAAAATATATAATGAACTGTGATTTTCTGGTAGTCTAGTGGCCCCCCACCCAGCCGTGGCAGCCCACCCAGCACACCCCCACCCTTCCCCAGCCGGTGACTGGCATAGACCACCTCCACGGCCAGCTGCCGACTATTTGTATTACGAGCGCTAATTCAAAAAGATGCTCTGAAATTATTTCTGAGTGCCAGTTTGAATTAGTGCTCATAATACAAACAGTCGGTGGCTGGCCTTGGAGGAGTGAGGTGGGATGTGCCAGTCACCGGCTTGGGAAGGGTCGGGGCTGCTGGGTGGGCTGCCACGGCTGGGTGGAGGATGGGGGTCCACTAGACTACCAGGAAATCACAGTTGGTTATATATTTTATTATGATGGTGTGGGCTGCTAGACTACCAGGGACATCAGAAATAATAATACTTCAATACAGATTGGGGGTGGGGGCACTAGACTACCAGGGATATTAAGAAGAAATATTAATGAAATACACATTGGGGGGGCACTACACTACCAGGGATAAAACAAAACAGTTTTATAATGAAAGACACATTGGGGGGCCACTAGACTTCCAAGGATTGAGAAAGCATTATGTACGTAATAATGATCGGGTGGGGGCGCTAGACTACCAGGGATATACAAAACGAATTTTTGTTTATTGAGATGGGGCACATCGAAGTTCTCTGATCAAACCCCACCCTCATTTAACTGTATAGGGCACCCCTAAGCTATAAAAAGCCATTTTAAAATCTGGCCATCTCGTCCCTTACTCGCGGTGCACGATCACGATCGAAGAATCTCGTGATCAAAGAATTTGCAAGCTCGTGATCAAAGATCATTAGCAAGCCACAAATCAAGATTTTTAAACCTCATAACTCTGTTTTTAGACCAAGTTGGATAAAACCAAAGGCATAGCTTGATAGATCGGGGTCCCCTGAGTAAAACCCATCCAAGTTTTACCTCAGAAGTGACCCCTGAGCTGAGATATTTGTGTTTTTCTGATCGGAAAACTGAAAACAAGAATTTGAAAAAATCCTCGGGGACAAAGATTGTTGAACTGCGAGGCTGCAAATTCTTTGATCATCAGGCGGGACAAGATGGCCAGAACCCCATTCTTTGTTTACAAAACATGCATATAAATTTTCCCATTGACTAATAATGGGAACTTAAAAGTGCCATAACTTTTGAATGCCTTAATATTTTTTCACCAAACAAAAAGCAGCATGTTCAGCCACCAAAGCTCTTTCAAACAAGTCATCTCACAGAGTGGCATGCCACACAATGGCCATGCAGGACCACATTCAGAATACCAAAAGGTGCCTCCAAAAATGGATAATTTTGCATTTTGCAGTGCTTTCATACACAAAGATCGTCACTCCGACCAAAATGCAATTTGAAAAATCAAGAGATCTACCATGTCCCACCATATGTACCAAATTTCAGGTAAATCCATTGAACGGGACCAAAGTTATTAACACCCAAACTTTTGACTTTAGTATGTAACGAACCACTGAACCCTAACTATATAACTAACAATCGCGCCACTATAATACATATATATATATATATATATATATATATATATATATATATATATATATACACACTATGCAAAACAACGTTGTTAATGCACCATTAGAGTGCCAGTGACAAAAGTTGAGAAATCAGATCTTAGGGTTCCCAGCCCCATAAACCCACCCCACCCTCGGCTTCCAACCCTAAGACTCCACCCCCACCCTACATGTAGGAAAAGGTGTAAGGGGTTTGCGCTTGAGTTGGGAACACTAATGCTTAACCTATTCAAAGTGTAAGTAAGCTAAGATGAGTACAGAATAAGAGAATGACCCTGTGCTGCCATCAGTCCATAATGGTATCCATCCCTCATTTACATGTGGGAACACAGGGCCCGGCACTGTCATTAGTCCATAATGGTATCCATATGTGCATGTGGGAGCACAGGGCCCTCCAGGCTCTGAGCTCCCATACATGCATATTGTAATTGTCCCTCATTTGCGTATATATGAATTCTTTGCAAAAAAAACTCAGTTAATGCAACTGTTAGGGTTGTTTCTACAGTGACAAAAGCAAGGAAATTCAATGTTAGGGTTTTCAACCCTAACTCTAAATTTCACCCCCCACACACACATGCACATACACACACACACACACACACATACAAGTGGGAGATGGTACAAGGCAACACAACCAATCAGAAACAGACACCATAAGGTAACAGAAAAAACAACTTTGTAAACATACCACAAGGGGCATCCATTATCATGTTTCACCATCATGTAACAGCAGTTTACTCCAGTGCTATTGTCAAATGCGGGGACAACAGCCATCCCAAGCACCTTCTTTCATGGAGGAGAGCTTATCTGTTGTTGACTTGTGGATTCCTTCCTCATGCTGTCTGTATTCAATATTGGTCTATCTGTCTGGTACCTCTTTTTCATGCCAGAAACTGCCACTGTAGCATTAATAGGCAATGTCAGCAGGTACAGAGAACGTAGTCTGTTGTACTCTGCGAAACATCGTTTGTCAGCACATATTTTATGTGATGCTATATAGATGATATACAGGCCAAACAAAGTCTGTACACGTGAAAGTGCAACATAGCTCATGCCATCTTTGAAGATGCCAGTGCCAATGTTGACCATTGTTGAGTCCAAACTTAGGCCTTGTGACTTGTGCATGGACACAGCATGCTCAATGCACACAAGGAAACTGTTTCCTGGTTATATATATATATGTCTTTCATGATCTGAAACTTTGCAGTCATTCCTGTTAAACGGTAAAGACTGTTCAATGTTGTCAAACTTAACGAGTGCCTTTATGAATGCCTTCTGTGCATTGTATTGGAAGGCAATTATATGTTCTGTTACACCATTCACCACGCCACGCTCAACATCAAGATTTCTAAGCAGCATGATGCGTGCATTCATGTACACAGTTAGAACTGCTTCTAATCCAACTGTGCAAGACACATCTGACTTTAGCTCAGACAATCATTCAGTCAGCTTTGCTACCAGATTCCTGCTCAAGACTGCACCATCAACGGTGTCAACAACATGCAGAGTAATGATCTTCTGACCCTGTCTCTGCAACATAATGCTGTTATATTCAATACACTGCTTCAGTCGAGGCATAAGACATACAATTCAAGCAGATTCTAAGTACACATTACTGAAAACATCACATGCAGCAGTAAAAGAACTGCAGTCAGTGCTGATACACTGTATGTTCAACAGAGGAACATTCTGTTGTGACAGTGAACCAATATTAGCCTGATCCAGGAGTATCTTGTACGCAAGGTCATGGGTCTGTCACATGTTTTCATACAGCTCAATGTAAAGTAACAACTCCCAAAGATTTATTCCTCCAATGCATCCTATTGTGTTTTTTGCTTGCTTCACAGTCAGTGCTGTGAATATATGCTCTCCGTTCACAGGTGCAAGTTACAGAATGTCCCCAAACATAACAACACACTTCCCACCAAACGGCTGACCAACATCAGTTCCAAGTATCTCTTGGAGATGCAGATGGCTACATGCAAGTATGACATTCGAGACCATACTAATCTCATCAATGATTAGAAGTTTCATCTTGAGAAACATTGGTTGCAGCTCAGATGCCACCCCACGTGAAAGTTTTCTGTACCCTCCTGTTTTGCCATGCTCTAAAGGTAGCCTAAACAACCAATATAGAGTTACACCACCAATGTTGTGTGCAGCGAAACCTGTTGGAACAGTCACAGCTACAGACATAACTTCTCCTATATGTTTCCTTATCTCCGCTGTGATAGCTTCGATACAAAACTCTTGCCTGTGCCAGCAGAACCACTAACAAACATTAGCAAAGGTTCATACTTTCCACATGTACATTGTTTCTTCTCATAAAAGATGCCATGTCTTACAGCTTCAGTAACAGCATCATAAGCAGCAAACTGCTGCCTATTCAACTGGTCAGTCAGTACAGTAGGATCCTCTGTTGCATGAGAAGAATGTTCCATGGCACTTTCGACTTCACTCATGAGAACCATAGGATCATTCATTGGTAGAACAGCTCCAAGAGCACCTCTCCTTCAGGATCCATGTTTTCCTGAGAATTTCCTGGGGTATCTTCCTCAAGCTGTTTCTTAGCTTGTTCCATCTGCTCCATCTCTAATTCCAGTCTATGAATGTACGTTTCAGACTGTTCACTGTTGAAGGTCTCATATGTGCGGTAGAACTGTTCTTCATATGTTTCACAGTCTCCTTTCAGTGTCCTCTCATCCTTCCATGGCTTAAAGAGGAACAGTAGAGCAAAGTAGTAATGTTGCTTGGTGTCAGTTGTAGAGAGACTCAATTTACAATGGTCAATCAGCCATGTTTTTTTCCTTTTAGCAAGGCAGCCATTGAAGCCTCTGACTTCATGAATCTCTCAAGTCCAGTTTGGTGCTACATCAGTCTTGTAGTTGTACCATATAGCAACATGGTACAGGCACATGTCATCCATCACTGTAGCCTGATTTTTTTGATGAGGGGCGGTTCACAGCCAGTTCGTCAATCTCATCATGAGACTTTAAAATACGCTTTCTTTTCTTTTTGTAGTTAACATTAAGAAAACATACAGCGTCAGACTTGCTATACAAGTGTGTCTCGATCAAACGATCTCTGGCTTCATATGCTCCACACTCCCTGTGAGACAGTGTCTTTTATCCCAGTGACCAGAGCTGTAGCTCAATGATCAGCTGGAAGTAGCTATGTCTTCCCAAAGCTCAAGCAAACTGGTCTGCTCATGTTTCGTGATGCACAATGTAATGTACCGCACAAGAGACAGAGAGTTATCTGCCACAAATTGCACATCCATGTTTGCCTGCCACATCAGAAGAAAAGTAGGGTTGTAGTCATTGACGAACACTTCATTCTCCTGTCTGGGTAACTCATATACCCTCTTAGTGGACTTTGCCTTGAGATGGTGATGCATGGCTGAAAACAAGTCATTCATACGTCCCTACTGGCTGACACATCTAGGCAAACCAACTCAACACCTAGTGTACCACTCATTACAACTCTTGACTGGTCAGTGACAGTACTTCCCACAATGATGTTGCTGAAACGTTTGCACCAGCTTCCAGAGAGTTGGACTGTCATACATATTAGGGATGTGGCAAGTGACATAACATTGCATGAACTTCAGTGCTTTAGCTGCTTCATTCTCACCAATATGAGGAGCATATTTAATCCACAACAGTATGTGAATGTGCGGTGCACCTCATGTCTGATACTCTATCCTCCAAAAGTAGTGTTCAACTAACCCAAAAAGAGGGTTTTCCTTTGACAAAATGAATGTCAATATCTCATGGAAATGATGGTGAAAATGTCGGGACACAGAAACTGGATCAAGTGAACACATCTCACCAAGTGTCATTGATGAAATGCCTTCAGCATCAGCATTGACCCACATCAGTAGTTCAACTAACTCATCCTAGCTGTACTCTGCACAGCTCAGAGTTATGAACCAAGTAGCTGCACCATACTCGGGTAGCATAGTCATGACCTCCAAGTGTCTATGATACCAGTATTCTTTTGTGCCACGTAGACTCAACAGTATAGATGTCAAATTCACCTGTAGTGTTTCATCCTTTTATCTCAGCCTTTGCAGAAACTCAGCTGCTGTAATACCATCCAATGAGCTAGTCAATCGGAGTGTATGTGCAATGAATGCAGAGAGGATACTAAGCTCACTCTCCCACAACACGTGGAAGAAATATTGTATGTTCCTATGGAATTTACCATCCTTGTTTAACACCCTCGATGTATGGTATTCAGCACCTGGAATGCAAATCTCACGTTCATCCAGATGGCCTCCTATTCCTTCAGGAAACAGATCTGGAAAACACCTTGCTTCAAGTTGTTCCTCCCCTATGCTGACAGTGTTACCTTCAGCCTGTTTCATCTGATACAGGTCAATGTTATCACCAGTTGGATCTCTGCCATGTAGAGGGTAAATTGTGTACTGCTCATATACATCTTCATGAGTTGCAACATCAACCTTCTCAGTCATTGGCCTCCTAGTGTCCACTAGTCCAAACTGAGCACTCACCAAGAAATGGACACTGCAGACCCCCCAAAGGGAGGAAGATCATGAGGGCCTTTACAAGGGAGCCCTCCCTGCAAGCTGTACCAGGCCACTAAGGAACAGACACCGCAGATGCCCCCCCAAAGGGAAGAAGGTCATGAGGGCCTTTACAAGGGAGCCCTCTCTGCAAGCTGTACCAGGCCACCGAGGAACAGACACCACAGACACCCCGCGAAGGGAGGAAGATCATGAGGGCCTTTACAAGGGAGCCTTCCCTGCAAGCTGTACCAGGCCACTGAGGAATGGACATCACAGATGTCCCCTGAAGGAAGGAAGGTCGTGAGGGCCTTTACAAGGGAGCCATCCCTGCAAGCTGTACCAGGTATGGAGAAACTGTGTGAGACGCCACACGGTCCAAACTGCAGCTGCCGTCCTGCCTGACTGTAGATTGGCGCCTTTTTCAGGAATCAAACATTGGCTTTAAATCTAATCTTTTGTCTCCTATAACACAGAAAACTAGGACTTTTGTAGGATGCCTTAACTTCAACCCATGGAGTTATTAGCAGGAACAATAGTTATTTATGTTTTTAATTTGGTCCATTATTTCCTTTATACCAGGGGTTCTGACATCACTTCCTCAAACAGGCAAATGATATGCACCTGTCATAGCAAAAGCAGACATCCAGGAAAGGAACAGCAGCAAGTGAAGAGGTGACTGCTCTCTCAGTGGAAGAGAAGTCAATGCAAATCTAGGAGCTTTCATTATTACTTCTTCCCATTGATATTGCATTGGGGAAAGGAGGAGTAGGAGTTTGAAGAAGGTTGTGCAATGGCTACTTAAAGTTTGTTTTTGAGTGTGGATAGGAAGGATAGGAATATAAAAAGCAGTTGCTCAATATATCTAAACGTGTGCAACAAAGCAGGTAAGGGAAATAAAGAAAATGTTTTGCACTGATAGAGGAGGGAGAGGGGAGACTTAGGGGAGTGTTTGGTATCCTGCATCTGGAAGGGTGGGGGGTCGTTGGTGGGCAACAACAGTAATGGGTAGGTCAGTAGGCTGCAACAACTGCGGTGCACCAATCTTTCTAAAAATTGCCTGGAGTGTGGGAGGATGTTTAGTGTGCAACCACACAGAAAAACTTAGAAAGGAGATTGAGGGTCTGTAGGAGGAACTAAGACAGGCAAGGCAGATTGGGGGTGGGTTTAGCTCAGTACTGGAGGGAGGAAGAAGGGGAGATGAGGAAGGGCGATTTAAGCCAACAGTGGTGAGAGAGGGTCAAAAGAGGAAACAGAGACAAGGGGCCCAGGCGGAAGAACAATTGCTGGGAAAACCAGGTCAGGAGACAAAAGACAAATGGAAGGAGGAGATAGGACTTGTGAGGGAGGCGAAGAAGTGGCAAAGTCATGGAGTGGAAAGGAGAGAACAGGTTACTATGAAGAGAGAGGCAGGGCATTTGTGAGGGCCTTCAGAAAATAGTTGTGCACTGCTAGAGAGGAAGAAGGTGGAGGAGGAAATGATGAAATTAGAGAGTAATTGATAAATGCCTGGACCAAACTGGAGCGAGGGAAGTTCTGCTGGAGAATTGTAACAGGGGTAAAAGGGGGAAATAATGTGCAGGAGGAAGAAGAGGAGCTGGATATGAGAGAGGGAGATGAATGGAAGCAAGCAGGGAGTAAGAGAGGTGGAATCTTAGTGCTGGGGGACTCAATACTAAGAGGAGTTAGGTGGGGTAGCAAGGGGGAGAGGCGTAGTCACATTTGGTCATGCCAAGAATGACAGCGGAAAGGGTGGGACAGTCTGTTCTGAAATATGCTAGAAGGGGTAGGGACAAGCGTCATTTAATTATACATCTTGGGACAAATGACCTGGCTGACAAGACAGTAGATACAGTCCAGAGGAGGTTTGAGGAACTAGCACAATTATGCAAGGGGGCAGGAAGATCAGTAACTTTTTCAGAGATACTTCCTGTGCCAAAGTTAAGCATAACAAGAAAGCTGAGAATAGAGGAATTTAGTGGCTGGCTAAGAACTGGTGTTGTGCTAAAGGGTATGGGCTGTAGGGGAGGTAGGGAGGGACCTGGGAGGACAGTAGTCTGTATGCCAAGAACAGACTACACTTGAGTGAGGAGGGAAAGAAAGTGTTGAAACAGAGGATGGAGGAGTACATAGAGGAAGTTGGAATTTAAACTAGGAGTGGGGGTGGCAGTTGGGGAAGAGATATGCAGAGACCACAGGTTGGGAAACCATGAGCTTACCCTATAACAGTGACAAAGGACAAATGGCAAAGTACTGTTGGTGATGCTAGGAAAGGAGGGCAAGATGGGAGGGGGGGAAGGGTGGAAGGTGGTTACCCTTAATGCTAGGAGCCTTGGGAGGAAAACTGCAGAGTTACAGGTTCTCATGGCAGAGGGAGAGGTGGACATTGCAGTCATCACAGAAACATGGGCCACCCAATACAATGACTGGGACCTGTCTGTACCAGGGTACAGATTATTTCGTAGGGATGGAGTGATTGAGAAAGGAGGGGAGGTGGCACTACATGTGAAGGAAGGACTGAAGTGTGTAAGGGAGGAAGGGGGGGAGGAGGGTAGTACGGAGTCACTTTGGATGCAAATACAGGATTCCAAGAATAGGATTCTTGGAATGGGAGTGGTGTACAGGCCACCATCTCAGATGGAGGAGTTAGACAGGGAACTAGCGGGACAGATCAGGAGGACCTGCGAGAAGGGTAGTGTGGTGATTGTGGGGGACTTCAACATGCCAGGAGTGGACTGGAGCGCCCCAACAAACAGAAACAGAAGGGAGCAGGTACTGCTGGATGCCTTCCAGGACAGCTTCCTGCTGCAAATGGTCAATGAGTCAACCAGGTTAGGAAATACCCTTGACCTTGTGCTGGCAAATGGGGACTTTGTGAGAGAACTTACAGTGGAGGAACCGCTGTCGGGGAATGACCACCGCTCAGTATGGCTCACATTGGATATGTGCAAGGAAGGAGTGGAATCTGGCACAATAGTGCTGGACTTCAGGAGGGCCAACTTTGGGAGGATGAGGGAAGTGGTAAAAGGGTACCTGGCCAGAATTCAATCTAGTACGGACACTAACCAGAGGTGGGAACTCATAAAGCTGGGGATAGTGGAGGCAACCAAAACCTGCTGCAAAGCCAAGAGCAAGAAGACTAGGGCTAAGAAACTGATCTGGTTGAGCAAGGAGGTCATGGAAAAGGTAAGGAGGAAAAGAGCTGCTTTTAGGAGGTACAAGAAAATAGGGAGGGGGAGGACAGGAAGGAGTACTTGACAGAATCGAAGGAGGTGACAGGGGCAGTAAGGGGAGCCAAAGCATCTATGGAACTCAGGCTGGCACAAGGCATTAGAAGGAGAAAGGACTTCTTTAAGTACATCAGGGAGAAAAGGAGCTGTAAGGACCACATAGTAAAGATTAGGAAGGAGGGGGGATGGGGTGGAAGCAGGGTGTGATATGGTGGAAGCACTAAATGAGTACTTCTGCTCAGTATTTACTAAAGAGAAGAGGGGGTGACACCCAAGGTGGGAGAAATGGCAGAAGCAGGGGGGGAAGTGGTGACAGATGGGGAAATTATGGAGAGCAGAGTTCGAGAGGGTTTGAAGGCACTGAGGGTGGACAAGGCACCAGACCCAGATGGCATCCACCCCAGGGTACTGAAGGAGCTGGCAGAGGTCCTTGCAGGACCTTTGGCAGACCTATTTAGTGCCTCACTACATTGGGGGTGTGTACCTCAGGACTGGAGGATGGCTCATGTAGTGCTCCTCCACAAGAGTGGCCCCAAGGATGACCCGGGAAACTACAGACCAGTGAGCCTCACATCCATCGTGGGTAAGCTAATGGAGACTATCCTGAAGGAGAGGCTGGTGGCCCTCCTAGAGACTACAGGACAGCAGACAGCATGGCTTCATACGTGGCAGATCCTGCCAAACCAACCTGGTCGAGTTCTATGACTGGGTAACTAGGCAACTGGATAGGGGCCATGCAGTGGATGTCCTGTATCTGGACTTCAGTAAGGCATTCGACTCAGTGCCACATGGAAGGCTGAGAAGGAAGTTAGTAGGCACAGGGGTGGGTGCAAAGCTAGTGAGCTAGGTAGGAAACTGGCTGCAGGGAAGGCAACAGAGAGTGGTGGTGGGTGGGGAGCTCTCACACCCAAGGGCAGTGACGAGCGGTGTTCCACAGGGCTCAGTGTTGGGACCAGTGTTGTTTGGGATATTCATTGCAGACATATCATGGGACATCAAGAGCAAGATCAGTCTGTTTGCTGATGATACCAAGGTAGCGCGGTGGTGGATGACCTAGGGGATGGCAGGGTTGCAGGATGATTTGACAAAGCTTGAAACCTGGTCAGACACCTGGCAACTGGGCTTTAATGCCAAAAAGTGCAAGGTGCTGCATTTTGGGATGAAGAACTCAAGGAGGAGTTACCAGCTAGGGGGAGTGCAGCTAGCCCAGACAGAGGAGGAGAAGTATCTGAGTGTGCTCATTACATGGTCAATGAACAACTCAGCACAATGTAGGAAGGCAGCTGCAAAGGCCAACAAAATGCTGGGTTGTATTGCAAGGGGGTATATCCTCGAGGAGGGAGGAGGTGATTCTGCCACTGTATAGGTCATTAGTTAGACCACACCTGGAGTACTGCGTGCAGTACTGGCGTCCGTATCTAAAGAGGGACATTAAGTTACTGGAGGGGGTGCAGCGCAGAGTGACAAAGATGATCAAGGGGCTGGGGGACTTATATGAGAGGAGGTTGAAGAAGTTGAACATGTACTCACTGGAGAAGAGGAGAGACAGGGGTGGCATGATTGAAACCTTTAAATACACGAAAGGAATAAACAAGAAGGGTACAGAGGGGCTGTTCAAAGTAAGGGAGGGGAGGGCCACCAGGGGCCATGATATGAGACTGGAGCGAGGAAGGTTCAGGAGGGAGATGAGGAGACACTTTTTTACAGAGAGGGTGGTGGCTGGGTGGAATGCGTTACCTGCTGAAGTGGTATGCAGTAGAACAGTGGTCTGCTTCAAATGAGGATGGGACAGGACAAGGGGGAGGGTTAATGAAGGGGAAGGGTGGAAGGGAGGGGCAGCTGCAGAATAAGGGGTGCTACCTGCGCATTCAAGCAGACTTGATAGACCTCTAGGCCTTTATCTGCTGGCAAATTTTGTATGTTCGTATGTAATTTGCCTGCTCTAAAACTGCAACAGCCTGCTCACTTACTACCATGCTCTGTCGCCTTAAGCACAGAAAGTTAGGACTATCGTAAGGCACCTTAACTTTAACACATAGAGTAGTGATTGGTGTACTTTCTTTCCCTTCTCCTTACTAGATGTAAAACAGCAACAGTTTGTGTTCTCAATGCTGCTCATAAGGCACCTTAACTGCAACACACAGAATTAATAGCAGAAGTAGTAGTGATTACTGTATTTTTCTCCCTTCCCCTTGCTTGCTCTAAAAGTGAAACAGTCTGTTTCTCCCAATGTTGCCTTAATCCGGCTACACAAAGGGCTGGCACATATCGGGACATTACCACAGGGCAACTGCAGCCCTCCCTCTTGTACTCACCCCTTCCCACAATGGAAAACAAAAGGAGCTCACCTTATTTAACCCCGCTTTTTCTTGTGCTCCTCCACAGGCCACCAAGGAACGGACACTGCAGACGCCCCGCCCCGAAGGAAGGAAGGAAGGAAGGAAGGTCGTGAGGGCCTTTACAAGGGAGCCCTCCCTGCAAGCTGTACCAGGTACGGAGAAACTGTGCAAGACACCATGCGGTCCAAACTGCGGCTGCTGTCCTGCCCGATTGTAATCCCTGCTGATGCTGTGCATCAGCTGCCCCACCACCCCCGCCACCACCCTTGGTGGACTCAGGCTTATATTGTGGAGCCCACATGCCTGCAAGCTCACTTCTCCATTTGCAGCTTCCCTTCGGCTTCCACTAGAGGCCACCCTAGCAGGGCTGCCTATCCTATCCTATTAGTACTGTCACTAGCTCCACAGCAGAACATTTCTCTCAGCTCTGGCCTCGGGTCTGTTGTACAGCACAACAGCTTGTGATCACATCCTAGGGAAGTACTGGAGGGTGGGGCTGAGGATCCCACATGACCCCCACTGCATATCCCCTGTGCTAAGGATCCTACCAGCAAATCCAAGACATAACTTAGTAAGGCAGACACACCTCATAAGAATAACAGAACTGCTCAAACGTTGGGAACCCCGCTCCCTCAGCACCACTATTTGGGCCTGGAGGCTTGGAGAAATATGCACCGCACCAAAGTAGCCCAGCCACATTACCAGCACAGTTGGTGCTCGTGGCTGAACCAGAACCCTGCTAACATCAGAGTACCAGCAGTGTTACTCCTGCACACAGCTGCGCTAGGATGAGTTGATGCAAAAATGAGTGGCTGCCAGGACCCTAACCTGCTTAGGGGGGTGCAGGACTGTCACCTACCACACCTCACATATTGCCCTGGATCCACAATCCTGCACTCGCTGGTTCTCAAGCACGGACTAGAACACAAGGGAGCCTGCTACCTCATCTTCTCTGGTGTGCCAGGCAAATGATTAAAACGATCCTCCCTCGCTCGGCAGAGGGTCCTCTGCCTCATTCTGCTAATACTGATATTGCGGGCAGGTGACATTCACCCCAACCCTGGCTCCCCACCCACCAATTCCATCCTGGGGTCCTCTAGCAACCCCACATGGTGTCACACCAAAGGACTGAGGGTGGCCCACATGAACGTCTACAGCCTACGACCTAAGATGCCTGAGGTGTAATCATGGGTAGATACATATAGGCCCGATGTGCTAGCCATACCCAAAACATGGCTGAAGCCTCACATACTCCCTCACAAAGTGGAACTAGACCACTACGACTCTTTCCGAAAGGATAGAGAAGGGAAAAAAGGAGGGGATGTCCTTATTTATGTGACTTCCTCCCTGGCGGCTTCCTTGTCCCCTGTCAAAATGCCAAGCACTACAGGGTTAGAATCGCTATTTATCCAAATCATACTGGGTCGTGCTAAGCATCTAACTATAGGCTGTATCTACAACCCTCCCACCGATGGCACCACAGCACTCCAAAACCTAGTCCACTCCATTGCAGGGGCACGGCTCACAGAGCTGCTGGTCCTTGGGGACTTCAACTTAAAGTGGGAACCCACCCTCGAGCAAAACTACAAGGCCACACTTCATGACGCAAACTTGACCCAGGTCATCACTGAGCTCACAAGGCACAACCAAAAAATAGGGAACCACTCCATCCTTGACCGGATCCTTACCTCCAAACCTACAAATATACAAGTGACTGGCATGATGTTGGACGCCCTAAGCGATCACTCACCCACTTTATGCATCTGGGAAAATTGGCTTCCCAGGATTCCTCCCAAGCTCATAATGGCTAGGGATTCTCTGTATTCTCACCTGAGGCCTTCCAGAGCTCCTTGAGAAACAGACTGGTCAGTGATAAGACTCCTAGGCAGCACGGACGATGAAGTTCAGTACTTCCAGTGCATGTTCTCTGCGGTGGCCAACATACATTCCCCAATTAGGACCAGACGAGCTAAGGGCCATTGCCAAAAATGGATGTCACGTGAGCTAAAATCACTGATGATAGCCAGAGATAAGGCATGGAAAAAGGCAAGGGGATCTGCTAGCCCTGCTGACTTCGCTGCTTATAGATTACTATGGAACCAGTGCCAAAAAAGCTCCAAAACTGCCAAAAGGGACAACATAAAATTCCTTCAGCGGCAAACACTATCTGACCGAAAGTCCTTCTGGACAAGCATCAACTCCCTGCTAAAAGGTACAAAAACACCCCAGCAGGGTAATATAATCTGTAACAACATTACACTTACGGACGGAGAGGAGGCCATCTCAGCCTTCAATCACTTCTTCACTGACCTGGGGGCGCTCAGATCCAACCACCCACACAGCTCCTTGAGTCCTCTGGCCACTGAAGCCCAGGACCCTCTGACTGCCCACTTCCACCTGCAGACAGTGTGAACCAAAGAAGTGCTGCCTCTCCTACAATCCTTAAAACCCAACAGATCACCAGGACACGACGGACTGGACCCTAGGCTGCTAAGGGCTGCTGCCCCAGCCAATGCACTACCCGTAACCCTGTTAATAAACAGATCCCTGCTGGAAGGAACAGTTCCACTAACATGGAAATGGGCTCATGTAGTCCCAATCCACAAGGGCGGAGCAAGGGAACCAATAGGCCACTATAGACCAATCTCCATTCTATGTCACCTGGCAAAGATCCAGGAGTGTCTAGTGTATGGTCAACTAAGAGACTACCTGGAAGCCAACAGGCTACTGGCCAGCTCTCAACATGGCTTTAGACCAAAGCATGAGACTGACACTACCCTCATCAAATTCACCTCCGATGTCCTGGCTGCCTAGGACAAGAGTACCCCCACTGGGGCTGTGTTCGTCAGTCTCTCCAAGGCCTTTGATCTGGTAGATCACCCACTTCTACTAACCAAGCTTAGCCAACTGGGGCTTAATCAGCACTCCCTCAACTGGTTCCGTAACTACCTCACTAACCACTCTCAACAGGTCAAGTGGAAAGGTGTCACCTCTGAATCCCTACCTTTAACTGAGGGGGCCCACAGGGCTCCATCTTAGGCCCGCTTATGTTCTCTCTATTCATTAACGACCTGTATGGCCATTATGGGGGCAGTTCCATAGTACAGTATGCTGATGATGCAGTACTGTACAGAATGGGGGTCCACCCATCCGACCTAGGACCCATGCTCCAAGCAGACTTCACCAAGGCAGAGACTTGGCTAGTTGAGAATCGCTTGGTCCTTAACTCCACCAAGACAAAGGCAATGCTGTTCGATCCAAAATCCCTGGGTCCCTCCAGGGCCCATCTTCTGCCACTCACTACCATATCTGGCTCCAAAATAGAGGTAGTACAATCCATCATACACCTTGACCTCACATTAGATCAGGGGCTCACACTGAAGCCCCATGTGGACCTGGTAATAAAAAACATCCACCAAAAACTGGGGCTCCTCTATTGTCTAAGCCACAACATGATACCAGAGACTAGACTGGCAATCTCATAAAGCATCCTTCTCCCAACCTTAACTTATGCAGCCCCCATCATACTCGGCATCGCTAAAATGGAGCACAGCAGATTAATGACCTTATACCACAAAATTGCTCGCTTTGCTTCCAAATCCCACCCAAGGACCCACCACTGGGATGTCCTCACAGCTCTCAACTGGCCATCTCTGAAGAGCAAGGTCCAGTACCCCCTATTAAGTTGGACCTACAAGCTCCTTGATGCCCAACCTCCAGCAGCCCTGATCAGACTACTTGCCCTAAAGCGGACCAGATGACCACTCCACTCCTCAAACAAAAAAACTTCTCGAAATTCCCTTGACTTGCTCTGTCACTGGGAGTAAATCCTTTACTCACCTAGCCCCGAATCATAAAACAATCTCCCCAGCCACCTTCAGGAGGCACCCACCCTAGCCATATTTCAAAAGGGACAGCGTGCTCACCTCCTCAAACTTAGTCCCTGTCCCTGCTCCATTGGCTAGCCAACCACACCTCGCCTCAATCTGTGTTAGCTCAAAACTGCTCCCCTACAAGGGTAATGGCTAATGACTGCATAAGCTTGTACTCTATCCTATATGGAACTTCTTGTATGCATTTAAAGCACTTATCATCCCTGCATCTATCTGCCGTCACTGCTGTACTCTGAATTGTAATGTATTTACTGCCCACTTCTACAGAAATAGTATACTGTCCTTATAACTCCATATTATATGTACTAAACTGTTCTGCTGTACTCATTAATATAATGTACCTCCTGTATTAGATGTACCACACTGTACTCCTGTATTAGATGTACAGCTGTATTAGATGCACTATACTATTCTGTTGTATTCACTAATGTAATGTACGTCCTGCCCTCTTCCACAAAAACTGTAAAACTGTATACTGTCATTGTAATCCTGTATAATATGTCCGACACTGTATTACCTGACTGTATATGCAAAATTACATGCAACTAACTCCGGATCTCCCCTGAAAAAGGCTACCTCCGGGGCCCAGTGGGCTTACCGGTTAACAACATTTAAAAAATAATAATATGTGAGAGTTCATCTATGTCAAGCTCATCATAGAAAGAATTATTGCTTTTCAGATAGTGTAGAGCACTTTTCACTTTCTGTACATTGACAACATCTTGCCAAGTGACCTTGGACTTTGTAGGTACACCATTTGCTAGTATTACAACACTGTTTTTCTTTGAGATTATCTCCACATTCTGATTTAGAGGAAGTGGTAAATACATCACAGTCCCTTTCAGAGACTTGACAAGTTCTTTTTGGGGTACTTTACATGTTTTTGTGTTCAGTCATAGAATTGTTTGAAATGGTTTCATGGTTGGTATTAGTATCCGCTCAAACATATCCAATGCTGCAATCTCAGTAGATGTGACATCTGCCTCCATATTGTTCAAAACAGATCTTGGTGGCAGAGTGTTACTTTTCACCTTTGTCAAACAGTAGTGACATATAATGACCCATGGGTCCAAGTCAAAGTCACTCTTTACTAGTAAGTAGGCCAACAATTGGGCCCACATGTCATTAAAAGATTTCACCCTTTCCAGATCAACTGTTACAGATTGCAGCCTGTAAAGTAGCCTGTGACATGAGACACACACCGAGTCAAACTTCTCTCTCTTAGCCAGTTCAAATTTGGCATTGGGTTTTCCTGAATGTTTTCAGTATGCCAGATTCCCAAAGAGTGAGACTACATGATACAGTGGCAGACATGTCATCACAGGGTACATCATAACATTTACTGTTACGTTGCACATCCTGTATTACAATGTTTGCAGTTTCCATATCTCCTGCTGTCAATGACTCATCAAGCTGTTTGTATACTGACCAGCTTTTTTCACCTGGTATATTTTTTGCACAAAGCTGAGCTTCACAGAATTGTGTACAGCAGTCATATGCATTTGATGAAATACATTGTTGCACACACCATTATCTAAGCAAGCCAAGGAATGTCCCAATAGCCCTTTATGCTTGCAAATTTCACAGATATCAATCACATATAATAAGCTGTATCTCTGTTTCTTCTGCATTGCAAGAAAGTCATTTACTTGGTTTACTTGGTTAATAAGGACAAAGGAAGGCTACTGCCCATCAAGATTGTCCCCCACCACTATGGTGGGAAAAGTTATACCCGGGAGTAATACGACTTCATCCAGATATCCAGACCTTTTTTAAATGAAAGGTTCAAGCTACATTCGACCAAATATTGAGGAAGCTTGTTCCAAATTCTGGGAGTTCTCACCGTAAAGTAATTAAGCCTTCTGTTCCTATAGATTTATCCACATCAATTTGTTTATTATGGAGATGAGAGGATATCCTTACATGAATATTTTAATCCGGCGTTGTTGCATTAGGTCCTGGGAATTGTGGATTTTATGTAAAGAAGTAGATCACCTCTTGTACGCCTAAATTCTAGTGAATGTAACCCGTTTTTGCAATCTATTCCTATAGTCCATCTTAGACAAATATGGAACCATTTTAGTCACTCTCATCTGAATTTTTTCCAGTATATTAATATCTTGCCTTAAGTATGGACTCCAAAACTAAGAACCATAATCAGAATATGGCCTTACATAAGATCTATACAAGGGAATAATACATTCCTGCGTCCTAGTCACAAAAGATCTTTTTATTCTGGTAAGTATCGCATTAGATATGTTAGCTATCCTTACACAGTGATCCGTTGAAGATAGTTTATTATTAACTAGTATTCCTAGATCATGCTCTACTATTGATACCTTAAGGGGAGAATTATTTAGGTAATATGTCAGTTTAGGATTGTTCCTTCCAAAATGCAATACGTGACATTTGTCAGGGTTGAGTAACATCTTATTTGCATCTGCCCATTTTTCAATAACTTTCAAGTTATTTGTAATGGATTCCCTATCTAAAAATGAAGATACAGGCCCTCCCAATTTGGTATCATCAGCAAATTTGGAGAGGAGATTGTCAGAGTTAACCTGTAAATCGCTTATAAAAATATTGAATAAAGGAGGTCCAAGAACTGAACTCTGAGGAACCCCACTAGTCACCTTGTGAAATTCTGAAAGAACACCATTTATTCTGAAGCACTGTTCTCTGTTGAATAACCATCCAGAAACCCACTTAATTATATACTTTGAAAATCCAAGTTCAACCATTTTATCAAGCAGCAAATCATGAGGAACCATGTCAAAAGCTTTACTATAGTCAAGGAGTAGCACATCCATAGGGATTCCGTTATCAAGTCCCATACTTATATAGTTATAAAAAACTACCAAATTTGTGGTACAAGAATACCCTTGTCTAAATCCATGCTGAGTCCAATATTTAAGTTTTTTATAGTTGTTTCATTTTCTAATAATGTTTTGACAATTTTCTCCATTAATTTACTGATGACTGAGGTTAAACTTATTGGGCGATAATTCTCAGGCTGTGAATGATTACCCTTCTTAAATATTGGTATAACAATAGCCTTTGCCCAATCATGAGGGATAACCCCTTCACCTAAAGATTTGTTAAAAATAAGGGTCAAAGGCTTAGTTATAGCTTCTGCTGTTTCTAATAGAAAAGTGGAATTAACATTATCTGGTCCTGGGCTAATATTTCTTTTGAGGAATGAATTGCCTCAAGGGTATCATTTTCAGTAATAATATAGACAGGTGAGTTTTTATCTGTTTGCGTAAGAAGTTTAGTAACTGCTTTTTTTGTAAACACAGAGCAAAACTGATTATTGAATGTATTAGCAATATCCGTATCGGTAGAAATAGTAGAGTTGTTTACACATAAAGGACCCATATATCTACCATTCATTTTTTTATTATTAAGGTAGGAAAATAATGATTTATAACTATCTTTAGAGTGAGCCAAGTGAAACTCCAAGTTTTTTTTTTTAGATTGTAAAATAGCCTGTTTCAACAGTTTTACAATGTTCCTGTATTTATTAAGCAATTGTTCTTTTATACTTCCCTCACTTTTTTTTGACAAGAGAAAAGAGCTTATGTTTATTTTTGATTACATTTTTAATAGTTTCATTAAACCATAAGGGGATTTTCCCATTTTTATTATATTTTTTTATAATTGGAACAAATAAGTCCTCCAAATGGTAAATTAAAGATTTCAAATAGTTCCACGATTCCTCAAGAGATAGAGGGGATAAAATTTCTTCCCAGGAAATAGAGTTTAAATGGTCATTAATATTTTTAAAGTTAGCTTTACTGTAATTTTTAAATTTGGTATGATTCAATTTTTGCTGTAAAAATAATAATGAAAAGGAAATTGAGTTATGGTCACTAGTACCCAGAGGGGGCACCAACTTGAATATCAGATATTGAGCTCCCTATATTAGTAATAACTAAATCCAATATATTCTCTCCGTGGGTGGGTTCACTTATAAGTTGTTCAAGGCCCAAATCCACTATAAGAGTAATTAGGTCTTTTTCTGCTAGACAGCTGCCAGTTAGGGAAGTCCAAATAATAGAGGGCATATTAAAGTCACCCAACACAAGAATATTTCCTTTAGAAATTTCTTTCTGTAAACTTAGAGTGTAGACAATAGCTCCCCCCATTAACATACATATTCCAACAATCCCTGAATACAGGTGAGGTACCTGAATGCTGGAGATCAGCAATTGTTGTCCCAATATATAAGAAGGGAAATAAGATGGATCCTGCAAATTATAGACCCATTAGCCTTACTGCCATACCATCAAAGATTTTAGAAGGGGTGTTAAAGGATAGAATACAAGAATATTTAGAGACAAACCATCTTACAGATGAATTTCAGCATGGCTTTGTAGGGGGTAGGTCATGCCAAACGAATATGTTGGCCTTCTATAACCTCGTTATGGATAGATTGGATGAGGGTAACCCTGTCGATGTGCTGTTTCTTGATTTTTCAAAGGCGTTTGACAGGCTTCCTCATTACGAATTGATACAACAGATGAGAAATCTGAGTATAAATTCGTATATAACTAATTGGATTCAAAACTGGTTATATGATCGAAATCAGTGTGTGATTATTAGAGAGGGGAACAGTCTGATAGTTTGGGAGTGACTAGTGGGGTGCCTCAGGGATCGGTTTTGGGCCCCTGTCTCTTCAATCTTTATGTATCGTCACTTCAATTAAAAGAAAAATCTGTATGGATGCAAAAGTTTGCCGATGATTGTAGGATTGGAGCAGAAGTGAATATTAGATTAAACACTTCAAATTTACAGGATGCAATAGATAACATTGATATGTGGACTAAAAAATATAAATTGACATTGAATCTAGATAAATGTTTCATAATGCATTTGGGCAATCGAAATCCTAAATTATCCTACAAATTAGGAAATATACCAATAAAAATAACAAATGAGGAAAGAGATTTGGGCATAACAGTATCTAGTAATATGACATTTTCATCACATTGTCAGAATATAGCCAAAAAAGGAACTAAAATCTTAAATTGCATACTGAGGCATGTATCATCCAGAAGCAGGATGGTTGTTATGCCTCTGTATGTGTCTCTGGTGAGGCCCATTATGGAGTATGGAGCACAGGTGTGGTCTCCCTTTAAAAAACAGGATTCAATTCTTTTAGAGCGGGTCCAGAAAAGAGCAACAAGAGTTATCTGCGATATGGTAGGAAAAAATTATGTAACTAGATTGATGGAGTTGAATATGTACTCCTTGGAGGAGCGTAGAAAGCGTGGTGATATGTGCTTGGTTTATAAGGCTTGGCAAAGTGATGATCTTTGGGACATTACTGGGTTAAAAGTAAATAGTAGTATGTATAATACTAGGTCCCATCCAATGCAGTTAACAGCCGCTAAAAGTAATAAAGTATGAAGTACATGGTGGTTTAATCAAAGGGTGGTGCATGATTGGAATACATTGCCATTGGAGGTTGTGGCTAGTCAGTCTATTACTGAGTTTAAATCTAAATGGGACAGGTATTTGAACCAGATTAGAAATTAGGTGATAGTGGCGAGCATATAGGACGTAAGTCCATTTAGCTCAGTATCATTCCTATGATTCCTATGATAGTCCAAGTTAGATGTAGGGGGCCTATAGCAGGTACCAACCAAAAGTTGGGGTTGTCCTTTAAACTGAATATTAACCCATAAGGATTCCGTATCACTAACAAGGGGCAACTGAAATGAGGTTATATCTTCCCTAACAAAGAGGCATACCCCTCCCCCAGTCTGGCCTTGTCGATCCTTGTGAAATAACTTATATCCTGGAAGATTCAGAATCCACATAGCATCTGGATCCCACCAGGTTTCAGTAATAGAAATAAGTCCATAATTTGCTAATAGGCACTTAGCTTCTAATTCAGCCATTTTAACCAAATTTAAGGATCTAGCATTGAGAGAAAGAAGCTTGCACACAGACGAATCACTATTAACCCTTTTTAGAGAATAGGACGAATTCCCGTTCTCCCCCCCAGTTTTTAGTTTAAAAGTTTGTTAATAGCTGAGTTTACACTTCTACCCAATAAGATACTTCCCCTACGGCTAAGATGGAGTCCATCCCAGCAAAACAAAGAATTTTTTAGATAAAAGTTTTCCCAGTGAGCTAAGCATAGGGTGCCCTGCTGGAGACACCAACATCTCAGCCAGTCATTAAAGGCTTTGATCTTAGTGTTTATAGCATTGGTAGCTCTAGGTATTGATAAAATCTCAGAAAAGCACACAATGCTGTCCTTCTCTGCTAACACATTATTGAGTGCAATAATATCATGTTTAAGCTCTTCAAGACTTGATCTATTAACATTGTTAGTCCCTGCATGTATTACAAACAAGGAGTTTTCTGTAGTCCCAGCTAATATTTCTTTAACTACAGATGTATTATCTGAAACTCTTGCCCCTCTTAAACTCGAGCAGGTACGATTAAATTTGTCAACGTTGCAGATAGGACGATCCAGATGCTTAATAATGCTTAATTTTATTCTTAATTTTAACAGTTTAAGACAGATCTTGAAACAGCACTTACCACCACACATTAGTTCAAAAGGGAGTCTTAGCACACCAAGCACATGTGTATCTGTCTAACCAGCAGTTAATCAGAATGCATCACTTGTTGTGTTCTTTCAAATCATCCAATCAGAAAGGCATTAATTCCCACCAAAACAAAACTGTGTTTAGTCTATTCCACAGCCAATATATAAATATTTTCTGCCACATATGAAGTCCAATGTTTCTATTGGCACCCTAGAAGTAATAACAGCCAATAAATATTTAGTTAACCACTGTTGCTATCTGTCTTGGGAAGAATACAAAATCAATTAGAATATTGCTGCTACAGTTATTCAGGTGCCACTCACCAACAACAGACTCAAACTGTCTTATTGAGCTCTCTTTCACTCTGTTTTGCAAGAAACTATTTGCATGGCAGAGAACTGCAGAATCACAGTGTGGATAGTAGGCAGCAGTTTAATTCATCGAGATTGTGAATATGCCAAGAGAAGTCACTTTGGCAGTGACTTGAACATTCCCAATTGCAAGGTTCACTGGTTTGGTAAGGGAGGAATGAGATGGGAGCAGCTCTTGCCAACCATGCAAAACCTTTTGAGTAACTTCTCTGTGCCAGACATACTGCTGATCCATCTAGGAGGGAATGGTTTAGGCAACAAAAGGTGGATAAATTTAGTAGCTGAAGCTAATTTGGACCTAGATTCACTTATAGAGATGTTACCCACCTGTAAAATCATATATTCAGATAATACAGCACATATGTTCTGGTGTGCAGATCAACATATGTATCTGCTTGACAGGGCAAGAAAAAAAGTAAGCATACACATCTCTGCATTTTTACATGATCTGGGCATGCACATAATACATCATCCTGAAATTAAGTATTTTAAAGATTAGCTGTATCTAAGAGACAGTGTGCATGTCTCAAACACTGGCAATTGCCTGTTTTTGGGAAACCTCTGACATGGCATCCTCTCTGTGATCTGAAGAAAAGTGTATCTTTGGAACAAGCTCAACCTAACAGAAGGCTCTTTTAAGAGTCAATTGTCTTTGTTAAAAAAACAGAACAAGAAACACATAAAAATATATTTCATTCTACTAAATAATACTAATGCTTGGGGGGAGGGGGGAGGGGGAGTTGGTAAGGTGTGTATGTGTAAGTAGGGGGGGCAGTGTAATTTTGAAGAAATGATACAACTTATTGTATGTCTGCTCTCCCTCATCCGCTCATGGTGGCTACTCAGGAGGAAGGGGTGGTGGGCTGGTTAACCTGCACGTGTGTGGACGGTGGTGGGGGGAGTATAATTTACAAGAAATAGCACAACTCATTATTCTTCTGCACGACATCGCCCAGCCATGGGGGGCTGTTCAGGAAAAGTGGGAGATAGAAACATAGATTTTGACAGCAGATAAGGACCGCTTGGCCCACCCAGTCTGCCCATGACCCTACCTAATGGATAAGCTGCAGATCCTGGTTAACCAGCAGCCTACTTCTTCCTACCCCAACCCCCTAGAATTGCCTTATGACTGTCCCATGCATGCTTTAATTCCATCACTGATTTTGACTCCACAACCTCCTCCGGAAGGCCATTCCATGCATCCACAACCCTCTCTGTGGTAAGATAACGTGTGTGAATGGGGCTGTGGGTGAGGTAGCAGTAGACAGCATAATTTTCAACCAAGAACACAATACATTGTATGTCTACAATCCCTCACCCACTAATGGGGCCTAATCAAGGGAGCGGAGAGGAGTTAGAGTCTGTGTGTGTCTGGAGGGGAACAAACTTTTCAAGAAATAAGAAAACTCGCTGTATGTCTACACTCCCTCACATAACCATAGATTTTTTTTTTGTTTGTTTGTTTTTTATGGGGGGGGCAAGGTGTGTGTATGTGTGTCTTGTACAAGTTTTGCTATAATTTACAATAAATAACACAACTCATGGAATCTGTCTGCACATCCTTACCCACCCATGTAGACTGTTTTTCAGGGATGGGGCAGGGAGAGTTAAGGTGTCTCTGCAGGAGTAGGGTGGGGTGGGGGTACCAGTAATTTCCACAGACTACACAATCTCTTATGATGACTTTCCATTGTACTATGCATATTGCCATAATAAAATATGCATTTTTCTTATTTGTACTTCTCTTAAAGATATGAGCAAGTATTGGACTGCAGAGGAGCTGCCTATGCTGCTGGAGGCAATGATTAAGATTTACGATCCATGCATTGTGATGAGGGGCACAAATATGCCCCTAGAGGAGACAGGGAAGGGTATGGACATCAGGCATGAAAAGGGCCTGGAGAACAAGAGGTGGAGGAAGTGCTGGGGGAAATGGAAGCTACTCCAGCAAAAGTATTACAAACTGAAAGACACAGGGAAGGTGCCAAAGAAGGACTGGGACTGGTATGAACCAGCCTACCAGCTGTGGCTTCAGGCAGGGAAGCCAAAGTTTGGAGAGCGAGTCCTTCATCGTAAGTACAAATGTTTTTTACACAACAAACACTTAAATGTAACAGAAAATAACAACACCAAGAATAACCAATCATACAATGGCAAAACAATTTCCTGGACTGTGATTACTAAGTGTGTCACTGGTTACTGAGATTATACCACCACAGCCTCACTGTATTGATTTGTTGCATGATCGTAGTCATCTTGTCTTAATAAGCATAGATAATTGCCACACTAGAAATGTACTAAAAACATATTAAAAATGTTTTATTATTTTAAATAACAGCAAAACATTGTTTAATAGCAATTACACACTTCCCGGGAGTTATATTAACAGTCACTTCATCACCCCCAATGAACAATATGGCACTTGGCTGCACCCTGTGCCATATCACACCCCTAGGGAGTAATTAACTTCTTGTTAATGTAACCCCTGGCCATGCCTTATAGTTTAAAGATGAGTAGCCGTCACACTACTTTTTTTTTTTTATTTTCACTATAGATGATTACCAGTTGAGACTGCAGAAGTTACCAAAGCAAATCTTTTTCCCTGTGCAAGTGCATTGTTATAAAAAAACTTTTGTTCATGATGAACAGGTGTTCCTAATAGGCACATTCTCGAAAATACCAAACTATGCATTTCAGAGAAGCATACAATATATATACATATGTGATGTGTGTGTGTGTATATATATATATATATATATATATATATATACAATATAGATATATATATATATATATATATACACATGTGTGTGTGTGTGTGTGTGTATATATATATATATATATCATTCATTGTGACATCACGGTTGTTGTGTACTCATAAATACCCATACTGTCTGTTTACCCATTAAGTAGTGTTCCAATAATTCTTTCACTTTGTCCAGAGTGCATGTTTTTTTCCTTTTTTTGTTACACTATAGTAACCAGAAACAAAGTTGGTCAGCAACGGACATAATTTAGAGGAGATGATTTTCTTACTTTAGTTCTTTAAAACAGAAGTCATCTGTTCTCTGACTCACTCTGCACTACTGGATATGTAAAAAGATTGCGGTTGGAGGAATCTGTTGCTAGTGAGGCCTTCTGCTGGAGTAGCACTTTTTTTCAACTTATACGGATATCGATCAATATTGTTATAGCTGCACAGACCTGTAGGACAACACGCTCTCTTAATTTCTGATCCCCAGGTCATGATATAATATAGTAATTGTACTGTTTGTATTGACACAAAGAAACAAAGCAAATATAAAGTACCATAGATAGGTGTAACATTATCAAGGTATATATGTGGTCATATCGTTCTATTTTTTGCTAAACCTTTTTTTTTAAAACAGCTCCTGAAGCCACAACTGAGGAAACACCAGCTGCGCCAGTCCCAGTCCCTGCAGAGGAGGGGACAGAAGTTGTTCAAGAGGAGGAAGACAAAGACCTCATAATAATCATCTCAGAATATGAGTACCACCACCTCTACAGAGACAATACAAGAATTATCTATTATATAAATGAGTGTGCCATAACAATATTCATAAAAAAAACTACTCCATCATCATACATATGACCATTGCCCATAAGAATTGCACAGAGGATAATGTATAGGCAACCATACACAACAAGGCTGTCTTTCCCTCGAGGGCTTGAGATGACAGGATATGAACCTCGAGAGCGAAGCTTGAGAGATCAGTGTTGTCATCTCAACCCCAGAGATGGAAACACATGCTGACTTGTGTGTGGTTGACCATATTTTTTTATACTATCTGTTTTTTTACAGGAGAGTAACAGACCCCCACTGAACTGAAAACAAAAAATCTTGCCATTTCTTTGTTCTACTCAAAAACAAAAATCAAATTTCCAAACTTTTAAAAGGCAAAAGGTATGACTTAGGGCAGTAGGTGGTTAGTAAGTAGCTAGGTTTAGAATAAATGAGAAATTAAAAATTGTATGACCTTTGAACAGTGCATAACAAGTGTTCAGAATGTGCATGACAACACTTTAGAATGCACATAACACTTTAGAATGTGCATAACAAGGATTTTGAGCAGGCTGATTTTTACACATAACAAAGGGTAACAATATATTACACTAATTGTAATAGAGAATTATGTATAGGTAAGTGTGTGTCATATTTTTCCCACATGCCCAACTTGAGTGATGAACCATAAACCTCAAGAGCGAAGATCAACAGCTTTATGTAATAATCACACACCAAAGCATGTCTATAAAAAATCCATAACATGGACGATGGTGCCTCATCTACAGGTGAGAACTACAGTGTACTCACCGCAAGTGGTTGCTAGGTCATTAGTAAACCTTGACAGCAGACCTCAACAGGTTTACCATTGACCTAGCAACCACGAGTCATGATTACACTGCGGTTATCACCTGTACATCAGTTATTAGCATTTATAGTATATGGGACTTGACATGAGAATCCCCTCCCCCAAGCTCAAGTAATGTAGCCTTATTAATGAATCAACACAACAGACATGTGATTGTGTGGAAAAACAATTTATTAGAATACACTGACTGAGCAGCGTTGGGACGAAATAGCACAGGAGCTAAAATCTCTTTCAGATATGTCAACTGCTAGATTCAGAAACAGTAAGCTGTGACAATTGGAATGTAATTCCAATACTGTTCTGAGACTAACAATCATGCACCTGTATGTAGAATAATGAGTGGCACTGGCATTCCATTTTGTGAACCCACTGGTATGCCCATATATGAAAGAGGTTTATAAGGTGCTTACATCACCACAGAGAGATGACAAGGTAGTGAACAGTCTATTTTCAGTGGGCAACAAGACAACCCATACATTCTATACAGAACAATATATGACTAGGTAGTTGTAGTAAAATATCAGAAATTAACAGCTACAGTAAGGCAACAGCATACAATAATTTTCAAAGTCACACTGCATTAAAACTCATTAATGTTTTATTTTCATTCTGCTCTGACAGAACCACTGGAGACCAGAGTCCAACCTGAAATAAAAGAAAAGCAACAAGAACAGCAGCCAGAGCCTGGACCATCTAACGGTATGTACACCACACATTAAAGTCCCACAAAACGTCAGCATTCAACAGCTAACTAATATAAAAAGTATGTTTTTTCATTTTGTATAGAGTTATCTGGCACAACACTGGTAACCATTGGACTCTCAGTACACTGTGTGCTTGGCCTGCCATTCTGCAATGTCTTAATCAATGACATTGTAGATAGTATTAACAAAAAAATGTACATATTTACAGTGATACAAATGTCTGTGCCACTTTGTATATGACTGTGGCCATACAATAGCTACAGCAAATTCTGGCAAACCTAGGCAGGTGCTGCAGGCTCTGACACGTTGACTTAAACAGCATTGAATGTAAAGGTATACATACTAGAGTCCATCACTGTAAAACAGCCTATTACCTGTGTAGACTCAAGCTATCAGCATCAGAGTATGAAAAAACCCTCACAGTGATGCTTACTACAACCCTGAATCATTCCACACAGCACTAGAAAACATTTAAAAAGGCAAGCAAGATTCTGCGATGTATATGTAGCAAGTATGAGTACTAGTACATAAAAAGTTGTACTGGACCTTGCATACTTCACTGTTAATTACACATGCAGGCTGCGTAGCTCACTACTGTATCATGTACCTCAAAAAAGAATATTTAGCTGCTGGACAGCACCCAGAGTACAATTCATACTACTGTGTAAAATATGTGTTTTGTAGTTGCTTTCCTTTCAACATAAAAGTGACTTGAGCTGGCTCTAAAAGTTCTAGAATACTGTTCCACCACAGGAGGGCAGAAACACATTCCATCACCTCTGAACTGTAGTTCAACAACAACACTCCATTATACACTACAACTTCCTTAAGCACTATATTTCCCATGACAAATACACAAGCACAGAGAACAAACAAGCGCAACAGTCTTATATTTCAGTAGCCGCAAGTTACAGATCTACCCAGAATTCAAACTAATATGTACAGTGACAAAAGTTTTGCAGGTCATCAAATTTCTGTACAGTGTTTGTTCATTGGAATGTTAACATGCAAACAAGGGTAGTTAACACTGTAGACTGAGTTACAATAAGTTTTATTTTGCAGATACAGAACTCAACATGTGATTGTCTTTTTTCTTTTGTTTTTTTTCCAACAGAACCACATCAGACATACACAGCTGCCATCTGTGAGTGACTCGACAGTCTGATTCAGGGATAATATAAAACACGGGAACAACTAGACAAACTCATAAAATTAATGGAAACAAACAATAAACACTTTTCTAACAATCATATGATATTAGGCCTGCTAGAGATTCAGATGAAAACAAACACTTCCCAAATACAGTACCTGAATCCAACTGTCCAGTCGCTCACAAACACCATCATGAAGTTGTTCAGCAAAACATCAGAACCTGAAGATGACCCTGGTCTCCAGCAGGAACACCATTTGTACCCTCCTCTGGCACTGTTCTGTACCTTCTCTCAACAGAGTAGCTTCCACTTCCTCCTGTATCCTCCTACCTGGTCATGCCCTTCCACATCTCTTCACAGCCTCCAGCAGCGTAGGCAGCAACTTCAAATCTGTGGCAACTGTCTTTCTTCTTTTTGTTTTTTGTGACTCTTTTATAAATAAAAAAAAAATTTCTTTTTTCACACGTCAAAAAATATAAATATTTTGTTTACTATTATCCTAAAAACTCTCCCTTTTTATATTACTTAAAAAAACAGACAAATCAGTTAAAACATTGTTTCTTATATTTATCATATAAATATTTTATTTTTTTTACAGGGATCAGGGAGAGGTGGATACAGAAAGTGGGCTATGTTAAATAATAGAAAGCCTTGCTAGATCTTGGAAGCATGGAGTGTTAAATGCCAGGGAAGGGACAGAGCGGGGCTCATCATTATCTTCATCATTTCTAGCTTCTTTGCTAATGTGGGCTTGAGGTGGGGGGGTCCCACCCCTTCCCTCTCTTCTTCTCCCTCCCTCCCTCCCTGCCCACTGACCTAATAATTGGAAACCATAAAGGTAACATGAGGGGAAAACTGACCTAAGGTGGGAATGTTATGATGGTGATAACCTGTGGGGAAGCACATTGAAGATGATGAGTTTAAGAAGATTCATGCAGGACCAACCATGGACCGGATCCCTTATAGGGCTCTGTGTCCTTTTGGGGTTCCTCCTACTCTTGGGTGGTCTATGTACCCACCTGAGTATTAGGGTAACCCCTGATCCCATCCCACCCATGTCAGGGAGTTGGGATGAGAGTATACAGGGGAGTCAGGCATTTGCTTCCTCACAGTTGGAAGTTACAAGATATAAAGTTGATGTTATTGTAGGATTTTACCTACAGTGGCGTGAAAAAGTATTGGCCCCCTTCCTGATTTTCTCTATTATTGCATATTTGTCACACTGGATGTTTTCAGGTCTTTAGACAAAATATAATATTAGATAAAGGGAACCTGAGTGAACAAATAACACTTTTCTTTTTTACTTATTTCATTTATTTAATGAAAAAAGTTAACCAACACCAACTGGCACTGTGTGAAAAAGTAATTGCCCCCTATTTAAATCAACCCAATTAAAGGGATAATTAGAGTCAGCTGATTGAACACAGCCAGGCTTGATTACAGCCAGCCCTGCTCAATATAAACCTCCTTATTTTGGCCCTTACCATCAGAGTCACGTTGCCAGCACAAAGATTCAACAAGCACATTATGCCATGATCAAAGGAAGTTCCTGAAAAGATCAGAAAAAATTTGTTGCCCTATCAGTCCGGAAAGGGTTACAAAGATATTTCTAAGGCTCTGGGACTCCATCGAACCACAGTGAGAGCCATAATCTCAAATGGAGAACACTTGGAACAGTAGTGAACCTTCCCAGGAGTGGCGGCCTGCCAAAATTACTCCAAGGGCACAGTGTAAAATCATCCAAGAAGTCTCAAAGGATCCTAAAACAACATCCAAAGAACTGCAGGCTACTCTTGCCTCAGCTAAGGTCAGTGTTCATGACTCCACAATCAGAAAGAGACTGGGCAAAAATGGGCTTCATGTGAGAGTAGCAAGCGGAAACCACTGCTAACCAAGAAGAACATAAATGTCGTCTCTCATTTGCCAAAAGCACCTGGATGATCCACAAGCCTTTTGGGAAAATGTTCTATGGACAGATGAGTCCAAAGTGGAACTTTTGGACAACATGGATCCCATAATGTCTCGCGTAAAAGCAAACACAGCATTCCACAGTAAGAACGCCATACCAACAGTCAAACATGGTGGTGGTAGTGTGATGGTGTGGGGATGCTTGCTGCTAAGGACCTGGATGACTTGCCATAATTAAAAGGAACCATGAATTCTGCTCTGTACCAGAAAATTCTTAAGGAGAATGTCCAGTCATCCTTCCGTCAGCTGAAGCTGAAGCGTAGTTAGGTCATGCAGCAAGACAATGATCCAAAACACAAAAGCAAGTCCACATCAGAATGGCTAAAAGAAGTAAAATTAAAGTTTTGGAGTGGTCTAGTCAAAGTCCAGACTGAAACCTAATAGAGATGCTGTGGCAGGACCTGAAACGAGCAGTTCATGCTTGAAAACCTACCAAATGTTACTGAATTAAAGCAGTTCTATGAGGAAGAGTGGGTTAAAATTCCTCCACAGCGATGTGAAAGACTGATATTGAATTATAGGAAGTGTTTGGTTGCAGTCATTGCAGCTAAATGTGGCATAACCAGTTATTAAGTGTAAGGGGGCAATTACTTTTTCACACAGTGCCAGTTGGTGTTGGTTAACTTTTTTTCATTAAATAAGTGAAATTAAAAAAAAAAAACAAGTGTTATTTGTTCACTCAGGTTCCCTTTATCTAATATTACATTTTCTCTAAAGACCTGAAAACATCCAGTGTGACAAATATGCAATAATAGAGAAAATCAGGAAGGGGGCAAATACTTTTTCACGCCACTGTATCTCAAGTTTTTCTGTATTTTATTGTGTATATAGTTAACTCGAACCAAAGCTAGAAAAAAGGTTGGAAAGTTAATTCAATTAGTCTGATTAAGTTAAAAAGACACAGGAGATAGGAAACATGGTGTAATAACAAAACTTTATTAGATAAGAGGAGTGCTGGATGGAGGGTCTATTGGTCATCTGATGGTGGGCTTTCACTCGACCTGTTTTGGCAGAGTCCACAGAGTTGCTTGCAGAGGATGTATGGACGCTGTGTTTGGGGCTGATGAGAGGCATTACTGTAGCTCGAAGCAATGGAACCTAGGGTTCTTGGATGTTCCCAGCCTGCAAGACATTAAAAAAGGGAAAGTGTTAACCCTGGCATTTAATATAGCTAAGTGGTATACTAAGGTCAATAAATGACGACACACCCAGTTACAATATATTCTCAAAAATATAAATGGGCTTCACAACCCTATTAAGCGTGCCCGTCTAATGCAACACTTAAAGAGACAAAAAGCAGAAGTCTTCTTTTTACAGAAGACATCTTCCTGATCTGGAGCACCAGAAACTCAGTTGGGGTGGGGATATGTGGTTTATTCCTCCTCACACCCTAGGGGACAGAAAAGAGGGGTAGCCATCTTAATACCATCAACCACACAGATGGAAATGAGGGAGGTATATAGGGATGGACAGGGATTTTATGTAATTATCAAAGGTAGACTATACTCCAGAGAGGTGACCCTAGTGAACATTTACCTTCCGCCCCAATCAAAATTGTCAGTCTTGAGACATGTTCTAGCTGAAATTTTGGACCACCTTAAAGGTCAACTGATTCTGGGAAGCGACTTAAACGTTATAATGCAACCCAATTTGGACTACTCCAACCTGAGAATTCAGCACCAATCGAATATAGCTAAATACCTTAAGTTACAGTTGGAACATCTGGGACTTACATATATTTGGCGGAAGCTTTTTCCTTCCTCACCGGGGTACACCTACCAGTCTGGCAGATTCCACGCTTATTCCAGGCTAGATTATTTTATCATGACCTATGAGCATTTAACTACAGTTTATGATATTACTATCCACCCCAAAATACTGTCAGATCACCATCCCATCTTATTAAAACTTGAGCTAGGAAAACAATAAAAAAAAAACACTCTAGAGACTGAATCCCCTAATTTTAAAAGATAAAACTTTTGTTGAAAAAATGAAAGATAGACTTACACAATTTTTCAGGGAGAATGCTTCTTCAGATACTTAGGAGGCTATCCGCTGAGATGCCATGAAGGCAACCATTAAGGGGGAAACTATTTCATATACATCACATAGAAAGAAAAAAACAAGAGGGTGAATATAGGGAATTAATGACTCTTCTCCAAAACTACCAACTAATGTACATGGAAGGGGACAGGGACCTCCAAATAAAAATTCGGGACACGAAAGCAGCAATCCAGGGAATATTTGATACCCAGATCCAGCAACCTCTGACCTATCTGAAACTATCAGAATATGAAGGAGGGGCAAGTGGTATGACAAGGCTGGCTCGTAAATTATGGGCCCAAAAAAAAGCGGCCACCTTACTTAAAGTTAAAAACCCTCAAAAGTCCCATAGCACTTTTAGGGAGGATGATATATGCCAGATCTTTGCAAGTTATTGTTGCAATTTATATAAGCAAGAAAACCAGGCCACCCCTGAGCAGAGACAAAGCTTCCTTGGGCAATTGAAGCTCCCGTCCCTATCTGAAACACAAGCTCAGTGGCTGATGGCCCCTATTGCAATGGAGGAAATTGCCGCTACTCTTAAGAATCAGACCACTAGCCAATGCCCTGGGCCAGACGGCTTCTCTAGTGAATGATATAAATGTTTTCAAGCAGAACTGCTCACTAGACTCCATTTGCTGTATAGGGAACTAGTTGAAGGAGCCCCCCCCCCACCACATGGGATTTTGCTATGATCACAGCCATACCTAAACCAGATAAAAATAAAATTGAACCATCATCCTAGCAACCTATTTCACTATTAAATAATGATTATAAAATTGATATGGCCATTTGGACGGGAAGACTGGAATATATCCTCCCAATAATAATACATCCAGATCAGGCGGGGTTCATAAAAAAACGAAACACGACAGGTAATATACGAAAAACCTTAATATTATTAGAACACATACAACAACGACAAATCCCTGTGGCTTTTCTTAGTCTAGATATGGGCAAAGCATTCAACAGGGTGTCTTGGGATTTTCTCTGGGACACGCTGCAGGTGTTTCAATTCCCGGAGACCTTAATCACCTATCTCAAGCTTATCTATAAGATGCCCAAAGCTTATGTTCACATCAATGGTGGTATTTCCTCCCCCTTCCCACTTTTCCAGAGCACCCAACAGGGTTGCCCACTATTCCCACTACTTTCACAATATACATAGAACCCTTGGCAGATGTCCTGAGATCAGCCTCAGACCTAGAAGGTGCCCATTTCACCAGAGTGAGTACAGGCTCAGTGTATTTGCTGATGGCTTCCACTTGTCCCTACTTTCACCAACTCATTAAATCCAAGGGGCATGGAACATATTAAAGCAGTTTAAGCAAGTGGCAGGATTTAAATTAAACATTACAAAAAACACAGTGCTCTTGTATAATTACTCCCCCATCCCTGAAACAAGCCCTCCCACCAAAATGGAGAGCCACAAGAACAAAGTATCTGGGAATTCACATCCCACTGGATTTGAGCATCCTAGATATATTGAATTATGAACCAGTAACCAAGATGATTCAGAAGGACTTAAAGAGATGGGGAAGTTAACACTTACTTTTTTCCAAAGAATAGAAACAATTTATATAAATGTTCTCCCCCGCCTGCTATACTTATTCCAGAATATCTCCTACTTCCCATTTACATTTCTTTTCCAATCTTGGGATACCATGATCTTTGGCTTTATCTGGGGACATAGTAGACCACGCATATGGCTGAGTTTATTAAAATTATCTTTAAAACGGGGTGGAGTAAATTTGCCGGAACTGCTCCTGTATGCAGAGGCAGCCTTTCTATGCTTATACTTGTTATGGGTATCCCAAAGCTATGTAGCACAGTGGGAGACATTGTAGTTTCACATTAATGATCTTCATGATATTAAAAGGATATTTCTTTCTTCCCCAGGGCAATCTTTACCCCTCAAAGACTTTTCCAGCATAATGGCACAAGTGTTAAAAATGTGGCTTAGTGTCAGAAGATCCAAGGCCTTCCTTTCTACATACGAATACTGTAAAGTTCTTTCGGAAGGTGACTTATTTCTTCCATCTAAGTCTGACCTGACTTTTGCCAAATGGCACCGTCTTGGTCTGGCTCATGTATTACAATTTTTAGGGTGCCCTTGGGTCCTGACAGTTGAAGAGTTATCTCTTAAATACTACATCCTAAGCTCTAATTTATTTAGCTAGTTCCAAGTTGGAAATTATATTTTACGGAGTAGGCTGATCCAGGCCAAGATTGCATGCTCAACCCCTCCCTTGCTTAAATTATACATGGATCATATCCAGGGGAATCACTGGGATCACCTTATCGGGTCTCTGTATACAATTATGAGGGATTTAACTTCTGAATCTACAGACTCGGTTAGGCAGTTGGAACAAGGATCTTGGCCCTGAAATTTCAGGAGAACAATGGGAGGATTCAGCTCTAACAGTGGTAAAGATTACTTCTGCAAATGTGTGGAGGGAAGTTTCCTGAAAGTGCCATTAGAGATATTTTAGATCACCTGCTAGGTTAAGTAAATACCTGCCAGAGAGTTATGGGAAGTGATGGAGGGGTTGTGGGTGCGCTTTAGCTGATCTAGGCCACATTATGTGGGAATGCCCTATCCTCATGCCATTTTGAATGAATTTACAAAAAGATACAGTATATCAGAGTGTTTATGGGAATCAGTTGATTTCACAGTGGGATTGTTCTTACTACATATGTATCCTGAACATACCCCATCCTGGACCAGAACATTGCTCCCGATCTACCTATTAGCCACAAAAAAAAGCCATCATAAGATACTAGATCACTCAAAGGGTTCCCACAATACAGGAATATAGAGATATCCTGGTGAACATTTATAAAATGGAAAGTATAATGGCCAAACTAACCAAAATGACACCTGGGAAACAAAAACCCAGGGGAAGAGTACACAATGGGGGGTGAGATACTAACAATAACAGAAATGGACAGGGACCTGGGGATAATTATATCAGATGACTTAAAGGTAGGCAAGCAATGTGAGAGGGTAGTAAGGAGGGTGGGGGATACTGGGATGCATAGGGACAGGCATCACCAGTAGAAAACAGGAAGTTGTTATCCCACTGTACAGACAGCTGGTGAGACCCCATCTGGAGTACTGCATGCAGTTCTGGAGAGCCAATCTCTGCAAAGACATAGACAGGATGGAAGTTGTCCAGAGGAGGCAACTAAAATGGTGCAGGGCCTGCACTGGAAGACATATGAAGATAGACTAAAGGAGCTTAATAAGTATAGCCTTGAGGAAAGGAGGGAGAGGGGGGACATGATAGAAACTTTCAAGTACCTCAAGGGAATCAACAAAGTCCAAGAGGTAGCATCTTTCAAAAAAGAGGTGTGCAAGAACAAGGGGCACAATTTGAAGATGGGGGTGGCTCAGAGGTAATGTAAGGAAGTATTTTCAGAGAGGGTTGTGGATGCATGGAACAACCTTCTGGAGGAGGTTGTGAAGTCAAAAACAGTGGTTGAATTCAAGCATGCATGGGACAGTCATAAGGCAATTCTAGGCGGTGGGGGTAGAAAGAAGTAGGCTGCTGGTTAACTAGGATCTGCAGCTTATCCATTAGGTAGGGAAATGGGCAGACTGGGTGGGCCAAGCAGTCCTTATCTGCTGTCAAATTCTGTGTTTCTGTGTTTCTAAAATGAGGGATCGGGGGGCGTGGCCTGGCACCGAGCAAGATGGATGTCTGATTACTGAGCTCCCACTTATCAACAACCATCTAGCATCATCCTCAGCTGTCTAAGTCAGATCAGAAACTTTACTAGCGAGAATAAGAAGACAGATAAAACTACAGCAAGTTTTAAAAGCTGTTTTTTATGTTCTACTGATCTTGCACCTCTACCAAACTGGAAGGCCTACTACAGATCGCCAGAATGACCAACTCCGAACTGCAGCTGAACCCTTTGGAGAAAACAGAAGCAATGTTCACTAAATTATCTGCGGATATGATGGACTTAAAAATTGCTACACAGCAAAATACACAAACTATGAAAACTATAGATTCTCGGCTCACCTTTACAGAGAACAAAACTCGTATTAATGAGGAATCAATATAGGAGCTAAAAACCACTAGCAGAACTCAAGACTGAATAATTAAAGAATTACAATCAAAGGTAGAGGATATGGAAAATAGAAATTGAAGGAATAATCTTCGGATTTTTGGATTCCCAGAAGGAGTGGAGGCTAACAATACCACAGCATTTTTAAATCAAGTACTACCGCAAATACTCAAGCTGCAAACCGGTATCGATTTAATCATAGAACACTCACATAGATCACTAGGCCCCAAGCCCTCCACAGAGCAAAGGCCTAGACCAATAATTGCCAGATTTCTTAACTATGCAAATATTGAACTCATTTTACAGAAATCAAGAGATATTGGTCAACTTATCTGGCAGGAAAACAGAATATATATTTATCGTGACATTTCAAAGGAGCTGTCTGCAAAATGGAGGCCTTTTACATCAGCTCGATGGATTATGCACCAGATAGGGCTCCGCTTCTCACTCAGATACCCTGCAGTAATGAGGGTCTACATCGGTAACTCGTATAAAGACTTCCATACTCCGGAATCCTTATTGTCCTTTCTGGATAGCCAATTTACAACTCACCACAGTGAATCGGCGATCAGGGGAACTCTCTCTGCACCTACACTCCCGACTGATGGTGGTTCCGCTGCGACTTCCGATGCTGTGCCCTTGGAGAAGACGTATACTATGGCTGATCCCCTCGATGTATCAATGAGAAGGCAATCTAATCGTGTGCAAGAATGGTTAGCATTTGGCATGGAGTGTTCAAGGGCACGATGTTGCAGCCCAGAGAAGTCGCGCGACACTATGCTTGAATCTACTGCAGGTGGCCCTGCCATTCCCAATGTTCCTGTGCACAATAAATATGCATTGCTGCAGGATCTACCTACTTCGGATGGAAGTTTGACTGAGGAGAGAGTCATCTTATCGGGAACAGATGTGGACAGTAACTTGATGGAGGCTTCCTGGAATAATAATGTGGATAACTCACCTTTCAAAGTAAATGAGCCCCTAAAAAGAAGCATTGTGGTAAGGGCAAGTATAAAGGGACCTCTACACAGGTGAAACATCTGAGATGACAGTCCTCAATTTTAATAGTTCCAATAAATACTGCCTAATTTGATTTTTTAAGGTGAATGGCAGATTCTGTACGTGCTGACAGCCGACAACTGGCTGATTAGCCTGCTGTACACGTCAACCTAAACTAATGTGCAGTACCTGCATCAGGTCACATATATAGTACATGCTCCTTGTAAAGCTGTGTACAAGACGGTTACTTATACATGTGCTAAATGAATAACTCTAGACATATGGTTACTAGTCACATTCATATATGACCTGATGCACTTATGACGTGATGTTAGTCCATAGCTAATATCTTAAGGGCAATAGCGAAGTATAACTGGCAATCCTACTATGTTTAGGCCCTATAATTTAAGAGCACCTTTTGATTATGACTAGCAGGGTTAAATCTATGTGAATACTGGGAAAGATATAAAGAAGCTCATATCGTTACTCTGATGTAACCACATTGTAATGTGGTACTTTCTTTCGAATATGATCATAATTGTGACCTAACTATTTGGTTATTAAGGGAAACTTTTTTTTTTCTTTTCCTTCCACTAGTTATACTTGGCTGTATGTAATATTAAACCTCTAATTTATTATTGATTCTCATTGCATAGGAGATGATGTTAGATGTGATAACGTTGATAAAATTCAATTACCCTCACATCTATAAGTGGAAATCTAACATAGAATCCTACTGTCTGTTTAGGAACTCCACTCTATTTAAAATATAATAAAATCTAACACTGTTATATTAGTCTCATTAGACAATTTGTTAACAGGGTGAACTGGATAGTATTTTAGTCTTTTCCTGTACTATCCCAGTTCCTATTAGATAAGCAACGTCCTAGGGAACAGAGGAGTGGTCTTGGTCCCTATCTGTTTTTCATTCTTTCTGTTTGGACTGACCTTCTCTTCTCTGTTCATCTTAGATGACTTTAGTGTGTTACTGTTATATAGTTCAGATGTTTATAAATATTAAGGTTAGTTTGTTAGTAAAGAGCTACATGGAAGGAAATCAGGAAGATTTTATATATCCTTTTAGGTGGCTGGTTTTACACAGTCTTGCCAACAGTTTCTCTATACTGGATATATATATTGAGTTGATCTGCATACTGTTATTATATTCACTTGGATATAGGAGTCCCTTGACTTCATATTTAATCTATTATAGATGACAGATTCTAACATATGATGGCTAACTTATCAATATGCACTTGGAATGTCAAGGGACTTAATACTCCAAGTAAATGTAAGCAAGTTCTTAATCACCTCAGAAAACATAAAATACAGATTGCACTATTACAAGAAACTAAACTTTTGGATGCGGATAACTCTAGATTAAAACGTGAATGGGTTGGTCAGGTTTTCGCAGTCTCTGCTTCTGCAAAAAAAAGAGGTGTGGCCATACTAATTCATAAAAACTTAAATTGGAAACCTTCTAGTTTTTTGAAAGACTCAGATGGTAGGTGGCTCATTACAACCTTTGATACTCCCTCAGGCCCATTATCTATAGTCAATATATACGCGCCTAACTTTGATGACCTCCAATTTTTCCATGAGCTGGTTAAACATTTAATCTCACTAAATCTGGATAACTCGCCTTTATTGATTGGAGGAGATTTTAACTTTACTTTGGATGCATATATGGACAGGAGTAACAGCACCTACGCAAATCACCCCAAAAGCTTAACTTTGGTATCTCAGTTAATGAAATATCTGGGTTTATCAGACATATGGAGGACTCTGCATCTCAGAGACAAAGATTACACATTTTATTCTCCTCGACTTCACTCCTACAGTAGAATAGATTACTGGCTAACTTCCCCTAAAGTCACGGCTAATATAATAGAAGCTAACATCCTTCCTTTAATTATATCTGATCATGCCCCGGTTAAACTTTCACTCATTTGGGGCTCCTCTCCCTTAAAATCTCTCCCTTGGAGACTAGACCCCTTACTGCTCAAAGACCCAGAATTTTTACCCTGGATCAAAGTACAAGTAGAAGAATTCATTGCTCACAATGATCCAAGAGACACTTCTATGGGCATTACGTGGGAAGCACTTAAAGTCACTCTATGGGGCAAAATAATTAGCTTTGCAGCACATAGGAAAAAACTTAGGGAACAACAGATTAACAACCTTGAAAAACTGCTTAAAGCAAAACAAAGTTTATATCTGGCTAATCCCCATCCCAACCCTTCATCTCCTTTACATTACGAAATCTTGCAATTACGCATGCAAATTAATGAGCTAATTTCTCGTAAGACAGAAATTGCATTATTGAGAATAAAGCATAAATATTGGGAAGGAGGGGTAAAGGGGAGTAAAATACTTGCTTATAGACTTAGAATGCAACAAATGGAACGGCATATTGCAGCCTTAAAAGATCAGGCAGGTGGAATCCGAACAAATGAATCCTCTATTAATGAGATTATGGTTTCATTTTACAAAAAGTTATATTCTTCATTCTCTTTAGCATCATCTTTAGATATCACTTCTTTTCTAGACAAATTAATGCTTCACCATCTCTCTCAAGAGGTAATATGCTCCTTGGATACACCCTTTATGGTAGAAGAAGTAAAGAATGCACTTTTTTCACTTAAATCTGGAAAATCTCCCAGCGAAGATGGGTACCCAGTGGAATTCTACAAACTCTTAGCAGACCAACTATGCCCCTTACTATGCAATGTATTACAAGAATCCTCTATGAAAGGTAATTTACCTCATACTATGACCGATGCAATCATTACAGTTCTTCCAAAAAAAAATAAAGACAATGCCCTTCCGGTGAATTATCGTCCTATATCTTTACTTAATACAGACGGTAAAATATTCGCCAAAATTTTGGCTAATCGTATAGAACCACATATTCCCAAATTAATACATAGATCGCAAGTGGGTTTTGTTAAAGGTAGGATGGGCTCTGATCATCTCTGCTCTTTAATTAACCTAACACATAAGGCCAAATCTCTTAATTCTCCAGCTGCAGCTATAGCTGTTGATTTCAAAAAAGCTTTCAATTCTTTAGATTGGAATTTTCTTTATCTGGTGTTAACTCGTTTTGGTTTTCGTAACCTCTTTTGCTCTTGGATCAAACTTCTCTACACAAATCCCCAAGCTATGGTTCTCACCAATTCCACGTTATCTAAATCTTTGAAATTAGCAAGGGGCACCAGGCAAGGATGCCCACTCTCCCTATTTCTCTTTATTTTAGCTCTCAAAACTCTTGCTGCTTTTTTAAGACAACATAAGGATATTAAAGGAATATCCATTGGGCACATGCAATATACATCACTAACATATGCAGATGATATGCTCATTTTGCTAGAAAATTTTGACTTATCTGCACAACCACTTACCCAAATACTTAACCTGTTCTCCAAGCTTTCCGGATTAACAGTCAACTACCAAAAAACAGAGATACCACCGTTAAATAAGTACTGTAATCCTCTTATAAATAATCTACTAGGATTTCGTTGGGCCCCACAAGGTATCACCTACTTGGGGATAAAAATCATTCCTGACTTTGATAAAATTTGGGAAATTAATCTCCAACCCTTACTTACAGATATTAAAACAAATCTAAATAAATGGAAAAATTTAAATGTATCTCTTCCTGGTAAAATAGCTGCTATAAAAATTAATACTACACCTAAAATTCTCTATTTATTCTCTTGTATCCCACTTAAAATCTTGCCTCGTTTACTTCATAAAATCGACAAAACAGTAGGAGATTTTTTATGGGAAGGTCATGTGCTTAGGTTTAACTGTATTAAAATATGCTCTCATTGGTCTCAAGGCAGTTTTGGACTACCTTGGTTCGCGGCCTACCTCTGGGCATTCAGAGCCTCGCAAGCTATTAAATGGTTTTCTAAACATAACTATAATTCACCACTATGGCTTGATATGGAAGCTTCCCTATCCCCAGGTCAAGTACCCAATAGTTTTATATACTCTACTCCAAACTCTAAATTAAATAAACACCCCACAATTAAAGCATCTATTTATTACTGGTTTAGACTGCATAAATGGCTCAAAACAGATCCCACCCCTATATCTTATACACTCATATGGGGAAATCCAAAAATTACCTTAGAGAACAAACCCATATATTGTAACTCCTGAAAACAAAGGAATATATTCTTTTTAAAGGATATTTTAGATGATAAAGGTAACACATTAAACTCTTTTGGTAATTTGCAAGCAAAATGGCATATTCCTAAAAACAAATTCTGGAAATACTTGCAAATTCGCTCTGCTATACTTCATATTACTCAACACATCACCAAACCATTAATAACCTCTTTATACATCAACTCATGGATTAATACCTCTTCTGGTTTGATCAGTAAGATTTATAAACTAATCAGAGAGGTATTACCGAATCAATCTATTTCGGCCAGGAATAAATGGAATGCAGCATTAAAAGATAATATATATGACTCCCAATGGGATGAATGCGGGAAATCCTGCCATAATAACTTTAAAGATGTATGCAGTATGCTTATACAGTACAAAATTTTACATTTATGGTATAGAACCCCTTCACATTTGCACAAGATGGGTTTACTATCTAACAATAACTGTTGGTATTGCAATTCACCGAATGGAGATCTTCTACATACATTATGGTCATGCAAACCAATATCTAGATTATGGCAATCTGTCTATAACCTAGCATCTAAAATTATTGGCCGTTATCTTCCATTTAAACCTAAAATTTTTTTACTAAGAATTATAAATAGAAATAGAAAGCTAACACAATATCAGTATAAATGGCTATGAATCCTATTTATGCAAGTTAAGAGATTGATACTAATGCGTTGGAAGTCTAAGCTAATACCTACTGTGTCTGACATTTTGAACAGCCTAACCCATACTACCTCTTTGGAACAGATATCATATCTGATACAAGACCGACTCAATGAGTTCTATTTATGTTGGCAAGACTATTTAAACTTTCTTCAGAAACAGAGATGATACTCTACCAGACCTTCCTACTTGGTATTACCTCAACATGAATACCCTTATATATTTATCCTTCCATGCAACTCCTATAGTTGGTTATAAAAATACATGATTAAATTAATCTGAATCTTATAATATTTCCTTCTTTTCATATACAGTACAAGTATCTCAATCTACTAATACAATACCTTATATATCAAATTCCTTTTTGTCAAGTTAGGCTACTTAACTCAATATGTTAACTGTTTTATAACGTGTTAATATATAGCATTGCCTATACTTTATACTATACAATGTATGTGCATATATTCTTAATATACCATGTACTGTATTTTCTAGATGGTAAATAACTCAATAAACAATGTAGCTGCAAAAAAATTAAATGAGGGATCAGGAACAACAACTGCGAACTAGATGGCAAAGATGGATTATTTATCAAATGGCGGCAGATTGGGACTTTTGTCCCTGAATATAAGAAATAATAGTACATACAAAGGTATCTTTTTCCTTTGTTAAATGTGGACTGTGTAAATGCACTTGTAAACAGAATGAAAGTCTATGTTTCTCCTGTGTCCTTATGTCAAAAATATAATATAAAGAAAAAAAAAGTTCTTTTTTTACAACTACAAATACTTACTAGATTGAATTTATGCTTATTCAATAAATATATATATATTTCTTCATATCATTTATCTCTTGTCTTTTTTTCTCACCAGCAACAAACAGGTGTAAGTGAGAACATAGTGCATGAGAAGTGCAGGTTGAAGGCAGTGGTGTGCATGTGGTGGGAGTCTGGGCGAAGTGGAGGAGACACAGCATGCAGTGTTCGGAGAGAGGCAGTGGGGTAGACAGGGAGGGATTGTTGGTGTCATGTACCCATGAGGTCTATGTGTCTCTGTGTGTGTGTCAGAGTAGATGGTAGTCATGTGTAGGAGGGGGAGGGGGTGGACAGATGACATATGAGGGAAAGGTAGTAACATTGGCCCAACAACAGTGTGTGTGGGGGGGTCCCCACACTCCCACCAACCTGCCCATTTGTGCATAATCATACACATCTGTGCCAAACAAAGCACCTCTCCAAAAACAAATAGGTGTTAGTGGGAGCATAGGGTGAGAAACCTGTCTATTTGTGCCTAATAATACACATATGTGGTAAACAAAGCACCTCTCCAATAACAAATGGGCATAAGTGGAAATGTGGGTCCCTTTTGTGCAAAATTATATGCATCTGTGGCACCACATGCCCTCCGAGCCCTGCGTTTCCACTTATATATAAGTACAGAACAACACAACAGCACCATAGAGCAAGTAAGCCTTGTAATAATCACATGCATACACCATTGGAATAATAATTTCCAAATATCTCAATAACTGTACAAGGTGGAAAAAAACTCAAAATTCATGGTATTAAAGATCAGTTGCCCCCTGTATTCTCTGCAAGGTGTTATTCCTACCTTAATATGTCCCCAGCAGTCCTGTGAGTGATGGGATGTAGTCCGTTTTGATCAAAATCCAAAACATCTTGAATAAGAAGTTAAATTAATCAGTAGACGCACACTGCCCACTACACCCACTCTGTTTGTTTACCAGACGTGACCTATCACCTCATGCTCAGTGTGTGACGCAAATCTTGTTTCACAGTGTGCAACTGCAGTGCCCGGAAAAATTCGATTTTTCTTTTTGCTGCAATGTCATCCGTTGAGGCTGATTTTGAAATGGATCGCATTCATTTTAGTGTGACTATCAATCCATTTGAATGTGAATCTCTAGACCCAGTCAGAACAGCCGCATTGCCTGTTGACAGCAGCACTCAAGATGACAGTGAAAGTGCTGTTAATTTGGAGGTGCTGTTGTCAGAACCAGTTGATCAGTGGTCAGTATTAGCACAGCTGTCACAACACTAGCTGTATTTTGCTGTCACACACTCTTGTATTTGTGAAGTAACAATCTTTTTTAGTTGTGCTCTTGTACCCTTGATTTTTTCACACATGGGCCCCCCCCCAACTGCATTATTATCTGTATTATTATTGGTGTGATTTTTGATCTCAATGTTCATTTTCACTGTTTTAAAATATAAAATCATGTTGTTTTTTCCCCACTAGATAAGATTTGTTTCCATATTCAAATTTCCTTTCACAACTCCTTTCACTAACTATGAGTTTGGCTCATGTGGCTAAGTAGGGGGACACCATGAAGGTGCATGTGGCTATGCTTCTGGACATACAGAAGGTGCATGTGGCTGTGCTTCTAGACATACAGAAGGTGCATGTGGCTGTGCTTCTGGACATGCAGAAGGTGGATGTGGCTGTGCTTCTGGACATACAGAAGGTGCATGTGGCTGTGCTTCTGGACATACAGAAGGTGCATGTGGATGTGCTTCTGGACATACAGAAGGAGCATGTGGCTGTGCTTCTGGACATACATAAGGTGCATGTGGCTGTGCTTCTGGACATACAGAAGGTACATGTGGCTATGCTTCTGGACATACAGAAGGTGCATGTGGCTCTGCTTCTGGACATACAGAAGGTGCTTGTGGCTGTGCTTCTGGACATACAGAAGGTGCATGTGGCTCTGCTTCTGGACATACAGAAGGTGCATGTGGCTGTGCTTCTGGGCATACAGAAGGTGCATGTGGCTGTGCTTCTGGACATCTAGAAAGTGCATGTGGCTGTGCTTCTGGACATACAGAAGATTCATGTGGCTAAGAAGGGGGACACCATGAAGGTGCATGTGGCTGTGCTTCTGGACATACAGAAGGTGCATGTGGCTGTGCTTCTGGACATACAGAAGGTGCATGTGGCTGTGCTTCTGGACATACAGAAGGTGCATGTGGCTGTGCTTCTGGACATACAGAAGGTGCATGTGGCTGTGTTTCTGGACATACAGAAGGTGCATGTGGCTGTGCTTCTGGACATACAGAAGGTGCATGTGGCTGTGCTTCTGGACATCAGAAGGTGCATGTGGCTGTGCTTCTGGACATACAGAAGGTGCATGTGGCTGTGCTTCTGGACATACAGAAGGTGCATGTGGCTGTGCTTCTGGACATACAGAAGGTGCATGTGGCTTAGCTGGTGGACAGACTGAAGATGCATGTGGCTAAGTAGGGGGACACCATGAAGGTGCATGTGGCTGTGCTTTTGGACATATAGAAGGTACATGTGGCTGTGCTTCTGGACATAGAGAAGTGCATGTGGTTGTGCTTCTGGACATACAGAAGGTGCATGTGGCTGTGCTTCTGGACATACAGAAGTTGCATGTGGCTGTGCTTCTGGGCATACAGAAGGTGCATGTGGTTGTGCTTCGGGACATACAGAAGGTGCATGTGGCTGTGCTTCTGGACATACAGAAGTGCATGTGGCTGTGCTTCTGGACATACAGAAGGTGCGTGTGGCTGTGCTTCTGGACATACAGAAGGTACATGTGGCTGTGCTTCTGGACATACAGAAGGCGCATGCGGCTGTGCTTCTGGACATACAGAAGGTGCATGTGGCTGTGCTTCTGGACATACAGAAGGTGCATGTGGCTGTGCTTCTGGACATACAGAAGGTGCATGTGGCTGTGCTTCTGGACATACAGAAGGTGCATGTGGCTAAGTAGGGGGACACCATGAAGATGCATGTGGCTGTGCTTCTGGACATGCAGAAGGTGCATGTGGCTGTGCTTCTGGACATACAGAAGGTGCATGTGGCTGTGCTTCTGGACATACAGAAGGTGCATGTGGCTAAGTAGGGGGACACCATGAAGATGCATGTGGCTGTGCTTCTGGACAAGCAGAAGGCACATGTGGCTGTGCTTCTGGACATACAGAAGGTGCATGTGGCTCTGCTTCTGGACATACAGAAGGTGCTTGTGGCTGTGCTTCTAGACATACAGAAGGTGCATGTGGCTCTGCTTCTGGACATACAAAAGGTGCATGTGGCTGTGCTTCTGGGCATACAGAAGGTGCATGTGGCTGTGCTTCTGGACATATAGAAGGTGCATGTGGCTGTGCTTCTGGACATACTGAAGATGCATGTGGCTAAGTAGGGGGACACCATGAAGGTGCATGTGGCTGTGCTTCAGGACATACAGAAGGTGCACGTGGCTGTGCTTCTGGACATACAGAAGTGCATGTGGCTGTGCTTCTGGACATATAGAAGGTGCATGTGGCTGTGCTTCTGGACATACAGAAGGTGCATGTGGCTGTGCTTCTGGACATACAGAAGGTGCATGTGGCTGTGCTTCTGGACATACAGAAGGTGCATGTGGCTAAGTAGGGGGACACCATGAAGGTGCATGTGGCTGTGCTTCTGGACATGCAGAAGGTGCATGTGGCTGTGCTTCTGGACATACAGAAGGTGCATGTGGCTGTGCTTCTGGACATACAGAAGGTGCATGTGGCTGTGCTTCTGGACATACAGAAAGTGCATGTGGCTAAGTAGGGGGACACCATGAAGGTGCATGTGGCTGTGCTTCTGGACATACAGAAGGTACATGTGGCTTAGCTGGTGGACAGACTGAAGATGCATGTGGCTTAGGTGGTGTACACTCTGAAGGAGCAGGTGGCTAAAATGGGGGCTAGACTGAATTAGCATGTACGTAAAATAATGGACACAGTGAAGGACCATGTGGCTAAGGGGTGGGGACACAGTGAATGTGCATGTGACTAATCCAGGTGATAGACTGAAGGAGTAAGTCTCTAAAGTTGGTGAAGCACAGAAGGTGCATGTGTCTAAGCTGGGTGACACACAGAAAGTGCATGTGTCTAAGCTGTGGGACATACAGAAGGTGCACAAAGTTTCCCTCATGTGGCTAAGCTTGGTACAGAGTGAAGGTGTATGTGGCTCAGCTGGGGGACACAGTGAAGATGCATGAGGCTAAGCTGTGGTGACACACTGTGGGAGCATGTAGCTAAGCTGTGGTACACGGCGAATGCGCATGTGGCTAAACTGAGAGACACACTGAGGGATAATGTGGTTAAGCATGGTGGCACACAGAAGTATCATGTGGCTAAGCTTGTGGGCATAATGAAGATGCATGTTGGGAAGGCGGGGGGGACACACCGAAGGTGCATGCTTAGAGGAACAAAACATCAATCAACAAGTTTTCCATTAATTAGTGCCCCCTCCCCAAACACCATCTTCCTATGTACTGTACAAAAAACACCACCACTGTGTCCCCCTTCCTCAGCCACCATGTTCTGGCAATTGGTCCTCAAGCAGCACATCACAGCACTTCACACACCTATATGGCTGCATTCTGACTGAACAGTCAGTAAGTGACCAAATACGGTACCTAGTAGTCACCCTCTCTGACTGCATTGAATGGGTATAACTCCATGGCCGGTTGTAGCTGCTTGTTATTTTTTGTGCCTTAATTCTGAAATGTACAACATAGGTTGAGGGAGTGCATAACTGGGTGGGCTCGACGTAGTATGATGTCATTCATCATAACTTTCCATAATGGTAAATTTGTTACTCTATCATCCTACCCTCTTGGCAAATGTATATGTACCAGTACCTATGTCAAAGGACCAGCATGTATGCCAGCAGCTATGCACCTATGTCAAAGGCTATGTATTAATACTGAATGCAAGGCTATGACATCGCAGGGACCACCTATATGCCAGCACCACTGCACTTACATTACAGTGAGCACCTGTGTTGTGGCTCAAATGCACCCACATTAAAGGGCATGCCTATATACTCGCGGTAAGGTACCTTTGGTACTGGAACTTCCTGTATGCCATTAGCAAGTCACGTACACTATAGGAACCACCTGTATGCATGCACTAAGTAACCTAAAGTACAGGGACTGCCTGTATGAAAGCTGCAAGACACTGACAGTACATGTCCTATCTGTATATGACAGCACCATAGCACCTCTTTTTCACTTCTCAGCTGTATGCTGTCATAAAGGTACCAACGTCACAGGGCACACAAAATGATACCAGGAAGGCACCGACCATACAGGGCCTGACTCTATGTTTGCACCAAGGCACCTACTATATAGTCCAGCCTGCATGTTTGCATCCAGACAAATATGTAACATGAGCCTCCTGTATGCCTATATGCCTGCACTATAGCACCTACTTTACAGAATCCACCTGCATGCCAGTACCAAGGCACCTGCTTTACAGGGTTTGCCTGTATGGCAGCTCCAAGGCACATACTGTACTGTGGTCACCTGTATGCCAACACCACAGTACCTACGTTACAGTTCACAACTGTATGGCAGCACCAAGGCACTTATATTTCATGGACTGCCTGTATGCCACCTCCAAGGCACCTACATCACAGGGTCCACAAATGATGCAAGCAAGGCATGTACTGTACAGGGCCTGCCTGTAATTTTTCATCGAGGCACCTCCTGTACAGGTCACACCTGTTTGGCAGCACCAAGGCACCTACATTACATGTAACAGTTGTATGCCTGCAGGAAAGGCACCTACATTACAGGTTCAACCTGTATGCCATAACAAAGGCACATACTTTACTGGTTTTGCATGGATCCCTGTAATAAAACATTATAATTGTGTCACACTCGGACTGTTACATTTCGGCTTTGATAGTTATGATCTCTGTTATTACAACACAATGTAATGTATGCCTCTGTAAATAACATGTCATTCTCTTAGGTGTTACTGCAATTTGTGCCAGTCTATGCCGACACGAGGTGAGCGTCGATGCTGTCATTTTTACATACAAATATGTGCCAAGATGGAACCTTTTCCCAGTATTCGGTGCATCACAGAACATCCAGGTTTTCAATAATTATGCTTGGACAAATATGTTCTGAAGAGGCATTGATTGAATTCATTTACCTCGATGGCCCTGTGGGAAGGTTGAGACAACTGAGCAGTACGTGCTTATAAAATTGTTCACATGCTTTTTCAGTAAGGGACTTATTTCAATATTGTGACATATGTAAAGTTAATGTATATTACTTACAATAGAATTTATAACGGTCCTGTGTGAATGAGGTTTCAATGTTTTTTCCTGTCACCACTACTGACCGCCTATATTCCATGAGTCTTTTCAACAACATAACTTGTCCTCTTGTACAAAAATGCATGTTTCAAATATCATACTATGCTTGCTGCTAACTTCACTATTGGCAGTATATTACATGTGTCCATCACCCTAGCTGGCCAGAAAAAGTGCAAATCGCAATCCCTCACCCTCTCCCCCATCTCACGGTCACTACAGTACATTGTGACCCGAATTTCTTTTAATGCATGTGGCAACTGGTGTGTAAATGAAAGTATTTGTGCCCTCTTGTTAGTAACCCATTTGCATCTAAGTACTGTGAAACAGCAGACCATTAAAAGTTTCTATTACATGCTGCAATCTGATTTGCTGTTCGGATGGTGAACATCCTGATCACCGTGGCACATGGCTTCAGTGCTGGGACCGTTTCTGTTTACCATTTTCATAGCCAACATTGCAGTGTGGGTTCACAGCAACATTAGTCTTTTCGCACATGACACAAACATTTGTGAAGAGGTAGTTGGGGGGAGGGAGAAAAAGTACTTCAGGAGAATTTGATAAAACAGAAGGTCTCACATTTGGCACCTTGGTTTCAATGACAAGAAGTGCAAAGTGATGCATTTAGTATGCAAGAACCCAGGACACAATTAGTGGGTGGAGGGTGTACCGTTAACAAAATCCAAGGAGGACAATGATGTAAGAGTGCTGTTAACTGGGGAGATGAACCACTCTGCTCAGTGCCAGAAGGCAGCACCGAAGGAAAACAGGATGGTAAGGTGCATAGCAAAGGAGATTATTTCTAGGCATGGGGAGGTCATCAGGCCTCTGTACCAGTCCCTGCTGAGACTGCACATACTGTATTGTGGTGATTCTGGTGCCCCTACTTGAAAAGGGACATAACAGTACTGTAGGGGTTACAGCGCAGGGAAAGGGAAATAAACCTGTGGTTGGGGGACAGACCACTGGTGCAGAAACTGATAGAGCTCAATATGTATTCCCTGGAGCAAAGAAGAGAGAGAGAGGGGATATGATTGTGACCTTCAACTACCTGAAGGATTTTAACAAAGTAGACACCTGCTGTATGTCAGTACTTATTATTTTTTGTTTTCTGTTTCTATAGATTATATCATCACCTTGCATATCGCAAATTTATCTTTTGGATTTTCAAAAGGCTTGGTAGAGAAAACAGAAGGATCTTACCTGCCTGTGTGGTTCATGCAATTCACAACAGATTTCCATCAGAGCACTACATGGGGTTTCGCCACTATGGATATTGAGAAGTGCATGCCTGACTGTATTCTTTACTCAGAAATGCATTACCATCACATTAAATACAGTAATAAATGCTATATTGACATGCAGTGCAACGTTTATTAATTTTTATTTTGTGATTTTATCTATATTGAGGTTGTTGCATATATTGCATGGTGTAACATTCCAAATAGCAGTTAATAAACATAACATCGATATTGTGTGGAGTGTCTTACTCAATAATTTCACCACTATAGCTGTATTGCTTTACTATGTAATGAGAAACTCAGGTTTCATACATTCAAAATAGTAACTGAACATTGAAAAACTATTTAGCTGGACAACTTAGTCCATCAACAGATGTGTGAAATGCAAACTGAATGATTAAAACCTTATATGGTTCATAATAAAGTATAATTACTGGTGACCTATAATATCAACCAGATTACAGTGGTTGTCAAATGCCATAATTAGATGATTTCTGGTTATTATGCTCAAAAAATCTGTAATAACCAGAAATCCAGTTCTTTAGGTGTCCTAAACAACTTTCACTTTACAGCAGTTTTCGATGTGCCGGTAGTGTGACTGAGCGTTATTCGCTCTTGTAAAAAATATTGTAGATATTTTACAGAAAGTAGCAGTGAGTAGTATAAAGAACATGCCAGCTGTGTTCCTTGAGGTTATTGTTTTTTTAATTTCTTAGTAAAGAAGCCGCTGAGTACTGGGCAAGCACAGTGAGCAGCTCAGCAGCTTCAGAAGACTCAGCAGGTTACAGTGTTGTTATAGCAACGCTTGCTAACACTTGCGTCCCGTCTTCTGCAGTGGCTGAGTGACTCGCTCTGCTCGCTCTTTACTCGGTGTATTGTTTCATAAGAGACTTAAAAAAATATCCTTGAGGAGCACAGCTGGTGTGTTCTTTATAGTAATCAGTGCTATTTTCAATAACATTTCTACAATATTTTTTACAGAAGTGAAACACGCTTGATTATGCTACAATAACTTACGAAAGTAAAATTATAAGAAATAAAACACAGATAAATATATATTGATGGATTTTTTGTACACACCCTCAGTGTGTGATGACCATATAAACCTCTCAAGGTTCGCTCTTGCGGTTTAAGGATTCACCATACACATCTGGTGCGTAATAAAAAAAAATACATAATATACATGTACCTATACATTATTCTCTGTATCTTAATTGTACATTTTGGGTACATTTTGGGTACATTTTTATACAAGAAAAACTAATACAGATCACAGAATAGATGGCAGGGATTGTTATGGAGTAAAAAAAATTCTAAGATTGACCAACAGGACTTACATTGTGATACTCAGCTGCCTACAGCGGCGGACCCTGCACTGGAGTCACTGACATGCATACTGACAGTGGTTAGATTCAGTTAGTGTTTTGACTTTATAAGTGGAATGGTTGTCATTCACTTTTAAATGTGTTTCTGTGGGGATGGCCAGTACAACATCGCGTATAGTATTATGCTTTGCAAACTGGACAGTGAAATCTGTGGGTTCTGATTGCACAATAGCCCTCCCAAGTGATGCCTCTTCCAGATAACATAGCCCGGGTATTAAGAGTATCAGCCTAGACTGCCCCTTCATTCTAAACAATTTTTGAAATCAATAAATTATGTGGCACCTCTTGTCGTTGGTACCGCAGTTATGATGATGTTTAGTCAGTTTGCATCTTATACGATATGTACATAATATAACTGTCAACACGTTACAATTTGCAATATTAATACTGAGTGAAACAGCATGACCACAGCATCCAATTAGTAAATTAATTGTCTCTCTCTTCAATACCTGGCGAGTACAATAAAGTATTCCATTAATCCATGAAAAGATCTATAGTTCAAGGGAAGCAATATCAGTAAATTTACGAAAAGTCATTTCAGAACTGAAAGTCAGTACTGCTTCATCCAAACAATGCTAACCATTCCTGTCACCTCAATATATTCTGAGTGAAGAAAGAAACTGAGAGATCTTGTCGAACGTTGTTATTCAATGTTCTGTGTTCCAGAAAACACTGGTCTTTAATCACATTCTAATTCTGCTGACCGTGTACTACAAGAAATAAACAAACAATAGACAAACATTTGGTGTCACATATGTAACATGTGCTTGTCTACTTATTGGTCATTGAGAAGTAATAGTGCCTTGTGTCAAGAGATGACTTGTTAAAGCTGCTGCGGTGATGTCTAATCAGGTCTTCCTCATCTTCCGTCTCAAATTTTTCAGCAAATGGTTTGGGAACAGGCTTAAATGTAGCTTTTCTGGCTATTTCATAAGTCAGATACCTTTCCCGGAGCGCAATTACCTATTGATGAGATCAGTGACATAGTCTGTGACAAAGTGAAATAATTACATTTAGACTGCATTGATGCACCATACAATTCATCGTGGCAACGTTGATTTTACCCATGTTATCATCAGTAACACACTGAAGCTGTTCTGACAATTGATACAAATATATTACCTGAAAAAAATAAAGATCATAGGCTGACAGTATGTAAACAGACTGTGGTCAATATACTGTACATCTATCCTTTCATGACCTATTTAAGCAATAACCACAAAGAAGCTTGTTATTTCATATGGGTTAATGACCAGTTGTGGGGATGGGTGGACAAAAGCACAGCCACGGCCTCCTTCATCAAGTCTGATATTACTTCAAGGAAATGTCTGGATTCAATGTTGTTATTATGATGATAAGCATATCCCAAGTTAGCAATAAGACATGGCTGGTTGTTAGAGGTACTGAGACACCCGCACACCCAGAGGCGTAGTGAGGCAGGATACCGCAGGTCGAGTGCATTCATCCTCTGGGTGTACTGGTATCTCACTACTACCAACACCTAGCAATGTCTTATTGCTGATATAGAATGGACCGTTAGTGAACTGTGCAAAAAAAGAAAATTCTGAACATTTTCAAAGTCACCAAAACTATAATGAAGTGTTGATAAATAATGTAAAATACTTCTTTAACAGCTGTTTTTCTCCTGACAGTCATGTGTCTTTCTTCACACTCAATACATTGTGTGATTCTTTACCACCAAATGTGCCACCCCCTTACCAAACCACCACGGTCTATCAATTCATCCGTAAACAGCAGTACTTTACCCGGTAGTATGGCTACATGCTGAATGAAGTCTCACTGACTGACCGCATACAGTAACCATTATATGCACGTCATTTGACACTGTTTTGTACATTGAATGAGGCATGTTAATATGTTCACATTAATTGGCCCTCATGAACCTCATGAATTGAATTTAACTTTATTACCATAAGTAGGTGGTACACGTATTGTCTTTAGAACCACTGCACCACCACGTGACTTTGGGTAAGACCCACTCCATCTTTTTTTTCCCCTGCCTTGTCAGTTGCTGTGTCCTTGAGGAATTCTCATTAAAATGTAGAGCCACTATAAGTAATCTAAACACTGAATGTCATCAATTAATGCTATGTGATATTGTATTTCAAATGAAAGGTATGCAATGTATCACCAATATTATTTTTAAAACTAACTTTGCCTCCATGCAATTGAAAAAGAAATGCAGACTCTTAGGTGCAAACAAAAAGTAACAATACGATGATATGTTTCAAGAGAAGATGTCTGCTCTGCCGCTGACAGTTTTTTACATCATTGCAAAGAATTTTACTGTACAATATAGCTTCTAGCTCCCTGTGTGGTTTACTACCTGTGAATCACAGTTTTGTGTTTAGTTAATAATTCACTCAATTATTAATATGTAATATTGCAATCGGAATAGTTGATCCTGCCATGTGCTAACCTTTCTTTAACCACAAATGTTCCGCTAGTGGCCTGTGTGCACATTCATTCTATGGAGTGCCATGTTCACTGTGAATATTGGCTACGTGAGAACTTATTGCCATCCATTTTGCATGAACGAGATTTCCATCTCCTCCACTTGATGATGCCACCCAGTAAACATGATTATTTATGGAATGCCCATTCCTTCAGTTGTGCACAGTCTTTTCTTCTCCCTTTTGCCTCTACCTTCTTCTTAAGACCTTAAGAAACCACCCTAAAAAAAGTTGCAATCACAGAGCTATAACAATAATTTTACAGTTGCTGACCTGCATCTGCTTATGACTTTCCTGAAGGGACATACATTTTTTAATTACAGATTAGTATTTAACATAACCTTAGCAACGTGCCAAACATCAAAGCGATGTGCAATGCTTGGCTTTTCCTCCGGCATATACTTTTTTACACTCACATGCTTCTCTGTTGTGAGACTGGCAATAGTCACACCAGCTGATTTTCCTTTGGACAGTCCTCACTTCAATCCCTCAAGCTCCATACAGTTAGAATTATTTACTTTGTTACTCTTGTAAAAAAATTAACAAATTTAAATAATACCACTATTTGAACCAAAATATCCTTAGTAGTCTCATGAATAATTCTTTAGATTTAAAATACAATGTACTGAAAGTAACAGTTGACCACCAATTGCAATCCACAAAACCTCAATCATAACATCATCTGAAACAGTAAGCCACTATAATGTGTGCCAACGCACACAGTTCCAGAAATAAAATATAATAGTGTCAACATAAATGTTAGAGACACTACCAGGTGCACAACTTACTGTTGGGTACAGTTGTGAGGTATGTAATCAAACGTTGACAAACCATTACACTTAACAAAACCCCATAATTAAATGGGTATAAAGAATGTAGGCTCCTAATTGGTCAAAAGCAGCTTTCAGCTGGCACGTTATCCAAACACAATGTCACTGATGACAGTAATATGTTTAAGAAAGCCATACAATTTAGCCCTTATTAGTAACTGAAATCAAGCAGACTACAACCTAGTTATGCTATTGTTATGACATTACTTTGTTGTTAACCCTTCTTGAGTATGTCATATCAGTGGTATAACAAAATGGAATCATCACAACAACCAACGTTCTAACAAAACAGAATGCTCACAACAATCAATGTTCTGTAAAGTAATACAGTTTGCCAACAAAACAACAAGAGAAATTTCAGAACAGCACCCACACCACAACATCACTGAAAGGTACCCCAGACTCTCTCAACTCAGCAATCACCAATGCGCCCCAATAACAAGATAAGGATGAATGAGCATGTATCACACTTAACATTCAATGAACACATGCTTGCTTGCATTCACCAGTTAATGTGATACATGTTCATTCTACAGTCAATTGAGGAATGGATGCTGAGGTGAGCGGTCAGTTGATCAAGTCGATGGCTATGCTCAGTGGTTTGGGGCGTGTTGGCTGATGTGCCTGGTGTTACTTTTACATCAAGCCAGTGGTGTATCAGAAAAAAATAATTGTTTGCTTTATTGCTATAATAGCAGTATTACGTGGATCAGCTGCATATCAACTGCTTTAGCTCATGTCAAGTCCATAAGACTGTATGATGCATATTTTGCTGTGTGACCAGGTGAGCAACATCTTGCGTCACCACCGAAAACTGCACATGAACCTGGGAAGGTTGAAAGTAGCATTTCCTGCTGATTTTTCCATACACTTTTTACAGCTGGCACAAGGTAGCTTGATTGAATTTTGTGAAATGTACATAATGAGATGCATGGTACTTTCAGATGCCTGGAAAAGTTAATGATGCAGAAAGTACTTGCTCCAGTAAATAGAATACCTGAAGCCACCATTAGGTTGCCAAGTGGGAGAGACTGGAGACGTGGCTGATTTTCCCAGGTAAAACGATGACCATTCACACGTATCTGTTCCAATGTGAAAAATTTACCCATCAAAGTCCGTAAAAATACTCTGCAGCTGGACTGACATCAGACACACATTTGCAGAAGTATGAGCATGGCACTTTGGAACACCAAAAACTTCCTCTCATCCTTACTTGATTGTGCAAACGTTAGCTCTTCAGACCTGTTTAGAGGCAAACTACAGTTTACTATGAATGTAATATCACATTATTGTTATATATTACATACACATGATTATGATTAAGAAGTAATCAATGTTATCAGAGACAGTAATGTTCCATAAAGCAGTAGCAATAACAAATAAATTGAGTACACTCAGCACCACAGTTAGCACTGTCAAACGAATATATTCGCAGTACTTTACAGTACTGGTGGTTGGTAAGGGATGCATGTGGACTGAAAGCAGATAATAGATTAACAAAAATATAGAATTCAAGAAACTTAAGGAAACACAAGAATAGCATGACAGATAATTGTACCAGTTAAACCAGAATGAAGTGTATAATGCAGCCTGAGACAGTAGCATCTTTCAGAAAAAGAGAGATACAACAAGGGGGCACAATTTTAAGATAGGGGGTGAAGGCTCAGGGTCAATGTGAGGAATTATTCAATGGGGTATGAAAATCCAGTAACCACCTTGGTCAAAACACATCACATCCAAGCTTAGTGACACCGAGGAAGGAGTGAATTGGGCAGATTTACACTTGTGAGAAGTAACTGTAGTAACTGGTATAAAACTGCTGTTTAAAAAAAAAAAAAGAAGCACACTCCCATTCTTGTAATGCTGTCGGAGAGAGAGATGAGTACAATGCCTCCAACACTATGCACTAAAGTGTCAAAATCAGCTGACATTCTGACAAAAAAAATTCTCACTAAGTAAGCAATAAGACATGACAAGGTGTGTGTTAAACAGATATTACCGGATGCCCAGGGGCGTAGTAAGGCACAAGGCACAAGGCCCAGCCGAGTGCCTTCAGCCCCTGGAAGTGCAGTAATACCTGTTCAGCACATACCCTGGAATGTTTTATTGCGCTTATAAAATGGGTTTCTTTTTTTTTTAATATTTTTCTCACCTTACAAAATATTACTGAACTGAAAAAAACTGAAATCATTGTGTGAATTTGAGATAAAATAGTCCTTCCGCCTACTAGGTGATGACATCATTCTCTCTGGACACATTAATATTTGTACTGTTGTGGCATCTGTGCTAGCCCCCCCATCCCAATCGAGAGAACAAGTGTGGTGAGGAGAGGTTTGTGTCCTTTTAAAAGAACTATTGAAAGAAATGAAGGATATGTAAGTATGTAGATACTTTTTGTTTGACTGTCAAGTAGCTTCTCCACTCCCATGACAGTCCGAGCACCAGAATGGAGCGAGCAGAAGTAACAGGTTCTCCTCATCAGGTTGCACCACTTTCGCAATAAAAAAAAAGGAATAACAGATGCAGATTTGTTTTGGTTTTTTTAGTTAAATGTAGTGGGATGGAGACAGTGGAGGCAACATGGTGCGGGATCACGAATCGTGACTACGGCTCAACCTGGTTCCATAACAATTCTGTATTTACCACTGAGTGAATGGCAGTTTCGTCGGTAAGCAGTGGAGACAAGTGGGGTAGCATGGTGCAGGATCATGAATCATGACCATGGCTCGACCTCATTCAGTTCAAAGACTATATTTACCACAGGGTGTTTGAGATGTGCTTTACGCTGAGGCTGAAAACAAGATGGCTAACTGAATTTTTCTCAACATTCTATGCATAGCTCTGAACATTCCATTCAAGGGGCATTGATTTAGTTACATGTCCTTTTTTTCCCTATGTGTAATACAGATTTGACACTTCATTTCTGGCCAGTCACAATGCTTCTTTTTACATGCCCATGTTATAAACTGATAACATCCCATTTGGCTTTTTCTCCCTCCTGCCATTACCCATGGTCAGCTACACAGCTTCCCCCAAACAAACTACAATTCCCCTGAAACCATTGGGCAGCTAAAAAAACACAGTAGGTGGAGAGAATATTTTATTTTAAATTATAAAATGGGTAGGCTAAACCAGCCAATCAGAAGCCAAGCTGTCCAAGCATGAAATATGTTCTATGCATGGGTAAAAAAAAGAGCTGGCAGTAAAAAGGCCAAGATTCTGGTGCCATAGAAAGTTGGCATTTTCACTGGAAGCCATCTTTTATTTCCCCCATGCGACAGCATTTAGCCTACCCATTTTGTAATACTGAACAGCAGTTTACGTTGATCTACCGTTGAGCCCCCAAAACACAACACCAAGAAAAAGTCAGCTGTACCTTTCCAAACACTGCCATCCAGTATGAGTGTGAAACCGGGCAGAACTATCATTCTTCTTGCTCTCTGTTCCCTCCCGGTCTGATGTGCATGGCTCCAATAATACCCGACTCCCAGCACCATTCATACACATCCCCTCCTGACAGGTACTGCTCTCGTTGTATGATATGCACAAGAACCTCTTGCCAACCAACACTGGGCAACATTTGGGCTCAGCGTCATGACACATCCTTCCTCCCCTCGAATGGTAATATTGAAGACAGTCCCAAGTACTGTACTACAGCTCGAGTAAAAAGAGCATTGCCCCGTCATCTTCTTGCTCTCCATTCCCTCCTGGTCTGGTGCACATGGCTCCAATAGTATCTGACTCCCAGCACCATTCGGACACATCCCCCTCCAGTTGGGAACTGCTCTCATCGCCGGACATGCACAAGAACCTCTAGCCAACCATAACAGACAGACTCCCAAGTAACGTACTACAGCTTGAGTAAAAAGAGCGTTGCCTGTGTTTCATAAGCACTTCCATTCATGAGTGTGTGGCACCTTGAAAAACATGATCAGTAGTTTTATGGAGAAACCTCCAAAGTCTACTACTCCTTAAATGTTTCTTTCATTTTTTCTCTTCTTTCTTTAGTAGCTCGGTGCGGGATGGGAACTCTGTATCGGTATGAATTGGTTGAGAATGGTGGTCTCTATTGTTGGAAACCTTGTTAAGGTACTGGACAAAACAGTTATAGTACTGTAAATTGACTTATGCTTTTGTCCTGTTAATATAAAAAACAAGGTATGCATTGTAATATTTTAATTTTCCGGGTGCAGCCCAGTTGATGGCAGTGGGCTGTGCTCAGCCACAGTTAAGGGTGGTACATTTTTGGAATGTTTAATTCATATGACTAAATGTATTGTTCTTGTGAACCTGGATGATACTACATCATATTAATAAAAGCTGAAGCATAAAAAAAAATAAATGTTTCTTTCACCTGCAGATTCATGGGAGGTGCTCCACAGCTACATGACGTCATTTTCAATTTGGCGGAAGGACTATTTTATCACAGATACTGACCTAAATATCCCTTTTACACATACAAAAACTTGTTTTTTAGGAGACGTAAAAACTTCTAAAAAAAAATTAGCCCATTTTATAAGCACAATAAGACATTCCAGGTGTGTGCATGTAATAGAGTTTACCACATGCCAGGGGCTAAAGGCACTTGGCCAAGGCCTCATGCCTTATTACACCCCTGGCCGTGAGGTAAAATCTGTTCCATGCACACCCAATTGTGTCTTATTGCTTACATAAATGAGTCAGCTAAGAGTTTCATCATTTAAACTTAAAAATATATATTTTTAAACAAAAGTAATAAAGTGACCCATTTTCTAAGTGCAATAATACCCTCCAGGATGGGTGGTATTGGGCTATACCAAACCTTCCAGGGGCTATAAGGCCATCATCCTGTGGCATCGGGCCTCATTACGCCCCTGAGAGGTGTGGTATAGCCCAATACCACCCACCCAGTTGGGTATTATTGCTTGCATCACCCACACCCTGTTGTTGTTTATTGCTGAAGTATTGCTTCATGGAGGGGGAAGTGGATGCATGGATCAGGCTTCTGGAGGAGGTCTTTTGTTCAAAAATTGTGTTATAATTCAAGAATACATACGACAGACATAAGTCAATTATAGTGTGTGGTGTCGGATGAAGTACAAAGTTGGTGAACTAGGATCTGCAGTTTAGCCATTAGGTATTGATCTGAAGTCACTTTCAAATTCAATGTTACTCACGGTTGTATCACTCGGCATACATTGGCATTACCAGACAAAACACCATGCGTGGTTACAATCAATCAGCACTGACACACAGTTCCAGTATATTGCTGAAGTATAACACATTCTTAAATGTCATGTAACACACAAACAAGAATAAGTGATATTCTTACATTTCAGCAATGCTACCATCCATGCAGTCCTTGCTGTCACTTCTGTTGCTGGAATCCATCTCCCAGTCTGGATCCAGTTGACCATCCTGTGGTTCTTTGTCGGAACTAAATTCATCTGTCAATGACTCTTCGTCACTGCAATTCAAATCAGTGTCCACAGGTGTTTGCACCTCACTATCACACTTAGTAGATGCTGATTGAAATATTTTTGCTGTACTGTCAGTTGAACAGCTATTTCATCACCTCTAAATGTGGTTTGAGTGCCTCCTGACTGTCTTGTTTTCTCAATTCCAAATGGGACATGCTTCATGGTTTGCGTAGACCTATTTGTTGTCTCCTGAAAATGGCACAAAATAAATTTTCAATAATAATACTAATACAACACATTCAAATCAACTCATTCATCTGCTACGACTGTAATGATATGGCTGCATCAAGATGATACACTGTTTTCAGCATCAGCAGCAGCCAATTGGTTATCCATCTCACCATGTTTGTTCCCACACCAATATATACCATCTTTCCCACGAGCCTCCAATGTAGTATGCATTATATTGGACTTGCAGAAATATAAATGCAAGACATACACCGCCTAGACCCTGATGAGTTCCATGGACACCGAGTCATAATTAAGCAATAAGACACAAGTTGTGGGGTATTGGGGGTTTACTCATGCCTTGTGTGGTGTGTCACGAGGCAAAGCCAAGTGACTTAACCTCACAAGAAGTGGATAAATCACCAATAACTCACACCATGGACTGCCCTATTGTGATTATACAATGGACCAATCTGTAAAATAAATGTCAAATGTGTTTAATTCATTTTTTTTAAATGCAACTCCTCAGCCATGGGTAATGCAGGATTTAACCACGGTCATGTGACATATTTTGATCACTGAGGTTAAAGGATTTTCACACACCATTGTATAGTACTAAATACAGTTTGTGTGGCAGGATGTTAGAAAGACAAACACATGATACTAAATATCATGCAGCACATTGTCCCAACTAAACAAAGTTAGTTGCTTCCCTTTTATGACTGTCTCCATAAGGCTTCCCACCACTCATGCAATGCTGACTGGTGTTTACTTTCCTGCCTCATACTTGGGGCCAGTCTTCAGAAAGGCAACACAAAGGTCATCCTCCAATGTTCTGTTATGCAGCCTGTGCCCGCCAAATCATCAAATCTTGACAGCTCTGTACCTCTGCTATGTCTTAGACTGAGTACATATTCAGTGCCATGAACAGATTGCCATATGACTTACACTACTATCTCACTATCATCTTTCGGTCCATCCTATACAGAATCAGAATAATGTCCTTTGACACAATTAATGAACTACATACTGCAGATGCGGACTTATCAGTGACCCATACAAGGGCGATATAACCTAATGTGTAGTACAAGTACCACACTACAGACACAGATAGCCTTCACAGCATATTGTGTACCTTTGCTGCAACAGTCGTGCACTACTAATCATCACTAAAATGTCATTCTGTGTTGTGGAATGATAATATGCATGGAATTATATGCACTGAATACAGAGGATTTTGTACGAGCAGTCATACACAGCAAGGATATCATTGTAGCAAGTGATTTCCTTGCTATCAGAACACATCCAGAGTACAGCTGGCAAGGTGCTGTCTTACCAAGGGACCCTCAAGATAAAAGAATATCCTTGTTTGTGTATGTCTGTTCATACACAATCTTTTATAGTGTGTGGGCAGTCGCAGCATAGAAAACCACACTAAACCAGGTAGAGAGGACAATGGAGAATAGAACTTTCAACATTTTTTCTTTTGGTTTTTTAACAACACAGTGTGCTGTACACAGAAGGTAATTGTAAATGGAGTCCACTCTGAAGAAAGGGCGGTTACTAGTGGGGTACCGCAGGGTTCAGTATTGGGTCCAGTCCTTTTTAATGTCTTCATCAGTGACATTGCAGAGGGACTGGAAGGAAAAGTATGCCTTTTTGCAGATGACACAAAGATCTGCAACAGGGTTGATACACAAGGAGGCGTGGAAAGGATGAAAAGGGACTTGGCAAGGTTAGAGGAATGGTCAGACGTATGGCAGCTAGGATTCAATGCAAAAAGTGCAAAATAATGCACCTGGAAACAAGAACCAGGGAAAAATACACAATGGTGGGGGGAGGTAGTAACAACAACAAAACAGGAAAGGGACCTGAGGGTAATCATATCAGATGACCTTAAGGTTAGCAAGTAATGTGAGAAGGCAGTAGGGAGGGCCGGGGGTATACTGGGATGTATAGGGAGAGGCATCAGCAGCAGAAAACAGGAAGTTGTTATCCCTCTGTGCAGACAGCTGGTGAGACCCCATCTGGAATACTGTGTCCAATTCTGGAGACCCCATCTCCGCAAGGACATAGACAGGATAGAGGCAGTCAGAGGAGGGCAACTAAAATGGTGCAGGGTCTGCAAGAGAAGCCGTATGAGGAGAGACTAAAGGAGCTTAATATGTATACCCTTGAGGAAAGAAGGGAGGGGGACATGATAGAAACTTTCAAGTACCTCAAGGGAATCAACAAAGTCCAAGAGGGTAGCATCTTTCATAAAAGAGACTTGCAAGAACAAGGGACACAATTTAAAGATAGAAGGAGAGGCGGTTCAGGGTAATGTGAAGAAGTATTATTTCACAGAGAGGGTAGTGGATGCATGGAACAGCCTTCCTGAGAAATTGTGGGGTCTAAAACTGTGGGAGAATTCAAGAATGCATGGGACAGACATAAGGCAATTCTTGTGGGGGGGCAGGAAGATATAGGCTGTTGGTTAACTAGGATCTGCGGCCTATCCTGTAGGTAGGGAAATGGGCAGACTAGATGGGCCTAGCGGTCCTTATCTGCCGTCAAAGTCTATGTTTCTATGTTTCTATGCTGCACTTATTTCTGCAAGTTCAGGTTTGAAAAGCAAAAACAAATTCAAGCTTAAATGGAGAGAGGAAAGCAACTATGTGGCAGCAGTCCAAGTTGTTCTGCTACAGTAGTGACATCATCAATGCAGCATAACAGCATAATGATGTCAGTAGTGCAGCAGAACAAGCATATTCAAGTCATGGAATTTCATGCATAAAAGTATTCTACCATACACTATATAGAGGATAATGTATAGTCCTCTATCTGTAACAAGTTTGTAAATTCTTCGAGAGGTCGTCATGTTGATGTTTGGAACCTCGAGAGTGAAGCTCGAGAGGTTCCGTCACCATGACAACCTCGAGAAGAGTTTTCATACTTGTAACAGAGAGAGGACTATACATTTTCTTTTATAGTGTATGGTCTCCCATCTATGTTGACAACTGACAAATGAGCGTAGACTTAAACTATACATCTACTTACTGTGCCCCACATAGTCTGAAAGAAACACAGAGACAGCAGCTGTTGACATTAAATTTTACTTACGGATCATGAGGCTTCCATCAGACGGCAGCATTGACTGTGGCAGTTGGAAAACATTCATACACCAAATCAAGAAAAGTAAAATGATTACCCAATTACACTACTGCTACATACAGAGGGCTATCTTAGAACTACAGTTTAACTAGGAGTCCATTGCTATAGAAGAAACTGAAGCTCCACAGTCACGTTGACATTTGACCTCCCGGAAGCTACAGCGTGACCTGTAAAGGAAAACAAAAGGGGATTTTGTCGAGTCATAGATCACAGACAGCTGAAAATATTTGGAGTCATAGGAGCTTCATTTTTTTCTATAACTATGATCTGTAAGTTAAATTTCATAATGTCAACAGTTGCCATCTCACTTAACTGAAAACTATAATGTCAGTTGATGGATGACCATGCGGCTCACGCTTACAGTACTTTATACAAGGTTCTAAGCTGTTACACTGCAGTAGCTACATACCTAGTGCAGTATAACAACAAGCTACTGCAGCATAACAACATTTTAGCTGGTATGGATTTTTATGCATAACAACGTTCTACCACACATTATATAGTTATTTGTCTGCATTACTGACATCATTATGTTGATGTGCTGCAGTACAGTTGTCACTACTGAAGCAGAACAACTTTGAATGCTGCCACATGATAGATTTCCCATATACAGTTATGCTGCAAGTTGAGTTTTTTTACACTTCAGTGTGCAGAAACATATGTAGCACACCGTGTCATTGATTTGTAAATACAACAAACAATATCATGTCCAACACCCCGACAAACATCAGTTTAGGGAAACAAAGCAGAATAGCTTCACTAGCCATGATGACCAGAAATGACACAGAAATGCTAATGGGAAAATATATGCACAAGCATTATGATGTGAAAACTCGTCTATCCGATTCACATGTACCACTCCATCTTTGGTCTACACTTAACGGTGAATCAGTACCACTCAATGGAATAACACATTGACTGTGCATTGCAGCACATCCACTATCCTAAGTAATCTGTTCCACTGATAAAAATACTTGGACACCACAACTTATTCTTTTTTCATGTGATTTTGGACTGCAACTTTATTTTTTTTTTCAGAAAGGATAAGGACATGTGGAATTCATAAATGAAAGACACAAACAAACAATGAATATTGTACTTACTATCATAACTGTCTGGGTACCAACACAGTTAGGTAGCTGTTCCTCAGCAACATCATCTTGGTCTATCCTACATCCATACTATCCTCTGCATGATCAAGGTGTTGTGGTTCCATGTTGTGACTGTGCTCTCCACATATCTTTGCCAGTACCTGGAAAACAATTGTGAAAAAACATCTAATTACACATGAAATTATATTACTTTCATTTCCTATTGTAATAGACAGATGGGAAAGCAATGAATTCATCATAGAGGGATAGGCCAGTGCATAGCCAGGGGTTTGGATGTACTCGATAATCCAAAACCTGACACTAGCTGTGGGTGCTGCAGCATGTATTATAAATAGGACTTCAATGTTTCAAACAGTAACATGTATTAAGTGTCCAGACACACACAAATGCTTACATTGAACAGGACTGGCATGTCTTCAACATGGATCTGCATGGCTTATTAGGGAAAGTCCAAGCAGTAAGATAAAGGAAGGCTTGATCCTGCTGTATGTTGCCCAAAAATACTACAATCAAATATAGTTATCCATCATGCAGTGGAAGAAATGATGTAAGCCATTGTGTGTGGCAATCATTGTTTGGTGACATATAATATGCCTGAATAACTTGTGGTCTGATCTGTCAGGACATTACGTGTGAGGGAATGAGTTCCAAGACACTGAGAGAAGCACAAACATTATCATGCAGCCTGGTACATGCAGATACAATACCACATCAGTTTTCTGAATGTTTGCAGTGATGTAGGGGAATTGTTTCACTGGGGTCAGGTAAGCAATAAGACATGACAGGATGTGCATTACACAGTTCTAACACATGGATACTGGTGCAGAGTGATGCAGGGCAATGCAGGACTGCTACGTACACTGCCTTCGCCAAGCATTACAACTGTGTAACGCACATCAAAGGAATGTCTTATTGCACTTATAAAGTGGGTCACTGTATTATAAATGGGGCATCTACTTTTACACTCTGTGAACACATGTCTAAGAAAAAAACAGCTGCTTGAAAGCATTTGCCCTTTTTATAATTATAGATATTACAGTGACACAGTGGGACACTGTATGAAATATAACACATTCAGACAACCACCCCCCAAACACAACAAATGAAGAATTGTATAAGAAATGTTGTAAAAATGATAAACAAATCTTGTACATACCTCAAGCCTACTCCTTTTTGCAATGGCTCTACTACTGCGTTCGGCTCACAAAGGAAAACAGGGTTGGAACAGCTTCAGTCTTCAGCCTTCATTGTCTGGGTTTAAATCCAATGCTCTCCAAGATGCTTGGTGGAATGGAAAACTGATCCAGTGCAAAGCGGTCTGTGCAAAGGTGACTATGCTCAGTCGGATGCCATCCAGCAGGCTTCATGGCTGTCACTCATTGCTGACGCCTATGTTTTTCTTTGGGAAATTTGTAAAAGCTACAGCCACTTGTGGTGTTATTGGTGCACCCAAAAGCGGTACAGTAAGGCATTATATGTTATTGAAAGGAAAGAATAGGAATAAAAAAATGTTCACAGTAAAGCAGTCAGTGTTGAGGTATAAGAAAATAATTGTGCTGATACAACCGTTGTCACCTTACAGAAGACACAATAAGTTGAATAAGTAAACAATTATGGAAGTGCTCAAAGCTGAAGACCAACAAAAGAAAAAAAATAAGCAGTCAGCAGTGAGATACACCACTTACCCACTGGCACACACCAGAAAAAAAGAAAAAAAGTATTAAAAATAAGCAAACGTTTTTACAGACAGAAAAAAATTGACCACAGCACCACATGTAAACAGATGTCAAGTACATGTCAACCAGTATCACATAGAAATATAGAAACATAGACTTTGACGTCAGATAAGGACCGCTAGGCCCATCTAGTCTGCCCATTTCCCTACCTACAGGATAGGCCGCAGATCCTAGTTAACCAACAGCCTATATCTTCCTGCCCCCCCCCCACAAGAATTGCCTTATGTCTGTCCCATGCATTCTTGAATTCTCCCACAGTTTTAGACCCCACAACTTCCTCAGGAAGGCTGTTCCATGCATCCACTACCCTTTCTGTGAAATAATACTTCCTCACATTGCCCTGAACCGCCCTCCTTCTATCTTTAAATTGTGTCCCCTTGTTCTTGCAAGTCTCTTTTATGAAAGATGCTACCCTCTTGGACTTTGTTGATTCCCTTGAGGTACTTGAAAGTTTCTATCATGTCCCCCCTCTCCCTTCTTTCCTCAAGGGTATACATATTAAGCTCCTTTAGTCTCTCCTCATACGGCTTCTCTTGTAGACCCTGCACCATTTTAGTTGCCCTCCTCTGGACTGCCTCTATCCTGTCTATGTCCTTGCAAAGATGGGGTCTCCAGAACTGGACACAGTATTCTAGATGAGGTCTCACCAACTGTCTGTACAGAGGGACAACAACTTCCTGTTTTCTGCTGCTGATGCCTCTCCCTATACATCCCAGTATACCCCCGGCCCTCCCTACTGCCTTCTCACATTGCTTGCTAACCTTAAGGTCATCTGATATGATTACTCCCAGGTCCCTTTCCTGTTTTGTTGTTGTTACTACCTCCCCACCCATTGTGTATTCTTCCCCTGGGTTCTTGTTTCCCAGGTGCATTATTTTGCACTTTTTTGCATTGAATCCTAGCTGCCATACGTCTGACCATTCCTCCAACCTTGCCAAGTCCCTTTTCATCCTTTCCATGCCTCCTTGTGTATCAACCCTGTTGCAGATCTTTGTGTCATCTGCAAAAGGCATACTTTCCTTCCAGTCCCTCTGCAATGTCACTGATGAGAGACATTAAAGGACTGGACCCAATACTGAACCCTCACGGTGACCCCACTAGTAACGCCCTTTCTTCAGTGGACTCCATTTACAATTACCTTCTGTGTCCTGTTGTCCAGCCAATGTTTTACCCAGGCTACCACTCTGGGACCCTCCCAGGCTGGTTAATTTGACTAATAATCTTTGTGTGGGACTGTGTCAAATGCCTTGCTAAAGTCTAGGTAGGCCATGTCCACAGCCCCTCCCTGGTCTACTACTTTGGTCACCCAGTCAAAGAAATTTATTAGATTCGCCTGACATGACCTTCCCACTGTGAACCCATGCTGCCTTGGATCCTGTGCTCCACTGATCTCTAGGTACTCAACTATTCTTTCCTTCAGAAGTGACTCCATCACTTTCCCTACCACAGAGGTCAGACTGACAGGTCTGTAGTTTCCTGCCTCTGTCTTGGTCCCACTTTTGTGAAGGGGAATCACATCCGCCTTCCTCCAGTCCTTGGGTACCACACCATCCTCCCATGATTTATTAAAAAGAGTAGCCAGTGGTTTCACTAGTTCCTTCCTTAATTCTTTTAGAATTCTGGGTGAATTCCTTCAGGACCCATTGCTTTGTCCACCTTCAGTTTTAGGAGTTCTTGCAGAACCCTTTCTTCTGTGAAAGGACTGGGATCGACCCCCCTATCAAGAGTGCTTCTGTTAATTGGATTAGGCACTTCCCCCTCCTCTTTTGTGAATACTGAGCAGAAATATTCGTTCAGTATTCCTGCTTTTTCACTGTCCCCCTCTGCCCACCCACCGTTCATTCTATTCAGCCTCACTATCCCTCCATTTGTCTTTCTACGCTCGCTGATGTACCTATAAAAGGTTTTATCCCCCTTCTTAACTGAGTTGGCTATCTTTTCCTCAGTTTGGGCCTTTGCTATTCTGACTTCCCTCCCTGCTTCTTTCTGCCTTAACTGGTACAGCTCTCTGTCCTGCTCCTTCTGTGTTTCCTTATACTTCTGGAATGCTATCTTTTTCTTCCTGACTTTCACAGCAACCTCTCTTGAGAACCATAGTGGCTTTTTCATTTTGATTTGTTTATTTGCTTTACACAAAGGCTTGTTGCCTCTGTGATGGCAGTTTTGATAATTCCCCATTGTTGCTCCACACCTCCTTCTAGCCTGTTTGCTAGAGCTTTTCTGAGGCACTCTCCCATCTTGCCAAAGTCAGCCCTCCTAAAGTCCAGTACCCTCACTTTTGTATGGCTTGACTCTGTAGCTGAGTTTAACGTGAACCACAATGTTTGATGGTCACTTGTCCCAGATGGCAACCCACTTCTAGATCTGAGATCCTCTCCTGCCCCCATTTGAGAGTACGAGGTCTAAGATTGCTCCCTCATGAGTGGGTTCTGAAACTAGCTGTCTAATGCCTGCCGCTTGTAGGGCATCAAGAATGGCCCTGCTCTTGGATGTGGCTGCACCAAATGTGCTCCAGTTAACATCTGGCATATTCAGGTCTCCCATTAACAGTATCTCCCCTTTCTCTGCCATTCTAAGAATGCCTTCCATCATATCCTTGTCCATTCCTTCCCCCTGACATGGGGGTCTGTACCCAACCCCTGTGCGGATTGTGGTGCCTTTCCAGTCTCAAGGTGACCCACAGTGCCTCCTCTCCTCCCTGTTTACTCTTTTGTTCAGTTGCTTTTATTCCTTCCTTTACATGAGAGCTCTCCTCCCCCTCTTCTCCCTGCCTGTCTCTCCTGTAGGTTATGTACCCTGGTATGTTAACATCCCAGTCATGGTTCTCTGTGTACCATGTTTCTGTGACTGCTAATATCCAGGCATCCCTTTTCCATTAAGGCCACCAGCTCAGGAGCTTGTTGCCCAGACTACGGCATTGGTACTCATTACCTCCATTTCCTGATGGCCTTACCCCCTTTTCCCATCCCTGTCCTTCTTGCCTTTGTCACTTTCTCCATTTACCACTGCCCTTCTCCCTATCGACACCTCCATGTTGGTGTTTGCCACATTTACTACCATGATTGTTTGGGGGGGGCTAGGATTTTCCTGCTCCTTTCCAGTGCCTCCCCCCTTGGTTAGTTTAAAAGCTTGCCAATGAAGCATTTAAACCTATCACCTAGGATCCTGGTTCCCCTCCTGGACAGATGCAGCCCATCATGCCAATATAGGCTTGCATCACTCCAGGTGGACCCCCAGTCCCCAATGAAGTCAAATCCCTGAGCTCACACCAGTTTTTCAACCACTGATTGAATCCCATGGTACGGAACACCCTAGCCTCTCCTATGCCATAGATGGGTAGCACCTCCGAGAAGGTTACCGTGTGTGCTACTTGACTAAGGCCCCTCCCCAATTTCACAAACTCTTCCTGCACTTCTCTAATCCCTTTCTTAGCCAGGTCATTTGTCCCTAGGTGGACAATGACATCCAGCTCCCTCCCCTTTGCAGCTGCTCAGCAATCCTGAGGATTCGCTCCCTGTCCCTCCAAGCCATGGCACCAGGCAGGCACCTTACCTCCCTCTCTCCTTCCTTGCCCAGTTCTACCTTCCTAACAATGGATTCCCCCACCAGGAGTTGTTTCCTTCCCCTGCAGGGTCCCCTGCCACCCTCCTGTGGGTCTCCTTTGTGGAGGTTCCCAGCATCCTCCTTGGTCTCCACTGTAGGTGCCTCCATAAAGGAACCACACTTTGCTAGAATGGCATAGGAATTGTGGAGAGGTACAACTGGAGGGATGTGCCTCTCTGCCACCACCCTCACCCTCTCTGAGCCCACTGTGGTCCAACCGCTCCTCTTTCTTGGCAAACTCTGAGGCAATGGCAGTGGCACTGGTGGTCCCTGGATGGAAGAGGAGGTCCCACAAATCCTGGCCAACTCAGCCTGGAGATGAGCAACCTCCCTCCCTCTGCCCAGAGAGGTGCCTGCAGATGGGACAACACCACATCCTCCAGAACATCTCCTGAAGACTGCTGCTCCACAGCCACTGCACTGCACCACTCCAATCATGTCTTATTTCTGGCCCTCTTAACTGTTTGAAATCTTTACTCTTTCCTTACTTTTCTGCCTGTGTGCCCTTTAAGCTCCTGATTGTCCTGTTCTGAGACAAGAATATCCTATATTTCTCAGTAGACCACTTACTTGTTCAGAGGCAGACCTCCAGCAGCTAGAGGGGGCCGGAGAACTACTCTTGCCCTTCTAGGATGGTGGGTCCTTGGTGGTTCTGTGATCACTCACTTCCTGCCCCTAAACAGGAAGTTCCTGTTGTCAGTCAAATCCTGTGCCTATAAAAATAGAACTAGCTTTGGGTGGAGGGGAGGGAAGGAGGGCAATATAGTCCCAGTAGAGAAGTTCAGTCACACAGCAGTCCTTTCTCCTGGTGTCTTCTGCCAAGCTATTAGCAGACTCTTTCTAAGGCAGTCTTTAAATGTAGCTTCCTTCTAGCTAAGCCACTCCCCCTACTTACCAGATCTTTCTACAAGTAATTTAAACCTCACAGCAGTTAAGTCCTTTCAGTCACCTGAGATTTACACCTAGATGACTTTTCAGTTACCCATTCAGTTCAGTTAACCCAAACACACACTTTTTTTTTTTTTTATGTTAGTTTTTTTACCCTAAATTAAAGGTCCAAATACAAAAGTTCTTCTACTTTAGTCCCAGCAGAGAAGTTCAGTCACACAGCAGTCCTTTCTCCTGGTGTCTTCTGCCAAGCTATTACTGACCAAAAAATGACAGGACAGCAGTTGTGTAATTCAAGACAAAGTTTTATTTTTATATTATTGCTGCTACATTCATTAATTCCACAGCACATTTAAACATTTTACATTTCCAGTCACAAATAAAAGAAAAAGAACATGAAAGTAATCAGAGGGTAAATGCGCAGAAAGCGGGAAAATGATGTCAGGTCACATGGACCTGTCAGGCTTCATCAGTAGGGAGTGGGAAAAGAAAAGTTCTGTTTCAGTGGTGGCAAATGGAGACCATGGATGGTCACACCACTGATATTATCAATTATGAAACATTTACTGCCCACAGAAGGTCACAAAAAGATGAAAGTTGGATAACGGTAATGTGGATTCTACTGCAGTTACTTGGCAAGTCGCATGAAACATTGCCAGTGACTGCATCATCTACACAACAGGAAAACTGGTGGCTGAATGATCACATATGACAATATTGTGCCAATATCAATAACAAAGATTAGACATATTCAGGTGTTAGCGACAAAGGTACCAATGACTAAAACACAAAACAAAATGTGGTGATTTTAGCTTTGCGATTGTTGACAGTCCCACTAACACATTTCAGCATTGCATCAGAGACAAGCTTCCACTATATGAAGCTGACATACAATTACTTAATCATTAAGAAAACATTAAAACACCTTTTTTGCATGTGGTGAGGGTGGGGGTGGGGTGGTGGGTTTAATAGACAACAGAATGCTGTGTGTGTGCATCACGGTTGACTGTACACTGCAGGCTTGGTAAGGTAACACACATGCACTGAAAAAAATTAATACAAAATCAAACAGAAATAGAATTTGAAGTCAGTTTCAGTCAACAAATGTCAAAAATGAATAGTGGTAACATAATATTTTGTGTCTTTATTTGATCGGGTAATGTTGGTCACATTGCGAAGTGCTGAGCTGTGCTGCACGTCAATCACATGTGAAACAAAAATGACGTGTACAGAGTCAACATCTGCTAAACAGGTAACTTGCAGGTCATGGTCAAGCCCACTGGACAGCTCACACTATCGACAGAATAAAAATGATCAAACAAGGTAACAAATACATGTTTTAAAAATAAAATGGCAATTTGTTCATGAGGGGTTGTGAGACACACAGTAATAACTTTATTACGCTATAGGAACACCCTGCAAATTGTTAATGGTTTTCCAACCTACTTCTGTACTTAATCCCCCTATAGGGGAACTAAGAAGTTTTAAGACAAAAAATCCCTATCTCTAACCGTTTTTGAGTAACAGGAACCAAAAGGCATCATGGGCGCTGCAATGTTATCCTAAGGGAAAATTTCTCAACTTCGGAATGCTGTAACTATTGACCTGATCGATGTTTTTTTACCAAACCACTAAAAGGCACATCTGTGGGACTAGGGCTTGCCACCCTTCAAATTTCAGTCCAATAGCACAATCCACCTTGCCACAGTGAAGTGACAAATAAAACAACACATAGCAAAATGTGTTCAAGCAGTGTTACAGCGATTACTTTAATGTTTTCGTGATACTCCTATCTCTATAATGGCAATGTTGTCATGCACACAAAAATGTTGCCGCAATCACTTTTTTTCTGAGTGCGATTGTTTACGCAGTAACAAAAAATTTTGTCACGATCAAAAAATGGCAAAAGTTTAAAAAAGTTATTTCCAGAATACCTACTTAAAATCTAATGCCAGAGTCATGTTGCTCAGGGCCCGATTAGGTAAACACAACTGTTGGTGTTTACCAAAGGGCATTATTTTTTGAGTTCCAATGTTTTTTGTCTCTCGCTAACTGAAAAACAAGATGGCAGCAGCACGAAAACAATTTCAGGGAGCTCGACAACAAAAATTTGATGGCAAAAGTTTTCACAATGCACATATAAATTTTCCCATAGGCTATAATGGGACATGAAAAATTGAATAACTTTTGAACACAGCAATATTTTCTCACCAAATCTTCAAAAGGCACCAGTTCAATCCAGGCCACATGTAGCCCTCAGGACCCTGCACTCCTATCACTCCATAATCATATCCTTATTTGTGTGTGGGCATGCAGGGCTCTCTGAGCCCATCGCTCCCATCCATCCATGACTTTTGAAATACTATAGGCCCTGCACTTCCATGATTACATAGCTGACTATTGGGGAAGTTTGGGGAGGAGGCACTTCCTATTGGGGAGGGTGTTTGGGGAGGGGCACTTCCTATTAGGGGAGGGTGTTTGGGGAGGGGCCACTATTGAAGCCTGGTTACAATGTTACCATATGGGAAACAAAGCAAACTTTCAAAATCATATATCTCCACTCCAGATTAAGATTTTTTTCAACAAACCAGTAAAAGGTATATCTGTGAGGCAAGCTCTTTGTACCATGAACATTTCAAAGCAAAATTGCAAACCATTTCTTCACAATAGAGTGACAATGGGGCATGCCACTAAAAGGCAGGCCTGGTTGTCTGATGACCCCTGCCAGGAAGGAGCACAAGAAGGGGAGGGGTGGGGGAGGGAATGATCAGGTAGAAGGGTGGGGCTAGTGACATCACCAAGCAGGTAGAAGATGTAATATGATAGGGTGATGCCAGAGCCCCAGGGATTGGTTGGAGGGGCGGAGCCTCAAGAGATCCTGACCAGGGGTCATGCAGGGGTATATCACAGGCAGGACGACCTCTTTTGCTGCAAAATTTTCAAGACTGAGATCTCAGCACATCATTGGCAATGAACTGGTAAGGCACATGGGGTTGACTAGGCCTGCTAGGCCAGGTGGCCCAGTGTGTTTAGCTCAAGTGGCTCTATCTGTGTATATTGTGTTTATTGCATGGTGTTTTAAATACATAGATAGCCTAGTTTTAAGTTGTTTTGTTTATATTGTGCATGGCATTGCATATTAATATATAGAAAGCCTGGGTAAGTTCTTTCTGTTTATATTGTTTATTGCAAAAGAGTGCTTGGGCACAAAGCAAGTTACACTTGAATGCTCAGGGTTTGTTTTTTTAAGAGGAGGTTAGGAATACAGTGCTGCGTGGGGGGGAGTTGATTGGTTTAGCTCATGGCATGCATAGTCAAGAGGGGTTGGGCAGACACAAGTTACACAGGGAATGGTCTGTGGATGTCCTGTTAAATGATGGTTTGACCTCAGAGCCCAGACTGGTTTCAGTTTGTTGCATTGCAAGGTGAATCTGCCAAGTCGATTGTGAGAAATGCAGTGAGGCAGACTGCGCTTTTGGGGTTAGTTGTTTGTTTGCCGCATGGTGCTGTACTTCGGGTGTGAGCTGTGAGAGAAACAGGGTTTTTTATGGATTGCTTCTGGTCTGGTTTAAAATGAAAGTTGCCAAATGTGGAGCCAGAGTGGCACGTATGGCATCTAAGCCTGATGGGCCATGTCATCTGATGCGTTTTCCACCTGGAGTGAGTGCAAGTGGCTTGGCAAGGTCTCGTTTCGAAAAGAGAAGTGGGCAATGAGGACACGAGGAGATGCACACCTTATTTTTGCCCCTGTTTTTTTTAAATGAAGGTATGGGGAGTGATTACAACAGGGGAAGCCAGAGAAGGAGCAACACGCAGTCTTTCTGCAATGGTTTTGGGGGCAGGGGAGATACAGCCTGCTGCTAGTGCAGGGTGCTAAGGGCAGTTGTGGGAAGCACCAACATGATTTGGGAAGGCGGGAGGTGCTTAGCCTTCTTGAAGCCAGGCAGCAGGGACAGCATTACTTGATGCAGCCAATGGGGCCAGTTGGGTGTGAGCCAGGACTGTGGACAGCACTTTGGGGCGGATGGGGCTAAGAATCCTTGGGGGAAAAAAAGGTGAGGATTGGTGGCTTCCAGGCAGGCTGGGGCCTTGATAATGGCCTGATGGCTGATTTTGATGGTGAATTGCAGAGGTAAAGGCGGGGAGCCACATGAAGTAAAGGGGAGACCCCTTTCAGGGCTGGTTTGGGAGTGGTAGGCTCTGACTGCCAAGTGGTCCGGTGCAGCCTAGTGGGAGAGAGCTGCTGTCGGTGCACTGGGCACTTGGGTTGAGGGGTAAGGGAGGTATTGAGCACACAATCGCGGTCTATGCAAACAAAAAAAAAGAAAAAATTGCTGGGTTTTCAAAGGCTGAAAGGGGAATGCGGCTCGCTCCTGGTATAGGGGGTGGCTTCCTCGGGTAACGCCCAGATGTGCACCGGAAAACAATTTGTGCTGCATGGTTGGTTTTGGGCTCACGCTTGGGCCTATGAGGATGGATCAGTGGGCCAGGAGCGTGGCCACTGAGATCGGGGGGAAAGTAGGCAGTGGTCTTCGGACCAGGGAGCGCATGGCATGGACTATAACAACAACAACAAAAAGCACCATAATTAAAACAAAAGGAGGGGATGCTCAGGTGATGGGGGCAGCAAATGGGGACACTGGCCTATGGGGAGCTACAACCTACCCCAGGAATTTAAGGGGTAAAATCCGGTGCTTTGGCACAGCATTACTGGCCCCAGCTATCGCGGGTGCATGGATGTTTTTCTGTTGCAGCGAGGACAGAGGCTCTGTGAGGGGCAGATGAAGGCATGCGGGGAGCGCCTGAGTGGCACAGAACCTCATGAGGGCCCAGCTCAGGCGCGAGAGTGGTTCACACACGGGAGGTGCTGGACTATCCAAAAATTAGGGGGGCCCCCATTTGGAGGGCTGCAATCTGCCATGGCTGGCAGGCCAAATTGGCTAAGGGTGGGGGCTAGAGTAGTTAGGGGAGCAGGAAAAAAAGGGGGGAACAAAAGAGGGCAGACAGATAAGAGGAGAAAGAATCCCTTGACCTAGAGGGTTAGAGCTGTGGCTCTCAGGACATGGGGCCCTGAGTGTGTTTCTCATCAAGGTGACGAGGTTCATTTGTCTCAGTGTGGAGCACAAACATAAGGTTGGGCTGCTCCTATTACAGGAAGCTATGCGGGAGGAGGGTGAGGGGCAGTGAGCAGGGTTGCCGAGGCAAGGGGCCTTCAAAGGAGCTGCATCCTTCACAAGCGGGACCGCGAGGCAGTTGGGCCTCAGGGGTTCAAGAGAAGAGAAGAGGTAGAGGGATTTGGAGGTCGGAGTATGGAGGTTCCTGCAACCTCAGTGATATTGGGGGTGCATACACAGGACTGAGCATTTGTTTCTCACCCATCTACATGCAGTGATGAATAGCAACAATGACACCCAAGTGACCCACGATGTCCAGCGAAAGGATGATGGAGGAGGTGGCAAAACTGATGGGGCAGATGTTGGAGTTGGTGGCAGTGGCAAAGCAGAGAGAGGCGGAGGAGGAGGCACAGAAGAAATGTAAGGAGTGAGAGGAATGCCCGGGTAGGGGAAGAGGGGATAAGAGACCCAGAAAGGAAGTTCATCACCCTGCACCCATCTCTGCACTGCTGCCTGTACCGGAACCGGATGAGGAGAGCCCGGATGGGGGTAAGAATGATGTTGAGCTCACTGATGAGAACGGTTTGTGGGAGTATTTGGAGGGGTTCTTCAGCAGCATGGGGGAACACAGGGATAGAAAGGATGGACAGGGCCATGCAGGCCTTAAAAGGTAAAGGATCTGGGGCAGGCACAGTGGGGGGGGAAACTGCCAGGCAAGAAACTTTACGAAGGCCCTCTGGGCTGCTCAGTTGGAGACCATGTCCCGGCATCAATCAAAGACAAAATTTGGAAGGGGAGTATGTCGGCATCTTCGGACTGGTGGATGAGGACTCGGCCAAGAAATACGAGCAAAAGGAGTTGGTGGGGAGGTCAGAGATGGCAGTGGCTTTGGTGGTGGTGGGACACAAGGCCGAGGAGGCAAAATACAAGAGGAAGACCATTGAGAACTGGCAAGAGTTTTTATCATCTACAGTGTGTTGGTCCTAGAGAAGCAGCCAGAGCTAGCCATCTCCTTGCTGACGTACATGTTCATCATCAGAGACATGTACAAGGCAATGGTAGGGTACAGGTGACTCAAATATGATGAGGCTTTTTGGAAGAGAATGGCAGCCAAAGGTGACCTGAGATGGGATTGTACCCATTCAGAGCTATGGGTGAGGACCCTCTCAGGGAAAGGAGTGGGAATGTGGGTGAGCATGCAAGGAAGAACCTTCCGGCCCCAGGGTCCAAGACCTGCTGGGGTTTTAACAAGGCAACCTGCACCTGGACCAAGTGTAAGTTCAGGCATGCTTGTTCAAAATGTGGAGGGTCCCACCCAGTCTCCAACTGCTGACAAGGTGGCGAATGATGGGGAGGGAACAGGGGGCAGTTCTATAAGCAGTCCTTTCGGGGCACTTAGGGGGCAGGGCAGGGGGTGAGGGGGCAGCCACAGGGGGCAGCACTACACCCCCAGGGGTTGACGTTAACTTGATACCCAAGGTAGGGCAGTGGGGTTATGCGCTGTCACGTATCCCCATTTCCCTAGTGGTAGTGGAGGAGTGGACCGCGGAATACCCGAATAAGGAGGCAGCTGAACAGGTCAGGGAGGGTTTCCAGACAGGTTTCCCACTGGGGTTTCAAGGGGGGGCAAGCAGAAATGTGGGCCATGAATCCCAGATTAGTGAAGGGGAAGGAGGGGATAGTAAGAGCCAAGGTAGAAAAAGAAATCAAGGCGGGCCAGGTGGAGGGCCTGTTGGGAGCCCCACCCCATGCATGCATTTCCAAGTTTCCCCTCTGGGTATTGTACCCAAGAAGGCAGAAGGGGAATTCCACTTGATACATCATTTATCCTATCCTGAGGGCTCGTCGGTGAACGAGGGCATACCAGATCACCTTAGGGCGGTGTCGTATGCAGGGGTGTGCAAACTGCATTGCCCGATGTACGAGGCTGACCTAATTACACTTTAATCTCTCTACTTCAGCCCTTGGACAAGTGTTTTTCCCGTCTGTTTTTTTTTTCTTTGCATTCTGCGCATGCATTGTTTTTTGTTTTGTTTTTTCCACAGGTCCTTGCCTCACTGTCTGAACCCCTCTCCAAGACACGCCCCCCCCCCCCAGGTAGCCTGCAGTCCGTTCTGCCCCTCTGATTCATTTCTTCAGGCTAGCAACATTGGTGGCGTGTGCGAATTGCCCACAATGAGGATGGAGGGAGAAGAACACTGTAGCACCCGGGAAAAAGTAATCAGTGTTGTGTGCCGTTACAGAGGAAGGCTAATGTTACTGAACCTCTGGATGCACGGCTAATTCTGGTGGGTGATCACTGACAGTAATTGTTTCCATCACTGATCAGCTGCTGAATGGATAAGGTCTGAAGAAGAGAAGAGGGCAAGAGACCAGGCTAAATTGGGACCGAATATCCCTCCCATTTTTCTGTGCAGCTCACTGGCTGGCTTTAACAATGGACAGAGGTGGGTACACTGTTAGGGAGTTAACTCGCTCACACTTGAGTCTCAGGCTGTCACATTGCTGAATTTTATTGATTTCAAGAAGTGGCTGGTGGTCGGGTGATATATCAGACTGTACAGAGTATTGAAAGTGCACTGTGATTTCCTTTGCAGGGTTCGAAATTCCCCTTTATTCGATGTTCTGTGTATACCAAAAATCAAGCATGGAACACCAAATAGTGCCGACTGGTAACCGGCACTGTGTACCTGTTTCTAAATCTGATCCCTGATTCAAACAGCCGCTGCTGTTGTACTCCTCTGCCTTTTTTGGTATGTGTTTTCTGCTGCTTTCGGTGAAATACGGATGCCAAAAAAGTAATGTAAGTACACTCTAACTGCACAGCCACTACAGAAAAACTGTCGTCTCTGAGTAAAACGCAGCACTTGTAAACACAACTCAGCATACCTCTCAACCTTTTGTCACTGAAATGAGGGACACTGACATTTTTGGACACTCAAAATGAGGGACGATGAGGGACATTGACCCTCAGAATGAGGGGCCCATCCTCAAACATGGAGATACAGGCTCAAAACACTGTGAAAACCATAGTTTTTACTTGTACAAAGTTAATGTTTGATTTAATATTTTAGAATATTAAACATTTGTGTTTTAAAGTCTAAATTTACAGCACATTCTCTGTGTGAGCAGCACCTTTTCCATGAGGGACTGATGAGGGACAGAGCCATTTTAAGGGGTAAAATGAGTGATGTCCCTCATAATGAGGGACACTTGAGAGGTATGCAGCTCAGCACCAGCTCATGCTACAGCTAGCAGGACTTTTTCATTCTCTCATCACTGTCTTGCCACACCTCTGAAATATGACTCGGACTGCAACCTTGTAAACTGCACTAGAAACAAAAGCCTACTGTATTTCTCCTAGTGTGGGATTCTAAGAGCCAAACAACACTCCCTAGTGAGAAACATGCAGAGAAGTTTCTTAGGCCATTAACTTTTTTGCAGCCGCCCATTTGTCACCATTGTGTAAATGGAGACCAACCTTTTTATATAGTACTGTATTTCAGACTAGTGATCTGCCTGCTAAAGACTGTTTGGTAAAATAGCCAGAAACTAGGCTTGCTGAAATTTGTATTGGAAAAGAAAAGGGGAAAACGCTTTTGGCAGATGTTTAACTGTAGCAGCATAAAAGACAGTTCTGGATCCTTTTGTAAACAAAAATAAACAAGGACCCTGGTTTTCCGTTTTTACTGGTAGCACCGGTACAAATCATGGAATCCTGCTTGGTATGTAGATTTTGAATTCCTGTACTGGTGCCTCAAGGAAATTGCATGTCACTGGACAGAATCCGTAAGATTTCAGCATCTTTTTTTATTTTCTCTTTCTGTGCCCCCTTCTCACAGCATCAGTCTTCACTTTTGAGATCCCTAGGCTGTGTATCCTCTAGCTTCACCCCAGGTAATTCTCGGCAGCTCCTGTGGGTCTGCCCTATCCTGCCTGGGTTGTACCCCCCCAGGTGGGAAGGGAGGGGACCCCAGGTCATCCCCATCACTGTCTCTTAGTCTGTGTCAGGTAGCCCAGTCGTTCCCTCATGGAACCTGATTATGAAGTCTGGGGCAGCTGGGTCCCTTCTACCAGTGGCCAATGTGGGGTGATTATTTCTGGTTTTCTGATCTCTGTCCCTGAGGGCACCGGCACTTGAGGGGATCCAAGGAGGTAAGCAACGTAGAGACATGCCACTGCTCCAGATTCTGGCCAGCATCCTGCCCTTTGCACCACCACCATCTGTGGTCATCAAGTGCTGGTAAAACATCAGGACTTGCAGCCCACCCTCCCCAGAGAAGGAGAGCAGCCCCCCAGTGTTTATCGATCCTACTCCCCTGGCCAGACCTCCAGCCACACAAGTTTGCTTCTGACCTCGGGTTGCTGGAATTGCAAGCAGTAGCACTACCGTATTGTCCGCAGACCGGGCCAGATTTCAACATCTTAAAATGAATGCTGCTCTGCTTGGCATTCTATCTGCTTTGCTGCATATAGAATCAGTAAGGAAACTACCCACACTGCTTTGTTGTAACCAACCATGCTTCAGTTTAGCCATCCCAGCTTCCCACCAACCTCTCCATCAGATGAAGACTGCTTTCCTTCCTGAAACCACAGTTTTCATTTAGTATGTGCCTAAACATCTTTTGTTATTTATATTATACTGGATGATATGAAAAAAATACAAGTATCAGCACACGTGGGCAGGGCCACTGTAAAATTGCGGGAAAAGTAACCTAAAATTGCAGAGATTTTTTGCAAAACTTGCTGGGAAATTGTAGGAGTTCTACTATAGACCCTAAGTTCTTCACAATAAATCCTTTTCTGTTTTCTGCAGCATATATTAGCCAGCATAAACTACTAAATGAATACACTGAAACTTGAATATATTTTGAATATGAAGAAAAAATGTTGTTCCTAAAATTAATCCTAAACAAATAAGATATGTTGCCTCTCTTAAAAAACTTAAAAACATCTGCCTCATACAGTGCTGAATAGGTTCTATTTAGTGAGCCACAGCAAATCAGTATTAAATAAAAACAGAATAAACATATTTTATCTGTTTCTGGATGTAGAATAATGAAGCCTGTTCAAAAACTATTTACAGTGCTCTGTCAACTATTCGTCCACTTTGGTGTAAGAAAAAATAAACAGATCGAGTGGTAAGTAATTAAGTTTTAGTAAAATGTAAATGGTTTAATGTTCATAATTTGCATTGTAGGTACTGTGCACTATTATTGAAATCATATATTAAAGCATTATATTTGTGTGTTAGTATGGCTGGCAGTGTAGCCTAGTGGTTAGAATAACAAACAGTGATTGAACTGGGTACATCTAGTAGACTTGGGTTTGATTCCCACCATCTCCACTTGCATACTGTACGGCTCCGGGCAAGTCATTTAACCTTCCCAGTACTCCTAGGTCACCCCTGAAAACAGGTAGTTCTGGTTAGTGGGCCTTACCCGGTTTACAAAGAATATTAAAAAAAAGCCAATATAGGTTTACTACATCATACAGCAGTCAGGGTACCCTGTAATTTACTTGAGTTTTATTCAGGCTGCAGTGAATTATAGGTAAATATAAACGTTCAGATGCATTTTATGTGTTTTATAAGCTTGTTTTTAGATTCTGGTCAGGTTTTTATTATACTCTTTGCATGTGAGCATATAGGTTATAGCTTGCTAAGCGCAAGATCACTGTTACCAACTAGCTTATTCAAGTTTATAATCAGCAGGTCATCCAAAATCCTCAGTTGTTCAAAAGAAGACTAGTCTGAATGAAAGTATGTTCACAAGGGAGAAATTGCCTTACCACCACTTACAAAAAGACTTCACAGTTAGAGCCTCATTTAGGTGAATGGAATCATTTGCACCTCTTCTCCCACCTGCTGTTTCAGTCTCTGTGGTAACAACAAGTTTCTGATAGACTGCTTCAATAAAAATCAAATGTTAAGTGGTGTTTAAGTGTACTTGTGCTTGGCCAGTGGATCTGCTATATGGCCCACTTGCTGTTGACACTCTACCTGACACTGTATAATGCCAGTAGGGATGAGTGGGTTGCTGCAAACACACCCATGCCAGAAAGCATACTCAAGGGCACACAGAAGTTAAGATCCCAAGGGATGTATAATGCTGGTGGGCAGAGTGGTGCTCATTTCACATCTGAGCTCAGACATGAAAACTGAGAGACGCCCTTTTCATGGAAACCAAGTAAAAAAAAAAGCATCCACATGTTTGGGAGATGCATGATTTTCCATTTGACGGTCCTCCACTAATCACTTGTGGATTTTTTAGGTGAAGACACTTTATTTCAAAGAAGTAAATTCAGGCAGGTTTTTTTTTGCTTCTCATACTCCCTGGCCATCCACTCATTCAGGCCTGCCAAGGTCCCCTACCACTGCTGCTGAGTCCCAACCGCCATCCACTGCTCTTTATTGCTGTGCTACCAGGTAACCTGAAGTAACCCTTCATGGGGGTGGGCCCCCTACCCCTATGAGAGGCTACAAGGGGAGGAAAATCACCCCAAAGGGCTTCTGTGTATCCTGGGTATGGCAGGGGTAGGAACAAACATGTGTGTCTGGGGCTTTGGGCATATGGAGGGACCAGCAGTCATCCTCTGGTTGGCCAGCAGGTGTTTTCCCATTTTCTTAGGGGCGTGATGGGCCACATGATGACAAGGCACAAGCCAATGTCTGTCATACTCCCTCCTGCAGTGAGGGACGACATGTTGCCTTGCCTCTGGCCTCCACCGGGGGCCACCAAACGCTGAGCCTTCCCTCTCAGGAGAAGGCGAGTGGTCACTGGACACTCAAGCCTTCAACCCCCAGCCAGCCCTCCAGCACCCAAGTCTGTTCATGAACCTGGGTCAGTGGTGTCACAGGCAGAAATCCAATTCAGGCAGTTAAATGATAGGAAAAAATAAAGGTGGTCCACCTTAGTGGTGGTAGTGGTTCTTGTTAATTCACATCTGAGTTCTAACAAGCAAAGTGACCAAGTAATTTGTAACTTGTGCACGTGTGGTGTGGGTGTTGAAAGAAAGAAGGGCATCATAGTACTGTCGCTACTGCCATCACCCCTGAGTGACGGCAACTGCATTGTTGCTACTGCCGTCACACCTGAGGAGCCGGGGCCATAGTGCTTCTGCCATCATCACTGGTGGATGGGGAATATAGTACTGCTGCTGTCCCACCTGAGGGATGAGACCCGTAGTGCTGATACTGCCATCACACCTGAGGGATAGGGAATGTAGTACTGCTGCCATCACACCTGAGGGATGGGGGCCATAGTTCTGATACTGCCATCACACCTGAGGAATGGGAAACGTAGTACTGCTGCCATCACACCTAAGGGATGGGGACCGCAGTGCTGCTGCTTCTGTCACACCTGAGGGAGGAGGCAGTAGTGCTGTTGCTGCTGCCATCACACCAGAGGGATGGGGCCATAGTGCTGCTGGTGCTGCTATCACATCTCAGAGATGGGGTCCATAGTGCTGCTTATATCACACTTTAGGAATGGGGGCTGTAGTCCTGCTGCTGCCATTACATCTTGTATCTAAATTAACTTTAAATTTGTGCAAGGATGGATGAATGCACAATAGTGTAAGTCAAAACTGCTAAAATGTATGTTAGCAGAGTTAAAAATTGTTAAATAAAGTACACAAAACCAAACACTGATAAAACTGAATTTTGGCTTGGCAGACACCAGTGACAATACCATTTTTTACAATGTGCAAAACGGAATTTGCCCTTTCTCAATCCCGGTAAACCAGTGTCCCTGAAATAAACACCTGTGAAGTGAACTATGACCTTATTGCTACTAATCACTGCTTAATCTGAGTGCAAAAAGGGTCGTGGCCAAGCCGGCATCCAGAATGGCTGCTTAGTTCTGTAGCTCTGAGTCCAAACCATCAGGAATCTCCCTTTTCCCTGTGACCCCGGGACATAATAAGGAAAGAAATCATGGGACTTGGTAGGGAAAACAGTTATGCCACTAAAAATGTCGAAAAAACAGGGGCAACTTCCATTTAAAAGCGCCAACAATGGGTTTAAAGATCTTGGCCTGGAGACTTTGCCACCATGAGGAGAGAATGCTGGAAACAGGGCTGCAACAACTTCAGCAGGGACTGTGGAAGACAACGTGTATAGCCCACAATTTCTGATACTAGAAAAGTTATTCAATGATTTAAAATATGACCTGACTAGTAAAATGAATGCTGGATTCGAAAATTTATTTGCACAGCTGACTCTCCTGCAAACAACAGTAAACAATTTGGGGGAGACAGTGGAACAACACTTGGCTCGTTTAATGGAGGTGGAAGAAAGGGTTAGTATGCAAGAAGACCGTTACAATCAGTGGAGCCCCCAGCTACAAGCAGCAATGACTGAAATGGAGAAATTAAAAACAATATTAGACGACCATGAAAATAGGGACAGGCAAACAAATGTAAGAATAGTGGGCATGGTTGAAGGAGTGGAAGGCAGAGACTGTGTAACTTTTTGTCAGACTTGGTTAGGTGCAAAGTTGGATTTGCCAGAGGAATGCTCCTTGGAGATACAGTGGGCACATAGAACTCCCAGTCAATGACCACCCCCAAATGAAAGGCCTCGCCACATTATTGTAAAATTTCTGAGATATCAGGACAGAATGGCGGTATTGAATGCAGCACGAAAGGCAGGTGCCATTAGAGAAGGCTGTCAAACTGTTAGTATATTCCAAGACTTTTCACGGTCGGTACAAACAGATCGGAATGCATTTATGCCTGTGAAGAGGAGGTTACATCAGTTGGAGTGGCCTTTTGCACTTGTCTACCCTGCTCGATTGATCATAAGGAGAAAAGGCGCTACACCGAAGGTGTTTACAAACCCGAACGCGGCAATGCAGTATATTGAACATGAATCGAAGCAACAGGAAGATGCAGATGAGTGAACTTTACTTTGCACCTGGGCTAACTTATTAGTACTTTTATCCTTGTCGCCCAAAATATCATGCAGGTTCAGTATAGAGGGAGTGGGGCTGGGGGGGGGTGGAGTTTATTTCTCGGTTTGCTCCGTAACTCCTAGGAGGCCTATCAAGGCTGGAGCAGGCGGCCTTCCCGTTCCCCCGCTCTAGCTCCAGCAGGACCTTTCTATTTCTTTTCCTCTATGGAGGTGTACAAGAGTGACATTACAGAGTCTAAAATAATACATAATGACTCTCTGTTATATACTGGGACAAATCTTTAGTTTATTTAATTATAATTTTACAGCACCACGCTACAATAGCGGTCTGATTAGCAGAATGTGGTCAATGAGGAGCTGAAAATCTGTCCTGCCTATCTCTGCACACTAATTGTGCAATGAGTTGATCTTTGTATATACAGGGCGGCATCAAGGTGGGACGAGGGCACAGGGGGCGAGGAGATTATCCTCAGTCTGTTCAGTAACTCTTATGACGCCTATAATGGCTGGAACAGCCGGCCTTCCCCATCTCCCCTGACGCCAGCCACGGGGCCCAGAGGGATTCTATGATGCTCCACCTGTTGCTACCGAATTTTGTTTTGGTTATTATACTTGAGTCCCAGAGACTGTCATATTTTTCTGCTTTATCTGCACTAGAATACAGAATCAAGGACAAGTTTTAATCAAATTAATAAGGAGATGTAAACCTATCCTCTTGCTTCATTTTCATCCGCAGGGAGATGATGTGGGTAGGGAATGTGTGCTGGATTCTAGCTAGTGAATGGATTTTCCTTGAATATATGGACATGACATATGTCCCGGGGGGGGGATTCAGTTGTTTTTATTTTTGCACGTGTTCCAGGTGGGGTGGGCGCGGGCCAGCGCAGGAGACCAGTTTTAAGCTGGTCACCCCAACCGGATGAGTCGGGAGGTGTAGTCACACGACCCTGGGATTAAAAGTGAAATGGAACACTTGGAGAAAGATAGGGTGTATGAGCAATAAAAAGACTGCATGCTAAATTATGTGTGGGGGGGGCCTGCCCACTCCTGTTGGGCTCCTCATTCCGGAGGTTCCCTGGGAGGGAATGGACCCCTAAGTGTTCCCGATTAGCCCAGATTTCTATATCTACTTTATCTAGACAATGGGGTTGTGGGAGGATACATTTTGTGCTTTGCACTTGGGGGGGGTCCTGGGCTGGGGCCGCTGGCACCGCCACACCTGGCTTTATGGAGAAGAAAATGACGGTTTAGCCAGCAGGCTATTCCACGAGAGTAAAGGGGGTTTTAAGAAGAGGTACACCTGGGTGGAAGGGGGAAGCTAGGTGGTGAATTAAAAAATCTGATACCACCTGGCCAGATTCCTGACACTAGGGGCTTAGTTTTTCTAGTAGGCTAAGGAAGCACTGTTACGCAGGCCTTTATCTTTCTCTTTTTCTTTTCTTTTCTTCTTTTATCTTTTCCGGGTCTTTTTTGTGGGGGATCTCTCTGAAATGTTACAGATGAAAAAGGGGTGGGGAAGGGGGAGATATGTTAATTGGGAGGAAAAATAAAAAAGGACAAGAGTCGGGTGTTGCAAGGGGGCAAGGGGTAGCTGTAATGCAATGTGCTTGGGAGATCCTAGATCTAGAAATATATCTGATGCCACCATATGGCTAGTTTAAAAATGTTACCCTGGAATGTAAATGGCTTAAAAACTGCAGTGAAACAGAAATGTGTATGGGCATATATTAAGAAAAAGAATGCAGATATTGTGATGCTACAAGAATTGCATTTAACATGTGATGAGATTAAGCGAATAGAAAAAAAATGGGGAGGTACGATGATAGCATCTTATTTCACGTCCAAGGCCAGAAGAACATGTGTGTGGTTTAGACTGGGGGTCAGGGTTCAAATTCATGCAACTCAAAGAGACAATCAGGGAAGGTATGTTATAGTGAAGGCTATGGTGGAGGAGGAAATGCTAGTCTTAGGATCCTTGTATGGACCTACATTTGATTGTCCAGAATTTTTTGAGCACCTGGCAACCGTGCTGGCAGTATTCCCAGATAAATTGATCATAAGGGGTGATTACAATACCTATTGGGACCCACTTCTTGACCACTCTAAACCCAGATTTAGGCGTTCCCCCAGGAGTGTGGGAGCCCTCCAGAGATTGGCGGAGGAAAGGGCCTTACAGGAATTGTGGAGATTTAAACACCCAGACACAGAGGAATTTTCTTTTTACTCCTGTGCTCACAAGGTTTATACAAGACTGGACTATTTTTTGGCTTCTCCTGTCTTCTTGGGGCGTATAAGGGAGATAGAATATGGTCCTATCATAGTATCAGACCATGCTTCATTATACTTAGAGATGGAGAAAGAGACAGATGAGGGAGGGATGCGACAATGGAGAATGGATCCCACATTACTAACAGATCCCCAATACGTGCAACAAATGTCCAGGAAGCTAAAAGAGTTCCTTCAAAATAATAAAGTGGAAGACATCTCAGCAAGAATTACTTGGGAGGCCCTGAAAGCTTTTGTAAGGGGGAGACTATCTCATATGCAGCCTTTAAAGGCAAAAACGAGGGGAGAATGAACTAGAAGCTAATATACTGAGGCTAGAAAAGCAGATTATGGGCAGCCAGTCACCTGAGGATCTGATGAAACTGAAGAGTATGAAGGGGGAATACAACCAATTGTGCTGTAAGCGTATAGAAAGGGATATCTTAATGTCAAAAGCGGGACAGTATTTTGAGGGGGACAAGTCGGGGAGATGGATGGCCTGGCTAATTAAAAAACAAAGAGCAGAAAGAACAATTTTAACAAAAGAAAAATGAAAATGGGGATGGTACTTCTTCTGCTCGAGAGATAAATACAATTTTCAAAACCTTCTATGAAAAGTTATATACATCTGAATTCCCTCAAGGGACACATTTAGATAGTTTCCTAGAAAATACACCCCTCCCTGAGATACCCGCTCAGATAAATGAGAGGCTGAGACAAGAACTTAAAGAGCATGAGATTAAGGAGGCAATCTGGGCGTCTAGGTCGGAGTGAGCTCCGGGGCCTGATGGCCTGCCCATGGAATTCTACAAGAAATTTTGGAATGACCTGGGCCAGCTTTTCCAATATATGGTGAGGGAAGTATTGGGGGAAGGGGAGCTGACGCCATCTCAGCAGTTAGCTATTATAACAATTTTACCCAAACCGGACAAGGACCAAAAAAAATGTGGTTCATATCGCCCAATCTCTTTATTAAACGCTGACTATAAGATCATAGTGAAAATATTTGTAAGGAGGTTGGAGGGGGTTCTACCACAAATCATCCATCATGATCAGAGGGGCTTTGTTAAGGGGAGGCAAGCAAGACATAATTTAAGATGGGTAATGAACATTATTTGGCAAGGGTCCAGAGGAAGGAAAACGTGTGGAGGCCTCCTCACATTAGATGCAGAAAAGGCCTTTGACAGGGTCGAATGGCCGTTTATGTTTGCAGTACTAAGAAAGTTTGGTCTGCACCCGGTCTTTAGACAGTGGGTGGAGTGGTTATATCAATCCCCGTGGGCACAAATTCTTACAAATAACACTCTATCTCTCCCCTTTCGACTCCATAGAGGGATGAGACAGGGCTGCCCCCTTTCGCCATTGATATATGTGTTGGCTATTGAGGTCTTGGCGTCAGCCATTAGACATCATCAGGAAATAGAAGGTTATAGGGTGAATGGAGAGCAGCATGTTATCTCTCTTTTTGCAGATGATGTGCTGTTATTCCTAGCTGACCCAATGAGAGCAATGCCTGCCTTGACCTCCCTCTTCAGGGAATATGGTCCCATTTCAGGTCATAAGGCAGAACACCCTGCCAGAGGAAGTGGGGGGGGCTGAAACAATCACGGGATTTAAGAATGCATGGGATAGACATAAAGGAATTCTGGAGGTCAGGGGGTAAGGGGCAACAGACTTCTTGGAAAACATAAACTGAACTTACAAGCTCAAATGGGCAGACTGGGTGGGCCACAGGCCCTTATCTGCCGACACTATCTATGTATAAGATCAACTGGAACAAGAGCGAATGGCTCACTCTGGCTGATGGTGGACAGTCCATACAGAGAAGTGGCATAGACATTACTCCTAGAACAGCAATTAAATATCTGGGAATACTGCTACCACATAGAATAGCGGATGTGGGGTACTTAAATTACAGCCCATTAGCAACAAAAATTAAGGAACAATGTAGTAGATGGAAGTTGCTCCCTTTTTTCTCTGTTGGGAAGAGTAAACTTAGTAAAAATGCAAATTCTACCTCAGTGCCTTTACCTTTTCCAAACCCTTCCTATTATGCCTCCACTGGGCTGCCACAAGTCCCTTGAGAGATCTATTACTTCCTTAATTTGGGCAAATCGAAGTCCTAGGATCAGGAAGGAGGTGTTGTGGCAGCCAATGCACAGAGGGGGCCTGACACTCCCCAATTTGAAGCTATATGCTTTAGCGGCCCAACTAACATTTATCATGGATTGCCAGGAAATAGGAGGAAGCGTGACAGCTTGGGTTACTATGGAGCCACAATCTAGGATGTGCTCCCCCTATGCTTTATGTCTCCTCCCATCAGGATTGAGGAAAGGAGATGGAGAGAAGCCTAAGAATCCATTCACCAAATGCATGCTTAAAGCCTGGGGGAGGGCTTCACTGCTGATGGGGGACAAGGGAGGTATGTCACCAGAGGGGTCCATCTTGTTTAGTTTGTGGAGGGATGGGGGGCTCCTCCCTCGATCAAACAGGCTCTGAGGCAGTGGGAGGGGAAGAGTCTGAGTCTCTTTCTCCTGTCCCACTTATTCAGTGGTGGGACTTTTTCTAGTTTCTCTGAGTTGAGACAAACATTTGACATTCATCCGTCACACTACCTTACTTACGTGGTAATAAGATCCAGGATGATTAAGTTAACTGGGATAAAGGCGGGGGGGGACCTTCCTTGAGTAGAACTTCTTTGGAGGAAATTTTTCAACACTGTAAAAAACACGGGTTGTAAAACCACTGTCTGTGTTATACAAAGCTTTGTTGCGAGCACAGCCAGATAAGCTGCGTAAGTTAAAAGACAGCTGGGAAAGGGACTTGGGTGTGGACAAATTAACAGGAGGAGACTGGAATTTGGCCCTTCGGAGCAGCAAGGCTGTTTCTGTAAACAACAGACTGTGAATAATTAATTATAATATTGTGCACAGAATCTATCATACCCCTGCTTTGGCACATAAGATTAACCCCCAAATCTCAGATCAATGCCCTAAATGCTATGCCCAGAGATGTACCTTTTACCACATGGTTTGGGCATGCCCAAAGGTGGGAATGTACTGGAATGAGATAAATCAAATCTTAAATAAGGTTTCGGACAGTAAGATTCAGTTAGACCCTGTGGACATTTTACTCGGAGTACCAAGGAATGGAGGGAGTCAGTCAGTAACATAGAAACATAGACTTTGACGGCAGATAAGGACCACTAGGCCCATCTAGTCTGCCCATTTCCCTACCTACATGATAGGCCACAGATCCTAGTTAACCAACAGCCTATATCTTCCTGCCCCCAACAAGAATTGCCTTATGTCTGTCCCATGCATTCTTGAATTCTCCCACAGTTTTAGACCCCACAACTTCCTCAGGAAGGCTGTTCCATGCATCCACTACCCTCTCTGTGAAATAATACTTCTTCACATTGCCCCTGAACCGCCCTCCTTCTATCTTTAAATTGTGTCCCCTTGTTCTTGCAAGTCTCATTTTCTGAAAGATGCTACCATCTTGGACTTTGTTGATTCCCTTGAAGTACTTGAACGTTTCTATCATGTCCCCCCTCTCAGTTCTTTCCTCAAGGGTATACATATTAAGCTCCTTTAGTCTCTCCTCATACGGCTTCTCTTGCAGACCCTGCACCATTTTAGTTGCCTTCCTCTGGACTGCCTCTATCCTGTCTATGTCCTTGTGAAGATAGGGTCTCCAGAACTGGACACAGTATTCCAGATGGGGTCTCACCAACTGTCTGTACAGAGGGATAACAACTTCCTGTTTTCTGCTGCTGATGCCTCTCCTATACATCCCAGTACCCCCAGCCCTCCCTACTGCCTTCTCACATTGCTTATTAACCTAAGGTCATCTGATATGATTACCCCGGTCCCTTTCCTGTTTTGTTGTTGTTACTACCTCCCCACCCATTGTGTATTCTTCCCCTGGGTTCTTGTTTCCCAGGTGCATTATTTTGCACTTTTTGCAGTGAATCCTAGCTGCCATACGTCTGACCATTCCTCCAACCTTGCCAAGTCCCTTTTCATCCTTTCCACACCTCCTTGTGTATCAACCCTGTTGCAGATCTTTGTGTCATATGCAAAAAGGCATACTTTTCCTTCCAGTCCCTCTGCAATGTCACTGATGAAGACATTAAAAAGGACCGGACCCAATACTGAACCCTGCGGTACCCCACTAGTTACCACCCTTTCTTCAGAGTGGACTCCATTTACAATTACTTTCTGTGTCCTATTGTCCAGCCAATGTTTTACCCAGGCTACCACCCTGGGACCCACTCCCAGGCTGGTTAATTTGACTAATAATCTTTTGTGTGGGACTGTGTCAAATGAAACATAGAAACATAGAAACATAGAAGTTGACGGCAGATAAGGACCGCAAGGCCCATCCAGTCTGCCCATTTCTTTTTCTACCTTATAAATGTGCCATCGGCCTTTGCTCTGTCAGTGACCTATCTATTCATAGTCATTTGTATTGCTCCTTATGCCTATCCATGCCTGTTTGAAGCCCTGCACTGTATTCATAGCCACCACTTCTTGTGGTAAGCCATTCATGCATCTACCACCCTTTCTGTGAAAAGAATTTCCTCACATTCCCCTTAATCGGCCTCCTCTAATCTCATGCTGTGTCCTCTTGTCCTGCTATTTTTATATTTAAACATGTTAGACTCTTTCACCTTGTTTATGCCCTTAAGGGTGTTTAAATGTCTCGATCATATCACCTCTCTCCCTCCTTTGCTCCAAGGGTATACATATTGAGCTCCGTTAATCTGTCCTTATATGTCTTCTGATGCAGTCCCTGCACCATTTTGGTTGCCCTTCTCTGGACTGCCTCAATTTGATTAATGTCCTTGTGAAGGTGTGGCCTCCAATACTGCACGCAGTACTCCAGATGGGGCCTAACCAATGTCTTGTACAGAGGGATTATTACCTCCCTCTTACGACTTGTGATACCCCTACTAATACACCCTAACACCCCCCTAGCCTTACCTACTGCTTTAGAGGTCTGCTTGGATGATTTTAGGTCATCAGTGATGATGATGCCCAAGTCTCTTTCTTCCTTTGTGACTGCTAGCAACTCCCCTCCAGCCTATAAGTGGCTTCAGGGTTTCTCTTCCCTATGTGCATGATTTTGCACTTCTTTGCATTAAATCCCAGTTGCCACTCTTCTGACCATTCTGCTAGTTTATCCAGATCTCTTCTCATTCTGCCCACCCCATCTGGATTATCTACTCTGTTGCAGATCTTGGTGTCATCTGCAAACAGACAAGCCTTACCCTCTAGTCCATCTGCAGGTCACTAATGAAGATGTTGAATAGGACTGGCCCCAGGACTGATCCACAAGGTACCCACTTGTGACTTGCATCTCTTCTGACTGTATACCATTTACCACCACTCTCTGTTTTCTGCCAGTCAACCAGTTTGCCACCCAGTTGACCAACTTCTGACCCACCCGAGCCTACCCAGCTTATTTATCAATCTTCTATGTGGAACAGTGTCAAAAGCTTTGCTGAAGTCAAGGTAGGCGACATCAACTGCTCCCCCTTGGTCCACCCTCTGGTTACCCAGTCAAAGAAATCTATGAGATTAGTTTGACAGGACCTTCCTTTGTAAACCCATGCTGTCTTGGATCCTGTGCCCTATGGATTCCAGGTGTTGCACTATCCTTTCCTTAAGAGTGCCTCCATAATCTTCCCACTACTGAGGTAAGACTGACCGGTCTGTAGTTCCCGCCTCCTCCCTGCTACCACTCTTGTGGAGTGGGATCACATGAGCCTTTCTCCAGTCTTCTGGGACCTCTCCTGTGCTCAGAGACTCACTAAACAATTCTGCTAATGGCTCTGCTAGTTCCTCCTTTAGCTCCTTAAGTACCCTGGGATGTATGCCATCAGGTCCCATTGCCTTATCCACCCTGAGCTTAGCAAGCTCTTGTAGGACCCTTTCTTTTGTGAAGGGAGTAGTGCTCACCTCCCTCCCCCTGTGTCCATGATGCTGAGCTGTGGGCCCTGCCCTACCTTCTCTTCAGTAAATACTGAGCAAAAGTATCTATTTAGGATAGATGCCTTTATAAGGTCCTCCTCCTCACATGCTCCCTTTTCTCCATTAAGCTTAGCAATACCCCCTCTGGACTTTCTCCTTTCACTAATGTATCTATAGAAAGTCTTGTCACCTTCTTTTACTGTTCGTGCTAGTGTTTCCTCAGTTTGGGACTTTGCCTGCCTTACTGCCTTACCTGCTTCCCTTAGGGCAGTTTGGTATGCCTCCCTATCTTCATCCCGCTGTGTTCCCTTATATTTTCTGAAGGCCAGCCTTTTGGCTCTGACCTTTTCTCTACTATATTTGAGAACCAAAGTGGTTTCCTTCTTCTTTTGCACTTCCTTTTCTGTCTAACACAATGGGATGTTGCTTCAAGTATTGTATCCTTAATGCTTGCCCACTTTGCCTGTACCTCCTCACCTGTGTTTCTTTTTGCCAGGGCTAGCTTAACTCTGTTGGCCATCTTATCAAAGTCAGCTCCTCTGAAGTCCCATATTTTTGCCTTGGAATGGGATGATTTAGATGTAGTAGCCAAATTGAACCATACCATGTGATGGTCACTGGCCCCCAGGTGACCTTCTACCTGGAGATCTGTGATCCCTTCTTTGTTAGTCAGTACTAGATCTAGGATAGCCCTGTCTCTTGTGGGTTGCTGTACCAGTTGTTTGAGGCCCTCCCTCTGCAGGGAATCCACTATGAGTCTAGTTCTGGCAGATGTTCCTGCTGGTATTGACCAATCTGTATCTGGCATGTTGAAGTCTCCCATTATCAGAACCTCCCCTTTAGCTGTCATGTTTTGTATATCTTCTAACAGTAATGTGTCTATGTCCTCCCCCTGGTCTGGGGGCCTGTAGACAACCCCAGTTCTTATGGCTGTCCCATTACCTGTTTCCAGGGTGACCCACAGTTCTTCTGGCTCCTTATGTGTATTCTGAATTTCTGTAGCTTTGATATTTTCATTAACATACAGGGCCACCCTTCCCCCCCTTTTTGCACCTCGGTCTCTTCTGAACAATACATATCCAGGTACTGAAGTCTCCCAAGTGTGGTTACTGGTAAACCACGTCTCACTAATGCTACTATGTCCAGTTTAGCCTCTGACATTATTGCCTGCAGGTCTGGGATCTTATTTCCCAGGCTGTGAGCATTTGTGTACATGATTTTCCATTGGCCAGATTTTGGTGTGTTAGTTGTTGGGTGAAGTTTGGCATTACCCCTGTGCATCGTATAGGGAGACAAACCTTTTTTCTTACCTGGTGATGCAAATGAATGGCAAACACGCTGAATTCCTGTTTGACCACTAGCTGAGGGGGGAGGGGTGTTCTTCCCATTCGACGTATGGGGTGCTGCACCCCTCTCCCCATTTGCTAGTTTGCTAGTAATGCCTTGCTAAACTCTAGGTAGGCCATGTCCACAGCCCCTCTCTGGTCTACTACTTTGGTCACCCAGTCAAAGAAATCTATTAGATTCGTCTGACATGACCTTCCCACTGTGAACCCATGCTGCCTTGGATCCTGTGCTCCACTGACCTCTAGGTACTCAACTATTCTTTCCTTCAGAAGTGACTCCATCACTTTCCCTACCACAGAGGTCAGACTGACAGGTCTGTAGTTTCCTGCCTCTGTCTTGGTCCCACTTTTGTGAAGGGGAATCACATCCGCCTTCCTCCAGTCCTCGGGTACCACACCATCCTCCCATGATTTATTAAAAAGAGTAGCCAGTGGTTTCACTAGTTTCTTCCTTAATTCTTTTAGAATTCTGGGGTGAATTCCATCAGGACCCATTGCTTTGTCCACCTTCAGTTTTAGGAGTTCTTGCAGAACCCTTTCTTCTGTGAAAGGACTGGGATCGACCCCCTATAAAGAGTGCTTCTGTTAATTGGATTAGGCACTTCCCCCTCCTCTTTTGTGAATACTGAGCAGAAATATTCGTTCAGTATTCCTGCTTTTTCACTGTCCCCCTCTGCCCACCCACCGTTCATTCTATTCAGCCTCACTATCCCTCCCTTTGTCTTTCTACGCTCGCTGATGTACCTATAAAAGGTTTTATCCCCCTTCTTAACTGAGTTGGCTATCTTTTCCTCAGTTTGGGCCTTTGCTATTCTGACTTCCCTCCCTGCTTCTTTCTGCCTTAACTGGTACAGCTCTCGTCCTGCTCCTTCTGTGTTTCCTTATACTTCCGGAATGCTATCTTTTCTTCCTGTTTTCACAGCCACCTCTCTTGAGAACCATAGTGGCTTTTTCTTTCATTTTGATTTGTTTATTTGCTTCACACAAAGGCTTGTTGCCTCTGTGATGGCAGTTTGATAATTCCCCATTGTTGCTGCACACCTCCTTCTAGCCTGTTTGCTAGTGCTTTTCTGAGGCACTCTCCCATCTTGCCAAAAGTCAGCCCTCCTGAGTCCAGTACCCTCACTTTTGTATGGCTTGACTCTATAGCTGAGTTTAACGTGAACCACGCTGTTTGATGGTCACTTGTCCCCAGATGGCAACCCACTTCTAGATCTGAGATCCTCTCACTGCCCCGTTTGAAGTACGAGGTCTAAGACTGCTCCCTCAGAGTGCGTTCTGAAACTAGCTGTCTAATGCCTGCCACCTGTAGGGCATCAAGAATGGCCCTGCTCTTGGATGTGGCTGCAGCAAATGTGCTCCAGTTAACATCTGGCATATTCAGGTCTCCCATCAACAGTATCTCCCCTTTCTCTGCCATTCTAAGAATGCCTTCCATCATATCCTTGTCCATTCCTTCCCCCTGACATGGGGGTCTGTACACAACCCCTGTGCGGATTGTGGTGCCCTTTCCAGTCTCACATCCCTTGAGAAGACTGGCAATAGTAGTGGGCAAGCAGGTTTTGGCGCAAAATTGGATGGCTCAGGCCATGCCTACTATCACTCAGTGGGCAAATACCCTCCTAAGCAACATGAAGCTAGAACATATCCAATATAAAGTTCTGGGTCGAGTGGACAAATATGAAAAGATTTGGTCCCCCTTGGAAAGTGCCTTGGGGAAAGATTGGTTTCCGCTCTTTTAGGCAACCACATGTACTGAGGGCACTGTTTATAGAAGGTGAAAGGGAGTTCCTCTGGCGCTGGGCTGAGCAGGGGTCAGAAATAAAGGGAGGGGGTGCATTAGCATCCTCATATAAAAATGAGGGAATTCCAGGAATAGAAGTTAATGGTAAAAACACAATGATCACAGTTGGCTAGTTTCACTGTATAAAATGGTTTTCATTAATTGGATCATGGCTTGTACCCAAGCTATGTGAACATGTATTATATTGTAATTGAACAAGATGTCATTGATTATTTGACTATATAGAGCTCTCCTCGCTCCAATGGTTCTTCTATAACTAAAGTTAAAAAAAAAATCTGAGTGCAAAAAGACACAGTTCAAAAGGTTTTGCTGTTACACAGGTTATCTAAATAAAAAAAAAAGAATTACTGGGCAAGCAAGTTATTTAATGTATGTGACTCAGGACTGACTGCAGCTAAAATATAAGAAAAGCATGGTACCTGAATAAGCATTTAGATCAGGGGTTGGGCAATTAGAACAGCAAGAAAAAATAGAAAAAAGGCTGTTTGTGTAGCCAGGAACTAACTGGATAGCAGGGGAATAAACAGAACACACCGAGACACTTAAACTTCAGTTTTGAACTTTTTATTCAATACTGTTAACACATTATTCATTTCAAAAGGGCTGTGTGTGTGTGTGTGTGTGTGTGTGTGTGTTTGTGTGTGTGTTTGTTGAGGCAGGAGCAACTTCTGTTGCAGAAATCAGGGATGTGTGGCACCATTGGCACTGACTGGAGAGTGCAGCTTCTTGGCTGATTTTTTCCTTAAATACCTTTATTTTGTGCCTGATGATTTCACATATTATATTCTAAAAAAAGCTCAGTTTTAAAATAAAATGAACCCCATTACAGGACTGTCAGGACTCTCTGGGATCTCCACAAAGAAGATGCATGAGAACATTTAGAATGTTTTTAAATTTAGTTGAATAGGGCAGTTTGGGCTATAAACAACTAAAACATTGTTAAATGCTGTGGAAAAAACAACAATTGAATAGTGGTATACAAAAAATAGGGTTGGTATACCAGTTTTCAAGATGGAATACCAAAGCTTGTGAAATGGTATTCTGTGGGGAACAACACTTTTTAAAATGAATTTCTAGCCCTGCTTTGCCAGTAAAAATAGGGTAAGGTCGTCAGTCGGGTGATACTGCATGTATGCAGCTGAGCGCATACAGGGTATTAAATAGCTGGTATTTAGCTGGGTGGGGGGTAATGCAGTGCATGATGAGGCAAATGGTCCAGATACTTGATGTCGGGGTTGGGGGGGTTACTGTGACAGAGGAGTCTTGTCTTGTCCCTTGCTTGCTGCCATGTTTTAAGGTGTGTGGAACAGACACTTGTGGCTCCAAGGGGGGCATTCAGTGATTGAATGATGAGTTGCAGCTGCACTGGCTACCTGAGAGATTCGCCATGCTACACCCCTGCTTGCTTGGTTCTGGAGAAGGTCTGGTTGGCTCAGTGGGGTGTAGCATTGCCAACTTGCTGTTTGTTGTGCTGCAACTGCTGTTTTCTGCAGGGTGGTGCACTACCTGGATGATTTCCTCCTTATCGGGGAATCGAGTATGGAGGCACAAGGCATGTTGCAGGATTTTAAGGAAATGTGCCGGGGGATAGGGATACTGTTTGCACAGGACAAGACAGAGGGCCCCACTCGGAGGTTAGAATTCTTGGGCCTAGAAATGGACATGGAGGAGGGCTGTTTCTGGCTTCCTGGGAATAAAGTAGCACACCTTAAGGGCCTACTGGCCCAGGTAATGGGGAGGAGGAGGAGGGTGCTGCTGGTACAAATGCAACAACTGCTGGGGCACCTTAACTTTGCTTGCAGGGCCATCATCCCAGGCAGGATGTTTACAATGCAACTGGGTAGGGCTACAGGTAAGGCAAAAATGTCACTCACTGGGTGGATGTCTCAAAAGGGGTATGGGAGGACTTCCAGGTATGGGGGGAATTTCTCAACACCTACAATGGGGTAACCTTCTGGCAAGATGAATGGGAGCAGAACAAGGACTTGGAGCTGTTCATGGATACCTTGGGTGCATTGGGAATGGGAGCATACTTCCAGGGGGAATGGATGTCAGAACCTTGGCCGGCATTGTGGGCCGAAGGGGGATTGTTGAAGGACATCACATTCTTGGAGATCTTCCCAATATGGGTGGCCTTGGAAGTGTGGGGGCATAGGATGAAGGGGAAGTGCTTCTTGTTTTGGTGTGACAACAAAGGGGTTGTGGAAGTCATTAATAGGCAAGGGTGGAGGATGGAGATGGTAGGCAGGCTGCTCAGGTGCATGGTACCATTGGGGCTGCAACTAAGCCTGTCTTTCAAAGTGCAGCATATCAAAGGGTTGGAGAACAAGGTGGCTGACAGTCTTTCCCATTTCCAGATCAGAAGGTTTCAGGAACTGAGGCCTCAAGCAGTGTCACACAGAACCAGGATCCTGGATGGGTTATGGGAGGCTGGAGGGACACAGCCAGGGTGCTGTACTGGGGTTCCTGGTCAGCAAATACATTGAGGGCTTATGAGGCAGGGTGGCCAAGATTCCAGGAGTTCAGAAAGAAGCACAGGTGGGACAGGGATGAACCGGTCTGGGAGGAGAAGGTAAGGAGGTTTGTAGTGGAGAAGTGGGAAGATGGACTAGCCCACGCCACAGTGGTGGTTCATCTGGCTGGCATCAGGACTGGGGCTGGCCCGATGTAGCAGCCAGTTGGATGGTAAAGAGGATGGTTTTGGGGTGGCAGAGGGGTCAGGTGGCCAGGTCTGATGGGAGGCGCCCCATAAGAGGGCAGCTGCTCAAAAAGGTCTTAAGGGCAACTCAAAATGTATGTACTTTGGCCCAGGAGATAGCTCTATTCGGGCTGTATTTGTGGGCATTCTGGGTGGGGGAAGTGGTGGCCCCATGAAAACAGCTGCCAGACAAGCCCTGCAGCATGAAGATGTCCTGTGGGGGCCGGAGGGAGTGGTCATTAACCTGGCCAGGTCAAAGATGGATCAAAAGGGGAAGGGGACCAAGGTGTCATTGGTGAGGCAACCACAGTCCGCCAACTGCACAGTGAGTGCACTGGAGGCATACGGGAGTACTCGAGGGGGAGCTGGGGGACCTTGTTCCAACATGGGGATAGTCACCGGGTTTCAGGTTGGGCGATACTCAGTAGGGCACTGACCATCATCAGGGAAGACCCTGGTGAATTTGCAGCTGAAAAAGGGGCTGCAGTGGAAGAAGTAAAGAAAGTTGGGAGCTGGAGGTCCAACTGCTATAGGAGGTATGTCAGGTACTGATCACAATGACTCACACTGTTTATCTTGTTTCCATGGCAGGTTCCAAGAGGAAAGTTTGGATAGTGGGGCACTCCTTTGTCTATTGGACTGAAAGGTTTGTGGTCACTGTTTCCAGAGGAGCAGAACTACGATGAAATATCGAGCACACCAGGGTGCTGTGGAAAGGCATTAGGGGTATGAGGTGGGCGCAGCTACTACCACTAATGGAGGAATTAAGGTTGTAATGCAGCACTACAGATAGAATTATTATACACCTGGGGGCAATGACTTGGGGGAGCCTGCCATGAGGGGAATTGGGACGGAACATCCTTAGGGATTTAGAAAAGCTAAAAGGGTGGTGGCCGAGGGTGACAATCAGTTGGTCCGACATTACCTCCTGGCAGGCCTGGAGGGAGTCAAAGATGTCCAGCTGATCAAAAAGGTCAGGAAGCATCTGAATAGAAGGGTGACAAGGGCAGTGATTGAAATGGGAGGTGCACCTGCAACACAAGGACATTTGCTTCGATCAGGCTGCAGTGTACAGGTCAGATGGGCTACACTTGTTAGAATTTGGGTTGTGCCTATTCCTGAGGCCAACTGGGGAGTTAGAGAACAAAATAGCTAAAAAAGGTTTGTGGTACTAGCCTGCAAGGGGGGAACTCATCCATCCATTGCAAGCTGGAGGAGGGGCAGTGGAAGAAAGAAAAGGGGAAGGGGGAAAGGAAGGGGAGGGTAGGATACATGGGCTGGGGACAAGGAACCCAGACGTGGTGTTAAAGCGGGGAGGGGGATAGGTCCAGGTGCCAGATTCAGAAGTGTTTGGGGGGCCTGGAGGGCGAAAGCCAGGGTAGGTGGAACTGGCCTGGTTCTGGTGTGGAGGAGACTGCTGGATTTACAGTGTCCAGGCCCTGAAAATCAAGATGGAGGAACAACCGGAAGAAGGAAGAGGCCGGAACCAAGAAATTTTGAACAAATTATTATATTTAGAATTTGAAGTAATAACGTTGTGGATATAAATATTCTTTGTGCCAAAATAAATATTGCCAACAAGCAACCAAAAGTTAAATAAGCATAGTGTCCATTATTCCCAGGAGGGATTCAGGGGACAATGGGGCTTGCCACTAAAAAGCAGGCCTGGTTGTCTGATGACCCTGCCAGGAAGAAGCACAAGAAGGGGAGGGGTGGGGAGGGGGAATGATCAGGTAGAAGGGGTGGAGCTAGTGACATCACCAAGCAGGTAGAAGATGTATTATGACAGAGTAATGCCAGAGCCCCAGGGATTGGCTGGGGGGCAGAGCCCCAAGGGGTCCTGACCAGGGGTACTGCAGGGGTATATCAGGCCATGACACAGGCAGGATTATCTCTTTTGCTAGGAATTTTTTCCACCCACCCTTGTTAAAGAGGGCTTGGGGGGGACATGGTTGCCACAAAGATTGGTGGAGGGGAGGTTGAGTGCCCTAGGGCCCCTGGGCAAGGGGCTGATAGGTTTTGCTGTGGGGAGGCAGCTACAGGCCCAGGGGGCTGGGTCATAGTCCCCTGGGGGTGGGTCAGCAAGGTCCCAGCAAGTTAGAAGAAAGAAAAGGGGGAGCGGGGTGATGGGAAGGGGGGAGGGGGTAGGATACACAGGCTGGGGACAAGGAACCCAGACGTGGTGTTAAAGCAGGGAAGGGGATAGGTCCAGGCACCAGATTCAGAAGTGTCCGGGCCTGGAGGGCAAAAGCCCAGGTAGGTGGAACTGGCCTGGTTCTGGTGTGGAGGAGGGGGCCGAATTCACAGTGTCCAGGCCCTGAAAATCAAGATGGAGGAACAACCGGAAGAAGGAAGAGGCTGGAACCAAGAAATTTTGAATGAATTATTATGTTTGGAATTTGAAGTAATAACATTGTGGATGTAAATATTCTTTGTGCCAAAATAAATATTGCCAAGAAGGAACCAAAAGTTAAATAAGCGTAGCGTCCATTATTTCTGGAAGGGGTTCAGGGGACAAAGAAATGACTGTGTACACCTCACATTACTTTATCATGTGAGAAACAAAGCAAAATGTAGACCTGCAGAACTCTAGAGCAAAGTAATATCTTTTCACCAAACCATCAAAAGACACATCTCTTGGGTACCCTGAAAATTTCAGACCAAAATTCCAAACCATTTCTTCACTGCGGAGTGACAAAGAAACACCTGACATGTAATTCTTTTTTTGCAAATTGCAAAGCAGAATCCTTTATCGCATCTCCTTATTTGCAGTTTGTGTAAAAAGATAAATCCTCTTCCACAAATTGTGAAACAGGATTCTTTTTTGCAATTTGTGAAAAAGGATTCCAGCATGTCCAAAAAACACATTTCCAGGTGAATTAGCAAAAAAGTAATAGCAGAATCTGACAGAACAGGCCCCAATTGGAAGAACACACGTCTTGGTTACTTCTTAAAGACAGATCTCAAACCTTCCCTTTATAGGGAAGGTGATTGAGAAAGTAGTGGTGATACAGCTGGATGACCACTTGACCATCCATAACATCTACGAACCTCTCCAGTCCACTTTTTGTAAGAGGCATAGTACCGAGACGGCACTGGTTCGGGTGCTCAATAATCTCCTGATGGCACGGGATCAGAGGAATCATTCTATCTTGGTACTCCTTGATCTCTCTTCCGCTTTTGACACTGTAGACCATGGGGTGCTGCTTAGATGTCTGAGGTCCATCTGCAGACTGTCAGGTACAGTCCTGGGGCGGTTTACATCTTTCTTCACTGGCAGGAGTCAGAGAGTGGTGTCCGGAATTTTTTCCTCAGACCCTTTCTCCCTGCCATGTGGGGTTCCTCAGGGTTCAGTGCTGTCCCCCATGTTGTTTGCAATGTATATGCTGCCCCTGGGAGACATTGTAAGATGGTATGGGCTGAGGTCTCACTGCTATGCTGATGATACCCAGCTCTACCTGTCTTTTGCCCCCGACTGGGATAGGGCTATCACGGTACTTAATATCTGCCTCACTGAAATCCAGGACTGGATGAACTCGAGCTGTTTAAAGTTGAACGCCGGAAAGACAGATGTGATGATAGTGGACCCGGGTCACCGGATAGAGGGGTTTAGGGCTGATCAGCCCTCTGGACTTTTTCTCGGGGGCTCTCAGATCCTTTCCTCTGAATGGGTGCAAAACCTGGGGGTAGTGCTTGACAACAGGATGACATTACTATCTCAGGTGTCAGCCATCATCAAGTCTTCCTTTTATCATTTTAGGAATATCTCCAGGATTAAGCACCTGGTTTCATCCAGGGACTTGCCTACATTAGTTCATGCCTTTGTGACTTCGCGCCTTGATTATTGTAACTCCCTGTACTTAGGGCTTTCTGGGGTTGAAATCTGCAGCCTGCAGCTCGTGCAGAACGCAGCAGCACAATTGTTAACTGGGGCTTCTTGAGTATCCCAAATTACTCCTGTGCTGCACGATCTGCACTGGCTGCCGATTAGGTAGCGGATAACCTTCAAAGTTGGTTTACTGACTTACAAGGCCCTACACGGACTGGGCCCCGATTATTTGAAAGAGCTTCTTGTGCCTTACCATCCAGTGTGACAGCTGCGTTCAGCTGTCGAGGGGTTGCTAGAGATTCCGAGGGTGTCTTTGAAATCTTCTGGGTCCTGTGCATTTATACATGCGGCCCCTACCCTCTGGAATTCTCTACCCTGTCAGCTTTGGGAGTGCACGACTGTGGAGGGGTTCAAACAGGCTTTGAAAACCTTTTTATGGAATCTTGCCTATGATGGCTCCACATAATTTTGATCACGTTTTATTTTTGTATGTTAGTTATTTATTATGATGTTTATTGTTTTATGTAATTGCAACTGTTTTTTATCTTTTTGTAAAGCGCCTTGATGGCCCGAAAGGCGCTTATGTGAAATTCAATTTAATTATTATTATTATCATTTATTATTATCATTATTAAAACATCATTTTTTTTGTTATTTTATTTTGTTTTCCTTGCTAAGAGAAAACAAGATGGTGGCAGCATGGAAAAAGATTCCCCATTTGCGACAAAGGATTACCCATTTGAGAAAAAGGATTACCCATTTGGCGACAAAGGATCCTTTTTCGAGCAGAACATCTAACTGGGGGGTGAAATTCCCATTGAAAATAACTGGAAACGTTAAAATTTAATAACTTTGGAATGGATTACTATTTTTTCATCAAATATTCAAAAGGCACATCTGTGACCCAAGATGTTTCTACCATTAAAATGGCAGACCAAAATTCCAAACTGTTTTTGCGCTACAGCACGATAAAGAAATGAAAAAAAAAAGCTGGTAATTTTAACATTTTTTTCAAACTGGATATCTCCACACCCACTTATTTGATCGAAACAAAACTTAGCACATCAAGACATCATTGGCCCCTGATGGCACATGCAAACTCTAATCCAAATTGGTTAAACAGTTGTGAAGTTATTAAAGTGAACATTTTTGAGTTGCCTGTTCAACCCTAACAATAGGGGTGCGACCATGCCCCTATAATATATCTATATATGCACAGCAAATCTATTTAGCCTATTTATTTAATCTTGCCTTATGTAATTCAATTTAGATAAATTTTTGAATACATAGTATAATATTTGTATGGATCATTTTTTAGACAAATACCAGTTTTCCTGAGGAAGGAGAAAATTGTATCTGAAGTGTTGGAAGTATATCTGGTTTTGTTTTATGTTACCACAATAAATCAACAGTGAATCTAAAATATGTGGTGAGGGGCTATTACTCCAGTCTTCTTTTGTTTAAAATGTATAATTGCCGTGTTTATATTGGGTATTGGTTTCTTTTTTATCAGTTTCATTTTTGTGTTGTGTGATCAGGCAATATTAGACTATAAATGTTAGATTTTATGAGTGATTTTGTATTTACTGGGTATTGGTGGGGGTTAGGTGAGTCAGTATGATAGTTCCATTTGTGTTGTGCCGTTTGCATATTGATCACTGATCATTATGTTAGTCTTTCCAATAACGTGTTTGGGTGCACTATTATGCTGAAGCAATACGCCTTTTGCACATTTTACCTGTAAGTTATTAAACCCTCATGTGACCAGGTTTCGACCAACAAGGAGTGGTCAGCAAACCCTAGATAATTAGTAATGATACAGTATTCTAGATCCATAAAGGAGTATGTAAGTGACTAACAAAAACAAGGTGCAGCGTCAGCATGTGGTCTAAAAGCAAAACAAAATGGTTATATTAAATGCACTCTGAAAATAGAAAATAGAGTTAAAAATCTATGTTTCAACCTTGCGTCTTCTTCAGGAAATATCTAACAGAGAAAAAAAACAAAGTTAGTGTAGAGGGAAGGTAAAAAGAGGGATATATATATATATATATATGTGTGGGGAAAGGAAAAAGGGAAGGTTCAGGGAGAAAAAGTGATAAATGGCAAGATTAAGAGAGAATCTGTGAAACAAAAAGGTGATGATGGGAAAGATAAAGCATAATAGGAATGAAAGAGCTAGGGAAGTCCCCAGGTGGGGATTCATTAACAGGACCTAGTAAGAAGGCTGAAAGGTGACAAATGTGTGGGAAGGAGACAGAGATGGAGACTTATGCTGAAAATGAAAAAGAAATTAAATGTGTACAGATACAAACAGACTTTAGGGAAAATGAGGGGTGGCTGAAAGATGTTAGTGGAAAATAAGTCTATCATTTAAACCAGAGGGCTGCTGGGAGCCAAGGCGGATGATCAGCTTGGCTTCCATGTTTTTTCTATGGTCAGAATCCCAGAAGCCCTGCTGAAGGACACAAACAGAAAGGTCATTGAGACTGTGGTCCCGGGAGATAAAGTGGGATACAATGGGTTTAGCAGTGTCACCGTTCCTGACTGCTCTGTAATGTTCCCTGAAATGGTCAGTAAGACGCCTACCAGTCTCTCCGATGTAAATAGCTGTACACTTCCTGCAAAGAATACAATACGCCACATTAGTGGAGATGCATGAGAACTCCTTGGTGATGTGAAAAACACCTGTAGGCCCCCGAATTTCAGTCACACTGGAAATAAATTTGCAGGTGTAGCAGCAAGTCCTGTTGCAAGGTTTGGTACCTGGGAAGGAGGAACTGTTAGGAGTAGGTAGGCTGCTTTTAACAAGGAGATTCCACAGGTTAGGTGGCCGGTGGTAGGAGGCAATAGGTGGTTCTGTAAAGGAAGCACCAATGTTAGGGTCAGTTTGCAAAATGGGAAAGTTACTGGTGATGATCCTGTGAAGAGGTGTGCTCGGATGGAAAGGAAGCACTAGTGGAATTCACCATTGTTCTTGTGTGACAGTATCCTTCCTGTGGGGGTCAAGGTTACAGGTCATGTTACTGACCCGGGAGAGTGCTCTGTCCACTGTGCTTTTAGGGTATCCCCTGTTGATATAAAAACTATGCATTGTTTGGGTCTGCTCAGCAAAAGCATCCTCTTCACTGCATAGCCTGTGAAGTCTAAGAAACTGGGAATAAGGCAGGCCATTCTTGACATGTTTAGGATGGAAGGAACTGTGGAGGAGGAAACTGTGAAAGTCAGTGGGTTTGTAATAAACTGACATCTTCAGGCAAGTGTTCTGTACTGACAGCTGGATATCCAGAAAAGGCAGTGTAGAGGAGGATACTTCAACAGTGTATTGAAGGGAAGGATGGGCCGTGGTAAACTTGTCAAGGAAGTCTTGGAGGGTCTCCCTGGAGCAGGAGGTGGCAGCCACACAGTCATCAATGTAGCATTTGTAGAGTTCAGGCACAGTCACTGTGAATGAGAGAAAAAAAAAACGTTCCTCCACCCAACCCACAAACAGACTAGCAAAGCTGGGACCCATCTTGGTACCCATGGCAACTCCACTGACCTGCTGAAAAAAACTGTTATTAAAAGAAAAAGCATGAGTGTAAGAACCAGTTCTGCCAGATGAGTTAGTGTGTGTATGTGTGTGTGTGGGTGGCTGCTGTACTTCCCACTTATTCAAGAAATGCTGCAAAGCTGTCAGACCATCATCATGGGGGATCACTGTGTAAAGGGATTTGATGTCCATGGTGAAGATGAGCTGATGAGAGTCACTGAATCTGAACCTGTCAAATAATGAGAGCATGGTTAGTGTCTTTAACATACAAGGGCAGGGACTCAATGAGGGGTCTCGTGAGGCTGTCCAAAAATGCAGAGATGTGGGATGTGGGGCAGGAGCAGGCAGACACTACAGGATGGCCAGGTTACCTGTATTGTGGATTTTGGGAAGGAGATAAAACCTGGATGTCTGGGGATGCTGAAGTATGAGTCTCTTAGCAGAAGCAGGGAGCTCTTTGTTTTTAATGGCAGAGGAGATGGTGGTGGTGACCTCAGTCTTGTAGTCAACAGTGGGGTCCTGTGGAAGAGAAGAATAAATCCTGGTGTCAGAGAGTTGCTGTGTGGCTTCGGTAATGTATAGCTCCTTTTGCCAGACCACAACAGCACCTCCCTTATCAGCTGGTTTGATAACAATGTCATTCCTACATTGCAGAGATCTGAGGGCTGCAAGCTCACCAGATGTCAAGTTGGAATGGTTGTGCCTGCAATGAAGATTGAAGTTAGTGGTGTTTTCCATGCATTGGTTAACAAAATAATCAACAGCAGCAAAACGTTCTAGAGGGGGTGTCCATGCACTTTGCTGGGGATTGATATCGTTGATTGTTCTGGTGATACTGTCATCATCTGTAGGAAGAGTAGTCTCATTAGAAAAATGAGCTGTAAGGTGTACTGTATGATAGAAGCACTGCAGATCAACTTGAATCTGGGGTGCATCAAGATATCTGGGTGTGGGCACAAAAGAGAGACCTTTGCTGAGGAGTGATTGCTCATCTTGTGTCAGGGAAGGTCTGGAGGAATACAAAATACCAAATTGTTAGGTTGTGTCTGACTCGAGGCCTCATGTTGGTTGTTGATGTGCTGGGTGAGAGACTGGAGTTTTGCAGATTTGGTCTCCTTGAGGAACTGAAAGAGAGTGCAGTTAAGGTTTTGGATGCAGTGCTTAATAAAAGGAAGGTTATGTGGACCTGTTCGCTGCAGAAAATCCAGTGCAGTGTTTGGTGGTCAAGACTATATAAGTGATTGTTGCTCAAAGTGCTTGACAATGCAGGTTCACACAGTTCATTACTGGTCGAAGTTGAGCCACTCAGTAATATAGTGCTGGCAATTTAAGATACAGCAAGCTCAACCCTGGCTCATTCATTTAGTTCTACTTACCTTTCTCACCAACGTCTTTGTTTCATAGATTTGTTACTGGTGTGTGGTCAGTATTAAAAACCAAACAGAATCCAGTACACCCCCCTCCCCAGAACCTGCTAAAAAGAGCCACCCAATTGTTTGAAGTTTTTCTGCATTTTAACGCACATTCTGTCTTCATTTCATAATAAATCATATCAGAAGTGAATAATCCAGACCATCAACAACTAGGTGCCCCCTTATGACTTATGAATACTCAACAAATACCATACTTCATTGATTAGAAGCCCTGGCATCTATCATAGTATTTTGAGCCATGGCTTCTAATTGAGAGTGGTTACAAATCAAATGCAACTTCTATTACAGCCGCCCACCACTGCTCTGTTCAGACTCCAACAGAATCATGCATTTTGGTGCTTTCTTTGCAAAATCTTTTCTTAACTGAAACTCTATTATGATAGAGGAGACGTCTTCCAAAACAAAAATTGGTAAAAATTAGTAAAAAGGAATGGAAGAGACTATGAGCTGGGGGAAAAAAGAGAAAAGATTTACAGTAAGTGTCTTCCCCCCTCAGACATACAGACTCTCAAGCTTGGCAAGTTGGGCTTGATAGACAGATTCCCACTACAGACCCATCTGGGAGTGCACTTGTTCCTTATGCTCGAGGATTAAGATACTTGATCATGTGGTCATAGCATGGCGAGGCATTGAGTGAGTGTTTGGTGAGTGCAGTGTTTGGTGGTCATTGGCAATCAGAATAGGCATTACATGAAGTTAAATAAAAGTCAGTGCAGTCTCTGACAGTCTCAAGCATAGAATGGTGTGGAATGGTGTGGTGACAGGATGTGAGCTGTAATGTTGCTGCGGTATGCTAACTTGGGGTGATGGGAGATTCCTGTCTGTGTGTCATTATCTGCTGTTATCTGGCTGCTGCTGTTTTGTTTGTTTGGGGAAGCTGCTAGTACAGTAGTGGACTGAAGGGTTGAACACGGGGAAGAACAGCTGCTGCACTTCCTAGCCACCTCTGACTAGAAGCCACCTCAAGTAAAAGCCACAGCTTATAAACAGTGGTGGCTTCTATTGCATTATTTTGTTTTCAGATGTGCCTTCTATTCAAGGGTGGCTTCTAACTGAGGATTGCTTTAAATCGAAGAAATACGATAAGTTATTTTATCGTAAGTGCTTAACAGTTTTGTTCCTTATGATTGTCTCATGCAGCTTTCCCAGTATTCCCAGTATTGATGTTAAAATGACTGGTCTACATATCCCAGACTCATCCCTTGAGCCTTTTTTATGTTGGCATGCTTGCGCAGCCAACATCTTGGGACAGTGTGGATTTGGAGGCGCGGTCTCTGTTGGGCAAATGCAGGGCACGCACCAGCAGGTGCGTCCCACATTCCCCAATCAGTCTGCATGCTGGCACCACACCATGCATACATAATGTGGCAAGCACATCTAAGAAAAGGTCCGCTGCTATCCGAGCAAAGCTCGTCAGATGCAGCGGACATTTTCTTGATGTGCTCGCTGACATTATGCACATGGCAGCACACTGGTCGCCTAACTGTCGACTTTGGGGGTGCCCAATCCCCCTTTCGGCTGACCCTGCCCCTATGAATGTGCCGATGGGGGAGCCCACCACCCGTCAGCATAAAGCACCCCCCCATTTGTGATATGCTGAGGGGGGTGCCCAATCCCACTCAGCTCTTACCCCACCCCCTTTCCTTGTGTGCCAACAGGGGAGCCCATTCCCTGTCAACATAAAGAACCCCCCCAATTGTTTAATGCCGAGGGGGGTGCTCAGTCCCCCTCGGTTCTGCGCCCTCCACCCTTCTTTGTGTGCCGATGGGGGTGCCCAATCCTCGTCAGCATAAATTCCTCCCCCCTTGTGTTGTTTGCTGACCAGGATGCCCAATCCCCCGTCAGCTACAGACATCCCCCCAAACAGTTAGGTGGCACACTGGGAGCCCACTCCAGCGTGCCAAATCCCCTGCAAAAAAAAAAACTGTCCCGCGATATTTTTTTTTCTTTTTTAACCTGTAAAATGAAAACGGTCCTGCATAGTCTCCATGCCCCGCTCCCCACCGCCCGCACCCACCCCTCTGCGCACCCTGCCTCCCCACCCCCTCCCCATACTTACCTCTGGAGTCCGGCGCGATGATCTTCGGTGGACCAGGAACACGTCTGCACTCTTCAAAGCCGACTGCGAACTGAGGAAATGCTGGTAAGCTGTATAATGGAATAAATAGGGTTTTTTCAACTTTGATGCATATCTCAGGCATTTTTGTGAATTTTGGCCCCAAATTTTCAACATGGAGTTTTTGGGACCCTTCTCATGAATTCTTGCACTGTCATGGTGTTATTCAGTCCCAAAAGGTGATTTCGCAGTCACTGCATGGAATCACCTTTCGGGACCAAGTAATGAAATGATAATGCCATTGTTCATGAGGGAGGCTCTCAAAAAGCCTATGTTACAAATTTGGTGGGAAAAATCCAAAAAATGACTGTTTTACTGGCGTGTGTAGCAACTGCATGATACCTTGGCTAAACTAAGTGCTAATTGCAATATTTTCGCACCAGATTCTCAACATTGGCATTTTACCACACCTTCTTGTGAACCGTACAGCTGTCATTTTTCACATCCTGGCCGAAATGTGTTTTCGCACTTCCGGCACAGAATAGCGCAGTTGTGGTGCAAAATCAATGTTCGGGACACATTATGAAAATGAGAGTGACACTGTTCATGAGCAGAGGTCCTAAAATGCCTGCGTTGAAAATTTGGTGACAATACTCCATAAAATGACTGTGTTACAAGGGTGCATTGCGCAGTTTGCACGCACGCTCATATGTTTGCAAACTTATAATATTTTCACTGCAGATTTTCAACAATGCCATTGTTCTGCACCTCCTAATGAACAATACAGCTGTCATTTCTCACATCCTGACCAAAATCTGTTTTTGCAGTTCCGGCGCAGAATAGCACGGTCACTGTGGAAAGTCCGTGTTCGAGACACATGATGAAAATGACAGTGACAATGTTCATTAGCATATGTCCTGAAATGCCTATGTTGAAAAGTTGAGGACAAAAGTCACTACAATGAGTGTTTTATGAGTGTGCATTGCACAGTTTGCAGGCATGCTCATGACTTTGTGAATTTGTAATAGTTTCACTCTAGCTGTTCATCACTGGCATTTTTCCATACCTCCTTATGAACAGTACAGCTGCCTGAAATGTGTTTTCGCATGTACAGCACAGAATTGCACGATTGCTGTGCAAAATCGGTTTTTGGGACAGTCTGAGGAAATGACGGTGACACTATTCATGAGCAGAGGTCCTAAAATGCCTATGTTGAAAATTTGGTGCCGAAAGTCCATACGATTACTGTGTTGCAAGCGTGCATTGTGCAGTTTCCACGCACTCTTGTAACTTCTTCAATCTGCAATATTTTCATGCCACATTTTCACCACTGGCATTTGTGCACATCTCCTTATCAACAGTCCAGTTGCCATTTCTCACAGCCTGCCCAAAACGTCTTTCCGCAGCTGTGGCGCACAATGGCATGCTCACTGTGCAAAATCACCTTTTGGGACACATTACCAAAATCACAACACTATGCGTCTCTAGCTCCACCACTCCCACTGCCAATGCCAGCGTGACATTATTTGGCATTGACAAATGCTTGTTTAATATTTGTGCAATATTTAATTAGACGTTGTACAGACACCTTAGTTTCCAGAAAGGCGCCTTTTTATAAATAAAGAGTCATTTGATTTGATTTAGTTCTATTTCTATTCTTCTTCCAGTGTTCTCCCCAATCCTTCTCTTTTACTCTGGCTGCTCCGTACTTCCTCCTCCATTTAGTTTGTGTCTGGTGCAGTCTTCCTTTATCGCTCTTGCCACCACAGAGCTGATATTATCCATAATGGACTTTCTGGGAAGGAAGGAAGGAAGGAAGGTAAGTAGGTCTCAGCAAGGCTGAGCAACTGGGTGACAGAAGCAGACATGAAAGACATATTTATATCAGACCATGTTACTGTCAGCCTGGGAATAAGTGTAACAGGTGCTAAAAGGGGACAGTCACAGTGGAGAATGAACCCCATTTTATTGCAAGAGCCTGAAGTCAAGACATGGTTGCAAACACAAACCTTTGTATCTCTGCAATAAACAAAACACAGGGGGCTCGATTCTCAAAGAGCCCTTAGACTGATGCAAGCTGCGGCAAAAGACAGCTTGCATCAAAGCCTTGTGCACCAGGGACTCTGTCCCCAATTCTGTATCAGGTAGTGTCCCAGTGGCAAAGTCCAGCAGCTTGCTGCAATCATGGCAGTGTGCCTAACAGATGGTGTATCTGCATGGTGTACCACAAGCTGCTGGGTGGCCGTGCACCAGTCCTTGGTGACTAGCAGAACCCCACAGCCCCTATCTGCTTAACATCCTGCCATCCCAACTGGGATCTCAGACTCAGGATATGAATGCAAATCCTTCATGTGATAAGCAAATATGCTTGCCGCTAGACCAATGAAAAGGTCTATTTCTTTGCAGTTCTTATGTTCTTGTAACATTTAATACACAGGGAAAATAATTGCACACTCTTCCTGTATAGTTTAAATGATTATTTATTGTGTCTATAGTATCTGTCTGTTCTGCAAAGTGTGCCCTGACATTTTGTGACCATCTGTGTGCCATTCACTAAGGCATTCTTGGTTGTGACCTGACATTTTGTGGCCACCTGTGTGCCACTTGCTAAGGCATTCTTGGCTTTAGAAATGTCACAACAAATGACGTATCACACTAATACCAGGGAGTGCAGCACCATCTGCCACAAGCCACAGCAATCCTCTATGTAAGCAAACATGTCAAAAATACACATTTAAAGTCACCTGCGGTGCACAGAATATTTATTTATATTATACCATATGTTATAGCACTAAAGGTATTATGGAAGCTGAATGACAGAAAGAAATCAGATAATAACAATTTTTAGTCTCTACTTAAGGGTAAGCAGTCTCAAGTAAACCAGTGACATGTGTAATGTACTTTTGGGGGGAAAACACTACAATAAAAATATAGATGTACCCTGCACAAGCAAAAATACTTTTTTTTTAACTATTTTCTAATATGACCCAGGGACAGTGGGCTATGAAGAGGGATTATAACTGTTTGTGCTTTCAACATATATGTATATTTATACAACATACTTGAAAATAAATCTGCTAAGATAAACGTGTTATCTTGGGCAACATGAGCAAGATAAATGAAGTTGGTTACTGAGCATGATCAGAAATTGATCTCACTCATTGTGGTCACACGGAACATGCTCAGAAATTTATCCTCACATGTGAAGATAAATTTCTGAGCATGCTCAGTGACCAGTTTCATTTATTTTCTCCCAAAACACCGCTGAAAATTAGTTTTATGGCTTATTAGGCCTCTCCTGGTAAAATGCTTTTAATAAAAAAGTAAAATGCAAGATGCCATGTATTTTTTGATTGAATATACAGTAGTCTAAGTAGTTTGTGTTGCTTTTTTTTTTTCTTTTGTAGGTTGTCACCATTTCTATCATAGATCCACCCAAACACCTGAGCTGGAATATTCAAAGGGGTTGCACCTGGTGAAAACAGAGTCGCGCCAGCACAACCCTGCATTGCGCCTTAGCGGGATATTGAGAAGACTGTCTGGCACAGCACAAATCCCAATGCACCAGGGCGCAATGTAATTGTATGTGGCGCAGATGCAGGGGGCATGCCCTTGCATATGCGGCACATCCCGATATTCAGCCAGGATGTGCAGCGCCTATGCCAATGCACTCCTGCGTTGCGCCACATAGGGGAGCTCAAAGCTGAGCCCGTGAAACAGTGGAACATATTTCAGCCACCCACAGGTGGGCTGCTGTATTGCAGAGTGTAACACAGCAGCTGCCAGCTGTGGGTGGCCAGCCGCACACCCACAACACCATCCTCAAGCACACACATCACCCTGGTGGTCTAGTGGTACCCCCACCCTCCCCATCCCCAATTCCCCGATAAATGGTACCAAAGACCTTTTCCTAGTAGTCAAGTGGGCCCCCACCTTCCATGATCCCCGATTCCCCGATAAATATTCATGAAGACCTTTTCTGGTGGTCAAGTAGTCCCCTCCCTCCTGAGTCCCTGATTCCCTGATAAAGTAAAGGAAGACCATCCCTGGTGGTGTAGTGGTCCTCCTCCACCTGTCACCATGATCGCGGTACAGCACCGTCAGAAATATCCCTGGTGATCCAGTGGCACCCCCACCCTCCCACCAACACAGAACCCCTTGCCCACCTATCCCTCCTGTCATCAGCAGCAACAACCTGCCGCATTCCACCTGGCCACCTGCCAAAGACAGGTACAGTATGGGCTGTAAGCCCATTGGTCCCCAGTGTGACCAATGGGCTTGCAGGCATACTATACTAGACTAGTCCCAAATATGTGAATGACCTTATTCACATTTTGAGTCTGTCTCTAACGATATGCCCTGTAAGCCCATACTGTACCTGTCATTTATAGGTGACTGGGCAGTATGCAGGTGGATTGTTGCTGCCCACCGATGATGGAGGAGGAGGAGGGTGGGTAAGGGATTCTGTGTGGGTGGGAGGGTGGGGTGCCACTGGATCACCAGGGATATTTCTTCTGGTGCTGTACCACGATCACAGCGACAGGTGGGGGACACTAGACCACCAGGGACAGTCTTCTTTACTTTATTGGGAATCAGGGACTTGGGAGGAGGGGTACCACTTGACCATCAGGGAAAGGTCTTCATGAACATTTATCAGGGAATCAGGGGTTTGGGAGGGTGGGGGACCACTTGACCACTAGGAAAGGTCTTCATCACATTTATCAGGGATTGGGGGATCAGGAGGTTGGGGGGATGACTAGACTACCTGGGGCTGTCATGTTGTGCTTCTACTGTGATCGCAGCTATGAAGCAGGGGATGCCCCGGGATCCCCACTGCACATGTCATGCTGTGCAGGGCGCCAGGTGCAAGGCATGCAAATGGGGCCATAATGACATGCAAATGGCCCCATTTGCACCTTGCATATATTATGGGCTCATTTGCATGCCCCCTGCTGAATATCAATGGTGATGCACCTAGCGCAACTGCACTTGCGCTGGTGCATCCCTGTGCTCCCTATCTGGGGCTTGCACCGGTGCGGTGCCACTGTGCAGTGCACAGTGCATGCCATATTCAATGGTGCTGCACCATGGTGCATCACCATTGAATATCACCTGGTACTGGCCCCAGCGCATCCCAGTTGCGCTGCGCCCAGGCTTGTGCCACTGCCCGGTGCAGTCAGAATATCAGGGCTCTGTTGTATAAATGAAATATGACATGGGCTGACTTAAGATATCATTATTATCTTTATGAGAAGGAATTGGTCTGTTGATATCTCACAAGTGGGAAATAATGAGAGAAGGACCAGTATTACATTGACTAGAAGGATAAAATAAATATCTTTTTCTTTGCACAATATTTTGTGCAACACACTGAATATGTATTTTGTAATCTTATAGATCTTTGAATCCTCATGAAATGAAAATGATTATGAAGCAATGTTAATACCAAGACTTGCAGCATATGTTACCTTTCATGCTTTACAGTACTATATCCTGGTGAACTATCCATTTAGGACACTTAGAGTGAATGTATCGGAGAAGCAGTTTGCAGTGAAAGCAGCATGCTGTATGATTTCGTAACAGGATGCTAGGAGAGAAGAAAATCCATCTTCCCTTTCTTTTCTCACATTTAAAGAGGGACTTAGGTCAACATTTTGGGCATCAATAAATTCAGAATTTGGATCAGCATATCCTCAATTAGCATCATGCCAAAATCATATTTGTAAGTTATTTTGTTTAAAAGTTACAAGTAATTTTGTAACCCTTAATTCACTGCCTGTTCAAAAAAGCCAGTTTCAGCGAAGAGCTACTGATGGTGTCATAACCTGAACTCACAACCTAGTCCTTCCTGTAAGCTGCCTAATATGACTTATTTTCACTATGTTACTTAAAGCTGCAGTTGTAGTAGACATCTGAAAAAGGACAACTGACACTGGGTGGGTCACATCATGCACTTCCATAATGTGTAGATGCAAGGTACAGTACTTCAGAATATGATGGGGGGTTGGAATGCAGTGGCAAACATGGCTTTAGAATGACAAAGTTGTGTGCAGTTTTTAGAATACTGCAGGTATGAGATTTCAAAATGTTACCAAGTTGTACTTGTGGAATGCAGCAATGACACAATCTCAAAAGTAGCTGGAACGCATAATTTCAGAATGTGGCAGCGTTGCACAATTTCAGAATACGGTGGTGATGCACAGTTTCTGAATGTAGTGGGGATGTGCAATTTCAGAATGCAGTGGTGACACACAATTTCAGAATGTGGTGGTGACACACAGCTTCAGAATGTGGCGGTGGTGCACAGGTTTGGAATGCGGTGCTGATGCACAATTTTGGAATGCGGTGGTAACGCACAGTTTCAGAATGTGGTGGTGATGCACAGGTTTGTAGTGTGGCAGTGACACACAGGTTTGGGATGTGGCAGTGATGCACAATTTTCAAATGTGGCAGTGATGCACAATTTTGGAATGCAGCAGTGACACAGTTTCTGAATATGGTGGTGATGCACAGGTTCAGAATGTGGCAGTGATGCACAGTTTTGGAATGTGGCACAGACACAAAATTTTGGAATGCAGTGGTGGCATGCAATTTCCAAATGCAGCGGTGATGCACAATTCTGGAATGTGGTGGTGATGCGTAATTTCCAAATGCAGTGGCGATGCGCAATTTTGGAATATGGTGGTGATGTGCAATTTTGGAATTCGGTGGTGATGTGTAATTTCCAAATGCAGTGATGATGAACAGTTTTGGAATGCAGCAGTGATGGTCAGGTTTGAAATGTGGCAGTGACCCTCAATTTCAGAATGTGGCAGTGATGTTAAATTTCGGAATGTAGTGGTGACACATAATTTGGTAATGTGGCAGTGACAATTTTGGAACATGGCATAGAAACACAACTTGGCAAGAATGTGCAATTTTGGAATTTGGCAGGGATGTGCCATTTCCGAATGTGGCAGGGATGCATAATTTGGGAATGGGGACGGGATGTGCAATTTCAGAATGTGGCAGAGATGCATGATTTTAGAATCTGTCTGGGACCATAATGTTGGAATGTGGTGGGGATGTGATGCAGAATTTTGAAATATGGCGGGTGCATACAATTCTGGAATGTGGCAGGGACAAGCAATTTCATAATAATATGGTGTGTCATGTCACATTCTTACAGCATGCATCCCCACTATATTCTGAAATTGCCAGCCACCACCAAATTCCTCAATGTCCATTCCTGTTGCATTCTGAGTCTGATTGTCCCACCACATTTTAAGATGGCACATCCCTGCCACTTTTTGAGACTGTATGCCCCCCCAACAACATTTTAAAGTCGTGCACCACCTTGACAGTCTATGCCTTGGTTCAGTGCTATTTCCAAAAAACACTTCTTGACATGTTCTAAAGTACAGTGCCATGCATCTGAAAATTCTGGAAATGCAAGCACTGCAGCCAACCCCATGTCAATTTTTTTTAAAGGATTACTATAGCTACAGTTTCTTAAATGCTGGAGAAGCAGATCCTGTAAGATTGCAGACATGGAGGACTAAACTGTGAGTTCAGGATATGACATCATCAGTGGCTCTTCACTGAAACTGCTTGTTTGAATAGGTAGTGAAATCAGGGTTACAAAATAGCTCATAACTTTAAACTGAAGTAACGTAGAAACCTAACTTTTGATACTGTATAGGATTTATTGGGGGTCTGCTTATTCTAATTCTGCAATGTAGTACTTTTGGTGGGAGTCTCTCTTTAATACATTTGACACACATACATCTCACATTATAGATTTGCTCATAGTCTTGAAGGACTTCTGCAAATACACTTAAAATATAACACTATCATGCTTCCTCCTGCCTAATATAGCCTTAAACAAAAATGGCAAATGATGCATTAATGGAAATTGCATAAATATACAGCTTATGCTATTAATACTTTGAATACAAACACATAGTACATAGCCCCTTTTTGCTATATCTGTTACTTGTTTGCCTCTACTCTGTTATCCCTTTTCAACTGTTTGAGCATTAAGTGTGTTCAAGCAGTCCCGTCCAACCTGATTACACGTATGTTCTCACTATCTGTGTAGACTGGGATAATATTCAAATGTATCCATCACTATTTTTTTTTTTTTATTAATTCAGTAATTGTTCAGGTTTGCTATTGATTGTTGTTGATTTGGAGTACACTTGTATCTGATAATTTTCATTGTTAAATGGTGTGTATTATTTATGCCCTGTGTACTTTTATTAATTTCAGCTCTCAAGTTGCAATTCTCCTAAAATAAAATAAAGCATATGAAATAAAAGTGCTGCTGTTTTTCTCTATTAACATTAGGTCAAACCAGTGCAATACATCTACTTTATTAGTAAATTAATATGACAGGTAGGTGTATAAGGCCTCTTTAAGTCACTAATCCATTAAAAGCTCTTCCAAACAAGGCATCAGACTTAGCTGTATGTGTCCGTAGTCTAGAGATATATACATTTGGACAAGATTGGGGAAGAGTTAAAAGATAAATAAGGAAGGGACATGTTTTTTCTGCCTTTGTAAAGAAACTTGGTCCGACTGAATTCCTAGCATATTGTTAAGAAGTCCAATTTAAACATGTGAGCACATCACTGTCATGATCGGGGAACATAAGTGGAGTTAGAGGGTGGTGGGAGTACTCCCCACTGGCTGCTGCCTAAGTAGGGGCACCACTCTGCCATTTGTACTCAGTGTGGGATACCCATAGATGTCATGCTGAGCCTCCACAGCAACAACATTCAGATTTTGCACTGGTAAACAAAGTCACCATGTACTGACCTGTCACTGAGTGTCACGTGATCACAGATCAGTTGGGGGGGGTTATTATAAGGCAGAAAACTGAAAGACTAGTTATTCACTTTGTTTGAATATCCATCCCATCAGAACAGCAGCAGGAGGTGCTGGGAATAGAATGGCACATTAGACCCTTAAAATGTTTTTTTTTTCCAGGCAGGCACAGGTAAAAATCATCAGATAAAGATGTACTGGTTGGCCTGTGCTGGTATGGTGTCTCTCTCTTGCGTGATCACCAGTCAATCAGCCACAGTGCTAGGGAGAAGGTTAGCTATAGGTGTTGCAGTGGAATGTCATTACCAAGGAGGGTGGTCAGATCACAGAGCATAAAGGTCTTGGCTTAGGCCATCTGCTCCATGAAGCAAAACAGGGAGGACTAACCTGTCTTGTTGAACAGTCCCCGGCTCAACATCTGGGTCTCAGATTATCAGGGTGATGGTAAGAAGAAAAGTAACAGATAGTAGTGGAGTGGAATGGGCTCATAAAACCTGCAACTCCACATGTAGCTTCTCCCTCACTGTTTAGTCACTCCTCATATAGAAAAAGTGATCTGCTTACCTATACCATGCTGCTTTTACTTTTCTGCAGTGATCCATATTTTTCTGATTTCCTTCCACCCAATTTGGGCATTTGACTTTCACTTGTTGCCATCATGGAGCACCTAGTTCACTGACTTGCACCCCCCGGCTCCAAAAACTGGCTAACCCACTTTTGGAGAACGTGCAGTTTAAATCCTATGTTCTTCAATAGCGCTTCTAGAAGTGTGAATATTCCACTGATTCCACTTGATACTAAATGGTTGCCTCAGAGGGACTGAGTTTGAATGAAAATCACTAGTCTGTTGGTGTAGGCCTTATTTAAAGAGGACAAGGATGAGAAATTTCCATTTCTATATATTGTATCTCCATAGTCAAAGATGGAGAGTACCAATTGCTTGGTAAAGCACTCCTTGTCAGTTTGATTTAGGCTAAGTTTGGCTCAAAAAAGACAATTAAGACAGCAAGCCACTTTCTTTTTTTTTATATTACTTTGTTTCCTGGGAAACCAGAAATGGTACTCGGTCTTGTCACACCCACCATCGACAGGCCACCATCTCCCCGGTACTCACTTTATCCACTGACCCCCGTGGTGGGTCCAGGAAGGGGACAGCCATCTTCCCCCCACCTGGATATTATTATCCAGTGTGTATCAGTGGCCTGGGTGATGGTGCAGATCAGGGTAGAGTGGGTAGGACTTCATGGAGTCTGAATCCCCCTTCTTCTCAGTGTTCTTCCCTGCATTTTTTATAGTGGCATGTAGGTGTGTGTGTGCGTGGAGGCATGCGCATGCCACAAAACTGTGGCCCCTCCCTTCATGATGCTTGTACCTTGGCACTGCCTCCCAGGCCTCCACCTGGGAGAAGACAAGGGCCAAAGTGGCATACTTCCTCATGCTGGAAGGGTAGAGCAGTCCTTCATACACTTGAGCCTCTCCCTCTCTGGTTGATCTCCAGCAACCTGAGCTTGTTCCCGAACTCAGATCCCCGGCATGGCAAGAGATAAAACACACAGTGCCCCATTCCTCCATGCCATCGGGCCAGCTTAGCAAGCCACATGTCTGATGATAGAGGAGATATGAGAAAAGAAATATAAAGATGAGTCAAAAATGAGGCCGTTATGTTTAAATTCATGAACCAACTCAAGGGTGGAGTTGATGCAGGCAAAGGATAAAGAAGTACCTTATTTCTTTAAAAAGTGTGTGACACCAAAATGCATGGTTTTATTTTTCTGCTGTTACGTAAAAAAATATGACAGTGATGTGGGATGTTGGGGGATACCTGCACACCCAGTAGCATGGTGAGACCTGACACTACATGTGGAAGGCCTTACAGCTCCTGGAAGTATAAGTATACCCTAACACACCCACACCCTGAAGTGTCTTAATGTGCTTAGAAAATGAGTCGAGTGGTGAATTTTAATACCAGGACTACTATCCTATCTTCTGTAGAGGTTGCCTTCGACACCGTCCCACATAGGTGGCTCATAAACAAGTTGGGCAGCCCAGGAGTGGGTCCCAGGGTGGTAAACTGGGTCAGAAATTGATTAAGTGGTTGGATACAGAGGGTGGTAGTGAATGGAGTTCAATTCAGAGAGAGGGGGGTGACCAGTGGGGTGCCACAGGGATAGGTGCTGGGACCAATCCTTTTTAATGTCTTCATAAGTGACATTGAAGAGGGGCTAGAAGGGAAGGTATGCCTCTTTGCAGATGACACTGAGTTCTGCAACAGGGTTGACACTCCAGGGGGAGTGAAGAAAATAAGAAGGGACCTATGTAGACTTGAGAAATGGTCAAGAGTGTGGCAGCTAAGATTCAATGCAAAGAAGTGCAAGATCATGCATTTGGGGCACAGAAATCCAGTAGTACATGATGGGGGGGAGGTACTGGCAACCACCAAGCAGGAAAGAGACCTGGGGGCTAATCATACCTGATGACCTGAAGTGGATCAAACAGTATGAGATGGCTGTGGGGAGAGCCAGTGGAATGATGAGGTGCACAGGGAGAGGGATCATCAGCAGAAAAAATGACGTGGTGATGCCACTGTACAGCTCTTTGGTGAGACCTCATCTAGAGTACTGGGTCCAGATCTGGAGGCCACATCTCCGGAGAGACAGACATAAGACAGAGTGGAGGCAGCTCAGAGAAGGGCAACAAAAATGGTGCAAGGGTTGCACCAGAAGACATGAGGAGAGACTGGAGGACCTCAATATGTATTCACCGAAAGAGAGAAGAGAAAGGGGGGATATGATAGACATATAAGTATCTCAAGGGTATAAATTAGGTACAGGAGGGTTGCATCTTTCAGAAAAGAAATGATAGAATAAGGGAACATGATATGGGTCTAGGAGGGTAGACTCCAGAGTAATGTCAAGAAGTATTTCTTCATGGAACGAGTCGTGAATGCATGGAACGGCCTCCCTGTGGAGGTGGTGGGGCCAAAAACGGTGGGAGAATTTAAGAATGTATGGGATAGATATAAGAAAACCCTAGCAATAGGGAAGAGAGGGTAAGCTGCAGATCAATTACGGACTGCAGTAGATGCAGTAGGAAAAGAAAATGGGCAGACTAGGTGGGCCAAGCAGTCCTTATCTGCTGGCAAATTCTGTGTTTTTGCATGTGGTATGTGGCAGAGTTGGAGCACCATGTTTTATTACAGTGGTGAACCATGAAAACTTCTATATCTTTTGTTACAAATTTAAAGTTTTTTGATTCTTTTATGAAGATGTGCATTGGAGGTAAGTGCAAGCAAGCAGGAGGGCATGAGTGGACCAGGAGTGAGAATAAAAATGGTGGCTTGACAAAGCTCTTGTGATGCGAGCGAAAAGCCATCAGGCATTTTTCAGGTGTGGCTCCACTTTTCTTTTGTTCATTCATGGAAGAATGCCTATATGAAGTATAATAAATTTTGAATACTTGGTTTTGCACTTCCATGGTAAGACTCCTTGGTTTATAAGCCTGGGGAAGGGTTGTGAGGTTCTTTTGTTTTATTGTTTTTAGCTTCCCCGATCTTAGGCGGTGCCATCTGGCAATCCAGCATCGTTATATCCAGGACTGGTCCAGTTGGTTAGATCTAGAAGAGGCCTCCCGTGGGGGGTGGGGGCACAGCCCCCCGTGTGCACAATTCCCAGTATTTTAATGTGCATATCGTATTAAATTGTTTTTGGCTATATTGCAGGTCGGGATAATAGCGATCACCTTTGTGCAGTTGCTATTATCACATAAAAGTGCACTCACATATGGGACCAATAATATCTTCTAACAAATGTAAGGAATTTCAGTTTAAATTTCTACATAGGTTATATTGCCCTCCAAGTGTGGTACACAGATTCAACTCCACAGTTTCCCCACTGTGTGGCAGATGTCGGAGCGCGTTGGGTACATATATGCACTACTATTGGGACTGCCCAACTCTGAAGCAGTTTTGGCATGCAGTATCTCAGGCTATCAGCATATTGTGGGGTGTTCTACTTCTGAATACACTGGTGTCCCTGCTCCTGGGTATATGAACATATGAAAATGCGGTAGCCTGTGATTATGGCAACCTCAATTGAGTGCTTTCAAAAAGGGCAACTCAATCACAGCGCCTGTGCACAGGGCTACCAGGCAGGGAGGGTGACCGGATGGGGGGCCCGTGAATATAGTGAGAGGATGTCGCTATATGTACATGCGCGCAGTGGGGGGAATGAGCACACCGTGCAAAGGAAGGGGAGGGAAGGTTTGTGAGGCATACTGCGGCAGTGGGCTGCCAAACTGGCCCTGTGGGTTGGTGACAGGCTAGGGTTGCAAGGGTGCCAGGTTCTGTTCTGGAGCACATTCATTTTCTGCCAACGTGATTTGTTTTTCACTTTTGCACCCCGACATGCCCCCTGGAGTTGAGAATCCTTCAGTAGCGGGGGTGCGGGGCAAAAAACAAGTCTCTGGTTTTGTTCCTGCCTCGAGTACATCACCAAAACTGATTTTCAGTGATGTACACCGCCTCTAACAGCAATCATCTTCCGCTGATTGCCGTTATGACACGGAACCAAAAATGCCAGGAAACAGATCATTTCGGTCTATCTAGTCTGCTTGAGTGTGCAGCTCTCAGACAAATTTACTGGAGCTACCCCTCCTCCTTTTTTCACATAGATTCTTCCTTTCTCCCCCTCTCCTCCCTTCCCCCTTCTTCCCATTCGTTATGACTCTCCCTTTCACTCTATTCACTCTGTCCCAACCCCTTTTAAACCTGTCCACTGTTTTTGATCATACCACCTCCTATGGCTATGGAGGACTTCCGGGGGAGAGATGGGAACCTTACCTGAGATGGGTCTGGGTCTTACCGAATTTGGTAAGGCACTGTATCCAGAACACCTGGGTATCATGTAACATACCTACTGTGGTGCAGTGGCAGACACTGGCTATTCAAACCCTAGCCTTGGTGTGCTTAACATATATTTTGAAGGGCAAAGAACACAGATTTCTGGATAACTGGGGAAGGTTTCTGGACTCTCTAGTTCCTGTTGAGGCCAGGATGCTTCAGGAGGGCTTGTGCTAGGCAGGGCACTTCCAGGGTATAACCACACTGGTGGTGGTCAGGCTTCCTATCACCAGCATAGGGCATCCATGTGGCATTTACTGAATGTGTTGTTTTTTCATCTCCTATGTATCTGTAATTCCATGTCAGCAGAGTGGAAGGTTTGTTTATTTGTTTCATACTGTTGTAATTCTAGATTTCAGCAGCTTGATATCTTGTTTTGTTATGTTTTAGGACATTCTGAAATTTAAGAAAGATCTCCACCTCCGGCCACATCTTCTCTGCCTTGACCTGAAGCTGTTCTCATCTCCCCCACATCAGGCTGTTGCTGTCTTTCTTTCTCCTTGCCTTGTGCAGATCCTGTTTCTCTTTCTCCACCACTTTGAACTCCCTTTGCATGGACTGCTTCTCCTTCAGACTCCCTCCACCTCTGGTCTAACATTGTCCCTTCCTCTGTTCTTCCCTTGTCCCCAAAAATCCCTGTTCTGTGAGCCTATTATTCAAACCTACTCTTGTGCAGTACTTAAGCCCCCTCTCCCACTTCCTTTACTTTTCCCCATCCTCCTCATCTGTCCCTGCTCTAACTGATGCCCTCCCCCAGCCCTGTCACCTGTTGTCTCTGGGACTTATCTCCTGCTGCCATTCAGTGCCCTATGGATTCCCCCTGGCAGAGCCTTCCAGGTTCCACAAGTCCAGGAGGAGGCTAGGTAATGGACGTGTGGCCGTGGGAAGCCCAGTGGATGGTGCAGGACCTGAGGACCTGTGAGAGAGTGCAGTATCATTCCACAGGGCCTCGGCTTTTTCTGCCATTTTCTCCCCTCCCCTCCCTCAGGTGTCCCACTGGCATTGACTGAGTAGACGCATGCAAAGCGTGCGTCCCAGTCAAGAGGTTTCCCCCTTCCCCGTATGGCTCTGCTTGCACTACCACCTGGGCTCACCCAGGTGCCAGTGTCACAGGAGAGTCCATCATCCTCCCTCCCTTGAGGAGTGCATCCTTTGGGATACTCAATCCTCCTCCTCCCCCTCCCCAGCCAACCTCTGGGTGGCCCTAGTCCGGTTCCTGAATCCGGTTCACCAATATGATGGCAGGTGAGGTGCCAGCACCTCAGCTCTCTGTGCCACTAAGTCTGTTTCTCTCACTCTTCCTGACTACTGACTTCCCCATCCCTTTCTATTTTTTTCCTCTTCCTGTGCTCCCCTACCCATCCCACACCCTCTTGCTAGCCACCTCTCTCCACCTTCATTAATATCTAAGACCCTCCACCCCTCTACTGCCCAATATCTCCAGTGCTCCCTCTTAGTTCCCCCTTCCTGCTGCTCTGTATGGTTTTGTGCCTTCTAAAACACTGCATGACAGAGTTTCCTAATCTGCAAATTTGCAAACCTTATTTATTTATCATGTATTGTATTGCATTATAGTCTATTCCAAACCATTGTATATTGGAACATTTACCGTATCTTTTGTATAACATGTACCACTCAATCTACCTGGAAACAAGCTGTTCTTTACCCAGAGTACCCCCTTGCCAAATATTTAAAACAAATAAATACTGGTATAAACGGTCAAAAAAAGACCTGGGGAAGGTGTGCTGTGGATCACATTTATTGAGCAAATGCTTGTCCCAGCTGCTCTGCACATCAGAGATCAAAACTACATTTAAAACCTGAATTTTGTAAATCAAATTTAAGAATTTTTGATCATATCTAACAGCACTTCTTGCAAGTATAAGAACAAAACATGACCATGGTGCATCCAAATAAGGAAGGTTCTGGCAATTAAAAAAAAAAGTCATCCATCTTCTGTGAACAAGGCCACAACAGTAGCAGTCATGGTGGTGATAGCCGGCTACATAGCCACCCTGGCAATCACTGGTGACCTCGATGCAAGCAACTAACACTAAATTTGAGACAACCCTACGGAGACTGAGTGACCAAAATATTAAGATTGATGTCACCACAAAAAAACGCAACCTTGGTAAAAACCCAGGTGACACAAGCAATAGCAGTCACCAGTAAAATGGCCCAGGAAAAGCTCAACTCAAATACAGGATGGAGGCCCTTGAAAATGCTAAAACAGCCTCCAATATCAGGTTGGTTGGGCTTCCAGAGGGGAGCGAAGGTGATGGTCTGTTGCATTTTCTTAAGAACTGGCTACCGAGAGCCCTTCGCCTGGAACAGGATATGCTTGCTGTGCAACTCTGTAAAGTGTACTGGATTTCCCCAGGACAGCTGAACAGTAACAACCTGAATATTTTGTTTGTACAGCTTTAAGAAATTAACTACATAGGCTATCTGTTTGTATGTGTTTAGCCATGCCTCCTGAGGAAGGGTCACATCAAACCCAAAGTGTTGGGATTTAGATCTGCAGTCTCAATAAACCTTTTACAGTCTCTCCTTCACTGCAACAATATATGTTACAATATATGTTGTCGAGAAAATAGTGGCGCAGCAGCTTGAGGAGCACCTTGTGACCTTTGACATCTATGAGCCTTTCCAGTCAGGTTTCAGGGCGAGGCATAGCACTGAAACAGCATTGGTTAGGGTGTAAAATTACCTCCTCAGGGTGAGATATACGGGAGTCAGGTCAATTCTTGTTCTCTTAGATCTCTCCTTAGCTTTTGACACCATGGATCACATCGTGCTACTGGATCACCCTAGAGAATATTGTGGACTCACTAGTACTGTCATCAACAGGTTCAAGTCCTATCTCTCGGGCAGGATGCAACAGGTGGTGATGGGTAATTTCTCCTCCTCCCCAAAGTCCCTGCCCTGTGGAGTGCCTCAGGGCTTGATCTTTTCACCAGTGTTATTCACGGTGTACATGCTACCCCTTGGTGAGCTCATTAGTCATTACAGTTTGGGTTTCACTGCTATGCAGATGATGCCCAACTGTATATGTCCTTTGCCCCTGAACACTTGATGTAGTGGAAGTGCTTAACAACTGCCTGTTGAGATCAATGACTGTATGTCTTCAAACTGGTTGAGACTGAACACAGATAAGACAGAGCTACTAGTGATTGAGCTGGGTCACATGTGTGATGGAAGTACCTCCAGAGCAGCCTCGGGATTGGTACTATGAACTGCTCCATTGATGGCTTCCCCTAGGGTGAGAAGTCTTGGCATCATCCTGGATGACAGATTGACTCTTGATGCTCAGGTGTCATCTGTTGTCCAATGTGTTTTCTACCACTTAAGGAATGTCACCAGGATTAAACCCCTAGTTCTGCCCGAGGAACTGCCATCACTGGTTCATGCCTTTGTTACATCTAGGCTTGATTACTGTAATGCTCTGTACTTCAAATTCAGTACAGGGATCCTCTGCTGGCTGTAGCTGGTGCAGAACACAGTGGCCAGGTTATTGATGGGCCTGCCAAGGTCTAGTCATATGACCCTGGCCCTGCGTGCTCTGCACTGGCTGCCTGTCAGGTGGAGGATCATCGTCAAAGTGGGCTTGCTCACTTATAAGGCCATATATGGACTGGGCCCTGGCTATCTGGCTGATCTCCTGCCACCTGCCTCCTCAGTCCACTCCCTCCACTCCTCCACCAGGGGCCTCCTTGTGATTCCAAAGGTCAGGTTAAAAACTTCTGGCGACCAAGCTTTCAAAGTCGCTGGTCTGGCCCTCTGGAATACATTTCCAATCTCTGTCAGGAAGGCCCCAAAGGTGAAGGATTTTAAAAGACTTACCTGTTTCTCTTGGCCTTCCCAGACTAATCAGAGCTGTTATACTAAATCATATTTTAAGATTATGTCTATTGATTTTAATATGAGATTGCATGCTAAGTAATATATTGAGTTTATTTTATCCTACTTACATTTCCCTCCCTGTTTGCTTTTATGTAAGGCACCCAGAGCTTCTGGGATTGGGCACCATAGAAATAAATGTGCCTTGCCTTGCCTTGCCCTCCCTGGCTTCTACAGTTGTGCACAATGCAGCATATGCAAATATGCTGCTATAGGGAAAGTGTTCATTAATCTTTTTTTTCCACTAAATAATTTATTGATTTTCAAATTCAATACAATAATACATTTATACAGAAAGATTTCACTTTCACTGTAAACAAAACATATCTAACTGTATTTTCAGCATTTAGTTAATGATGTAGTGATATAGACCATTACTCAAACAATTTGACAATTATATGCATATGTAAACTACCTCCAAAACTAAAATAGACGTTAATTCTCCAGTTCTTCAACAAAATCCGAACAATTAAGTTTGAAGCTGCTCATGGGTTGAGTGTTCCCCTAGCTAGACCACATTAAGTGGGTCATATGTCTACAATGTTAATGCCAACTGGTTAAACTTCAGCCTTCCTCTAGCAATGTTAAAATGGGAGACCAAGTGGTATCAAAACTGGAAAGTTTCCCTGATAAGTCATGCACTCTACGCTCATTGTTTATGGATCTCTTAGTTTATTATACCACTCTTGTAGTGCTGGGGCTGAATTTATCTTGCAGTTAGATAAAATTCTTTTGAAAACTAAGGCAGAGGCACAAACTCCTGTTTTCTGATGCCTATTAATAATTGTGTCCCCTGAGTCCATACCCAGTACCAGGAACTTTGGGGTGAATGGAATTGTGGTATTGTAAGCATCTTTGCAAAATGTGTGCATTATCTTCCATAGCGGAAAAATGTACGGCAGTCCCATAACATGTGTAACAGGTCAGCATGCTTTTATTGACATTTCCAACACAGCCGTTTGGGGAGGTAACTCATTGACTGTAGCCTCAAAGGGAAATAATAGTAGTAGTGTAGGGTTTTGAATTCAAAATTGAATTGAATTGAAAATAGGGTATCTAGCTGCAAAACTGAGCAGACTTGATAGACCAATATGCCTTTATCTGCTGGCAAATGTCATATGTTCGTAAGAATTGTATAGTTCTCCCTAAAATTTATTTACTAGCTCGGCATGCATTACTCCATGAAGAGGTCCATTCTTCATCTGAAATATCTATTCCTAGGTCCCCTTCCCATTTTTGTTTCACAGACAGTGTTAACAAATTCTGGTCTGCTACTCCATTGAATTGCTTATACCCTAGGCTTACCCCTTTCTTAAGATTACGCATTTTCAAAATAGGTTTCCACTGGGTGTTTTCTGGGAGACAAGAGACTGGGGCCCAAACTGGAGTTGCTCAGAGCCTTCCTAAGTTGTAGGAAAATGGAAAAATGAAATCTATGCAGGGAAAATATCTGCCTCAGTTCTTCAAAAGACAGTAGTGTACCAGAGTTATCCGACAAATCACTGACGATTGTGATGCCCAAGGTCCCCCATCCCGGATCTTCCAAAGAGCTGCCATTATAAAGTAGTTTTTGGATTGTTCCATATTGTGGTTAACTCTTGAGGGGTTTCCTCAATTTTTAATATGGTTTGAATTTTCCTAATGGTGGCTAGGGAGTCAGAAACAAAGACCATTTCCCTTTAGTTTCAAGGGTATTGGCATACACAGGTAGTCTGATAGCTTTAAAGGATCTGTCTCTCAACTCTAAGCCACAGGGGAGGTTTGAGTTCCTTATTATGAATGATGTAAAGAGCTGCTTGTTTGAACCTGAAGGCTAGTAGGTACTTTTCCCAGTGGGACAATCCACCCCCACCCCCCTGTTTTCACAAGCTCTTAGTTTACTGAAGGATAACCTTGAAGTTTGCCCCCATAGAAATTTCCTAACCATGGTATGTAATTTTTAAGAAATGTCTGTTCTTAGGGAATGGAATATTCTGGAAAACGAAAAACAGTTTGGGTGCCACCACCACTTTTATAGAATTAATTTTCCCCCATGAGGAAAACTTTAGTTTTGTCCACTTTTTAAAATCATTATCAATTTCTGTAAGCAATGACATTAAGTTTAGATCTATAATCTTTCTGGTATCTCTTGGAACCTTAGGGCCCTATTCACAAAATATTTTTGCCATAGACACAGACCAGTCACTTCACTACCAGTCTAGCATTGCTTGTAAAGCACTTTAGATGTATGAAAAGTGCTATATAAATGCTGATTCTTCTTCTTCTTTTTGTAAATTGGGCCCTTATTTCCTAAATAATTTAAAGAATCTATGCACCATGCTTCCTTTCCCAGTTTTCCCAGCATAAGTCCTGGTTACATAATTTTGTTAAGTGGCATGGCCTGTGTTTTCTTCCAGTTTATCTCCATTCTTGCTATTTTGGTAAAGATATTTAATATATTTTCCAGGGGTTTAATGGCTTGGAAGGGGTTGGTGATAGTAAGCAGAATATCATCTGCAAAATTGAAGACCTTGTTGGTTATTGTTCCTGCCTTTATAGCCTTTATTAGTTTGTTAACAGAGGGAGTTCATAAAGGGGCTCTAGTGCTAAAATAAATAGGTATGGTGAAAGGGGACAACCCTGCCTTGCACCTCGGTGTAGGTTAATAGGGTTAGATCTGAAGCTGTTTGTGATCACCCTTGCCATTGGATTAGAGTAAAGGGTTCTAACTCCCAAAATAAACTTGTTACCCAAGTTGAAATTTTCCAATGTCATAAGGAGATATTCCCATTCTTGGGAGTTGAAGGCCTTGAAGAAATCTAAGGCCAGGACTAGGGCAGGGTCCTTAAGTTTGCTTGCTAAATATTGACAGTTCAGTAACATCTGTACATTTTCAAACCCATTCCTATTTGGAATAAAGCCTACCTGCTCCTCTCCCAGTAGTTTAGTTACAAGGCCTTTGAGCCTATTAGCCAGGATCTTTCCCAGGATCTTGTAATCGACATTTAGTAGTGAGATAGGTCGATAGCTCTCACACTTTTGTAAATCCTTATCCTTCTTGGGGATGAGGGAGATGTAAGCATACTTCATAGATTCAAGCAAAGACCTTGTGGAGAGTGCTGTCTTAAGAGTTTCGAACAGGTAAACCAGGATATTGGCACTTAAGGACTTATAAAATTCCCCTAGCAGACTGTCTGGGCCTGGTGTTTTGTTGGGCGGGAGTTCCTGGAGGACTCTATGAAATTCTTCTGTTGAAATGGACCCATCTAGGTGTTTTTGTATCTGAGTCAGACAATTTGGGGAGACTGACAGAAAACAAAACAGCATTAATTTCAATCTCTCCACCCTCTTTTCTACTCTTATGTAGCCCTTTGCAGAATTCCGTTGAAATTTCACTATTGGACACCACTAGGTTACCCTGAGTGTTTTTAATGCCTGCAATGTTATTTTGTAGAGACCTTTTTTTAATCTATATACCAGCAACTTACCCGCCTTCTCCCCTGACTCCCAATATGACTGCATGACTCTAAAGAAGGCATATTCTGCTTTGGCTGAATGTATTTTGTTGATGTCATATTTTAGTTTAATGATTTGATTCAGCAGATGTCTGTTCACCTGGGGTCCTCTTTTAAACTGTTAATCAAGGACGGCTAGTTTGCTCTCCTTCTCTGTAGTACCTTTCAGGTTTTTTTCTTTACAGCTACTGAAAAACTAATATTTTTTCCCCTGATGTACACTTTAAAGGTGACTGATTTGGAACACAGCCCTTGCTCCAAGAACTCTAACAACAATGCATGTGCTCCACTGCTCCATGTGCACAGCTATGAGGAGAGTCAGCTAATCCCTTCAATAAGCACTTCAGCTGTTGCCCCCCCAGGTTAAACCTCCCTTACCAACATATGCTACTAAATCCAGCCGCTTACCAGTGAGGAGAGTCAATCGTTCTATTGACAGGAAGAACCACCCTGTGAATAAAGGGATTTCAAATGCTGCACCAAGAGGTACTGTAGGCATTGAGAGGCCGGCACAAAGCTGAAGTAGAAATCGGCATAAATCATCAAATACATGCTCCACACCCAGCCAATCACCAACCTTGATGCAGGCAGACTGTCCACAGGAAGAGCGAATGCTGTCCTCCTGAATAGCCCAAGGAAATCTTGCAAAGGAAACCTGAATTGACAAATTGTATTGTTTGTTTTAAGAGGTCATGGTCTCTTGACTTCATGGAGAAAACTGCACATCTAAATGGAGCAGCACAAATGGCGTGTGGATTATAACAGCACAAGCTGAGGTGGAATATGGAGAAACAAACAGCTTTCCACAGCAAATTCTGAGAATGATCGGATTGGATTTATTTCAACTTCCCACTTCTGAGCTGAAGTATTCCTGTGCATCAAAGCTGATGTCAGCCAATTTGCCTTCACAATAACATGATCTGCAAGTCAGATGGTTAACATCCTGTCTACCAGTCATTAGCAAGGTCATTAAGGATTAATAGGCTCATTAAAGATTGGCATGGGGTCATAATGTCATAGACGAAACCGTGCACGTCATGACAGCACACCAACTCACAGCGTGCAGCAACACCGATAAGATCTTCTTTTGTTTTGCGAGGGGCTTTGCCCCCCCCCACCTCCCAGAACTATTATAATCAACTCTGAGGGGGTGCGGACACACTAGAAAGAAAGAAAATTAAAGGTAAAAGATTCCCTAGCAGGGAATCAAACCACAATCCTCCCAACCCATGCCCGGTCAAGTGCTCTAGCCACTCCACCATAGCAGCGGCTCAACCAGGCACCCAACCGGCAGTGGCTACATCCACTTCCTCCTCCATGGTGAGTGTCAGGGGGTAGCAATACTTTCAAATCGCTGATATTCCCCTGTCACTCTAATCCCATATGTGCTACCCACAACATGATCATGGTGTGCATGGTTTAATCCATGCAATTATGACCTGGTACCCTTAAAGATCAACACCCAGTGCTGTGGTAGTAATGCTTCATTTTCTGGGTGGATCGAGTATCATTAGAGCACATCTCATAAACTTAATCTTGACTTTTTCCCAGTGATCTGTAGTTTACATTAAAGGAGAAGGCATACCTTTGCTGCTTGTGGTCTGCAGATCTGTTGTAAGCACAAGAAAAACGAAAGGAAAATAGAACTTTAACTCAATTTGATTTAATTTTTGTACAAACCTACCACCACAGCAGTGTTTACTTTCCTGGTGACAATGATTGCTATTTTACTTTATTTTTCACACAGCTGTTGGGAAAACTGTCAGCGGCACCGGGTTGGTTGGGTGGAGGGCATATTTGCTAAAGTACAATGTATAATATGGTACTACATCCTCTGTAACACTGTCTTGACTCTGGCATGATATAGCAACCTTTCAAAATTCATTTATACCAAGAGATAGAAACTACTTAAGGTTTAAACAATGATGATTACTATATCTCTGATCTAACAAAGCTGAAAATGGGTGAGATTTGAATGGATCAGAACATCTGTTGAAGGGGGGAAGACTTGCTCCATTTTAAGAACAGCACTGATACGGGGGACATTTGGAGTTGGAGTTCATGCTAGCCCCTATGTGCTGCATAAGTTCGCTCATATTGTGCAAAGTGCTTGACAACTGTATTAAAATACTTAGTCCCTTAAGGAAAATTTGTGAAGGGCTTTGCACATGTGAGATTACAAGATGACTGGACTTGGCTTTCTTCTTCCATAATAGGGGATTTTCAGTCATACAAGCAAATGTTAGAGAGTACCTGGGGGGGGGGTGGAAGGGGCGAGGGACAAGTCTTGTTAAAACTGTCACTAAACAACACATGAGGGTATACTGGCTGATTTCTGACGATGATTCAAACAGTCTGGATTTTCTAACCTAACTCATTGAATGAACAGGTACAAAGAAATAATGTCACTGTGTGGATGCTTAGATGGGGCAGATGGATTTGCCCAGTAGAAATGCTACCCGCCCTAAGATATGATAGCTTATGGGGAGGATATGACATCCAGATTCATTGGGGCTGATGTCCCCGGTCTGCGCCTTCTTATTCAAAGGCTCTCAGTTAGAGGGTCACTGTTTCGAATTTTAACAACTTTGAAATGGATTATCTTTAATTATCTAAATTAGTATGTTTAGAATTATTGACACAGGGTCATAACGTCACAGATGAAACCACGCACGTCACAACCATGCACCAACAAACAGTGTGCAGCAACACCCAAAAGGTCTTCTTTTGTGGGGGGCTTCGCCCCCCATGTGAGGGGCTTCATCCCCCCACACACACAGAACTATTATAATAAACTCTGAGGGGGTGTGGACACAGGGGCAAGCAAAAAAAATTAAAAGTAAAAGAGTCCCTAGCAGGGAATCAAACCACAAGCCTCCCAACCCATGCACTGCAGGGTCAGGTACTCTAGCCACTCCACCATTGGAGCAGCTCAACTAAATGCCCCACTGGCAGTTGCTACATCCACTTTTTCCTCCATGTGAGAGACAAGGGGTAGCAATACTTTCGCATTGCTCATATTCCCCTGTTGCTCTAATCTCATACACGCTACTCACAATGCAGTCTTGATGTGCACGGTTTAGTCCATGTGATTATGACCCAGTATCAGAATTATTAGATTAAGTCAAGTACTACTGCCATTGCCAATATGTGTATTTAATTTGAGAGTAGTAGTCAAGTAAGATGGATCCATCTGTTTAGAAACAAACTACCCTGCAGTCTCCTTGGAGTTTCGATAGCTTTGGTGTTTAGCAGTCTTTTGATCAGTGATTGTTCAGTTATTGAGTAGTTAGACCACACTAATAGGATACTGTAACAATGAGCAAAACCAATCTGACACTTGGGAACTGGAATGTCAAGGGGCTGGGTACCCCAATTAAGAGGGAAAAAATGCTAAATTACCTGCAAAGAGAGAGAGAGAGAAAGTGGATATATTTCTTCTGCAGGAAACTCACTAAGTGAGAAAGCTGAAAAACTAGCTAGGTCATGCATGGCACATGTTGAGTTTAGTGTCTTTAACTCTAAGAAAAAGGCAACTGCAATACTGATACAAAAGGGAGTGAACTTAACAAAAACATCTCATTATGCTGACCTGGAGTGGGTTGGGGGGGGATTCCAGATATTAACAGAGGTGATAGAGGGCAGAGAATTGGCAATTTGTAATGGTTGGTGGTCACTTCTGCATGGAGTAGCTGTATATAATTAAACAAAATTCAAGTTAAAAATTCAGGGTAGGCTTATTTTTTCAAAGATATAAACTTCAGGCTGAGTATGATCAAGAATAAGGACATCATTCAGGGGGGGACTTTAATGAACCATTGGACTCAGTAGTGGACAGGAGTGGCACCCCAAAGGAGATTAGACCCACAAGCTCCCAGAGAGCATTACATTCTTTTGGCTAAGCATTGTTACTGTTGTGTCATGATTTTGTTTGTGCTTACAGTTTGTGCTTACCGGTTTTATTACTGTTTTATGCTTACCATTTGTACAGTTTACTGCTTTATTATTCTCTGATTGAAATTGTTTTTGCAGGGTATATTTTCTTTTAACATGTTGTGCAAGTTGTCTTGCTGAAAGGAAGGAAAACATTCACTGGGGTGGTGGGTCAGAGCTGTAACTGATTGTTTCTGGAGGTCACAAGCTTGGTCCTGCCTGCCCTGCCCTTCACCCCACCCACCCCAAGCACATCATTTCCTTTATACCAGAGGTTCTTACATCACTTCCCCTAAGGGCAAAGGATATACACCTGTCATAACCTTAACAGCCCAGCACACTGCATAAGGGGCAGAACATGCTCACATACACTAACAAAACAAAAAAACTAAACAGGAAGAAAGAGATATGTGGGGAGTGGTGCCATGCACTGGCTGTGGGGCAACTGTCTCTCGGGAGATGTTCTGAAGGCTGCAATGCTTCCCTATTTGGAGGCACCTCTCTGGTCTGAGAGAGGAGGTTGCCCATCTACAGGCTGACCTGGCAAGGATTTGGGAAATCTCCTCTCCCACCCAGGGACCACCAGGGCCACTGATGCCTCAGAGGTTGCCAAGAAAGAGGAGCAGTTGGACCATGGTGGGTTCGGGGAGGGTTAGGGTGGTGGATCAGAGGTGCATCCCTCCAGATGCACCTCTCCACAATTCATATGCCATTCTGGTGGAGCATGGTTCCTCTATGAAGGCACCCAAAATGGAGACCGAGGAGGATGCTGGGAACCTTTACAAAGGAGACCCAGAGGAGGGTGGCATGAGACCCCACGGGGAAGGAAGCAACTCCTGGTGGGGGACTCAGTCATTAGAAGGGTAGAACCAGGGGGAAGTGGGCAGAGGGAGGCAAGGTGCCTGCCCCCCACCATGGTTGGGAGGGATAGGATGCAAATTGTCAGGATTGTGGGTACAGTGGCATGGGAGAGGGAGCTGGACATCATTGTCCACCTAGGGACAAATTACCTGGCTGGAATGGGATCAAAGCATTGCAGGAGGAGTTTGTAAAGTTGATGAGGACCTCAGACAAGTAGCCTTGAGATGTGGTGAGTGCAGGATTCCCTGCATTATGGATTCTTTGAACCCAGCCCCCATCCTGTCCTTGGTTTCTGCAGTATCTTTCCAGCTCCTTCTAGTGATCTACATTTTTGTTTTAGACTTCAGTATAATTAAGTGTAATACATTGAAATAAGTAAAAGTGTACCTAAATTGAAGGATATGAGTGTCTGAAATGTATTTACCTTTTTTACTTAACAAATTCAGTTGGTTTATGTATATAGAAATAACTTAAAAAAAAGAGTAACACTTAGTTATAGATATATGCTAATTCTGCTGTATAAGAAAACAACTAAGAGAATGGGAGTGAAATACTAGATTTTGTATTATTATTTTTGTATAAAATTAACAAAGTTCACTATGCAATTATGAGGTGTTAATTAAATGTGCAATAAAAGTAACCTCTATATACATGCAGTTTGCCTCCTGATAAAGCTCATACAAACGAAGCGCCAAGGCTGGTAGGAATGGTGACACCAGGTTGGTGGTCACTTGTGCTTGGAGTAGCTGTATATAATTAAACAACATTCAAGTTGAAAAAAAAAAGAAGTAGCTATATATAATTAAACAACATTCAAGTTGACAAGAACTGTCTTTGTGATTTATTCAGGGACATAGCTACTCTGCATATCCTCTGGAGTGCAGTCCTACCTCCAGTCTTTTCCAGCAAGCACGGTAATCTTCTCGGAGGTGCTGCCTGTCTGTGGCATATGTGAGGCTAGGGTACTCCACACCATGGGATTCAATTAATGGATGAAAAACTGGTGCAGAGCTTAGGATTTTGGCTTCATTGGGGACTGGGGGTCCACCTGGAGGGATGCAGTCCTATACTGGAGGGATGGTCTGCATCTGTCCTGGAGGGGAACCAGGATCCTAGGTGATAGCTTTAAATGTTTATTGGCAAGCATTTAAACTAGTCAAAGGGGGAGGCACTGAAAAGAAGCATGGAAATCCCAGCCCCCCCATAAAACAGGATAGTTAGTGAGGTAAACACTAAGGTAGAGAAGTCAATAGGGAGCAGGACAGGAGTCAATGGAGAAAAAGGCAACAGTAAGGACAGGGATGGGGCTTAAAGGGGTAAGGCTATCAAAACAAACATTTGTCAATGCTGAGCATTCACTTGCAGGTATGTGCATTGGTGTTTGGCATTTATGCATCCCCCCCAGTTGTATCCATGTCCCTTCAGCATCCATATCCCAACAGAGTACCTCTCTACAACTCCTCTTGCATATGATTAACATTTCACCGTCATACTTCTTAAGTGTCTGTCTTAGGAACCCTAACACCCTGGTTGTGCTCAAGGGTACGAGCCTGAGTGGAAACTGCGCAACCCATGCTTGTAACAGTCATTCAGTGGAATTATTTCACCAAAGTTTCAACATAGGCATTTTGTCACCTCTGGTCATGAACAGTGTCACTATGATTTTCTTACTGTGCATTGAACACTGATTTCCCACAGCGAACTCGCTATTCTGCGCCGGAAGAGTGAAAACACATTTCGGCCAGGATGTGAAAAATGGCAGCTGTACTGTTCATAAGGAGGTGTGGGGAAATGCAAATGTTGAAAATCTGAGAGAAAATATTACAAAATTTGAGAAGGTCACGAGTAAAATGGAAACAGCACAACGCATACCCTGAAACAGTAATTTTTTGGAATTAGAAACATAGAAACATAGAATTTGATGGCAGATAAGGACCACTTGGCCCACCCAGTCTGCCCATTTCCCTACCTGATGGATAAGCTGCAGATCCTAGTTAACCAGCAGCCTACTTCTTCCTACCCCCACCCCCTAGAATTGCCTTCTGACTGTCCCATGCATGCTTGAATTCCACCACTGTTTTTGACTCCACAACCTCCTCTGGAAGGCTGTTCCATACATCCACAACCCTTTCTGTAAAAATACTTCCTTAAATTACCTCTGAGCCGCCCTCCTTCCATCTTCAAATTGTGCCCCCTTGTTCTTGCACACCTCTTTTTTTGAAAGATGCTACCCTCTTGGACTTTGTTGATTCCCTTGAGGTACTTGAAAGTTTCTATCATGTCCCCCTCTCCCTCCTTTCCTTGAGGCTATACATATTAAGCTACGGAATTTTTGCACCGAATTTTCAACATAGGCATTTTAGGATGTCTCCTCTTGAACAGTGTCACTGTGATTTTCTTACTCTGTACCAAACATGATTTCCCACAGCAACTGGTATATTCTACTCCGGAGTTGTGAAAACACATTTTGGGCAGGATATGAAAAATGACAGCTGTACTGCTCATAAGCAGATGTGGGCAAATGCCAATGTGGAAACTCTGGAGTGAAAATATTATAAATTTATGAACTTACGAGTGTGTGTAGAAACTGAGCAACACACACTCATAACACAGCCACTTTATGGACTTTTGTCACCAAATTTTCAACATAGGCATTTTAGGACCTCTGCTCATGAACAGTGTCACTGCGATTGTCTTACTCTGTAGCGAACACTGATTTCCAACAGTGACTGCGCTATTCTGCACCGAAAGCGCGAAAACACGTTTGAACCAGGATGTGAAACATGACAGCTGCACTGTTCATAAGGAGATGTGGAAATATGCCTATGTTGAAAATCTGGAGTGAAAAATATTACAAATTTGTGAACATACGAGTGTGCATGGAAACTGCACAACGCACGCTCCTAACACAGTAATTTTTTGGAATTTTTTCACCAAATTTGCAACATAGGCTTTTTGAGAGGCCACCTCATGAACACCAGCACTGTCATTTTGTTAATCGGTCCTGAAAAGTGATTCCATGCAGTGACCGCAAAATCACCTTTCGAGACTGAATAATGACATGACAGTGACTGAATTCATGAGAAAGGGTGTCAAGACCCCCCTGTTGAAAATTTGGTGGCAAAAGTCAAAAAAATGGCTGAAATATCCACCTAAGTTGGGAAAACCCTATTTATGCTGTTATACAGCTTACCAGCATTTCCTCAGTTCACGGATGGCTTTGTAGAGTGCAGACGTGTTCCCGGTCCACTGAAGATCATCGCGCCGGGCTCTGGAGGTAAATATGGAGTGAGGGTGTGTGGGGAGGTGGGTGCGCAGAGAGGGTGGGTGCGGATTGGCGGAGGGAGGCAGGGACTCACCAATGGACTGTTTTTTCTTTCACAGGGTATTTTAAAACAAGAAAAGAAACGGATGCTTTTGGCACACTGGGTGGGCTCCCAGCTGCACCGATATGTTTGTTGGGTGGGAGCTGGAGCAGGTGGGATTCTGCTTTAGCGTGCCACCCACGTGTTTTTTGGGGGACTTGAGCTGAGCGGGATTGGGCACCCTCGCCAGTCATACAGTGTGCATGGGGGGGGAGGCATTAGCAGGCTGGGGTGGGTTCCCAGTGTGCCAATTGGTTGTTTGTTGGGGAGCTGCAGCCAACAGGGGATTGGACACCCCCATCAGCCATACAGTGTGCTGAGAGACGCATGAGCTGAGGGGGATTAGGCACCCCCCTCATCACACAACGTTGGGGCGGGGAGAACAGTAATGAGGGAGGGGGAGAACCTTAGCAGAGGGAGGAAGAGGGAGTTTTTTTTAATGCTGAGATGTGCATGACAGCAGTTTGGCTGATCCATATGCAAATTGCATACATGCTACAACCGCTGATTGCAGCGGACCTTTTGTTAGAAGTGAAGACCAACACAGCCGAACTGCTGTCATACGCAGCTCGCCGTGTATTGGTCCCCTAAGGTCATGCCTCCTACATTGAGCACTACATTGGTGAGGAGGGTCACACACCTCCAAAAGTAGCACTGTTGCAAGATGTTCCTTGCACATGCACACAAGCGAACGTAAAAATGGAAGGTGATGAGTACCAATGCACATTATCTAGATAACAAGCTCCCTGAACTAGTGGCCTTGATGGAAGAGGGACACCTGGATATTGTGGCAGTCACAGAAATATAGTACACAGAGAACCATGACCGGGATGTCAACAGACCAGGGTACACAATCTACAGGAGGGACAGGGAGGGTGAAAGAGGAGGAGGAGGAGCTCTCAAAATAAGAGAAGGGATCAAAGCAATGGAACTAAATGGTAAACAGGGAGGAGAGGAGGCACTGTGGGTCACCCTGGAGACAGGAAATGGCACCACAATCCGTACGGGGTTGTATACAGACCCCCATCTCAGGGGGAGGACATGGACAAGGAAATGATAGAAGGCATCCTTAGAATGGCAGAAAAGGGGGAGATATTGTTGATGGGGGACATGAATATGCCAGATGTTAACTGGAGCACCTCTGCTGCAGCCACATCCAAGAGCAGGGTAATGCTCGATGCCATAGAGGGGGCATGCCTCAGACAGCTAGTGTTGGAATCCACTCAGGAAGGAGCAATCTTATACCTGGTACTCTCAAATGGAGATAGAGAGAGGATCTCAGATTTAGAAGTGGGTAGCCATCTGGGAACAAGGGAACACCAAACAGTGTGGTTCACAATAAACACAGCCGTAGACTCAAGTCACACAAAGGTGAGGGTATTGGACTTTAGGAGGGCTGACTTTGGCAAAATGGGGGAGTGCCTCAGAAAAGCACTGGCAAACGAGCAATATGATGGGGTGGAGGAACAATGGGGGAAAATCCAAGCTGCCATTACAGGGGCAACAAGCCTTTCTGTGAAGCAAATAAACAAAACAAAATGAAGGAAAAAACCACTATGGTTCTCAAAAGAGGTGGCTAGGAATGTTAGGCAAAAAAAGATAGCATTCAGGACTTATAAGGAAACACAGAAGAAGCAGGACAGAGAACTATACCAGTTAATGCAGAAGGAAGCGGGGAGGGCAGTCAGAATAGCAAAGGCCCAAACTGAGGAAAAGAAAGCCAACTCAGTTAAGAAGGGGGATAAAACCTTTTATAGGTACATTAGGGAGCGAAGAAAGACTGGGGAGAAATAATGAGAATAAATAAAGGGGAGGGGGTAGGCAGAGGGTGACAGTGACAAAGCAGAGATACTGAACAAATACTTCTGCTCAGCATTCACAAAAGAAAAGGAGAGGGAGGTACCTGAACCAAATAATAGAAGCACACTCTATAGGGGGGTTGATACCAGTCCATTCACAGAAGTAAAGGTCCTAAAAGAACTCTTAAAACTGAAGCTGGACAAAGCAATGGGGCCTGATGGGATTCACACCAGAATTCTAAAAGAACTAAGGGGAGAACTATTGGCACCACCAACTACCCTTTTTAGCAAATCATGGGAGGAGGGTGTGGTACCTGATGACTGGAGGAGGGCAGATGTGATTCCCCTTCACAAAAGTGGGAGCAAGGCAGAGGCAGGAAACTACAGACCTGTTAGTTTTACCTCAGTGGTAGGAAAAATGATAGAATCACTTCTGAAAGAAAGAATTGTTGCGTACCTTGAGGCCAGCGGGGCACAGGAACCAAGGCAGCATGGATTCACAGCTGGAAGGTCATGTCAGACAAATCTAATAGATTTCTTTGACTGAGTGACCAAAGTAGTAGACCACAGAGGGGCTGTGGATGTGGCCTACCTAGACTTTAGCAAGGCACTTGACACAGTCCCACACAAAAGATTAATAAACAAGTTAGCCAGCCTGGGAGTGGGTCCCAGGGTGGTAATCTGGATAAAATATTGGCTGCACAACAGGACACAGAGGGTAATAGTAAATGGAGCCCACTCTGAAGAAAGGGGGGTTACTAGCAGGGTACTACAGGGTTCAGTACTGGAACAGGTCCTCTTTAATGTCTATATAGGTGACATTGCAGAGGGACTGGAAGGAAAAGTATGCCTCTGTGCAGACGACACAAAGATCTGCAACAGGGTTGATACACGGGGGGGAGGGGTGGAAAGGATGAAAAGGGACTTGGCAAGGTTGGAGGAATGGTCAAAAGTATGGCAGCTTATATTCAATGCAAAGAAGTGCAAAGTAATGCACCAGGGAAACAAAAACCCAAGGGAGGAGTGCACAATGAGGGGGAGGTATTAACGACAACAAAAATGGAAAGGTACCAGGCAGTAGTCATATCAAATGACCTAAAGGTAGGCAAGCAATGTGAGAAGGCAGTAAGGAGGGCTGGGGGATACTTGGATGCATAGGGAGAGGCATCACTAGTAGAAAACAGGAAGTTGTTATCCCTCTGTACAGAAGGTTGGTGAGACCCCATCTGGAGTACTGTGTGCAGTTCCGGAGACCCCATCTCCTCAAGGACATAGACAGGATGGAGACTGCCCAGAGGAGGGCAACTAAAATGGTGCAGGGTGTGCACCAGAAGTCATGCAAAGAAAGACTAAAATAGCTTAATATGTATACCTTCGAGGAAAGGAGGGAGAGGGGCACATGATAGAAACTTTCAAGTACCTCAAGGGAATCAACAAAGTCCAAGAGAGTAGCATCTTTCAGAAAAAGAGATGTGCAAGAACAAGGGTCACAATTTGAAAATAGAGGTGGGACAACTCAGGGGCAATGTGAAGAAGTAATTTTCTATGGAGTGGTGGTGGACACATGGAACGACCTTCCTGAGGAGTTTGTGGAGTAAAAAACAGTGTGGGAATTTAAGAATGCATAGGACAGACATAAGGCAATTCTAGTGGGTGGTAGGAGGAAGTAGGTTGTTGGTAAAAACAGGATCTGCAGCTTATCTGATTGGTAGGGAAATGGGCAGTCTGGGTGGGCCAAGCAGTCCTTATCTGCCATTAAAGTCTATGTTTCTATCACTCCTGGTACCTGCTGAATCCACAGGAAAGAGATCATACCTTTTACTCCCACAGGCATGCCTCCTACAGCAGGTTAGATATGATCCTTGTCTCTAAATCCCTTATTCTGGATTTATCGACATCTCAGATTGGAGATCTGGGGGCCATTCCAAGACGGCTTACGCACGACACAAGCCCATTTATGCCAGACCCCATGGCGTAAATCGTATATTTACCACACATCATGCCATTCCCTATTCCAAAAAGTGCCTTGTGCCATGTCCTATGTGGGTTATGCCAAATGTGGGTTATGCAACCACTATGCTGCAACCCACAACAGCATGATGCAAGGGTGGGTTACAGTAGCAACTGCACCCTATTCCAAAAGGGTGGCTGCCATAACCCACTTACGCTATTCTAAGAGCCACATTGGTGCAGTGGAGTTAGACTATCATGGAGATGCTCTAAGGGGCATCTGTCTGTGTCAATTGATGGATGCCTACTTTGCAGCACTGCTGCAAAGTTCCTGCAGTGCTCCCTATGCCCCCTGAACATGTCCATGCCCCCCAACCCCCTGAATGTCGGGGACACCTGGGATCCATTTTTTAAGGTGCCCCCCCCGGATGCCTGTGCCACCTGTCCAGCCCCCCCTCCATGCCCCTTGGTTTTGCTGTGGTGTTCCAGGGTGGGGGGACTCCGGTGCAGGGGCTTTTTGCAGCGGGCCATGACTTGCAGCATGCAGAGCTATTGCACCATGCCCGTGGCGTTAGCTTATGCCTGCTGCAAGTCACAGGTCATAGGTGCTGGGACCCTGCCACTCTTAGAATACAGCGCAGGATCCCCGGTGTAGCAGCGAATGTCACAACTCGCACATGCCTGTGAGTTGCAACATTCGTCTTGGAATCAGCCCCTGATATTATCTGATTATGCCCTATCAAAAGCAGTCTTAGCTTTGGGGGGGGGAGTAATACCTCTAGTTCTCCATAACATAACCCAGATAGACCATCTTATGGTAGCTGGTTCATTCCACTGGGGTTTCAAACAGACGAGACATACTGATGAGTCCTGGTAGGACGAAACACATGTCTATGTCTTCTGTTGGCACCCTTTGCAAACTGTGTGAGAGGTCTTTCAGCACCATGCATGTTTGCTTAAAGTTGAACCAGCATAATATTCTGTGGTGATTTGCATATGCAGCTCATGATGCTTTGCATTGTGGGGGCAAGTGTGATTTTGTATTTTTTATACTTCTAGATGGAGATTTAACATCTCCCTTCTGCAGGATCTAAAATTTTCTGAATGGTTAAACCAAGAGGCCACAGGTATCTTTGGCATTAATGACAATGATGAGGTGGGTTGGGACTGCTTGTGGGATATCTTTAAAGTGTTCATGAATCATAACAGTCAAAAAAAGGTTGACATTTGGCAGTTTATAAACTGTTAGCTCCTCTTTGTCATTTATGCTATTGCTTGCAGCTGTAGCATGACTTACGTTGGCTGCACAATACACCCTCAACAAAAAAGAATTCAAGAACACATACCTTCTCTTCACACTGCTAACCCCAACATCCTCCTTGGCATACATTTTCAGAACAATCACAATAGGTGACACTTGTGCCTTACAGTTTACAGGAATTGAACATGTTAAAGCACCTATTAGGGGAGGTGGCAGGACCAGAACTTTACTCCTGAAGGAGTCAAGGTGAATTTTTAACCTACACACTTTGCTCCCAATGGTCATAATGACTGCCTGGATGTAATTCCATTTCTGAAACATCGATTGTTGTTCATTTATTTGTTTTCTGTTTTTTTTAACTAACCTATTTTTTGTTTTTCAAGGTCTAGTTGTTGATATGACTCATCAGAAGATAACATTTGATTATCTTCAACTCCTTCTGCCGGTTCTCCCTGGACTGCCCTCCTAGTACACATCACTGTGACCTCTACCAGTCCTTGGACCTCCCCTCTCCCCACAATCGGAGATTGCTACAGTGTGCTAGAACCGCTGCAAAATTATGGTCACAGTCACTCCCCTCCTACCTGGCATTCTCCCTGAATGTTCTTCCCCCTTCGGCATACTCACTCAGGAACATTGATTCTCAGCTTCTTCACATCCCACACAGATCCACCAGGTCTGGTCAGACTGCCTTCAGCTTCAGGTTGCCCAAATTATGGAACTCCCTGTCGGCCGATATTAGACACGCCACAGGCACTCCATAGCGGAATGCCCTTCTTAAGACTCATTTCACTACCACTTGCTCTTGCATCCTGCCCCATTGAATCCCTCTCAACCTCGTGGTCAGCAGTTTACTGTCGCCACTGTTTTCTTCCCATTGTTGTCAACCCCTGCTCACTATGTGCCTCGGGGTATATATGTACATCAGTGCATGCCGCTCCCTTACATTACCACCTGTCTGTTTACTTCTATTTGTATATAAGATTTTGTCTGCTCTAAATTGAACTGTACTGAACATGTATATGTATATAATGTATGGTAAGCATCTAGTAACCACCATATTCAGCAGTCACACAGCTTTGTTATGCACTGTTTAGAATTTTAAAAGTTGTTAACCACACTTCAGAACTTCCAAACAGTGGCATAACAAAAAAGAATGCACCAGAGTTCCATAATTCTCACACATAGAATGCAAACAGTGTTTTTTTGACCATACACTATAAAAGATGATGGCTGGAGATCGGGTGACAACTATGCTGAAATGACCTCTCGTGGTTGCTAGGGCTACAGTAAACCTCTCGAGCTGTGCTCTCGAGGTTTACCATGTTGCCCTAGCAACCACTCGAGGTGATTACAGCGTGGTTATCACCCAATCCCCAGCCATTATCCTCTATGTAAATTCTATTATTACTGTATCCTGCTTATCCCCATGCCCCCAGGGCTCATCATACCACCTGTCTGTATACTTACTATTTGTATATATAACTTGTCTGCTCTAAAATGAACTGTACTGCACATGTCTATGTATGTAAAATCTATTATTACTGTATCCTGCTTATACCCATTCCCCTAGGGTGCATCTGGAATCGAGTGGTATACTGCTCAGTATGCCTTCCTGGTAAAACTCTTAAATAAATAAATAATAAATAAATTGTTGAAGTCTTTCATCCCTCCCTTAGATATTGTATGTGCTGGTTCTACCTTGGCACATATCTTATTTATCCTCTGCTTCTTATTGCCTATTTTTCCTTTGATATTTCTTCTTTGACATTTTTGTTACTCCATTTAGTCACCTACTCTACTCTTTTCTTATTTTCTAGTAAAACCTTCTTACCCCCTCCACCCCATTGCCTATTTACCTACCATAGTGTTACATATCAGCTAAGGAAACTTTTTCCTACAACAATAAAGTATCTAATTTATATATCCCCTCTTTTCACCTCCTCCTCCCCCCTTCCACTTTTTTCTTGTTGACTTCCTTACAATATTGATATACATTAGCCTAGGAAATCTTTCACTATTTTAACATAACTTAATCTGAGCCATGTACAGTCCCTGCATTTGATCGTTTTCCTCTACCTTCTGCCTTTCTCTGTTTTTCTGTATTTACTACATTTATCTGCTTTCTGATTCTGTGTGATTTTCAGATGGGCAGCTATATTACGAAAACTTAAAATATATCTTTTTACTGCAGCTGTGAGCTATTAAAACATGATCAGCTAGCTTCATGAATTCTGAGTAACTTAAAAAGGTATTTACTGTTACCGTCTATGCCGTGTACGGACGTTTTGCCCCTGAACAATTTGTTGTGGTGCAAAGACTTCGGTCAGCATGCCACTGGGACAAATAGTAGCTACACTAAATGTTGCCAATTAAATAACTTTGTGAACAAATCGTTGCCAAACAAATTGATAACGGGGCAAAATGCTGCTCCAAATAAAACAGCAGACTCCCACTTGGTGAAAGGAATCACAGAGATTCAACTGTATTCGGCTACAAAAAATATATAAACTCACCCTGCCTGCTGCTTGTCACTGCCCATGCTGTATACCATTTCCCCCACCCGAATGAAACAGAAGATATCAAATAAAACAGAATAGTAGACTACAACTTGGTGCAAGGAACCATATAGATTTAATTGTATTCCACTCCAAATAAAATATAAACTCACCCTATCCATGCTTGTCACTGCCCAGAGGAGAGATGTCACTATGACGTTCATCAGCCTCCCCCATCCCACTGACAATGCTCTTGCCAGGCTGGCAATATTTAGAGCACAGAGTAGAAACATAGAAACATAGAATTTGATGGCAGATAAGGACAGCTTGGCCCAACAAGTCTGCCCATTTCCCTACCTAATGGATAAGCTGCAGATCCTAGTTAACCAGCAGCCTACTTCTTCCTTCCCCCACCCCCTAAAATTGCTTATGACTGTCCCATGCATGCTTGAATTCCACCACTGTTTTTGACCGCACAACCTCCTCAGGAAGGCCGTTCCATGCATCTGTGAAAAAATACTTCCTCACACTGCCCCTGAGCTGTCCCCCTCTATCTTCAAATTGTGTCCCCTTGTTCTTGCACATCTCATTTTCTGAAAGATGCTACCCTCTTGGACTTTGTTGATTCCCTTGAGGTACTTGAAAGTTTCTATCATGTCCCCCCTCTCCCTCCTTTCCTCGAGGCTATACACATTAAGCTCCTTTAGTCTCTCTTCATATGTCTTCTGGTGCAGACCCTGCACCATTTTAGTTGCCCTCCTCGGACAGCTTCCATCCTGTCTATGTCTCTTTGGGAGATTGGGTCTCCAGAACTGCACACAGTACTCCAGATGGGTCTCACCAGCTATCTGTACAGAGGGATAATAACTTCCTGTTTTCTACTGGTGATGCCTCTCCCTATGCATCCCAGTATCCCCCCAGCCCTTCTTGCTGCCCTCTCACATTGCTTGCCCACCTTTAGGTCATCTGATATGACTACCCCCAGGTCCCTTTCCATTTTTGTTGTTGTTAGTATCTCACCCCCCCATTGTGTACTCTTCCCCTGGGTTTTTGTTTCACAGGTGCATTACCTTGCACTTCTTAGCATTGAATCTAAGCTGCCATATATTTGACCATTCCTCTAACCTTTCTAAGTCCCTTCTCATCCTTTCCACCCCACCTTGTGTATCAACTCTGTTGCAGATCTTTGTGTCATCTACAAAGAGACATACTTTTCCTTCCAGTCCCCTCTGCAATGTCGCTTATAAAGACATTAAAGAGGACTGGTCCTAATACTGAACCCTGCGGTACCCCACTAGTAACCTCCCTTTCTTCAGAGTGGACTCCATTTACTATTACTCTCTGTGTCCTATTCTCCAGCCAATTCTTTACCCAGGCTGTCATCTTGGGACCCACTCCTAGAGTATCATGGAGAGCTTCTGCACAGAGTATCACAGAGCTTATGCAGCATAAAATAAAGAATGTTGCAAGTGGAGCTCCGTGGGATGAAATGTCGCACTGTGGTCGGTCGACAGTCGCCAGTAGTTTGGTTGCGGCAGGGGCATTTAGACTGCAACTGTTTGACCGGCAACTGAATTTCCATTTCGCTTTTTGACCACAACGATTTAGCCACGATGATGTGGATGGCGACATTCTGTCTGCATGCCATTGACACACTATTATAGTTGCTGATAATATGACATGGCTATTTACTATTACGCATTTAATTTAGAAGTGCATTTTTTGTTACTGTTTAAATATCTTTTTTTGCTATTACTCTTTTAATTAGTCACTCAAATATGCTGTTCGCACATTTTTTATATTTTGACACGTGGGTATTTAGACACTTGCTGACAGGTACCATACAACACACAGCTGTTCTGAATATTTTGTATGCACAGCTTTAAGAAATGAACTATAAAGGCTACCTGTTAGTATGTGTTTAGCCACACCCATTGAGGAAGGGTAACGTGCACCCCAAAGCACTAGGGTTTTTGCTCTGCACTCTCAATAAACCTTTTGGAGTCTCTCCTTCACTGCACCAACTCATTAGTTGTGTTTTGTTTAGACGGAGTGCTTCTCTTGTGTTGTTTTGAACAGCAATGTGACTGACCTTGAATTGTACTGCTCATGGTGATGCGTGCAGTCACCACAGATACCATCCTTAAGGCATCAAGAGACTCACAGAATCTGCAGTTTGGTGACCATACCCTTCACATCTTTTCTGGTCTCTCATTTGCCATCCCTTCCAGGAGAAAGTTTAATGTGTTGCAGATAAAATTAAAAAGCCTTGGGGGAGGGGGTTTATTCAGTGCTCATCAGAGAGTCCATCCAAGCTGCCAATACAGATATTATTACCTCAACCCTCAACCTAGTGTCCTGGAGGGTTATTCCCCTCAGCCTTCCTTCTGAATCCTGCACCTCCCTGGTTCCTCCTAGTGGAACTACTAGTCCCTTGCTCTGTTCCAGCCATGTTAGAACCCATTTATATTACCCCTCCACTGCCACTTCCACCGGCAATCGGTTTCACAGCTCCACCCCCCTCTCAGTAAAGAACTTCCTAGCATCCCTCCTGGATTTGCTTCCCACCAGCCTCTATTCATGTCCCCTCATGGCTGCATCAATATTCCTATTACATAAGCCTTTGCTGTTCATTTTATTTCCCTTAGGAATCTACAGATCTCTGTCATGTCACCCCTCTCTGTTCTAGCCTCTGTTGAGTACATGTTCAGGGCCTCCAGTCATTCCTCATAGGATCTGCTCTGCTGGTCTGTTTCATGTTGGTGATTCTTCACCACACCAACTCCATCCCACAGTACAATGCGCTTTAAACTAATTGTGCAACCAACTAAAAGCCTGTTAGCATCTGAGCTGTTAAGGCTCTGCACAGGACATCTCTTACTCACTGATATCTGGTTGTTAGCTGGTTTCTGCTGAGCTCTGAATGAGCTGCCCAAATATACTTTCAGTTAAAAGCCACTTTCTGCTGCTGAGAGGAAAAAATAAACACAGTAACTGGCAACTTATTGCAATCACATAAAGATGATCAGTTTTTAACTGGTTACACAATAAGTTTAATGTGAACTGTATTGTATTTCTGTCCTTTCTCAGGTGTGGACTCCAGAACTGGGCACAGTATTCCAGGAGAGACCTCACTAATGACCTCTACAAGGGCAATATCACTTCCCTTCTCTAACTGTCAAAATCCCTACCAATTCACCCCAACATCTTTGTTACCTTGCTGTAGGCCTTATGTCCCTGACTGGTTTGTTTGTTGGAGTTGCCGATTATGACCCACAGACCCCTTTTCTCTGGTGTAGTAAATGAAGTTAAAACAACATTGTCTGATTAGAAATATTGTAGCTAATGAGATATGCCAATAAAGGCCATTTGGGAAAATGTCATGGTTGCCCTCAAGTCACAGGCAAATGTCTGAGCGATAGATGAGAGACTGGAGATGGCAGCCCACTAAGATGATTGTTAAATGTACTACTACTATATTTTGAAGGTGGTGCCAAGGAGCACTAAGTGTATAAAAAAATAGTACAATACTTATTTGTTTCATACAGCTTTGCAGGTTACTAAAGTTGTAACAGTAGGTCAGAGATGAATATATCTCTGTTATTTGTCAAGTTGTACAGAATGGGCCTACCAGCCCAGGCCTAAAATGAAACATACAGGAACACATAAGGACAGCACATTTTCACATCCATTTTCAGAAGGTGCTATATGTCTATTTTATTTTTCTATACAAGAACTATCCAACAACAACTGTTTTCTGGCACAAATCAAAACTTTATTAAGTTTCCCCTACTGTATAGTTTGTGGGCAGTATATTGTCTTTGACTATAATCAACACGTTGTTTTACTTAATTTATTAAATATTATGCTATATGTTATTCTACTACTGTTTATAAAGCACTGTCTATGTTTTAACTTTTACATGCCAGGTTAAATTGTACAAAAGGTAATTCAGTACTTGCAAACCAATAGAAACCCACATTTTTTGCAACAGTGTATGTACAAAATGCTGCAAGGAAGAGAACCCACTTACAAATGTTCTACTCCTGCTCACTCTCTTCATCACCAACATCATCCCACATACTGACACTGTCTTCCAATGTATTTTAATTGTCTTCCTCACTTGCCTGATTGCTACAGTTTGCAATCTGCATAGCTCAGAACACTTTAAGCCATTTGCAAGACATGATTAACTGGGAAGTATTTTTTTAACGTTCATGTATACTTGCATGTTTAAGAACTGCATTTCTCTACATTCACATATACTTGCATGTTTAAGAACTGCATTTCTTTGCATTCATATGTCCTTGCATGTTTAAGAACTGCATTTCTCTACATTCACATATACTTGCATGTTTAAGAACTGCATTTCTCTGCATTCATATATACTTGCATGTTTAAGAACTGTATTTCTCTACATTCATATATACATTCATATATACTTGCATGTTTAAGAACTACATGATGACCTCCGGAACTGGTGCATCATCCCGCTGATTTCAAGACTTTTCCCATTATTGATTGTATATCTACACCAGACACGCCTAACATGGCAAGGGATGTAAAAACAACTTTCGAGGCAGTATTTCCCCAATTACATCCTTATAACTGATAATCATTTGCAAAAATGAAGAGTCCTTTTCTGATGGTATCAACAAAACGTTTTCTGACAGAAGCCTTGACACATCTCCCCTATTTTGAATAATCAGTTATCGATGTGTTGCTTTTAAACCAGCATTTTGACTCAACCCATGTCTGAACTGTGACAAATTAACTATTTTTTAAAAGTTCTTAAAAACAGAGAAATAAATCCTTTATTATATGGCTGTCGATTAGACACACTAAATGTATTAGATTCTGGTATCTTAACATCAATAAAATCTTGGACCTGTTTAAAGAATTAGACCTTTGATTAAAGCGAATGGGGCTAGTAAGTATACTTACAATATGGAACATCCCTGAATTGCAACTCTGTGCTTGGGCGGCAAAGGGTAGAATTATAGACATATATTAACAAAAAGACATGGAAAGATTATCCATAACTAAAAATGTTATGGGCTATAGTAAGTTAAAAAAAATACATCAAAGGCTAGCTCGATGGCACTGAGGGTTGAGGCGCCAGACGCCACACCTCACGCCATGCTGGTGACCTGGGTTCAGGAGAGAGCTTGGGCCACCAGTGGGTCAGCCGGGGGGGGGGAGGCAAGGAGTCAGATCAAACATCCACAAGGCATCTCTCCTCTCTGTGGAGGGATGTGGAGTTTCCCTGACTCTTGGCTGCCACCTGGTGGAGGCTAGGTGGCAGTACCAAGCCAAGGGGGAACCCGGAATTAGGCCAGGAGGGAGGAAGGGGCCGTAACTGGAGCTGCAGTGTGCATGTTCACCACAACACGCATGCGCAACTGCGATCTGAGGTCCCGGGTAACAGGGAGAAAAGTAGAAATACCATGACTCTCCCATTGCCAAGTAAGGTGTAGGGGTAACAGAGGCACAAAAAGCTTTCTGGGAAAAAGAAATGCATCAAAAAGAACAATATAGTTTAAAGTGTGAAGATGATCTTCATGTTATAACTACTGCTAGACTAAGATTTGATGCTAATGCAGGCTCTAGTACATATTTTTTAAGTTGACCTCAATATCGGAAAGGATTAGATTGTAAGAGTGGTAGCGTGAAGAAAGGAGGGTTACTAGCGGGGTACTTCAGGGTTCAATACTGAGACTGGTCCTTTTTAATGTCTTTATAAGTGACATTGCAGAGGAACTGGAAGGAAAAGTATGTCTCTTTGCAGATGACACAAAGATCTGCAACAGGGTTGATACACAAGATGGAGTGGAAAGGATGAGGAGGGACTTGGCAAGGTTGGATGAATGGTCAAATGTATGGCAGCTCAGATTCAATGCTAAGAAGTGCAAGATAATGCACCTGGGAAACAAAAACCCAGGGGAAGAGTATACAATGGTGGGTGAGATACTGACAACAGTAAAAATGGAAAGGGACCTGGGGGTAATTATATCAGATGACATAAAGATGGGCAAGCAATGTGAGAAGGCAGTAAGGAAGGCTGGGGGGACACTGGAACGAATAGGGAGTGGCATCAATAGTAGAAAACAGGAAGTTGTTATCCCTTTGTACAGACAGTTGGTGAGACCCCATCTGGAGTACAGTATGTAGTTCTGGAGACCCCATCTCCACAAAGACATAGACAGAGTGGAGGCTGTCCAGAGGAGGGCAACCAACATGGTGCAGGGTCTGCACCAGAAGACATATGAAGAAAGACTAAAGAAGCTTAATATGTATACCCTTGAGGAAAGAAGGGAGAGAGGGGACATGATAGAAACATTCAAGTACCTCAAGGGAATCAACAAAGTCCAAGAGGGTAGCATCTTTCAGAAAAAGAGATGTGCAAGAACAAGGAGGCACAATTTGAAGATAGAGGGGGGGATGGCTCAGAGGTAATGTGAGGAAGTATTTTTTCACGGAGAGGGTTATGGATGCATGGAACAGCCTCCCTGAGGAGGCTGTGGAGTCAAGAATAGTGGGGGAATTCAAGAATGCATGGGACAGACATAAGACAGTCCTAGTGAGGGGTAGAAGGATGTAAGCTGTTGGTTAACTAGGAGCTGCAGCTTATCTGTTAGGTAGGAAAATGGGTAGATTAGGTGGGCCAACCGGACCTTATCTGCCGTCAAATTCTATGTTTCTATGTTTCTATAGTAGCTCAGTATGCTGCAACTCAAAGCACATCCTTCTAGACTGTAAACAATTACAAGATTTAAGGAACAAATGACTGGCTAATCTTACAGTATATTTTATTTATTTATTGAAATGTTTCACCAGGAGGGCACACTGAACAACAAGTTGCTCATCTCACGGTGCACCCTTGGGGTAGAGGGTTACATAGGGTTGTGAAGGATGTTCAGTTACAATAGTATGTGGGTAGTACGAACAATACAACATTGTAAGATTATACAACAATTGGAATGCAAGGTATTGTACAGTAAACAGTAGTGGAACATTGGGTAAATTACAATACATGTCCAAAATCATACAAAAGAACATATAAACGTACAAAACAGTAATAATGCAACAGAACCATTATAATGCATGAGTGCACCAGAAGCAGGTTTGAGGTAGTACACAAGTGTTGTTGGAGTAAAAAGGATGGGGTAGGTCATGCACACAGGTGACCCAGAAGGGCAGGTGGAGAAGAGAAGGGGAGAGGGAGGAACTGAATATGAGGAGAAGGGGTGTCCATTTCCTGATTCCCCCATCAGGATGTTGCGAACCCTGCTGGAGAGGTCAGAGTAGGAAGGCAGAAACTGGGGATAGGTATTAAGGAGAGTTAAAGCAGGAACAGCTGAGGGAGAGGTAATTGTGTAGGGCAGAAGTAAGGGAGTAGTTGAAGGAGGAGTGTTGTATGTCAGGAGGAGGGAGTTCCAGATTTTAAGGAAGTGATAGGCGAAACCAATCTGACCGATGAGGGTGGAGCAGCGAGGAACCTTCAAAGTACGGGCTCATTAGATCTGAAAGAATGGGTGGGGGGAAGTGGAGTGGAGAGAGAGGATGAGAGATAGGAGGGGAGCTCTCTGAACCAGAATTTGGAGGTTAGTTTGGCACAGTGTGAGATACGTCTGTGAGATAGTGGAAGGAAGGTTAGAGAGCGATAGAGTTCACAGTGGTGGGAGCGGGAAGGGGAGTCGAGAGCAAAGCGGCAGAAGGAGTTAAAGACAGTGTCAAGCTTTGTCAGGGAAGATTTGGGAGCAGCACCATAGACTTTGTCACAGTAGTCAGTAGTGGACAATTTCTGTCTATATCTGTCTAGAAGCTATGTAGATGAAAAACTTTTTTATTTACGAAACTCTGCAAATATAAAGTAATGTATTGTGTGGCCAGGTTTGTATAGGCAGTTCTTAGTTTGAAATAAAATCAACTGCTTTAAAAAAATTATAGATTGTAAAGCCACATTTTTAATAGTTATTTGATGTCATATACATTCTGTCTAAGTCTTTCTAGATGTATTTTATGTCTTGTAATACTGTATGTTGAACATAAATGCTGTAATACTTGTGAAATAAATTAACTTGAAATTTGAAACCGTTATCGGTTGTACTTGTATATGTTCACCAGTAATGTCTAACATGGCAAGGGATGTAAAAACAAATTCAAGGCTGCATTTCCCAGTTACATCCTTATAACTGATAATCATGTGCGAAATGAAGGGTCCTCTCCTGATAGTATCCACAAAAAGTTTTCTGACAGAAACCTTGACACATCTCCCTTATTTTGAATAATCAGTCATCAATGTGTTGCTTTTGAACCAGCATTTTGAATCAACCCATGACAAAAATCCTACACACTAGCTAAACAAAGCTTACCAAAACAGCTTGTGAAGTCTCACAGTTTAGTTGTAATTGTGCTTTCATATTACCCCTGCAACAGACCCAATAGAAATTACTCCTGATTCTGTAGCTAGATTCCCAAGTCTTACACTTTGAAGAAATCGCTGATGATAGAAACACAGAAACATAGAATTTGATGGCAGATAAGGACCACTTGGCCCACCCAGTCTGCCCATTTTCCTACCTAATGGATAAGCTGCAGATCCTAGTTAACTAGCAGCCTACTTTTTCCTACCTCCACCCCCTAAAATTGCCTTATGACTGTCCCATGCATGCTTGAATTCCACCACTGTTTTTGACTCCACAACCTCCTTCGGAAGGCCGTTCCATGCATCCACAACCCTCTCTGTGAAAAAATACTTCCTTACATTACCTCTGAGCTGCCCCCCCATCTTCAAATTGTGCCCCCTTGTTCTTGCACACCTCTTTTTTCTGAAGGATGCTACCCTCTTGGACTTTGTTGATGATGGCTAACTGGTTGCATATAATATGACACATCTATTTACAGGATGATGGTCTAAAGGTGACAGCTTTGTTTTGGTTCACCCATGTCACAGCGACATACATTTTGCCAATGCCGACTACGGCACAGGCAATATGCCACCTGGCCGGCATGGTGGAGCTGAGGGTTGAGGCGCTGGATGCTACACCTCGCGCCACACCGGTGACTCGAGCTTGGAAACGAGCCCAGGTCGCTGGGGGTTGGTGGGGGGGAAGAGATCAAGTGTCCAAAGGACTACTCTCTCTTCCCGGGAAGGGTAGTGGAGAAGCATTCGCTCCTGGATCGGCCTCTGGTGGTAATCAGCACCCAGTACAGGACACAGTGGATGAGGCGGAGTTGTGGCATACGTTGCCATGTCATGTTGCACTCCGAGGATGAAAGATACAATAATGGAGAGAAAAAAAACACTCTTGGGGATAGATGAAGGCACCTCAGCCTCCTCAAGCCCACACTCCCAATCCCGGACTAACCTTCTCTCCTTGGGGTCCGCTCATGTGCCCGGCACTTTGCCCTTAGATAGAGTGCCCTGGTCAGATAGGGCAGCCCTATCTCCGAAGGGTTCATACCCGGAGGTGGTGCTGGGGTGCATGAAAGGAGGGGTGAAGTCATCACGGGGGGAGGCAGAGGCTGGGAAGCCCCTGAGGCTGCTGGAAGGAGATCTCCAGGTAGTGGAGACAAAGTTAAAAAAAAAATATGCCGCCTGGCATTACAGCACCAGGCATTTCGTCTCCTGGGAGTTACAGTGCCAAAGCGCCCTCCTAGGAAACAGTCAGCTTTGCCACCCACACCCCCCAAAACTAAGTATAACTTACTCCAGGGCGGGCATGCCCCAGAGGGTGTAGAAACTGTGTAGGCTCAAAGGGCGACATGAGTAAGAGGGTGATCTAAAATCAAGATTGCTCCTTTTACTGACACCTTTGTTACGGCACGGTAATTGCCGCACAAAAATCAGTTGGCAACTTGACAGGATATGCTTTTTTCTACATTAAGACAGATATATTTTACAGATGCAACATATTCATGGCCAATAGTGGTTGTACAAGTATTTAATGAACTGTTGCTATCTATGTAAACCATGATGTAGAACCCTGTCCATCCACTGATCATTTGAGCTTATCTCTGTGCAGAAGATGAGCAAGAATTCACGGAAAATTCATTTTCCATGAATCATGTCACACTCAGTTTTCAGCTCGGTGTACTTACCTTATCTGGAAATTCACTATCCCGACAATCAGTACCCTTGTCAGCATTGCCCGATAGACATGATATCCTGATGCTAGTACAACTGACGATATTCCTCCCGATGGGGTAAGGTAGCAAATGTGATGGAATGCTACCATACCCCTTCTACAGTACAGGAAAGGATGGCTGGATGGGGTTGCTGGCCGAGCTGCCCGAGTGGTGTGAAGGGGTATTCCACTGATAGATCAGTCAGCATTCTGTGTGTGACCTGGGTTCTGGGCCAGGTCACATCATTTAACACACTGCATCCCCCCGTAACTACTTATCGATTTTACTCAGGGGTCCACTCCCCCTCAGGGTTAAATATTTTAGATATGGAGGGTGCATGGGGCAAAGCCCCCCGCATTTGACACTTATTTTCCACGTAATGCCCAAAGCTTTCCTATTGGGCATAGGATCTATTTGGGGATGTGAATTTCAGGCTATTGTACTCAGTATGCCAAGCGTCGGCATATCGAGTTTAAGGATATCATAGTATATCCTTCACCTCTATACAGTGTGCTGTATTGTTGGTAGCCAAAGTTGTTCACCAAGACCTTATAACTGGAGGTGCTTCGGTACTGACTTAGTGCTCCTTTACTTGTTTCTGAATATGAGTACTTTTAGGATTCAAGGGTCAAACAATATTAGTTGAACTGCAATGCCATTGCTTGTGTATGAAAAGTCTTTTTCACTTACTAAGCCAGATTCTCAAAACCCTACATTTGACGCAAGGTGCCTGCACCAAATAGATATGGTGCAAGGTGCACCTTGCGTCCATGAATGCCCTCTGAGTAATACACAAAGGTGGCCTGCATCAACCGCAGGCTGCCTGCCCCAAACAGGTCCTGTGCCACCCTTGCACCCAGTAATGGAATGCAACAAGGTGCAAGGGGCATGTGACAGACACAAGCTGCCACAGCCCCAGAACAGCAATTCACAAAGATCTCCAAAAGGGAGAAATTCTGAGTACTCTTAGACCAGCCAGGGCTGGTCTAAGGGGACATAGATGATTCTCCCCTGGGTGAGATGCAGGACGCAATAGTGGCATAGGTCCCCCCAATCCTCGATGTGCCCCATATTCATAACACTTTGCAGAACACCCCCCCCATCAAGATGGTCCCCGTATGTTAAAAATGTGCAACCCCCTCTGTCCGGATCCCCAACATCCCCTACACATAACACAGCCACCTCATTGGTGGTCCAGTGCCCCCCTCACTCAGTTGCTTGTACTGCTATCCCCAGAAAGAGCTGGGGACTGGCACAGCAATCAGCACACCTCCATGGCCGATCCCTGACTGAACCGTCAATGCTTGCATACAGTACACATTACAGTAAGCGAGCATTGACAGTTCAGTCAGGGACTGGCCACGGAGGTGTGCAGATGGCTGTGCCGGTCCACGGCTTTGTCTGGGAATGGGGGTACTAGCAGCTGGGTAGGGGGGTGGGCACTGGACCACCAATGAGGGGGCTGTGTTATGTGTGGGGGACGCCCAGGATCCGGTGAGGAGTCTGTACATTTGTAACATAATGGAGGAAACTCAGGGATCCGGGTGGGGGATTGCACATAGTTAATATATGGGGGAGACACTTGGGGCACTGGGTGGAAGGCATATGTGCCATGTACAGTATGGGGGAACAGGGGATCTGGTCAGGGGACAGCTTGTCATTGTCACTAGGGGCTTGCGGCAACCCCTTTAGTGCGCCTTATGTATGCCACTTGGGAGGGGTTGCCGCAAGTGTTGGGCCCTAGGTACTGGGACCCCTCCTGTACTTGAATTGGGTGCAGGGTCCCTGGCACATGGGGCTTCAGTGCAAGCTGCTGTTTGCTGCAGCTTGCGCCAAATGTAGCCTTCTTTGCGAATTGGGCCCACTGTATCTTCACACTTGTCAAATGTACTCCATGTCAGAGTTGTGAACACATGGGACTTAATGTTTTAAGACTGAGCAACAGCCTTATTTTAACTGCTGTTTGTGGGTATTTTAAGTGACGACTGGATTGTTTTAGGCTCAGGGCACTGTATGAACTCACCTTTATGGGACATGCCTTTGGAGCAGTTTGTGTTAGAAACGCCTGTATTATGCAGTATGTGCTGACTGTTTCAGGATGTTAGTCTTATGAATTGCAGCCATGTTCAGTCCGATTACCAACAGAGCCATCATGGTGTGCTTTTCCTTTGTCTCTGTTCCTGCCTTGACCTTTGACACCTTAATCCTTCTGATGCCTCTCTTACTAATCCCTTTGTGTTCTGTTCCTTCCTAGGCAGTCCCTCTGAGAATTCTGTGCACTACAGGCTCACCCCCCCCCCCAGAAACTGCAGAAGTGCCAGCAAGGATGCAGAAAAGCATCAGGTGCAGCACTACAGGAGAAAGGTGCCTGTAAGAGGCACAGAACTGGCCCCGCCACTGCAACCACCGCAGCCCCTCCCACCCTCGATGCTCCTGTCCTGGGCGGGAATTTCCTTTATAGAGTGCTGTAATCAGGTGGCTGTGTCAGATGAGCACTGGCTGAACTATATCTCCCCAAATCCCCCTTAGCAGATTATACTACCAAGCCATTAGGGGGTGCTATGCTCTCCCTTGCATCTTCCACTCAGTTCTAATAGAATTTGCTGTATCCTATTCCTATCCTCAGCTTTCCGATCTCTCTCTCTCTCCTCCTTCCCCCTGAACTACCAGCCCCTTTAGTAGTCTCCTCCCTCTACTAGTATTCCTCCCCTCTATGGGACTCAAATCCTTGCCTGTGCTGCCCAGCCCACTCGGAGGTCAGCTGCTTTATCCACTAGGCCACTCAGCCTGTTAGTATCTCTTCCTAGTGCGTTCTGCTTGTACTTTAGCCTGTCCTCCCCATCTTTCCCTATCTCCCAAGATCCTCACCTGCAACCTATACTGATCAGCCACTAGTGACCACTGCTGCCCCTTTTTACCTACCGACTCCATAGGTTGCCTGGCCACTAGAGGACACCGCCGCTTCACTTTTACTCTCCTCAATACTTCCATGGCCTCCCCCCCCATATTCTCCTTCACCCCTCTTAGTCCTTCTTTTCCTGCTTCCAGTCTCCCCCATCCCATCCCCATCCCGCCCTAGCACCATCCTTTCCACTTCCTGCCTCTTGTGTGTCCAACCTACCTACAGATGTGTCAAGCCAGGATGAAGCATAAAAAATACTGCAGAATATCACAGAACACTGCAGTTTACTGCAGGCGCCATTGTAAGTCAATGGCAATTAAGCCCTTTGGTCATGCAGGATTTTGTGACATGTCATTACTGCAAGTTACTGCACTTCATTGTGGCTGACACATCGGTACGCTTTGATGTTCCCCACCTCCTCCCCCATCACCCCTCCCAACTACCACATGCTTATTATTCACCCAGGGCTCCTCGACTCCTCTCTCATTAAGCTTGAAGTAATCTGTCATCTAAAGTTAACAGCCTCCTCCAAACGGCCCCCTCTCCATGGATACTGGCCAAAGGCAAAAAGACATTCCCCCTACTATCACCTTCTAGTCTTTCTTCTAGCTGGTGATGTTGAGCTACACCCTGGCCCCTCAAACTCCACCTCTCCTATGGATCTCTCCAAGGGATTGATATTTTTCCATATAAATGCCTGTAGCCTTCTTCCCAAACTGGATGATATAAAAGTCTGGGTCACTCAGCACTCCCCTGACATTCTGTGCATCACAAACATGTGGCTGTCCCCATGTATCCCAGATACTCAACTTGTCCTCCCAAACTATAACCTCCACCAGCAAGACCATGGAAAAAGGGGAGGTGGGGTTGCAATTTGCTCCCGCAACTCCATTTCTTGCACTATCACCCAATGTGAAGTTGTCCCGCAATCCCATGAATTTTTTCTGGCTACACTCACGTTCCCATCCTCAAAGCTACTTTTTGTCAGAGTACTATATGCCTCCCATAAGCTCCCTTCCTCCTCCCTTATCTCCTGAGTTACCTCTACTACCTCTCATGCATTTGCAGGTGAATTGATCATCCTTGGTGACTTCAGTCTTGATTGGCTCTCCCCCTCATCGCAAAATGCATGACTCCAGATTGAAGCACTAAACCTGACCCAGTTGATTAATGAACCAACTCACCTTAACCACCACTCCCAGTCCCATACCCTGCTTGACTGGGTAGTATCATCCCACGCACACCACATCAGCTCTGCAGGTCTATTTCCCGATGCGCTCAATGATCACTGCCCCACCTTTTCTGTCAGAAAGATACGTCCTCCCCCAACCCTCCCCAAATATATCCAGTACCAATCCCTATAAACACTCGACTCAAATAAAGTACTTTTCAACCTAGCCACGGCTAATTGGCTAATGATCCTCTCCACCCCCTCTGTTGATGCTGCCCTCACCCACTTCACTCCAACCTTCTTAAAAGTCTGGGATGTCCATGCTCCACTGAAATCAATCAGGGTCAAATGCCATCACAATACCTGGATCTCTGCAGAAATCCTATCTGCATGTAAAACCTGCGACCTCGCTTGGTGATGCTTCACAACCACATGCGACCCAACTGATCTGCAGAAATACCGAACCCTCCGTAACAGCTGTACCAAATATATTTGGCAGACAAAATCTGAATACTTCAAAACTCAACTCCACACCTCTAACAACTCCCCATCCTCCTTCTGGCATGATCTCCATTCACTCCTGTACCCTTCCTCAGAACCCTACCCACCCACTCTTTGCATGTCAGGATCCCTAGTTTCCGACCCTACCTCTGTCGCTGATGCCCTAAATAAGTTCTTTACCACCTGTGCCCTCCCACATGACCTCCCTCCTCTTCTGCCCCACTCTCTTCCTCCACATGGACCTCTGGTTTTCAATTGTCCCTGGTATCCCCTGCTGAAGTGCTTAGAGCTCTTGGCTCCCTTAACTCCTCTAAATCCAGCCCTGACGGCTTACACCCTAGATTCCTCAAAATCTCTGCTCCTTCTATTCTGCCCCCACTAACTTACCTCCTTATTTTTCTCTTTCCTTCTCTACCATCCCTTCAGCCTGGAAGTCAGCAATGGTCATACCCCTTCATAAAGGGGGCGACCCCACCGACCCTGGCAACTACCGCCCCATATCTCTTCTCCCTTCATTTGCCAAGGTTCAAGAATCACTTATCCTCTCAAGACTAAATGACTTCCTCACTGCTTCAACACTCTCTCCCAAGTCAAGTCAGGTTTTAGGAAGCTCCACTCAACCACCTCCTCCCTTCTTCACTTTACAGACACCATTCACTCTGCAATGGACCAAGGGCAGATCACTTCGGCTATTTTCATTGACCTTGTAAAGGCCTTCGATTCCATCTCTCAACCCCTCCTTTTAAGCAAGCTAAGCACCACCAGCCTTTCCCCAGCCTCTGTTTCCTGGTTTAGCTCCTATTTAACCAGCCAGTCCCAATCAGTTAAAATCAGTAATGTCCTGTCTCCTTCCCTCCCCATTCTTGCAGGTGTCCCACAGGGTGGATCCTCAGACCTGTCCTCTTTTCCCTATATATCAATGACCTCCCTTCTGTATACACCCACACCAAGATCCACATGTACACGGATGACACCATCATATTCCTTTCTGGTCCCTCTGCCCCGGCCGTCCAAACTCCACTTCAACTCAACATTACCATGGTATCAAACTGGTTCAATGATAACTGTCTAAAACTAAACACCAAATAAACCATAGCCATGACTTTTGGCTCCAAACAGAAACTCGCTAGGCTCCCCACCCTCCTTGCCTTCTCTACTCCCAGCCAACACTCCTCTTGATGATGTCCCAGCCTACAAATACCTAGGTGTGTGGCTTGATCCCTCACTTGACTTCTCTTCACACTGTAAGGCCCTCCACTCCAGACTTCGTCCCAAACTGGGTCTACTCTACCACCATAAGGGTAGTTTTTCCATCCCAGTCAGACATGATCTGCTAGTCAAATGGATCCTCCCTGCTTTTGACTACGCTGACATAGTATTCAGCGCAGTCCCTGCCACCTCCATCGCCAAACTGGATGTCCTCTTCAACGCTTTCATCATTTCGCTTTAAATTCCCCCTCCTCTGACTCATCACTGTGCTCTACTCCTCCCAATCTCTCCAATCCCTATTGCAGAGATGCACATCCCACTGCTCCACTTTCCTCTCCAAATACTGGTTTGGAACTCTTCCTTCTTGCCTCTCCTCTCTCCTAACTTCTGCTACTCCTTCCCCCTACAATTCACATACAAATTGCCTCTGCTTCTTCACCCTTCCCACAAGTACACACCTCTGCTGGGAAACTAGTACTCTCTTATAGACTCCCCTCCTTCTGGAATAACCTCTCCCCTCTAACCTGCCTCACCCTCTCCTTTCCTGCTCTTAAGTGCCTCCTCAGGCCTCCTCCACCACATCTTGCAGCTGTCCACTGCCCTAATCCACAATCATGCTACAGTCCTCCTCCCTCTCTTCCATTGCCTGTATTAACTTGAAACCATGTACAGTACTCTGTAATCCAGTCTTATAATGTAAATGTATTTGCTGTTTGTACTATATTGTATGAAAAATGTATTCTGTATTCTGTATTATACTGTATATATTTGTATTTCCAGTATATTACAGTATTTGATTTTAGCTATCCCTTTGATGCATTTGTTCCCCTTGTCCCGGGTCGCTCCTGGAAACAAGCCTCAGCTCAGTGTGCCCTTCCCGGTCACCAGATTTTTAAATAAATAAAATATACATTTTCCTCAGTTTCATCTGCCATCTTATGTAAATGTAAAGCAGTTCCAATTTCCTCATACTGTGAACACAAAATACCATGGACTAAGCAAATCAGCATTCTCATGAGTTCAGCATTTCACGTCAGTGATCTTACAGGGGAGAATAGCAAATATGCGTTGGAGACTTTTTGTTTCTCACATTATATTGCATAAACAGAACCATGACAGAACAAATCAATCTGAGGTTGAATCCTTTATGACGGAACTGATGTATATGATTCACCAGTAAGAGGAAGCATTTGCAGCATCACATCACTTTCACGGATGATGGTAGCATGCACAACTCTCCTGCAGATATGAGATTAGAGGAGGTTATACTTTCTTTGACTGGATTTTTGACAACAGATCTAGCTTGCTGCTGTGCACAAAGATCTGTGTTAATGTGTAAGTCTTTCATATTCAAGACCAGCAGCTCATCCGTCTTCTGATTTTCTTTAACTAGGTCATACTGTGACACATTATCTGCGAATAAAGGCACTTTCCTGTTACCATCAGGAGTAATGTGCAGTGTCTTCAATAATAATGCTGCCTTCAATTTCCATTGAATATGCCTCTTTACTGAATCATTTATTTCTTTAATGCCCTATGCTGTCAGCAAGGACTTTATTCTGCTACTCAGCTTATGTAACCTAATAACCTGAAATCTTTAAAAATGTCATTTTCATGAAGCTGAGCAGCTTTTCATAACCCTCAGTCTACTGCCTGCTGTAATTTGTACTACTCCAGGGCTGCTCTTGTACAGTTCACAGGCTATGCTAGATAAAGGTGTTTCCTTGGACTTTCTCGTGTACTTTATGTCCAACTTGGGTTTGTCCCACAGTCCTGGAAGCAGGCTAAAATTCTGCGCTCCACAAAAGGGGTGACTCTTTTTCCCCAGGTAATTTCCAGCCCATCTCCTTCATCCTTCCCCTAGCTAAGATGCAGGAAATAATAGTTCTCTATTAGCCATTCACATACCTTGACTCATTTCCTCTCTCCGTTTCAGTCTGGCTTCCACAAACACCATTCCACAATTTCCTCCCTCCTCTGGATCACTGACTGCATGCTGAAAGACATGGACCAGTGTCTGTTTTTTTTTTACTTTCTTTGCATTAGTTTAGATAAAAACAAATACAAATATTACAGACATACCACAAAGAGATAAGTGAAAACGCATGTGCCCCTCTTTTTAACAATATGGGGGGACTAACAGTAAAAGATCGAAATTATTCAATAAAGACAATGTTAGCCACAGAGCAACCATGCTTTGCTTACTGTCCAAGTAAAATCATTACAAATGCTTCTGCTCTGTCTTTACAGTGGAAGAGGGCGGGGACAAACTGACATGCACAATCAGGCACCAGAGGGTGAGAGAGTGGACACAAGTCCATTTACGGAAAAGACAGTCTGCCAGGGATTGGAAGCCCCTATAGGAAAACAAGGCAATTGACTAGACGGGTTCCTCCCAAGGGTACTAAAGGAATTGAGCACAATACTAGCTGCTGCTCTGGCAACACTCTTCAGCACTTCAATGGAGACAGAGGGATGGTTCCAAAGTACTAGAGGAGGGACAGTGTAGTCCCTCTGCACAACAGCGACAGTACAGAGAAGGCTAGAAATTACAAACTAGTCAGTCTCACATTAGTGGTGTAGAAATTAATGGAATCCCTGCTGCAGGAGAGACTGATGGAGTATCGAAAGGCAAATGGGCTGCAGGACAACTGACATCACAGCTTTACGGAGGGGGGTCATATCAAACAGATATCATAGATATCTTTGACTGTAAAATTGGGAAGGTGGATCAAGGGAGGGCAGTGGATATGTGCTATCTGAACTTGAGTACAGCCATTGACACTGTACCACACAGGAGGCTGATAAAGAAACTTAGAAACCTGGGGGTTGGGGATAAGGTAGTGAACTGGGTATCTAAATGGTTGAAAGATAGGAAGCAGATCATGGTAGTAAAACGAGGTTTCTCGGAGGATGAGAGTGACCAGTGGAGTGACACAGGGATTGGTACTGGTTCCTGTCCTCTTCATTGTCTTCATAAGTGACATTGCTAAGGAACTGGAGGGGAAGGTATATCTCTTTCCAGATGACACAAAAATCTGCAACAGAGTGGACACCCAGGAGGAGGTAAAAAGAATGCAAAGGGATCTGGAGAAACTGGAGGAGTGGTCTAGGGAGTGGCAGCTTAGTTTCAATGCCAAAAAGAGCAAAGTCATGCACCTGGGGTGGCAAAACCCAGAAGGGGCTGTGTATAAAATGAGAGGATACTTACATTTACCAACAAGGAGCAGAACCTTGGGGTACTCATGTCAGATGATCTCAAGGTGGCAGAGCAGTGCAACAAGGCAGTAGCAAAGCCATCCGGAAGCAGCGGTGCATAGGGAGGGGCATTTCTAGCAGGAAAAAGGAGGTGATGTTGTCTGTGTATCACTCACTTGTGAAACCCCACCTGGAGTACTGTGTCCAGTTCTGGAGGCCCTGCCTCTGCAAGGACATTGACAGGGTGGAAGTGGTCCAGAGAAGGGCTAACAAAACGGTGTGGGGAATGCACAAGAAACCATACAAGGAAGGCTGCAGGAGCTCAATATGTACTTCCTGGTGGAGAGGAGAGCAAGAGGGGACATAATTGAGAACTATAAATACCTCACAGTGGTGAACGAGGTGCAGGAGGGGAGTCTCTTTCACAGAAGGAGAAGCACCAAAACATAGGGGCATGCTACAAAACTTGGGGGGGGTTAAGAGGGATGTGAGGAAATACTTCTTCAAAGAAAGGGAGGTGGATGCCTGGAACAGCCTGCCAAAAAGGTGGTAGGGACAAAGACGGTGGGGAGCTTCAAGCACATGTGGGATAAGCACATTTATTTATTTATTTAGTTTTTGTTGCCCGGGAAAGGAGACCTAGACAATTCTGCCTATTTTCAGCCTTGTCCTGAGGGAGGGGGATACAGATGGATGCCAACTGACATTGAACCAGATTAAGCTGTCAGTGGTATTTTTAGTGAATGGGGGAAATTTGACCAGGACAGTGGGGAAATTCTCCTACTCTTCCAGAAGGGGGCTGAACTTCCTGTGAGCAGAATGGAGAGCTCAGTTGAGTCTGAACAGTGTGAGGAGAAGCAGGCCGAGATGGAGGCCTATGAATCAGCAGTCCCAGAGGATAGGGGGTTGGCCCCCACCTCTACCCTACCACAGGAACAGGAGCAGAGGGAGATGGATGTGATGGCAGCAATTGTAGAGGAAATGTTCTATGATGCGACAGATCCAACAGAGGAGGATTTATGTATGCATAAGGTGGTGTCAGAGGCGGGGGAAAATACCAAAGACTGGGCTGCTGGAAGCTGTGATGGCCTACCGGAGGAATTAACAAAGAAACTGCAGTAAGAAGAAGCCTTATATCGGGAGTGCTGTTTACATTTGCAACAGCAGTATGGGATTCCCGAGAAGGCTAGTCCTGTACAACGTCTGGATATGGATGGCTCACGGATGATCCCTGAAGCTGGCGGTGCTGCACCACAGGTCAAAATTTCATCACAAGGGCAAGTACGATCTTCTATTTGTTATCAGTCTAACATTAATAATCAAGATGCCGCCACTGTGTTTACCTTTTCTAGTGCACGGCTTAACCATGCAAAAGCAGTAGGACAGGAGCACTCTTTTACTGCGCTCCCAGAAGTATCCTTTGGGACAAAATCTTGGGCAGTGGGTCAAGGGATTGATGAGTAACTATGTGGAGCGGATTGTGCATCAGTGGATGCCAGTGGGAGTGAACTGGTAGGCCTGGCAACGGATGTGGCAACTGCCTTGCCTGATATCACCAGGGTGACTGGGGGAACCAAGAATCTGGATACTGGGATGGGTTTAGCCCCAAAAATGCAGAATCCTGAAACCAAAATGCCTGAGGTACAGTCCGGAATGGCCATTACAGGGTTCTCTTCCCTGGACCTAAATCAGACACACAATGCTTTTAGCCTGGCAGAGGCGACTACTACTGAGGGGTCAGGGTCGGTGGGTTGTGAAAAAGATGTGCTGTCTCCTGAACGGGAACTTAGAGACAGAGATATATTATCTGTACAAGGGAAGGATACATGGTCAAAATGAAAGATGGATGACTCCAAAAAAAGGAGGGAGACAGTAGTTCTCCATAATCGGAATATCCAGGCTACAGAGATAACCACCAAGGCTCCTATGCATACTTCTTTCAATTTCTTGCCCCCCACAACTGCGGCTCTCAAACGGGTGTTTGGGTTAGCCTCCCCTGCCACTGAGGAAATTCCATGGACAGATTCGGCCTTTGCAGGGCACAGAATGGATCCAAATGAAAGGTCAATGGGTCCCTGACCCATCTTGGGATTCTACAGTTTTTTCCCAATCCTCAACCTCTCTAGAATGGAGACCTCCCATGAAAGACATAATAATTCCCCACCCCAACACTCTAAATTCTGCTGAGGGGCACAACCTCCCGCAGGTCGGAGTGAACCCATCGGGCAAAACCACAAATCTGACTTTGTCTAGTGGTTCGGGCGATGGGAACCACCCCCCATTACCAGATAACATACCACAGCATAGACATCCTACACAGGAGGCACAGAAGTTGGAAACTACAGGATTTATGGACTTGGCTCCAGGACCTACCCCAGAGGTAGTCCCATCTGACCCTGTTGACCCTCAGGTCCTACCGAACAGACCACTGCTTTCAGATTTATTTAAAAATAACACAACTAAACCTCTCCCTAGCAAATATGCAGTCCATCTGAAATACAAAGGGGGATTAGATACGTATCCAGACCATCAGTATGTGGGGAAGACCCTGATCAAAGAGTCTCTTAGATTCTATCCAGAGGATGTTTTCGCATTTATTCACATTTTGGGGGAGGACAACTTCAATATCAGCTTCAGATCAGCTGCTCTGCTGGAAGCTTTCTGGGGAAAGTATAACCAACTTCAAACGTCCCCATTATGGATACCATTCTCAGCTATCCCATTGAACAAACCTTTGACCAAATCTGTGACAGTCATGTTCCGTAACGAAAGTGTTCTGGTTGGGGATATATACCACTGGTTTCAACAGAAGTGCCAGGTTCTGGGAAAACCTACAGCAGTACTAGATGATGAACAGTTCTGGACTGGGGCTGGAAATTCCAGGTGAAGTTACACCAAACAGAGGAAGGGATCGTTCATATTCCAAAATGTTTCTTTCTGGCCTGAGACTGGGGGTCTGTTACTACCCAGGACAGCCATGAGCCTGTTACCGCTGTGGAGCACGCACCCATCTCTCAAATGTGTGTGATAAATTGCATTGCAGTTTTTGCAATGAAGTGGGCCATATTAATTCTCAATGCACCAACCTTTCCAGATGCAGTCTCTGTGAAGAATCGTGCCATGTATATAAAAACTGCCCATGGGCTGCGGCAAACACCCGTTGTGGGCTAGACCCAGAAGATCTGATTCATCAGGCCCAGAGCTCTGAAAATTATGAACCTGTCCCCCCCTCGGTTCAGCATCCTGCTCCTAAGTCCAAGGTACTTCCTAAAGGATCTGAATTAGGGGATCATATGGAAGTAGTACAACCCCCTACCGCAGAATTACTTTCTTCCCAACTACTGGATGTGGGGACAGCGGTGTGTCTGCAGCCGGTTTGTTGCACAGATCCCCAGGAATCCAGTCAACTCCCTGAGACCCCACAGGCACCAGCAGCCTCTCCAGTTTGTGTCCCACTGGCTCAGAGGAGATCTACTAGGAGACTGCCAAAAAAGGATCCCTCCCACCCCCCGTAGAATTGAAAAACCCATTTGAGATCTTGGGTTCATCAGAGTGGGGAGATTCAGAGAGAGAGGAGGACTCGAAGGACTTAATGGACATGGAAGATGTCCCCTCTTCTCTTCCAGATAAACTGTACACAGGTAAAAAGAAGAAAAAGAGGAAAAAGACCTGAGATATCTCTTTCTTCATATGGACACATCAAAATAATAGTGACATCTTTGAATTGCCACAGCTTGTGTAACTCAAAATGGAGACAGGCTATTTTTTAGCTGATTGCCGATTCCAATATTGACTGTCTGTTGGTACAAGAGACTTGGTTATCCTCAGGGTTTCAGGTTCAAGCTAGCAAATCAGAATGGCCCTGGGGACCGTCGTTTTGGTAACTTGGGACAGATCGAGCTGATGGGGTAGGCTTTTTGTTTAAGGGTTCCCGTTTCTCTCTTTTTAGGCTGATTGACTTAATTCCAGGGAGAGTTCTGATTTTGGATGGGTACTGGGATGGGGAACCATGTAGATTTTTTAACATCTATGCTCCCCAGCTCAAGGCAGAGAGAACTAATTTATTCTCCCAGTTTCAGCTCTGTCTTTCTACTGCTCACATGACAGTGTTTGGGGGGACTTTAACTGTTCTCTTGAGGTCCCAAGGGGATTGCAGTTAGGGGCAAAGATCTATTGTGACTCCCTGCTTTTAAGCAATGTATTACTACCACTGGTTTGATTAATTGCATTTCACACATCACAGTTCCCCATTATTTCACAAACAGAAGGGCACAATATTATTCAGTAATAGATAACTTGTTTGTTTCCAAACACCTGACAGTGACCTCTACTACTCTCTGCCCCATTGAGTTTTCAGATCAGCAGATGATCATCTCGACATTATCCCTAGATACATCCTTCCCCATTCTAAAATCTAGATGGAAATTGAATGTCCAGACATTGACAGTCCCACAGGCTCAAATACAGGTCAGGCAACTTTTGGCCGCCCGGGCCTCAGTGTTTGAACTGTACGAGGACATTGGAGACTGGTGGCAGCAAACAAAAGAAGATATTGCGATACTGTTTTAGCAATATGGAAAGTACACATCTAGAACCCAGTATTTTAAATATCTGACTTTGCGAAGGAAACTTCAACATCTGTATTCTCGCACAGCAATGAAGGGGACTGGTCTCTCCCATACGATAGATGCCATTAAGGATCAGATGAAAACACTCCAATATGATAGGGCAAGTATGATTAGAGCCGAATTAACGTATGGGACACATAAACCCCCCCCCCCACACTTTTTTGACCCTAGTGTGGCATGTAAATCTAGGAGATTGGCCTCATCCATCACTAGTTTACAAGACAGTACTGGTACATTAGTCTCTTCCCTCCAAGGGCTCTTTGGTATCATCACTGCCCCTATGGCCCCGGGGGGATTTCTGACACAAGGGTAGTGCCCATACATTTGGTCTCTTGAGAAATATCCATTTTCAGAACATGAATTGATTTTAGTCACACAGGACATTACCTATCAAGAAATACTTGACTCCATTCTTACCAGAAACTCTGGTACTGTCCTTGGCCTGGATGGTCGCCTTTGCCCCGGAATTGGCTTTGTGCCTCGAACACACATTTGCCTATTATTTTTTCCACAAACCTGGTACCTACCCATTTTTCGAAAAGTGTTATTATTTATTTATTTAAAACAGGGGACAGGTCCTTATTTCATAATTAGAGACCTATAAGCCTATTGAATAGTGATTTTAGGATTCTGACCAGTATTTTACTCCTCCACCTGCGGTCACTAGCTAAATATTTTATACACCCTTTTCAGTTTTGCAATTTACCTGACCAATCCATTCATCACCCTTTGATAATTTTAAGAGAACTATGGGAATGGTATTCGAAAATGGGAAAGGAGGGTTGGATCATCTCCCTAGATCAGAAAAAGGCATTTGATGCAGTGAACCACTCGTTTCTGTTTCAGACGCTAGAATCTTATGGACTTCCCCCCTCATTTGTCACGAAAATAAAAATGCTGTACCAAGGACCCTGTTGGAGTCCATATGTTTGGGGAGTAGTAGGGCCTGAGGTGGCGGTCCATACTGGGGTCCGTCAGGGCTGCCCATTAAGTCCACTGTTGTATATTGTGACACTGAACCCCTTTATTCAGCACCTTTTGGACAACCCAAGGATCCATGGGCTGACTGGACAAAGGCAGGGGAGGATGAGGTTAAAATATTAGCATATGCTGACGATACTTGTTTATTTCTTCAGGACATGGCCAGTGTTCTGGAAGCAAGCAGGGAACTGGAGGATTACTCAGCAGCTTCAGGGGCAAGTTTGAACTTGGGGAAGTGTAGGGCGGTCTGGTTGGGTTCGGATACCAACCCCCCAGCGATGATAGGACAATTCCCAGTGACTTCAGGTCCAGTTAAAATATTACGGATTACTTTTGGACCCACAGATTTGGCACTCACCAATTGGCAAATGGTCCTAGCAGCATGTGTACAGGTCTGGAAGAGCTGGAAATTATCAAAACTGAAAAGAATTTCAATAATAAAAAAATATTGCCTTCCTAGAATGACCTACATCGCCTCTATTTTTCCAGTACCTCTTGCCTTGGAGACATGGGTGTACAGCATCTTTTTCAGTATGCTATGGGGAGTCGGCTTAACCCTATGAAAAGGGGGGTTACTTACTTGTCTAGGGGGAGGGGGTTGGGAATGGTTGATCTGATTGTTTTTTTCATACACTTTTTTGAGTACACTCCATTAAAGGCCCGTGGACCATGACTGATACCCTGGTCCACAAACAGTTTTTGAACAACTGGTCAACATACACCCATAAATGGACTGATCTCTCCCCAAAATTTTCTCAGTCTTTTTCCATTCCCATCTCTATGAAATCTGCCATTCAGAAATTACATAGATGGAAGATTACTAAAGTCTTTTTAATGGAGCGCTCTAGAGTGCAGTTGTATCAATTTGTCTTGGATACCACGGGTCCAACAGCCCTTGAATTCAAACATTGCCTACCTAGGGATATGGACGAAGTCTTGACAATGTTGAATGAAGCCAGGATCCCAGACCACATGTGGGAAACAGTGTGGCTGAGCGCATATGGGAGACTGTACGTGCGGGGTAATAACAAACACAAGCCAGTGGAAGAATGTACGTGCCCATACCTGGGGTGTGGCTCCCCTGTGGAGTCCATGGATCATTTTATCCTTTACTGTGTCTATTCGAGGAAATCATGACTATTCTTGGCTAATGTTTGGAATCTCCTCTGGATGCAGAATCTCACTTATGGTGCTTTGGTGTTGGGTAATTACAGTTTGGGGTTGTTGAAATTTGATAGGGGCACTTTAACAGTGGTATTTGCAGTGTTGAAATGTTATCTTTGGAATGCTCGGGTACAATGGGTATTGAGACAGCAGCAAAGGCCTTTCCCAGTTTTTCAACTGTCAAGCAAAAATGCATTGCGACAGATTAAAGCACATGAGATGATTTTATGTGGACCATCCGTTACTAATCTTAAATGAAAAGGGCTTTCCTTTTTTATTAAGTTTAAATGATTACATCTTGACTATGTATTTTACCTTAGAAGTCCCGAGTCTTTGTATTTGTTGAGTTTCTTTGTTTTCCTTTAATTATTGTATAACACGGGAGTTTTCTTCGCTTGATTTAATTTATGTTTATGTTTTTTTCTCTAGCAATATTTATTTTGGGTGGTCCACTATTTACTGAATGCAGTAATTCTGTTTAGAATTTTTTTTTCCTTTCTTATTGTATTTTATATGATATGATTTGTATTTCCCTTTGTGTCCGATTTTCATGTTTTTTCCTTTGTAAATTGTATTATCTACTTTAATAAAAAACACCGCTGCTCTTTTCGAGAAGTTCCATGGGATCTTTAACATCCACCTGAACAGGCAGATGGGACCTCAGTTTAAAGTATCATCTGAAATACGGCACCTCAGGAGTGCAGCACCCCTCAATACTGCACCACACTGTCAGCATTAGGATTTAACCCAAGTGCCTGGTGTGAGGATAGAACCCACAGCCTTCTGATCTTCTAGCCTCAGAGGTGAGTGTGCAACCTACTGAGCCACTGACACATTGATACAAGTATAAGTAAGGGAGGAGAGAGGGACACCTGTGACCAAATAGGGTTCAAGGAGTAGCAAGGAAAATAGGGCAGACTAGATGGGCCTACCGATCCTTTTCTGCCAACACATTCTATAGAGTCCCTGGTCACTAGGCTAAAGCAAAGCAAAGCAACTTTATTTATAAAATAGCGCTATTCACACAAGGACCATAGTGCTAGCACAATAAATGATACTATCACAGCTAAAAATCCATCAATAATTATTAAATATCAACATCAAAAATTATACAGCATCAGGAAAAGCAAGACTGAACAGGTATGTTTTCAAAGCAGATTTATAACTCTCCACCATCAGGCACTCTCTTATCCAGTTATGTAGAGAATTCCACAGGGTGGGGGCCGCAAATTCAAATGCTTGGGCCCCAGAGGTCTTCAAACAAACCCTGGGAATCTCCAGCAATCCCTCGCTGGTGGAGCGGAGTGGGCAGAGGGGGTGGTAGGGGTGAAGAAGCTCTTGCAAATAGCTCAAACCCTGTCCATGTAGGATCTTATAGGTCAGCAAAACTGACCTTGAAGGTGATCCACCACTGAATAGGCAGTCAGTGCAGGTCACGCAGTACAGGCATGACATGGCAAACTCGAGGTAGCTCAGTCAGTCTAGCTGCCGCATTCTGCACCAGCTGCAAGCGACAGATATCAACCCCTGACAGCCTTAGGTAGAGGGAATTACAGTAATCAAGGTGAGAGGTCACAAAGGCGTGGACCAAAGTTGGATGGTCATTGGGCAGAACTAGGTGTTTGATCCGAGCGATATTCCACAGATGGTAAAAGGCAGTGTTGACAAGGGACAACACCTGAAATTTAAGCATCACTCCATTGTCAAGAATAACACACATATCTTGCACCCGTTCAGGGATCATCAGCTGGCAGCCACCAAGCCAAAGCCCAGATGGTCATTCTGTTGGTGATCCCTCTACCTGGCGACCTGGATCCACCACCAGGACCTCGGTCTTGACCGAGTTCAACCTCAGCCAGTTAGCACTCATCTAGTCTTGAATCTCAGAAAGGCAGTTGTTATAGCTCGAGATAGCTCCCACCTGATCAGGCACAAAGGACAAGTAGAGCCGAGTGTCATCTGTGTAGCAATGGAAACTCAGCCCATACCACCTTACAATGTCTCCCAATGGCAGCATATACACCATGAACAACATGGGTGATAGCACCGAGCCCTGCAGCACCCCACACGATAGGAAGAACTTGTCAGAGGATGTCAGAAGCTGTCAATATTAAAGTCCCAAAATGTTCCCTGTTCAGCAGAGCTCTCTGCCAGTGTTAAATCTAAAATAAAAATATGCCACTAAAGCAGAAAATACTACAGAAACATTATGCGTAATGTATTTAAGAACAAGGCGTCAGAAACAAAGTAGTACACCCCACACACATATTCTTAATTCATAAAGCTGTAAACAGAAAAATATTCTGTGTGCGCTGTAAACGTAAAATAAAAAGTGCATACATTGCCCTTGGGTTACATATAGCAATGTACAACTCAGACAAAAACAGTAGTCAACACTCAATAACCCCAGAACTCATGATGGTCGGATACACCCACCCATCAAGGTTCTTAACTGAGGAATACAGTCACTATTTCACTGGCAGAACAGCTAGATACAGCATCTTTTGGCTTCAGCAAAGGAGGTGGGGACTATAAGGGTTCTGGAAAAGATGCCCACGTGGTGGCTCCCTGAGCAAACAGCTACAACTGCATTGCTCATAATGCCCACCAAAGAGCATAATATTGCCAGTGCAGTAAATGACAGAGTGATACCTCGTAAAACATATCTTCAAAACAGGACTTCCAGTACATAGTGCATTTAGCACAATTGGAAGGCTCCGCCTATGGTTCAATGGACAAGCAGCCAGCCACTCCCACTTCCTGAGCAATATAAGCAGTTTTCCTCAGCCTCCTTCTTAAGCACTTTTTCTTTGCCAGACGGAGGCTCTGTCCATTTGTCCTCTGCAGCTGGCTGAGGCCTGCCCCCACCTTGCTGCTTCTTTCTGCTGGACTTCTGTGTTTTGTTCTTCTGCTCTGCTGGACTTCTGTGTTTTGTTCTTCTGCTTCTGGTTTGTGTTTTGCCTCTGGCTGTGTGCTACCTTTTGTCACTTCCCTGTTTTTTTTCTGTTTGTGTGTCTTAGTTTTGTTTTGTTTTGTTTTGGGGGGGGACTTGGTTTCTAAGCTCCTACCATTTTGCTCATTTAGAGGTCAAGCTACTTGCTTTCAGTTACTCACATTGCTATTGCAATCAGTACCTGTGTTCTACTCAAACTAAAGCTGCTCACCATGCTACACACCTAATTGTTTTCACTTGATTCAGGCTCCCTCTGAACCCTTGCTATGCAGCTCAGTCATGCTGTCTCAGCTTACTCTACCTCCCACATGGTCTTAGCTGCTTTCAGAGCATTGTGCTTCCCTCCATTCCATGCTTATAGAATACTACCACTCATAGCTGCTGCTATTCCCTGTTTGTAAACTGCTGTTATACTCATGAAGTCAGCTAAGCTACTGCTGAAGCTGTAAACTAGCTTTAATATCTGCATGTGGTTCTTGACCCCTTCCATCACTTTCTTGTTTTTCCTACAGCGAGGACTTGGAAGTGTTTGGGGAGTCGTGGCCCCATGTGGCTAATTACGTATGTTCTAAATCCTGCCTCTGCTGTCGAAAATCCTCAGCGTATTTGTCACTTTCATTGGCTTTTTTGAATGCCTGCCTGGCTTGCCCCACTATCATTGTGCTACCTCTCCCACTTACATTCATGTCCCACCATTGCTACTATGTTTTGCAGACTCTACTTGCAGATCTGACTATTCCTATTGCTTAACGACCTATGTGCAGGTCCGACTATTGCTACTCTGCCCTATTGACTACCCTGCCTTACTGAACTATGTCCAGATCCACTCCTGCTCACGTCATCATTGCTCAATGCTCCCTGCCATCTGCCCTCTGCAAGGTCTCAGCACTCAACGTTCATTCAGTTCCTCATCAGTCCCTGGGGCATGCCAAACATACCATTCTGGTGCAGGGTTCCCTGCTGCTGATGGTCTCACTCTGCACCTAGAGTCCGCAACTTGAGCATGAGAAGCTTGGGGGGGGTCCTTCTCATCTGGGCCATAGCTGGGAATGTCCTCACTCCGGGTGACCCTTCAGTCGTCAACCATATTGATGGCACCTCAAGTTGTAGAATTTATGACTAAGCCATGAAGGGAATTTACAGCGATTTCCTTAGCTCTAGTGGTGTCCACTGTAACAGTTGTCCATTGGCTTTAGTGGTTCCCTAGCAAGGCACCTTCATCGCATTCTCCCTACAACCACCTCTGGTTCACCTAGTTTGTTTGTTTTTTAGATCGGTAGGCTGGGTGAGTGTCTTGGTGGTCATTACTCTCCTCCTCCTCCCACCTTGGAGCGGCGGTTGCAGAGCTACTGTCTCGCAGTCCTCCATGGCATTCCTGTTAGAAAGATAGAGTGAGAGTTTTCCTCCAAATTGGAATATTTTCCATCTCCCTTTAATTGGATTTCCAAATTGCAGCAGCAGAGCAGTCACTAAATAAAATATCCCAAGCCTGGAGGGAAGTCGAACTAGGCCTTGGATCCCCAGAGATTTCCTCCTCAAGGGTTTTTTTTTCTCTCTCCTCCTTGTCTCAGGTCATAACTGTTAGTTAGCGTTGTGTTCCCTAGTTCCAGAGACAGGATCCGCTGTTGGATGGAGGGGGATGGTGTCCCTATTGCTGTTCCCTCTCTTCTTAGGAGGTCCCCTCTTTCTCTCTTGCAACTTATAAAACCCATGCCGTTACTAACCTGCACATCCCATTATGTTATCAAGCTGCCTGATGCTTTATCTAGTACTATGTCCCACAACTACTGATTCCTTATATGCTTCATACTGCTACTTTCTTTTTGGGGATCCTTCCTTAGGTATCTTTAGCCAAGGGAATCGTCACGCGGCACCTCTAGGGGTGGAACCCTCTAGAGGGTTCCTTGCCTTTGGTACCCCTACAGGGTTGTAATTCCTCTGGAATAGAGAGTGCAAATGGCCAAAACCCAAGTAACATAGTTGCACAAGCATAACACTATACTGGCTGTGTAGGCCATTGAATTGGAAGGCTCTGCCTATGGTTCAATGGACAAGCAGCCAGCCACTCCCACTTCCTGAGCTATATAGGCAGTTCCCCTCAGCCTCCTTCTGAACCACTTTTTCTTTGCCCCACCATCCTCCCTCTCCTCCTCCAGTGGCAGTGCCTCTCTCCTTGGGATCCTTCCTAAGGTACCTTTAGCCAAGGGAATCATCCCGCAGCACCTCTAGGGGTTGAACCCTCTAGAGAGTTCCTTGCCTTTGGTACCCCTACAGGGTGGTAATTCCTCTGGAATAGAGAGTGTGAATGGCCAAAACCTATGTAACACAGTTGTACAAGAATAACACTATACTGGCTGCGTAGGCTATTGAATAATATATTACTGGTCTCACTCAGAGATCGCCAAGCATGACACCATGTTAAACATCTACATATAAACAGAAATTGGGTACCCTCTGATACCAGTCACCCAGGTCCCTCATTGTACAAACCAACAGCATGCATATACACAGCAAAATATATCATTTTGCACTCCATTAGCACTCGTATACTCACAAGAGTCCCAAATGAAATACAAAGTGCCTTATTAAAATGAAAACAAGGTCGGGGGCACGGCCAGCAACTAGTGAGGCACACAAAGATTGTTAGAGCTCTGCATCCATATTGGTTTAAAAGTTATTTTCAGATTAATTTCACTATTTATTTTACAATACAATTGCATTCATAGAAACATAGAATTTGACAGCAGATAAGGACTGCTTCACCCACCCAGTCTGCACATTTTTCCCTTCCTTCATAATTGCCGCAGACTGTACTTGATCTACAGCTCTTTCTCCACCCCACCCCCCTTCCTTTCCACTATGATTTCCTTGGGATTACCGTATGCATTCTAGGACCCACAACTGTTTTTGCCACCACCACCTCCACTGGAAGGCTGGTCCAGGAATCCACTACTCTTTCTGTGAAGAAGTACTTCCTCACATCTCTCATGAATCTACTCCCTTCCAGCTTCATAGCATGTCCCCTTGTTCTTGGGCACCTTTTTTTCTGAAAAATACTCCTCTCATGTACATTATTTAACCCTGTGAGGAATTTAGTGGTCTCTATTATATCCCCCCCTCCTCCCTCCTCTCTGTCAGGGTGTACATATTGAGGTCCTTTAGTCTCTCTTCATAGGGTCTTATTTACACCCATGAGGTATTAAAAGGTCTCTAGCACACCTCCCTTCCCCCTCCTCTGTTCCAGGATGTACATACTGAGGTGCTTTAGTCTCTCTTCATATGGTTTTTGATGCAGGCCCTGCATCATTTTAGTTGCCCTCCTCTGGGCTGCCTCCACTCTGTCTATGCCCTACTGGAGATGTGGTCTAGAGAATGGACACAATACCCTAAGCGAGGTCTTGCCAGCAATCTATACCGAGGCAACACCATCTCCCTCTTTCTGCTGGTGATACCTCTCCCTGTGCACCCCAGCATCCCACGTGTCTTCCCTACTGCCTTGTTGCACTGCCTAGCCACTTTTAGGTCATCTGATATGATAACCCCGGCTTTCTTTCCTGCTTGGTGGTCATCAATACCACCCCACTCATTTTGGACTCCACCCATGGGTTTCTGTGCCCTAAGTTCATTATTTTGCACTTTTTTGCATTGAAACCCAGCTGCAATATCCTTGACCATGCCTCTATTTTTCTCAGGTCTCTGCTCATCCCTTCCACCCCCTGGAGTGTCCACCCTACTGTAGTTTTTGGTGTCATCCGCAAAGAGGCAGACCTTCCCTTCCAGCTGCCCTGCAATGTCACTTATAAAGGCATTAAAGAGGATTGATCCCAGCACTGATCCCTGAGGCACCTCACTGGTCACACTCCCTTCCTTGGAGTAAACTCTGTTAACCATCACCCTCTGTTGCCTAGCCCTTAACCAATTTCTTATCCAGTTTACCACCTTTGCACACACTCCTAAGTTACCCAGCTTGCTTACTAGTCTCCTATGTGGAACGGTGTTGAACACCTTATTAAAATCTAGGTAGGCGATGTCCTACTGCTCCACCTTGATCTAGTTCTTTGGTCACCCAGTCAAAGAAATCTATCAGATTCATTTTACATGACCTCCCTCTTCTGAAGCCATGCTGTCTGGGTCTTGCAACCCACTAGATTCAAGATATTCCACAACCCTTTCCTTCAGCAGTGATTCCATTAACTTTTCCACCACCGATGTCAGGCTGACTGGCCTGTAGTTCCCAGCCTCCTCCCTGCTACCACTTTTGTGTAGTGGGACTACATCTGCCCTCTTCCAGTCCTGTAGAACCACTTCTGTTTCCAGTGAGCTGTTAAATAGAACTATCAGAGGTGCAGCCTGTATTTCCTTGAGCTCCTTCAATACACTTGGATGCATCCCATCTGGCCCCATTGCTTTGTCCACCTTCAGATTAGCAAGTTCCTTCAGGACTCTTGTCTCCAAAAAGGACTAGTGTCCACATCCCTCTCTTCAAAGCTTTTGTTACTTTTTTGTGGCCCCTCCTCTTCTCATTCCTCAGTGAGCACTGAACACAATTATTTGTTCAGGAGGCCTGCCATTTCCTGGTCCCCCTCTGCACAGTCCCACCTTTCCTTTTTAACCTCATAATCCAACCCCTGGTCTTCCTATTTTCGCTTACATATCTAAAAAAAAGTCTTGTCCCCTTGAGTTACCTCTTGGGCTATTCTCTGTTCAGTTTGTACCTTTGCACTCCTTAACTCTCCCTGCTTCCCTCTGTTTCCCCTAATACACCTCCCTATCCTCCTCCCTTTGCATCTCATAGAAACATAGAAACATTGAATTTGACAGCAGATAAGGACCGCTTGGCCCACCCAGTCTACCCATTTCCCTACCTAATGGATAAGCTGCAGATCCTACTTAACCAGCAGCCTACTTCTTCCTACCCCCACCCCCTAGAATTGCCTTATGACTGTCCCATACAAGCTTGAATTCCACCACTGTTTTTGACTCCACAACCTCCTCTGGAAGGCCATTCCATGCATCCTCAACCCTCTCTGTGAAAAAATACTTCCTTAAATTACATCTGAGCTGCCTCCCCTCTATCTTCAAATTGTGCCCCCTTGTTCTTGCACACCTCCTTTTTTGAAAGATGCTACCCTCTTGGACTTTGTTGATTCCCTTGAGGTACTTGAAAGTTTCTATCATGTCCCCCCCCCCCCTTTCCTCGAGGCTATACATATTAAGCTCCTTAAGCCTATCTTCATATGTCTTCCGGTGCAGACCCTGCACCATTTTAGTTGCCCTCCTCTGGACAGCTTCCATCCTATCTATGTCTTTGCGGAGACTGGGTCTCCAGAACTGCACACAGTACTCCAGATGGGGTCTCACCAGCTGTCTGTACAGAGGGATAATAACTTCCTGTTTTCTACTGGTGATGCCTCTCCCTATACATCCCAGTATCCCCCCAGCCCTCTTTGCTGCCCTCTCACATTGCTTGCCCACCTTTAGGTCATCTGATATGACTATCCCCAGGTCCCTTTCTATTTTTGTTGTTGTTTGCATCTCACCCCCCATTGTGTACTCTTCCCCAGGGTTTTTGTTTTCCAGGTGCATTACCTTGCACTTCTTAGCATTGAATCTAAGCTGCCATACATTTGACCATTCCTCTAACCCTTAGCATTGAATCTAAGCTGCCATACATTTGACCATTCCTCTAACCTTGCCAAGTCCCTTCTCATCCTTTCCACCCCACCTTGTGCATCAACTCTGTTGCAGATCTTTGTGTCATCTGCAAAGAGACATACTTTTCCTTCCAGTCCCTCTGCAATGTCGCTTATAAAGACATTGAAGAGGACCGGTCCTAATACTGAACCTCTATGTTCCCCACTAGTAACCCCCCTTTCTTCAGAGTGGACTCCATTTACTATTACTGTCTGTGTCCTATTCTCCAGCCAATTCTTTACCCAGGCTGTCATCTTGGGACCCACTTCCAGGCTGGCTAACTTGTATATTAATCTTTGTGGACTGTGCCAAATGCCTTGCTAAAGTCTAAGTAGGCCATGTCCACAGCCTCCCTAATCTACTACTTTGGTCACCCAGTCAAAGAAATATATCAGATCTGGTCTGGCATGACCTTCCCACTGTGGATCCATGCTGCCTTGGGTCCCTGTGCCCTCTGGCCTCTAGATACTGACAATTCTTTCCTTCAGAAGTGATTCCATCATTTTCCTATCACTAAGGTTAAACTAACAGGTCTGTAGTTTCCTGCTTCTGCCTTGCTCCCACTTTTGTGAAGGGAATCACATCTGCCCTCCTCCAGTCCTTGGTACCACCCCATCCTCCCATGATTTGTTAAACAGGATAGTCAGTGGTGTCACTAGTTCTACCCTTAGTTCTTTTTAGAATTCTGGGATGAATCCCATCAGGCCCCATTGCTTTGTCCACCTTCAGTTTTAAGAGTTCTTCAGAACTCTTTTCTTCTGTAAATGTGCTGGTATCAACTTCTGTATCCAGAGTGTTTCTACTGTTTGTTTTAGGTACCTCCCCTCTTCATTTGTAAATACTGAGCAAAATATTTGTTTAGTATCTCTGCCTTTTCACAGTCACCCTCTGCCCACCCTCCCTCCCTTTATTAAGCCTCACTACCCTCCTTGGTCTTCTTTGGCTCCTGATGTATCTATAAAAGGTTTTATCCCTCTTAACTGAGTTGGCTATCTTTTCCTCGGTTTGGGCCTTTGCTGTTCTGACTGCCTTCCCAGCTTCCTTTGCTTTAACTGATACAATTCTCTGTCCTGCTCCTTCTGTGATTCCTTGTACTTCCTGAATGCTTTTTCTCTTGAACCTTCACTGCCTACTTTGAGAACCATAGTGGTTTCTTACATCGTTTTGTTTTGTTTATTTGCTTCACAAAAGGCTTGTTACCTCTGTGATGGCAGTTTTATTATTCCCATTGTTCTTCCACCCCTCCTTCCTGCCCATTTGCTAGTGTATTCCTTAGGCACTCACCCATTTTGCAAAGTCAGCCCTCCTAAAGTCCAGTACTTTTGCCTTTGTATGGCTTGACTCTATTGCTGTGTTTATTGTGAACCATACTGTTCGATGGTCGCTGGTTCCCAGATGGCTACCCACTTCTACATCTGTGATCCTCTCTCCATCTCCATTTGAGAGAACCAGGTCTAAGATTGCTCCCTCTCGAGTGGGCTCCAGTACTAGTTGTCTAAGGCATGCCCCCTGTAGGGCATCTAGAATAACCCCACTCTTCGAAGTGGCTGCTGCAACTGCACTCCAGTTAACATCTGGCATATTCAGATCACCCATCAGCAATATCTCCTCTTTTCTGCCATTCTAAGTATACTTTCATCATTTCCTTGTCCATTTCCTCCCTCTGAGAAGGGGGTCTGTATACAACCCCTGTGCGGATTGTGGTGCCATTGCCTGTCTCCAAATTTACCCACAGTGCTTCTTCTCCTCCCTGTTTACCCTTTGTTCTGTTGCTTTGATTACTTCCCTTGTGTAAAGAGCTACTCCTCCTCCTCTTTTACCCTCCCTGTCCCTCCTGTAGATAGTGTATCCTGGTATGTTTACGTCCCAGTCATGGTTTTGTGCGTACCATGTTTCTGTGACTGCCACAATATCCAGATGTTCCTCCTCCATCAAGGCCACTAATTCAGGAAGCTTGTTACCCAGACTATGGGCATTAGTACTCATTGCTCTCCATTTTTTGATGGCTTTATCTTCTGTTGCAGCATTCCCCCACTGACCGTTCTACCTTGGTCTTTTTCTCATTTAGTACCCTGGGAGAGGCTGGGATTTTCCTGCTGCTTATCAGTGCCTCCCCCCTTCACTAGATTAAAAGCTTGCCAATGAAGCATTTAAACCGATTGCTCAAAAGACTTGTTCCCTTCCTGGACAGATGCAGACCATCCTGCCAGTATAGGCTGGTGTTCCTCCAGGTGAACCCCAGTCCCCAATGAAGCCAAACCCCTGTACTCCACACCATTTTTTCAACCATTCATTAAACTGCATGGTGCAAAGTACCATCGCCTTACCCATGCCATTGACAGGCAGCACCTCTGAGAAGGATATTGTGTGTGCTACTTGTCTTAGGTCCCTTCCCAACTCTACAAAGTCCTCCTGCACTGCTCTAATCTCATGATGAGCCAAGTCATTTGTCCCTAGGTGAACAATGACATCCAGCTCTGACTCCCGTGCAACTGTTCTCGTGATCCTGAGGATGCGCTTCCTGTCCCTCCAAGCCATGGCACCAGGCAGGCACCCTTACTTCAGTTTTCCTGCTCCCCAGTTCTATCCCCCTAATAGTTGGGTCCCCCACCAGGAGCTGCTTCCTTTCCTGTGCGTCCTCTGCCTCCTTCCTGTGGGCCTCCCTGTGACAGTTGTCCTCAGCCTCCTTAGTCTCCTCTGCAGGTGCATCCATAGGGAGCTATGCTCCCCAGAATGGTGTATGGATTGTGAGTGGAACAACTGACTGGGTGTGCCTCTGTTTCACCATCCTCACCCTCCTGAGCCCACTGTGGTCCAACTGCTGTGCTTTCTTCACAACCTCTGAGGTAGTGGTGGTGGCTCTGGTACCCCTGGATGGGGAGGTTCCCTTCCTACTGTCCAGTGTGGCCTGGGGGAAGGTTCCCTTACTACTGTCCAGTGTGGCCTGAAGACGGGCAACTTCCTCCCTCAGGGCAGAGAGTTGTCTGCAAATAGGGCAGCATTTCAGCCTCCAGAAAGACTCCCAGAAGACTGCTGCCCCACAGCCATTACATTGCACTACTCCCCACATGTTTATCTACTTTATTTTTGTGTGTGCGATCGGTTTGTTATATAGAAATATATATATTATACAATGTGTATGCTTATATTGTCAGTGCAGTGTGCTAGAGGATGTGACAGTGATATGCACCTTGCACTTTGAGGAAATGATGTCAGAACCCCAGGTATAAAGGAACTATTTCCAGGGGTGGGTGGGGTGAGGTAGGCATGGGTTGGTCCTAAACTGTGCCCTCATGAAACAATCAGCTAAAAGCTCTGACCCACCGCTGCGATGAGTGCCTTCCTGTCAGCAAGATGCCCTATACAACAATTTGACAAAGAAAATACCCTGCTAATCAAACAGAGAAAAATCCAGACATCCAAGACAGACACAGGTAAACCTCCCCAGCCCCAAAGCAGCCTGGTGGTTTGTGCTCTGAAAGCAGTCAGCCCCAAAATAAGTCAGCTGTGCTTTAAACTCTTCCTGCACTGAAAATCTTAAGAATTGTAACAAAAGTAAAGCAAGATCTACCTCCCTCTGTTGCTTGAAAGACTGTCTTTCCTGATATTTCTAAGTTCCTTATTTCACCTTTCAGTTAGAAGTAGCCTCCACCTGCAGAATATCTGCTACAAACCAAAGGCAACTGTAAGGGTCATCTCCCTCTGTTGTGAGCACAACTCGCTTTCTTGCAAATTCTATGTTCAGTATTGCAGCTTCCAGCCAGAGGTAGCTTCATCTGAAGAATATTAGCTGTTCTGATGAGTTTGCTATAAAACACTTGCTTATAATACTGTTGTTCTCAGGTCTGTAAGACTCTTCCAAAACTATTGGCATATAAGTAGCTATGATGTAAGCACTTCCTGACACAGTCTGGCCTGGCCTTTTAAGGCACACACAGATAAACACAAAAAACAGTTTCCACCCCTGGGGCACTGTCTGGGTCAAATACACAGCATGTACCTGCACTTGCTTCAGGACTTATGACAAATTCTTAGCCCAGGGTTTAAACTCTTCCTGCACTGAAAATCTTAAGAATTTTAACAAAAGTAAAGCAAGATCCACCTCCCTCTGTTGCTTGAAAGACTGTCTTTCCTGACAATTCTAAGTTCCTTATTTCGCCTTTCAGTTAGAAGTAGCCTTCACCTGCAGAATATCTGCTACAAACCAAAGACAATTGTAAGGGTCACTTCCCTCTGTTGTGAGCACAACTCACTTTCTTGCAAATCCTATGTTCAGTATTGCAGCTTCCAGCCAGAGGTAGCTTCACCTGAAGAATATTAGCTGTTCCTTATACCTTCCAAATGCTACCATTTTAACTTTTACCTTTTCAGCCACCTCTTTTGAGAACCATAGTGGTCTCTCTTTCCTCTTGCTTTTGCTCACTTCTTTGAGGCAGATGTTTAGTGCCTTTACTATGCTCCCTTTTATGTTTGCCCACTGTTCCTCCACCCCACCCAGGTCACCCACCACTGCAATGTCACACATCAGGCATTCACTCATCTTTTTAAAATCTGCCCTCCTGAAATCCAGAACCCTCACCCTTGTGAGGTTCGCTTAGACAGCCATCCTTGTAATGAACCACACCCTACAGTGATCACTGGACCCCAAGTGGTCTCCCACCTTGACGTCTGCAACACTGTCTCTGTTAGTGAGTACCAGATCCAGTATTACCCCATCACAAGTGGGTTCACTGACTAGTTGCCTGAGGAATGCCCCTGCAGAGAGTCTGGTATGTCCCTGCTTCTAGCTGTAGCTGCTGCTGGGAGGCTCTAATCCACATCTGGCAGATTGAAGTCCCCCACTAGTAGCACCTCCCCTTTTTTGCCATTTTGCCATTGCTGCCATCAGTACCTTATCTAATTCTTCCCTCTGTGCTGAAGGTCTGTAGATCATGTCAGTGTGAATAGTGGCTCCATTCCTGTCTCAAGGGTGACCCACAGTACCTCTGTCTCCCCTTGTATTCCCTGTATCTCTGTGGCTTTTATGCTTTCCCTCATATAAAGCACCATACCACCTCCCTTCCTTCCCACTCAGTCCTTCCTGAACAGAGTATAGCCTGGTATGGTCATGTACCAGTCATTGTTTTCAGTCCACAATATCCAGGCTGGCCTCTGTCATGATGGCCTCTAGGCCCAGAATCTTATTTCCTAGACTTCTAACATTCGCACACATGGACTTCAAGATTTTGATTCCACTTTGTTCTTTCCCTCCTATTTTCCTTTTTGCCCTCCCTCCTTCCCTCATCTCTTTTTTTTATTTCTTTTTACCCCGCCTTACTACCCTCTTAGTCCACTCCTTCAGACTTGATCAATCCCCATAGATCTCGCCCCCGATGTCTGCCCCTAGAGTGCCAGGCTTACTCCATTATCCCCCCTACCTTACTCCTCTCTTCAGAGCAGCATTTTCACAACAGGGTCTGCTCATGGGTAGGTTATCAGGGCTGAGATCAGTCGTCATCTTGGACCAAGGTTTCTTTTTCCACTTTTCTTTCCTTGGTCCCTCCATCTCCCCAGGTCTCTAAACTCCCACTGCACTATCCCAGCCCCATGCATAGGCAGGTCATTAGTCCCCAGGTGGACAATGACATTCAGCTCTCCCTCTCATCCTGCTGCCCTAGCAATCTTCAGGATTCACTTCCCATCCCTCTGAGCTGTGGTACCAGGTAGCACCTAACCTCCCTCTCCCCTATTTCCTATTCCCAGATCTATCCCCCTCATAAGTGAGCCCCCAAACAGAAAGTACTTCTTCCTCCTCCTCTGGGATCTTCTACCACCCTTCTTGTGATCTCCACTATGAAGGGCCCCCACATTCCCCTTGGTAACTACCACAGGTGCTTCCTCCAGGCAGTCCCACCCTGCCATAGCAGCACAGGAATTTTGTAGTGGTATCAGTTGAGGAATGTGCCTCTGTCCTATCACCCCTACCCTTCCAGAGCCCTCCATAGTCCAGCTGTTCCTCCAGACTGGCATCTTCTGAGGTAACAGTGGCAGACTTGGTGGCCTCTGGCTGGGGGAAGAGGTCCTCTAAATCCTAGCCAACTCAGTCTGGAGTCTAGCAACCTCCTCCCTGAACCCAGAGAGATGTGTGCAGATGGGGCAGCACCGCAGTCTCCAGAAGGTCTCTCTGAAAAACTGCCACCTTACAATCACTGCAGTGCACCACTCTCAGCATTCTCAGCCTCTGCTCTCCCTGTGTTACCTGGAGATACTTTTGTACCCTTAGCCCTGACAGGGTGTTTCTAGTTTCCTCTTTTTTGTTTATTTCTATTTGTGCACCTTCATATCTTGTTTAAATCTTTGTATACTCCTACCCTAAATGTGGTGTTGCTCCTTTTCCCAGTTTTGGCCTACCTTTGACTTTCCACGCTTCCCAGCAGTGACTGTTACACAGAAGTGAATAGGTGCCTCACCTTAGTTGACCAGCAGAGTCTCCCACATCTCGGCTTCCTTCTGCTGATGCCTGCCAATGCCTAGGATGCCAGTCACCTGTTCTACTTTTTCACTGTTCCACTCACTCACTGGCACATGAATGTATATATGTGCATCCAAGAATATGCATAAGCGTCCCTTCCACTGAATCCAAAGCTTTGTCAGGAGGAATGAAAGTTTGCTCTATTTCTATGTCCCACAGTTTCTTCCTTGTCAAATCAAAATATTTATGCCACTGCCATATGGTATAGCTGAAACTGGGAAAGAACACCAGCCATTTTTCCTTCCATCTCCAATGACCCTTGGTTCTGAGTTGTTGCCAGTGCTGCAGTTTTCTGTTGGATAGAAAAAAGTACAGAGTATTGCTTGGGGATGGTCCCCTTGTAGTTTTCACAAAGGGATTCTATAAGTGTTCTTTATGTGCAGTTCCACTGCTCCCAGTTTTAAATGTAGCAGGTCAGGAATCCAAGAAGACAAGGGAGTATGAATGTCCTCACCATTCTGGCCCACCAGTACCTCAAGGATCCTGCACTGCATGCTCTGAGTGGGTTTCTAAGATACTCCATATCATACATGGTACTGACTTTACATTGAATCATTTCTGCTGCCATAGTGAGGGCCGTATTGGAGTGTGATAAAGCTTCCCCAGTCACTGTCTTACAGCAACTGCCAAAGGGACCACTCATAAACAGCCATTTTTCATTCATGAGATTCACTTTTTTATCTACTTGCTGAAGTAATTTACAAAGAGCCATAATAGGTGCCTGTAACAACTGCTGGGAAACTCATAGCTCTGGGAAGGCAATGACCCAGCTCCCTCATCTTAGCCCTCAATATGTTGTCCTCTGAGCTTGAAAAACACCTGCTGTGTAGTCATGGCATTCTGAGTCTTCCCTGTTTTAAGAGGGAGTATGCCTGATGTCAAACTATATCCAATTATACACTTTTTAAAATAAAATGCTAACGTTTGGACACCAGTTTAGGGTAAATCTGCAGACTGAGAGTGGGAGCTCCACTGACTTGCATTTGCCTTGTTGAGCTGCTGGCTTTGCCCCTGAACAGGGTCTGTTCAATGCAGACATTTTTACTGACCTACTGTAATAAAGGCCTTCCAAATTGTGGCCCACCCCTTCCCTTGGAACAGTAGATGGGGTAGGCGTATCTGATGTGGCAGTCAGCTGGTTTGTTCCTACATCTGGGAACAGCTCCAACCAGTCCAGATTGGTGATGCCTTATCTGCCGTCATGCCCATCAAGTTTGGTATTCCTCCAGGGCTCTATTCTGGCCCATTCATTTCACCCATCATCTTAAATGACCTTCCTTGCTGCTGTGTTCCCTTGCACCACCACATTTTTTGCTGATGTTGCAGTTCTGTTTGCTTCTGGTGCTTCTGTCCTTGAGTTGGAAGCAGCACTTCAGCAGGATACTGACAGCATTCCACTCAAACCAGCTTTCATTAAATGCCCCAAAAAACTGTCTCCCTGACTTTTGGCACTAGGCAAAGACTAACAAGGCTCCAACATCCGACCGTTTTCAAGACTCTGAAGGTAGACTGCTTGAAGTGGTACCCCACTTGCAGTACTAAGGTTTGTGGCTGGACCAGAACCTTAGTTTTTCCACCAACACTTTTGCCATGCAAAGAGACTCTGCCTATACCTTGGTGTGCTTTATCACAACAAATCCTAGCTTCCTCTCTAGGTCCACCACAAGATCCTCCTCAAGATGATCTTGCTAGTGTTTGACCACATGAATGTAGTGTACAGCACTGGCCCAGAAGCTACACTAGCTAAGGTGAACCCACTTATTCATTCATTCATTCATTCATTGTGCCTCTTTGTCCTTAGTGCTCCACCTCTCACCCATCACCCTCTCTCTCTCTCTCTCTGAAAATCTATTTCTCCCCTCCCCAAAGGTCTGGCATCTCTTGCATTGTTCTTCCTACCTGAACAAATACTGGCATGCCACTGTTTCGACGAACCTCACCTCTCTCCTTAACATTACCATTCCATCCTCCTACTCTCTCAGACCATCAGATGCTCTTTCCTTTCATCTCCCCTGCAGCAATTTTGTAGCAGGCCAGTCTGCTTGCCCTATCCACCTTCCAACACTGTGGAACAACCTCCTTCTCCCTACCCTACCTTGCACTCTTTCAAACCACGCCTACTAGCACAAGTTTCAAAATATGCACCTACAGCTATCTTCCCTTTCTCTCCAGCATTGCAACAACCACTGCCCTCTTTGCAGCTCCCTTCTTACCCATTTCACTGCTTATCCTGTTTCATACCTTAAAATTCAGAGTACTGTATCATTTTGCATTTGTATGCCACCATAATTTTGTTACATGCATTTTGTCATTCATAGACTGCAGGACGTTAGCGCTTATTCTTGCTATCCAAGTAACATGTGCAGTTTGTACATTTTTGCATTGCTTTCTTGTATGGAATTTATTACTTGTATCTTGCTCTTCATTGTTCTTGTACCTGCACCAGTTGTTGTCACTGTATTCATTGTTGCCATCATCTTACCTCTCCCCTGATTGTACCTGGAAACAAGCTCTGGCTCAGCTTGCCTATCCTGGTCAACAAATCTTAAATAAAATGTCTGTCTGCTGCAGTATAATCTCTGGAAACAATAACTAGTATTCTTGAATCTTGATATATCTTGGTAATGTTTCTCACCCTTTCAGCTGCAAACACTGTAGTTCAGCATATCTGAATACTGATTTCCATGTTTTATTGTCAGAAATGAATCTTTCACAAAATATATCACAGTTTAGGAAATTTGGGATGTACTAGCTATCATTGTAGCAAAAGACATTTTCCAGATAGATTTTCTCTGTGATATACTGTCAAGCTTTTTACTAATATAACAATCTGTAGTCTTGGTTGGGATTGAATTAAGTGTCTTTTTCATTGTGAGCAAGCTGTGCATTTCTTATGAACTTTCATCGTGTTGCAATGCATTTGACATGGCTAGGATAGAGATGAGATTCTGTATTTGGGCCAACTGTGAATTATTGTAGGGTCTAATATCCTGTGAGGGAGGGAAACATCAAGCACGTTGCAGGCAGTACCATTTTATTGGACTAGCAACAACATTTTTTGTGTGACTAGTTTTCAAGAGTTATACTCTTTTTATCAGGTCAGTGAAAGCAGAACTGAATTACATGTCAGGTACTTACGAGTTGTATTTATTTATTATTTAAAATATTTCTCCAGGTAGATGTACAGAGATATATAAATGTTCCCATTTAGAGATGTGACCTGGGGAAGGGGAATGAGGAACAACGGCAATACAAAGCAGATCAATGCATACAGATAATGTCTGAATGTTGATTAAAATCAGACAGGAATCAGCAAAGTGCATTGATTTATAGTGACATCACCTAACAATGCTGTAACAAGGAGAGAGAGCTCCATGACCACTTTGCTATAATCTAGAGACATCCTCATCCTAACAACAGTTACCAAGTATTTACAGACCAGAATGTCAGCTATCAAGATGTCAGCTAAGCAGCGACTTAAAGACTTTGCTGCTGTGAACCCCCAGACAAAGAAATCTCAGCATTTACAGGGAGACCACAGTCAAGGCCACAGGAATCTCCAGATTGCTTGAGCAATTTGCAGGAAAAGAGGAAGTTTTATCCATAACATAAAAAATGATATCAGAATTGCAAACACTTGGTACCACACTTCAAATCTGCAAAGTGATCTTGCTGAATACACGTCTGGAGACTAAGGAGGCCACAGCCTGGGTGACTGAGTTGGAGATGGGTCTCACAGAAGTTTCCATGTGGGCAGACCATCATAGTACAGCCTTACTATATTTATAAAAGCAGGAGATTTAGAAATGAGACTGCAACACAATAAAATCCGCATACATGGCTTGCCAGAGATATTGAAAGGGGAGAGGTCATGTTACAATTCCTGGACTCCTTTTTAAAAGAACTGTTGGGAATTAACAAAGTGACTCAGTTACAACTGGAGTGGGCTCCTAAGGTCCCTTTTTCAAAACCCACCTCCCCGTCTGCTAAGCTGCATTGTATAGTGGCTTTTTTCCTAATAAAAATGAAGGTGCTGGTAAGGGAAAGTGCTTCCATCTGTTGAGTCAAGAACCAGGGTTCAGGGGCGGACCTCAGACATCAGAGGATCATCTGGGGGGGAGGCTAAGCATCCTAGGGACTGCTTGCCTTCCCCAGGGAGGGAGGGAGGGAATTTTGGTACCTGATGCCTACCAACCCCTAGTGTTGGTGGGGGGTGCGACAGTCCTGGAACATACTGGAAGCCTGTCAGTGTGGGAACTGCCAGACCTCTGCACCTCAGGTGTAGAAGCGCATATGATCATGAGCTGAGGTCACTGCACAACTGACCCTGCCTCGGACAGGTGGTGAGGGGGGATGCACAAGGGAAAAAACCCTTGGCATGAGTCCCATGATGCCCGAATCCCAGCATGTGCCAGGACCTAGACAATATGGGGGAGGATCCTCCCCCCCGGCACTGTCTGAAGGCCAAAAGTATGAGCATCAAAAAAATGAAGGTGCTGTGAGTGGACTGGGGCAAAAAGGCACTCATTTTCAGAGATACGTGTTTTTGTCCAATCATGACTTTACTCCATCAGTTATGAAGAAAAGGTGGCCCAACATTGCAGTTCAAAATCCACTGTGGGGAAAGGGTATAAAGTTGGGTTAACCCATGTCGGTGCGAAATTAAAAGTGCCGATAACATTTAGAGCACAAGCATTCTGCCAACGATGGAAACCATGACAGGTAACTTGTTCGCCCAACAATATGAGCGAACTGCAGATACACGACAAATGCATGAAAACAAGACAAAATCTGCTCTATTCATCCCACAACACACCACCCAACAAGGCTCATACTGTATGTGCCCTGTTGGGTGGTGTGTTATGGGCATACTATCTATAAATTGTGGGGGCTCTGCTTCCCGCACCACTGGCATTTATTATAACCAACCCCCAGGTCATAGTATGGTTGCAAGGGAGTGATAATTTGAACATGCTGCACACAGTTGCCAGGGAGGGAAAGAAACACAGAAGGCTGACATTCAGAGAATGTATCGTTTACTAGCTATAGCAAACAGAAAACAGAAAGCAAATTCATGTATGGCAGGCTTCACAGCAGAGTTCAATTAGAAGGCAGACATACACCTGCTAGCACTACACTACTCGGGAGTGAGCAAACCCTGCCAGTCACCCAACTCACAATCCCAGGAGTCTGCAGTTTGGTCACAACAGGCTCCCCTCCCTGTCTCTCCTGTAGGTTGTATACCCTGGTATGTTAACATCCCAGAGGAGCCGCTGCATACTGATCAGCTGAGGAGTAGCTGTTAGAGCAGGAGCTGCACAACCTTAATATTTTTCCAGAAGAGGTATGCCATCCTAGCCTTTCATATTTGTCTGAGTGTGCAGCCTTTCTGGGCCGCCTGGCACGGACCCTTTTTTTTGGTTTCCCTTCTGCCATTTTTCTTTCTGCTTCATTTACAGTTTGGAGTTTTGGGATGGATTAGCCAGGCTAGAAGGAGATTTGAGGGAAGCGCTGAGGAGCGTATGATAGCAGGGGTGAAACTCATTATTACGAGTGAACTCTGTGACGACTTCTACACAATTCTCTCAGGGACCACTGAGTCTGAATGAAATAAAAGATCAAGAAGAACAAATGAACTTCTTTTTATTGAAATACTGGATTTGTTACTAACTAAGATAAGTTTAACTGGTTACGCTGTATTATTTTTTTTAACAGGGAAAATTAGATTCAGACTCCGTGTTCTACAGGTGTTGACCAGTTTTTAGAGTTTTTTTATTTTTGTGCACGATAGGTATTTATTGAGTTTGTAACTTTAATTCTTTTTTATTAGCTTGACAACCATTTTTGAAAAAAAATTATATTTATTTTACTTTTAAATTTTCGTACCGCTGGGAGTCAGCAGACCTTCCACTTTGTACTTACAGAGCATGCGCAGCATTCTGGATCAGATAGCTGGCTTGCATGCATCGTATTACTGAGTGGAACTAAACAGCATTGACTCGTAAAGGGAGTTGCTTTCCTAAGATACGATTTTATCACTAGACACCTGTTGGAGACCTGGGGTTTACTCACCCTGCTACTATACCAGTTGCCTTAGAACTTTGCATATATCAGAGAATAACATGAGATGTGAGGAAAGACAGAAAGTGCGTACGATGTAAGTTTGAGTGTTCATGTGTGTTTATGTTCATATATTCACATTGAACAATCTATAGTGAACAGCAGTGTATGTTGTAATTTTTAGTATTTCTTTTGAATTTAGTCTTTATTAGCTTTGGTTATACCTTACTTAAAGTGAAGTTAACCAACTCTAAAGTAAGGATAAGTAAGTTATACATTTGATACATCGGATAAAATTTATTGATTCCTTTCTTATTTTGTATCCCTTCTGACTAGCTTAAGATCTGAAATTTCGTCAAAGACAAGAATGAAAGGATAGAAAATAAGGAGAATTAACACAGTATTTTGGATAACTTTGGATAATTTACCTGAAAGCTTCTCTGGACTAATTGAACTCATTATATCGAGAACTGCTTTATACTTGATCTATACTGCTGTAGAGCTCAACAACCAAAGAGTGCAACGTATGAATATTATGGATAATGGTCAATCGATTATTTGAACTGGTATTACTTCTGAAAAGCGATTGAGCCATCTATGACTGAGAACTAGAGAACTGGAAATCAAGGTTACTGACTAATTTTGTAAACTAGATATCAGTGAAAAAGTGTAATATTTTATAGCTCATTTTGTGCTTTTTTCCATAAGATAACATAATAGTCTTCAGGTGAAGCTACCTCTGGCTGGAAGCTGCAACACTGGACTTAAGATTTGCAAGAAAGCAAGTTGTGCTCACAACAGAGGGAGGTAACCCTTACAATTTACAATTGTCTTTGGTTTGAAGCAGATTCCTTAGGAAAGTTAATATTCTTCAGGTGGAGGATACTTCTAACTGAAGGGTGAAATAAGAAACTTAGAAGTATCAGAAAAGGCAGTTTTTCAAACAACAGAGGGAGATGGAGCTTGCTTTACTTTTGTTACAATTGTTAAGATTTTCAGTGCAGGAAGAGTTTAAACCCACAGAGGCTGAATACTGTTTTCTGTGTCTACCCTTCTGCACAGCTGACATGTTTTGGGGCTGACTGCTTTCAGAGCACAAGTCACCAGGCTGTTTTGGGGCTGGGGAGGTTTACCTGTGTCTGACTTGGATGTTTGTATTTTTCTCTGTTTGATTAGCAGGGTATTTTCTCTGTCAAATTGTCATGTATGGCATCTTGCTGACAGGAAGGCACTCATCGCAGCGGTAGGTCAGAGCTTTTAGCTGATTATTTTGTGAGGGCACAGTTTAGGCCCAAATCCTTCCCATCCCCTCACCCCACCCACCCCTGGAAATAGTTCATTTATACCTGGGTTTCTGACATAATTTCCTCAACAGGGCAAGGTGCATATCACTGTCATATCCTCTCTAGCACACTGCACTGACAATATAAGCATACACATTATATAAATACATGTATTTCTATATAACACACCAATCACACACACAAAAAAAACTAAACAAGGTAGACAGTTATGTGGGGAGTAGTGCAATATAATGGCTGTGGGGCAGCAGTCTTCCGGGAGTCTTTCTGGAGGCTGAGATGCTGCCCTGTTTGCAGACAACTATCTGCCCTGAGGGAGGAAGTTGCCCATCTTCAGGCTGCACTGGACAGTAGCAAGGGAACCTCCCCATCCAGGGAGCACCAGAGCCACCACCACTACCTCAGAGATTGTGAAGAAAGCACAGCAGTTGGACCACAGTGGGCTCAGGGAGGGTAAGGGTGGTCAAACAGAGGCACACCCAGTCAGTTGTTCCACTCCACAATCCATACACCATTCTGGGGGAGCATTGTTCCCCTATGGATGCACCCGCAGAGGAGACTAAGGAGGATGCAGACAACTGTGACAAGGGAGGCCCTCAGGAAGGAGGCAGAGGATACCACAGGGAAAGGAAGCAGCTCCTGGTGGGGGACTCAGTTATTAGGGGGATAGAACTGGGGGGAGCAGGGAAAACTGAAGTAAGGTGCCTGCCTGGTGCCATGGCTTGGAGGGACAGGAAGCATCCTTAGGATCATGAGAACAGTTGCACGAAGTTCGAGCTGGACGTCATTGTCCACCTAGGGACAAATGACTTGGCCATCATGAGATTAGAGCAGTGCAGAAGGACTTTGTAGAGTTGGGAGGGCTTAAGACAAGTAGCACACACAGTATCCTTCTCAGAGGTGCTGCCTGTCAGTGGCATGGGTGAGGTGAGGGTACTTTGCACCATGCAGTTTAACGAATGGTTGAAAAAATGGTGTGGAGCTCAGGGGTTTGGCTTCATTGGGGACTGGGGTTCCACCTGGAGGGACACCAGCCTATACTGGCAGGATGGTCTGCATCTGTCCAGGAAGGGAACAAGTCTTTTGGGCAATTGGTTTAAATGCTTCATTGGCAAGCTTTTAAACTAGTCAAGGGGGAAGGCACTAATAAGCAGCAGGAAAATCCCAGCCTCCCCCTACAAAACAAGGTACTAAATGAGAAAAAGACCAAGTTAGAAAGGTCAGTGGGGGATGCTGCTACAGAAGGTAAAGCCATCAAAAAATGGAGAGCAATGAGTACCAATGCCCATAGTCTGGGTAACAAGCTTCCTGAATTAGTGGCCTTGATGGAGGAGGAGAAACATCTGGATATCGTGGCAGTCACAGAAACATGGTACACACAGAACCATGACTGGGATGTAAACATACCAGGATACACTATCTACAGGAGGGACAGGGAGGGTAAAAGAGGAGAAGGAGTAGCTCTCTACATAAGAGAAGGAATAAAATCAACAGAATAAAAGGGTAAACAAGGAGGAGAAGAAGCACTGTGGGTAAATTTGGAGGCAGGCAATGGCACCACAATCCACACAGGGGTTGTATACAGACGCTCCTCTCAGGGGGAGGAAATGGACAAGGAAATGATAGAAAGTATACTTAGAATGACAGATAAAGGGGAGCTATTGCTGATGGGTGATCTGAATATGCCAGATGTTAACTGGAGTGCAGTTGCAGCAGCCACTTCTAAGAGTGGGGTTATTCTAGATGCCCTACAGGGGGCATGCCTTAGACAACTAGTATTGGAACCCACTTGAGAGGGAGCAATCTTAGACCTGGTCCTCTCAAATGGAGATGGAGAGAGGATCACAGATGTAGAAGTGGGTAGCCATCTGGGAACTAGCGACCATCAAACAGTATGGTTCACAATAAACACAGCAATAGAGTCAAGCCACACAAAGGCAAAAGTACTGGACTTTAGGAGGGCTGACTTTGCCAAAATGGGTGAGTGCCTAAGGAATGCACTAGCAAATGGGCAGGAAGGCGGGGTGGAAGAACAATGGGAAATAATAAAAACTGCCATCACAGTGGTAACAAACCTTTGTGTGAAGCAAATAAACAAAACAAAATGATGTAAGAAACCATCATGGTTCTCAAAGGAGGTGGCAGTGAAAGTTCAAGAGAAAAAGAAAGCATTCAGAAAGTACAAGGAATCAGAGAAGGAGAAGGACAGAGAATTGTATCAGTTAAAGCAAAAGGAAGCTGGGAAGGCAGTCAGAACAGCAAAGGTCCGAACTGAGGAAAAGATAGCCAACTCAGTTAAGAAGGGGGATAAAACCTATTTTAGGTACATCAGGGAGCAAAGGAAGACTAAGGGAGGGGATAGTGAGGCTTAATAAAGGGGAGGGGGTTGGGCAGAGGGTGACTGTGAAAAGGCAGAGATACTAAACAAATATTTTTGCTCAGTATTTACAAATGAAGAGGGGGAGGTACCTAAAACAAACAATAGAAACACTCTGGATGCAGAAGTTGATACCAGCCCATTTACAGAAGAAAGGGTTCTGAAAGAACTCTTAAAACTGAAGGTGGACAAAGCAATGGGGCTTGATGGGATTCATCCTAGAATTCTAAAAGAACTAAGGGTAGAACTAGTGACACCACTGATTACCCTCTTTAACAAATCATGGGAGGATGGGGTGGTACCTGAGGACTGGAGGAGGGCAGATGTGATTCCCCTTCACAAAAGTGGAAGCAGGGCAGAAGCAAGAAACTACAGACCAGTTAGTTTAACCTCAGTGATAGGGAAAATGATGGAATCACTTCTGAAGGAAAGAATTGTCGAGTATCTAGAGGCCAGAGGGGCACAGGACCCAAGGCAGCATGGATTCACAGCAGGAAGGTCATGCCAGATGAATCTAATAGATTTCTTTGACTGGGTGACCAAAGTAGTAGATCAGGGAGGGGCTGTGGACATGGTCTACCTAGACTTTAGCAAGGCATTTGACTCAGTCCCACACAAAAGATTAATATACAAGTTAGCCAGCCTGGGAGTGGGTCCCAAGATGATAGCCTGGGTAAAGAATTGGCTGGAGAATAGGACACAGAGGGTAATAGTAAATGGAGTCCACTCTGAAGAAAAGGGGGTTACTAGTGGGGTGCCGCAGGGTTCAGTATTAGGACCGGTCCTCTTCAATGTCTTTGTAAGTGACATTGCAGAGGGACTGGAAGGAAAAGTATGTCTCTTTGAAGATGACACAAAGATCTGCAACAGAGTTGATGCACAAGGTGGGGTGGAAAGGATGACAAGGGACTTGGCAAGGTTAGAGGAATGGTCAAATGTATGGCAGCTTAGATTTAATGCTAAGTATGTAGTAATGCACCTGGGAAACAAAAACCCAGGGGAAGAGTACACAATGGGGGGTGAGATACTAACAACAACAAAAATGGAAAGGGACCTGGGGGTAGTCATATCAGATGACTTAAAGGTGGGCAAGCAATGTGAGAGGGCAGTAAGGAGGGCTGGGGAGATACTGGGATGCATAGGGAGAGACATCACCAGTAGAAAACAGGAAGTTGTTATCCCTTTGTACAGACAGCTGGTGAGACCCCATCCAGAGTACTGTGTGCAGTTCTGGAGACTCAGTCTCCGCAAGGACATAGACAAGATGGAAGCTGTCCAGAGGAGGGCAACTGAAATGGTGCAGGGTCTGCACCAGAAGACATATGAAGAGAGATAAAAGGAGCTTAATATGTATAGCCTCGAGGAAAGAAGGGAGAGGGGGGATATGATAGAAACGTTCAAGTACCTCAAGGGAATCAACAAAGTCCAAGAGGGTAGCATCTTTCAAAAAAAGAGGTGTGCAAGAACAAGGGGGCACAATTTGAAGATGGGGGGTGGCTCAGAGGTAATGTAAGGAAGTATTTATTTCACAGAGAGGGTTGTGGATGCATGGAACTGCCTTTCGGAGGAGATTGTGGAGTCAAAAACAGTGGTTGAATTCAAGCAAGCATGGGACAGCCATAAGGCAATTCTAGGGGGTGGGGGTAGAAAAAAGTAGGCTGCTGGTTAACTAGGATCTGCAGCTTATCCATTAGGTAGGGAAATGGGCAGACTGGGTGGGCCAAGCGGACCTTATCTGCCGTTGAATTCTATGTTTCTATGTTTCTAATATATTTGAGCATTTTTAGTCTCAGTAAATAACTAGGATTTGGAGGCTTTGATATCAGAGCTCTGCGCTGTTTTTGGATCATTGGATTAAAACGTTGCTTGTTATTATTGATCTGTGTCTGTTATGGTTGAAACCAGACTTCAAAGAATGAATAATCCAAATCTTTCTTCCTTAAATGATTCATCTTCTGTAAATGTGGTAAAGCAGATAAAACAGACCAAAATTACAGATCATTTAAGCAAAATTAAAGAGGGAGCTAATCTTAGCAGAACTTCCACTCCTACAAGTAAATCATGTAATTCTACTTTACCACTGACACAGATGTAAGATAACAGATTTATACCTGACTTATCTCTAATTGAAGAAGCAATAGGGAAAACAAGTGGACTTTTTGAAACTGAATTAAATCATTCACTTATAAGTGATGCAAAGACAATTGAGATAAATAAATCTCTAATTAGTTACACAATGGCTTCTCCAATTAGCCTTCATGAAACAACTCCAGAATTAGGGAGCAATGAATGTCATCTAATAAAAGAGAAGACTGTGTTAGAGGAAGTTTCAAGGGACTTGCAAGGAATAATTACAGGTTTAAACAGTTTAATGAGCACAATAATACAATACAGCTATGTAAGCAATGTCGTAAAGAATGTTATGAAGAGTCTGTCATGAATCCTGGTGAAGAACTAAAGTATAGCTATCAATCAAGTTATCTGAGTGACAAATTAATTGCCCTATTGTCCCATTAACATACAGCCAATATACTGGTAATGGAACAAGTCTTATTAAATAAAGACATAATAGAAACAGTAAGAAATGATATAGCACAAATAAGAATAATTCTAACTGATTCTATGGAAACTAAAGAAGGTAGAGAAAAGGGGAACACTTATGGGAAGACTACTGCGAGTAGGCCTGATTTTGATAGCATTTGTATATCTGATAGTCCTACTACGAAAAAAATTAAAAAAGGATGTAAAAAGGGTTGGAAGAGTAATATGCCAGGGAAAATGACTAAATGTAAGGAAAAGAAGACAACTGTCTCTGAAACCAATTTAGTATTGATGGATACAATTATGGAAGAGCCTCAAGCTTTAGTTGGAGAAGGACCAAAACCCAATCAATTGGTAGTTAACATGCCAGGAAAAATGATTAAACGTAAGGAAAAGAAGACAAATGTCTCTAAAACCAATTTAATATTGATGGACTCAATTATTGAAGAGCCACAAGCTTTAATTGGAGAACAACTGAAACACAATCCATTGGTAGTTAAGGGGAAACAGGAAACTAGCTTAAAATTAGATCTACATGCCACTGTAGTAAATAGCGAGCCATTTATTCAATCTAAATTGATTACACATCTCCATCAATTGGAAAAAGAAATTACACATTTAAATCATGATTTGGAGATTAGGAATGTTACTGCTGCAAATGAAGTAACAGATATACAAAACCCAGAGATTAAACTTCTATCCACTTATATTAATACAAAGGGTAATATACATAAAGAAACAAGTGGTAGTTATGACAGAAAAGAACAAATAGTTAAATGTAATTCAGTAGAATTTACTAATTCTACACCCACAGTTAAGGTTTTGATTTCAAATGAATGGTTATATCAAGATGGTAGTCATGAAAGAAAGGATGAACGAGTAACTATATGTAATCCACTAGAAGTTGTTAATTCTATACTATTAGTTAGGGTTTTGGCACCAAGTGAGTGGATACAACTAGAAGGTGAAAACCAAACAAGGAAATTGGTAGAAAAATTTATAATGGAGTTGGATATGGATATTGATCCAGAGGAGATACTAGAGGTTAAATTCATGCGAGTTGATTCAGTATTGTTAATTGATATTTATTTTCATTCACCTAGAATGGCCAACTATGCTTGGCTTAATGGCACAGACCAAAAGGATACAGAGATTATTTTTACTTTCCCTAATAGGCATCTATTTAATATACATGTCCCTCAGTCTAATAACTCAGAACAAAGCATTGTAGAGTTAGTGCTCTTTGGTTTAAATGATTTATATAGAGAAACAAATAGGAAATTAACTAGAGAGATATGTAGTCTACTAAAGAATTTTCTACAAGTTCGGTTAGGAAGGGATGGGATATTATCTGTAAAAAGAGCAGAAATAGGATTTCAAGTTATCATCCAAGTTAAGAACAGTGGAATTGCTGATCTAATTCTAAAGAAAGCATCTATATTAGATGCTATGGGTTTGAACATAGTAGAGTCGAAAATCTTGGATAGTCACTATGGGAAATTAGATAGAAGTTACGATGTTATACAAATTCCACTCAATAATACATTTCAGCTATTAGCTGATTATTCAGACTGACAACCAGTGGCATTAGGAACTTTAATCAACAGAGAAATTATCTCAGATTCGGAATCTATTTTTAATATTAGCAATAATGATAGTTACCAATTTATCTCCTGGAATATCGCAGGTATAAGAGATAGAAAACAGGATGATGATTGGCTTAATTTTATAACTATTTATGATGTGATATGTCTGCAGGAAACATGGCATGGTATAAATGATCAGATTGATTTAAATGGTTATCAAGTTTTTCATATGCCAGGAAAAAGGTATGCTGAATGTGGGCAGAATTGTGGTGAGATTGCCACACATATAAATGTTAAAAGTTTTTCATCTATTGAATGTATTATGTCCAGTGATAATTTTATTATTGTTTTGTTAAAATATGAGAGTCAGAATCTAATAGTAATAAATGGGTATGTACCCCCAGAAAGGTCTCCAACTTATAGTATGACTATATGAGAACAATTGGGTCACTTATTGAATGAAACTATAAGAACTACAGGTTGGAGGCAGTTCAGAGGAGGGCAACTAAAATGATGCAGGGTTTGCAAGAAAAGCCATACGATGAGAGACTAAAGGAGCTTAATATGTATACCCTTGAGGAAAGGAGGGGGGGGGATATGATAGAAACTTTTAAGTACCTCAGTGGAATCAACAAAGTCCAAGAGGGTAGCATCTTTCAGAAAAAGAGATGTGCAAGAATAAGGGGACACAATTTGAAGATAGAGGGAGGACAGCTCAGGGGCAATGAGAGGAAGTATTTTTTTCACAGAGAGGGTGATGGATGCATGGAACTGCCTTCCTGAGGAGGTTGTGGGGTCTAAAACTGTGGGAGAATTCAAGAATGTATGGGACAGACATAAAGCAATTTTTGTGGGGGTAGGAAGAAATAGGTTGTTGGTAAAATAGGATCTGCAGCTTATCCTCTAGGTAGGGAAATGGACAGACTAGGTGGGCCAAGTGGTCCTTATCTGACGTCAAAGTCTATGTTTCTATGTAAATTTGTGGAAGTAGATATTTTAATACTCGGTGATTTAAATGCCCATATAGGCACATATGATGGACTGGGAGATAAGTCTTATTATCAATGTGCAATACCCGCATATTATTGGGATAAAAGAGTAACTAAAGATACAAAAGTTAAAAGTTCCACTCAATAAGTTGGTACTGCACTAATTAATTTATTGAAGGTGTTTAAGCTATATTTGTTGAATGGAAGAGTGAAAGGAGACCAAGTGGGTGAATGTACCTATTTATCTAGTAGAGGATCCTCTGTAATAGATTTGACATTTTGGGCAGGTTCAATAGAATTTTGGGAAAGCATGACTGTTAAATTAAGATCAGAGAGTGATCATTCATTACCCTATTATTCTTAAGAGCAAAATAAAAGGAATTAAACAACTATCTGTACCCAGACAAATGATTCAGATACAAATTAGAACAAACAAAAAAAAATATGGAAAACAGAGGCATCTTTTGCATGTAATTAGTAAATCATTTTTAACAGAAAGTTTAGCATTTTTGAAATTATATACTGCTGAACAACTGATCAATAAATTTAATGAGCTTTTTGAGAGAATAAGGAATGAGCTAGAAGTTATTGTTAATATTAAGAGTAATAGAAGAAGGGGATGGTTTGATGATGATTGTTTAAAGTATAAAAAAGAATTAAGAAAACTAAATAAACAATATATTAGGTCTAAAAATAAAGATTTATTGAGGGTTATCAAACAGACAAAGAAAAAATATAAGGCTTTCTTGAAAGATAAACAGAAAAAATATTATATTAAATAATGGGAAGAAATGAACAAAGTGATTATAAATAAAGATCAAAAAGGTTTCTGGCAATTGGTAGCTAGGGGTATCACAAATTATAAAAGAGATATGGATATCTATATACCAGAATCTGTCTGGATTAATTACTTTGCCCAGATTTTTATGGACCCAAATCTGGATAACAATATAAATAAAAGAAAAGGCCAGAAAAAAATTTAAATCACCTATCAAGAGGTGTATTTCGCTATTAATTCATTGAAATTGCAAAAAGCTCCTGGCCCAGACAATATTCCAGCAGAAGTATATTTATGTAATACTGGTTTATGGTGTAAAGTGTTGACCACTCTGTATAATAAATATATACAGGAAAATAAATATCCATATACTTGGAAAGGAGCACACATAATACCTATACATAAAAAGGGAGATAAAGAGAACCCTGCTATGTATAGACCAATTAGTCTATTGGATAACAACTTAAAAATCTTTTCTAAAATAATTCTTGAAAAATTAAATGAAGTTATACAAGGTACAGGTGGGATTTCTCCATTCCCATCTGGCTTCCGGAAGGAATTTTCAACTTTGGATAATATTTATATACTGTACCATCTAGTAGAGAAATATGTACGACTTAGAAAGCAAAAACTATATATAATGTTTGTAGATTACTCAACAGCATTTGACACCATATCTAGGAAAAAACTTTGGGATATTTCATTGAATCGTGGCATAGATAAAGATCTGGTCAGTATTATGTATAATCTTTATATGAATAATTGGGCACAGGTACGAATCAGCTTGAATGGACAACTTTTGGCCCCTTTTTGAAATAAATAGAAGGGTCAGACAGGGTTGTGTTTTGGCCCCTACTTTATTTGCATTATATATTGATAGGCTATTAACAGAATTAAACAATCAAACTATAGAGTCTCCAAAAATACAGGATCAATCATGCACAGCTCTTGCTTATGCAGATGTCATAGTTTTATTTTCCCTGACGCAGAAGGGGCTTCAAGAACAAATTAAAATACTTGATGAAAGATCTAGAGAATTTAATTTGAAAATTAATCTGTCTAATACTAAAGTACTTATTATTAGCCCTAAAGGTAGAGATAAGAAAGGAGTTTGGTTCCTTCAGAGTAATAAATTAGAAGTAGTGAAAACATATGTTTATTTAGGGGTTGAATTTAGTGATAATGGGCTTTGGAATCATCAATTCCAAAGAGGTGTAGAAAACTCAACTAGAAACTATGCAGGGTTTAGTCTGTTTTAATTATAGATATGGTGGAACCGGTGTTAAACCCCTGATACAAGTAATTAAATATAAACTTGAAACACAATTGTTATATGGTACTGAAATATGGAATGTTCCCCATATGGAGAAACTTATGACCCCTATGTTTAAAAGCTTAAGAAACCTATTGGGAGTGGGGAAGTCATGCCCATCTTCCTATATAAGATCTGAATTAGGAATTATTAATATCAATGCTTTATGTGATACTAGACAGGTTAATTTTTGGATCCGGATAACTAGACTCTTAGCAACTAGAGTAACGGTTTTATGTATGGAGGAAAAAAGGAAGTGGTTCGATATGGGATATAGACAGGGTTTTTGGTACACAAAGATTGTTCAATTATTGAAAAAAAATAATTTGGAACTTCTTGCGGGGCATGTTAGTAAGTGTATTCAATTAAGTACCAAATATAAGAAATATATTTCCAAACAAATAGGTAATTATTGGAAAGAACAAGATCTAGGATTAATTAAAAACTCTGCCTATTCTAAATGGTTTGCTCTTTATAATCATAACTTTGGATATAAACCATATTTTGATATTTTATCTGATCCTACTTTGCGTAGAACATTCTCCATATATAAATTTGAACAGTTTGATAGTAGCGTTCTCAGAC